>CM046877.1:407501371-408101371 GCA_025667525.1 Glebionis coronaria
CATTAGCTTATGGCTTAATGGGCCAAAAAGCCCATTAAGAATAAGCTGTTTGCTTATTAAGCTATGATAAGCTCACTTTCAGCTTTTGGGCCTTGATATTTTTGTGTTTAAAATTGAATTTTAAGATAGACCGGAGCTTTTCAGCTTATTTTGATGACTTTTTGCTTATTGGGCCAAAAAGCCCATTAAGCTTGGACTGTTTTGAGTTTTAACCCAATTGGGGGCCCATTAGGAGTATTTTTGTAATTTCAAGTTCATTTTCTGTTTAATTAGGTTAAAATAAACTAGTTTGCAAGTTTTTAGAATTTTTTATAAATTTTGAATTTTTATTAATATTTTATTATTATTTTATTATTAAAGATTGTTTATAAGATTATTGCTACTTTTTTATTTTTATTAGGTTAAATACATTAAGTTAGGATTTTTAAAATTTTTAGATTAATTTTCGTGTCATTTAATTAATTTTTAGGATTATTTTAATATTTTAATAGTTTTTAATCATTTTTAAATAGTTTTAGTTAATTTTAAATTTTCCAAAAATAGTTTTTAGTTTAATTAAGTTATTATAGAGGTTTACAAATTGAAAAATCTCATTTTGAGTTTTTTTGTTAATTAAATTGATTTTTTAGGCTTTAATTAGCATTAAAAAATTATTATTTAATTAAATAAAAGGTTTGAGTGATTTTTGATTTTTTTTGTAAACTCTAATTACATTTTTTAGGATTTATTTCAATTTTCTAGGAATTTTTAGGGTAAGTTTTAAATTTTTTTCACGTTTTATGGTTTTTCGTTTACGACTTTCGTCTTAGTGTAATTTTAATCGTAACCGCCATCCTGTTCTCTTTTCTTTCTTCATAATCATAATCACAAACATTTAATCAAGTCTTTAACACAATACACAAGCCTCCTTGAGAACGAACTCACCTTTGGGTCATTTGTGCACGGTTTTCCTAAACCGTCGTACTTACCCTAATTACGCTCTTTGTTTTTCCTAAAGCAAAGGTGTGTATTTACTACCTCGTCATTTTGGCGCCGCTGCCGGGGAGGCGTTTTGTGTTTTGATTTGAACAAATTTTGTTTTTATATTAACCATAATAACTATTTGTGTGATTAGCACTCTAATCATACGTATCATCGGTTTTTCGTTTTTGTGTGAATATTATTACTATATTGTATACGTATCACAATAACTTCACAAGTACTCCAAAAGTGTGAAAACACAACCTTGATTTGGGATTTCATCACTCAATCATTGTATTCGAATCTCAAACAAAGAAAAAAAGGCAAAATAGATAATTACTTTCAAGAAGCTTGATTTTAATTAACATAGACTATAAGGTGGGTATAAGGCGGTTGTATTTCACGACCTAAGGGAAAAAGGCTCTTAAGTGCTTAGCGCCGCCTCGTTTCCCCCTCTTGCTTGTGCGTGTTAAGAGAAAAAGGGCTAATCGAGGGTTTGCCAACCTAAGTATTATCTATGTATCTATATATTTTCTTGGTTTCAAAGATTAAACCCTCTTGAACGTTTTGGTGTTCCACCAACGTTCTAAAGTCATCGAAGGCGTTCACTTCACGTGATCGTTTTCATTCCTTGAGGCTCCTTTAGTCGAGAGATTTTATTTGAGGAGATATTTGTAGATTTGTGTCTACCTAATACAACACAAAATCCAAAAAAGTAAAAAGTAATCAAAAGCACAAAAAAATAAAATTGAAAAAGTTAAAAACACCCAAAAGAATCTTCTTTTCTCATCCCCACGTTGTACGTGATGTTTATGCAAACTCGCAACCAAGCAAGACGTGCACGTAAACGTAGAAACCGAAAGGAAGGAACACCTTCTAGTGAAGAATATCCTATTGACGAACCCATCGTAGAACAAGAAGCACCCATGGCTAATCGTACTATGATGGAGTTACTTCAAGCACCCACCGAGGGTTATGGAGAGGCTATTGTGATTCCCGCCATCCTTGCGGAAAATTTGAAGTTAAGACGGGTTTGTTGTCGATGATCCAAAACAACTAATTCCGTGGTGATGAAAAGGACAACCCTCACAACCATATCCGCCAATTCAATCGTGTTACCACCACTTGCAAGTTTAAGGACGTCTCGAACGACTCGATTAAGATGATGTTTTTTCCGTATTCGTTTGCGGGGCCCGCTAAAATTTGGTTAGAGAAAGAGCCACAAAATTCTATATTGACGTGGAAGGATCTCGTTTCGAAGTTCGTGAACCAATTTTTTCTGCCCTCTAAGACTACGCATTTGAAAAACGAGATTTCGAAGTTTTCACAAGAGTTTAATGAGAGTTTTTCGACGGCTTGGAATCGGTTTAAGGAAATGTTGCACGAATGTCCTCATCATGGTTTTTACGACTTGCACCAAATTGACACGTTTTACAATGGCTTGAACGATCATGAGCGTGATTATCTTAACGCCGCCGCGGGTGATAACTTTTTGTGTAAAACGGTCGAGGAAGCATTGTTGGTTATTCAGAATAGGTCTAAGGTCTATAGTCCTCGTAGCACATCGAGTGTTCACAAGACTTCGTCTTCGCCTTCTCCTTCATTGTCACATACCATCGATGTTTGCCAAATTGAGGCAAATTTGGAAAACAAGATTTTTGATAAGCTTAAAGGATTGTTAATTGAGTTTAAAGTTGGTGAACAACCCACTCCCGCTACGGCTAAAGCGGTTGAGGTTTCTTGTATGTATTGTGGTGGAGGTCATGATTTCTCCGAGTGCATTACCAACGGTGGTAACACTTCGAGTGCCTACGCGGCCACGGGAACTTATAACCAAAACGGTCAAATTACCCGCCCTAATCAATTGACTTCACCGGGTTTTGCACCAAATCAAAAGGCTAACTATAATCAGAACAATCAAGTTGGTTAGCAAGGAAATTAAAGAAACAATTATAAGGGTAACAACTATGGGAATAAAAGGGCTAATAATCAAGTGCAAAACAAAAATCAAAACCGTGATTTCAAAACAACAACAAAGGTTTGCAAAACTTGAAAGATCTTCCAAATGAATTTGTTGAATATGCAAATGGAAATGATGCTAGGTTTGATAATATACAAAGGGAGATCATTAGCCTAAGATCCGAGTTTAAGAATGATTTAAAAAATGAGTTAAAAATGAGTTAGCAAATGAACTTAAGACTCATGCAAACAAAATGGAGAGTAATGTGCAAAGGTTACAACAAAACCAACAAAAGATGGAACAAGGCCAACATGAGATTAAACAAGAGATGCTTAAGGCCGGTAAGAGGCAATCTATGTTTGAGGATAAAATTTCTAGCATGTTTGAGGCTATAATGTGTAAACAGTCTTCTTCGAGTGGTCTTCCTAGTAACACCGTGTCGAACCCTAAGGGAGAGATGAAAGTGATTACCACACGTAGTGGTAAGACCTTTAAGGAACCGACTCCTCAACCAGTTACTCCGCCGGTGGAGGAAATTGAGGAAGAATCCGAGGTGGTGGTCGAAGAGGAGCATATCCTAATCCCACGAAGTACCGCTCAAACCACACCTACGGTTGACCCATTACCATCATTGGAACCCGAGCTTCCGAAGGCTATACCTATGCCCCAACCCACACCACCCTTGCCTTACCCATCGAGACTTTGTAAGGAGAAATTGAAAGAGCGTGAGAATTACCAATTCGAGCTTTTTATGAAAATGTTTCGTGACTTGCATTTTAACATAAGTTTTGCCGACGCTTTGGTCATGATGCCTCAATTTTCCGCTAACTTTAAGAGTATGTTGAACAACAAGGAGAAATTGCAACAATTGTCTAGTTGTTCATCGGTTTATCTTAACAGTATACCTCAAAATGTCGGTGATCCCGATAATTTCTTGATTCCGTGTACTATTCAAGATATGGAAGAATGCTATGCCTTGACCGATCTTGGTGCTAGTATTAATTTGATGCCTCTTGCAATCTTCAAGTCTCTCAATCTTCCTAATTTTACTCCTTCCCTAATGTCTATCGAATTGGCCGATCATTCCACGATTCCCGCATGTGGATTGGCCGAAGACGTTTTTGTGAAAGTGGGAAAGTTCTATCATCTGGTAGACTTTATCGTTGTCGATATTCCCAAGGATCTTCAAGTTCCTCTTATTTTAGGTCGTTCGTTTTTGATACGTCAATCGGGTTGATTGATGTGCATGCTAGAAAAATCACCTTACGTTTCAATGACGAGGAACTTGTTATAAACGTAACACAAAACTCTAAACTTTTTCATGTTTATTCCGTCGCGACTATAGACCATGTTGATATGATCGATGTCGTTTGCGAGGAATTTTCACAAGAATTTTTAGGTTTTGGTGATGATGAAAATAGTGGCAATCCCACTATGCTCGATCCTATTCTTGATAATTCGACAGCATCCTTCACTCCATTTGAAGGTGGCGGTTTTACGTTGGAAGAATTTGATGTTCCTCGTACTTGTAACGAAGACCTCGACAACGATGAGGACTTCTCGATTATCAAGGATTTTCTCAACGATTTTCCATTTCCTCCTACGGAGGAGGTTATGAGTATCGAACCCAAATCTTCAATCGAGGAACCACGAATCCTCGAGTTGAATGATCTTCCTCCTCATCTTGAATACGTATTCTTGGAAGGAGACGATAAGTTGTCGGTGATTATTGCGAAAGATCTTTCGGATTATGAAAAACCGCACTTATCGATGTCTTAAAAGACCACAAAAGGGCAATTGTGTGGAAACTATCTGACATTAAGGGGATCGACCCTAAATTTTGTACCCACAAAATCTTAATGGAGGAAGACTACAAGCCCGTAATCCAATGTCAAAGGAGGGTGAACCCCAAAATTCACGACGTTATCAAAAATGAGGTCCTTAAACTCCTTGACGCGGGAATGTTTTACCCTATTTCTGATAGCCCTTGGGTGAGTCCCATTCATTGTGTCCCTAAAAAGGGAGGAATGACCGTTGTGCCAAATGATGACAACGAGTTAACTCCAACTCGACTCGTGACCGGTTGGAGGGTGTGTATCGACTATTGTAAATTGAATGATGCTACTCGTAAAGACCATTTTCCCTTGCCCTTCATGGATCAAATGTTGGAGCATCTTGCGGGAAACGATTTCTATTGCTTTTTAGATGGTTTTTTCGGTTACTTCCAAATCCCCATCGATCCTCGTGATCAAGAAAATACTACGTTTACGTGTCCATATGGAACGTTTGCCTATCGTAGAATGCCATTCGGACTTTGGAATGCACCGGGAACCTTTCAAAGGTGTATGATGGCTATTTTTCATGACATGATCGAGAAGATGATGGAAGTATTTATGGATGATTTTTCCGTGTTTGGTAGTTCGTTCACTTCGTGTCTTGGAAATTTGAAACATATGTTGAAACGTTGTGAGGAAACCAACCTTGTGCTCAATTGGGAAAAATGTCATTTTATGGTTAAGGAAGGAATCTTCTTAGGGCACAAGCTCTCGAAAGCGGGGATTGAGGTAGACAAAGCTAAGGTAGACGTCATCGCCAAATTAACTCATCCCAAAACCGTTAAGGAAGTTAGGAGTTTCCTAGGCCACGGGGGCTTTTATCGTCGATTCATCAAGGATTTTTCAAAGATATCTCGACCTATTACACATCTCCTCGAAAAAGATGATCCTTTTGTCTTTAGCGAAGATTGTGTACGAGCCTTTGAAATCCTTAAGAGGAAACTTACCGAAGCTCCCATTCTTGTTGCTCCCAATTGGAACTTCCCCTTTGAACTCATGTGTGATGCAAGTGATTACGCTATTGGGGCCGTTTTGGGGCAACGTCATGAAAAGCACTTCTTGCCTATCCACTATGCTAGCAAGACGATGACCGAGGCTCAACTTAAGTACACTACAACGGAAAAGGAATTCCTTGTCGTGGTGTATGCATTTTAGAAATTCCGACCTTACCTCGTCTTGACTAAATGCATAGTGTATACGGATCACTCGGAAATCAAGTATCTCATGGCTAAACAAGATTCAAAGCCGAGATTGCTTCGTTGGATGCTCCTCCGACAAGAATTTTATGTCACAATCCTTGACAAAAAAGGAGCCGAGAATCTATCGGCCGATCATCTTTCTCGCTTGGAAGATCCTCACCTTAGTGTGTACGAGAACAAGAAAATCACCGAAACATTTCCTCTCGAGACACTTGGTGTAGTGAATTCTAAGATTGACTCATCCACCCCATGGTTTGCGGACATCGCAAATTACCATGCGGGAAACTTCATCATTAAGGGTATGAAGACTCAACAAAAACGAAAATTCTTTCGTGACGTCAAGTTCTACTTTTGGAACGACCCTTACCTATTTCGGACTTGTGCTGATCAAATTATTCGACGTTGTGTTTTGGGCACCGACGCTTCTAATATCCTTAGAGCTTGTCACGAGGGACCCACGGGTGGTCACCATGGTGCTAATCTCACAGCGAAGAAGGTCTTTGATGCCGAATTCTTTTGGCCTACTATTTACCGAGATGCACATGCACTTGTCAAGTCATGTGACTCATGCCAGCGACAAGGAAAAGCCTCATAATAAGTGTGAAGACACTTATCCTTTTACCACTTAATTATAATATTAACCAAGCCAGAACGTGTATTTTATGTCGTAAATGTCGGAATTATGCGTGGTTTGTGTTTTTGTTATGATTTAGGATCAAAATGTGAAAAGGGAAGAAAACACGGGCTTTCACGGGCTTTTATCGAAGAAAAAGACAAAAGACGAAGTCAAAAGATCAAGAGTGCAAAAAGAACGGAAGTCCAAGGCCTATTCTGAAGATTTATCGAAGAAAAAGTCTAAAGACATAAGTTTAATAAAAGCCGAAGAACTCAAGTCTAAATTAATGAAGAAATTACAAGACGAGTTTATTAATCCCGAGACAAGGTCGAAAAAGTCGAAGAATTTAGAAGACGAAAAGACGAGAAAGAAAGAAAGAAGCAACACATGCTTAACCTTCCCTAATCACTATAAATACCCTCCTAATCACACATTAGGAGGTGTTGGCTATTTTGACAAACTAGTCTTCCATTTTAATTACTTGCACTTTTCTTAATGACATTTACTTAATTGCACCTTTAATTTCTTGTCTTGCACCTTGAATTTGTAAGCTTTTAATTCTTGTTTTTACTTTAATTGTTGAATCTTAATTTTAATCAAGTTCTTAATTAGTCTCTCATTCTACCTTTCTTGTCTTGATTTAATCTTTATGTTTATATGCTTATTGTCATGATTATTTGATTGTTTGTTATGTTTTTATGTTTATGATTGTGTTAGCTTATTGATTTTATAGCTTATTGTGTTTTTCTTAAATTTAATTAAGTGCTTATTAGTTAAATTTTATAAAAAGTTGATTTTAAATATTTTTATTATTTAGTGTTTCTAAAAGTTTTTAAATTTTAGCTTATTTACTTTTTCTTAAATTTGATTTGGTAAAAGTTTTAGTTAATTGCTTATTTGTTTTTAGCATAATTTTAGTTTTTAGCTTATTTGATTTTAATTGTTATCCGGGTTATGTAAAACCCTAGGATTCCGTATATAAGCCAAAATCTTATTCCGTATAGCCATCAAGAAAACATTCCGGATAAGGGTTTAAAACCCTCATTCCGGATAAGTGACTCAAGTCAGATATTCTGGATAAGGCTCAGACATTTAATCCGGATAAGTTTCAGTAAACGAGATTCCGGATAAGGTGTTTTTCCGAATTCTGGATAGTGAGCTTGTGAAGATTCCGGATAAGCCGCAGATTACGAATTCCGGATAAGGCAACGAACTTCTGATTCCGGATAACTGTTTTAGTGGGCATTCTGGATAAGGTGACAATATTCCGGATAACTCATCAAACACGCATTCTGGATAGTCGAAGAAAACATATTCCGGATAGGAGCAAGAAGGGGATTCCGGATAAGCTTTGGCAGGGGATTCAGGATAACAGGTTATTCCGGATAACTCACAAGTGCATATTCTGGATAGTGAAGTTGTGTTTATTCCAGATACAAGGTATTATATTATTCCGGATAACAAGCTGGAAAGTTATTCTGGATAAGGGTGTTGTATACATTCCAGATAAGAGGCAGATGGAAATCCCGGATAAGCTGTAAGGTAACATTTTTCTGGTTAACTTGAAGCTTCTACATTCCGGATAAGCAGACAACAAGGATTCCGGATAAGGGTGACAACCTTATTCCGGATAAGCAGTAAGTTTGGTATTCCGGGTAGTGACAGTATCTCGGGTTCTGACTTAGGTTTGTTTGTTCCATGTTCTTCTTTTTAAGCATTTATTTTTCCCGCCATTTTTCTTTAAGTGTTATTTTAATTGCCTTATCTTAGTTTAATTTTAAAGTTCACATTTTTATTACATTGTCAATTTACTTTTCGTCGAGTTCTAATTTTTGTCTTTTAATTAATTTACCTTTTAATGTTTTTATTTTTGCACCATTTACTTTTTAATTAGTGTTAGCTTTAATTAACCGTCATTTACTTTAACGTTTCACACTTTTATTTTACAACAACCAAAAATATTGTTTCTCACCAAAAGACGACTGAGTTGCACTTAAACTGGTAGTCAATTCGAGAAGATCGGACGATAACTTTTTAACCCTAGCAAAATCATAATTTCAAATGGCGCCGCTGCCGGCTCTTTTCGTGAAGATTAACGGTTTTTTGTGAGAGACGCGTTGGATTTTGGGATCCGTTCACTTTTGAACGTTATTTTCTTGCCAAAAATTTTCAAAAATTCAAAAAAATAAAATATTTCAAAAATCCCAAAAACATTTAAAAAATCATAAAAAGCATTTCTTTTTCTAGAGTTTTGCACCAAAAACATTCCTCTTCACACTCTATTGTGTTTAATTCTTTTTCTTAACCCCTCTAATTTTTAATTCTTCATGGATTCTTATGTCCATTGCGTTGGGTGCGGGAGACGATTATATGGGTGCGAATCATGTCAATGGTATTCATGCGAGCAATTCGGAAAAGATCTTCCACCCATTTCAACCGATTCACTACTTGGATTATGTCCATCTTGCAATTCGACTAATTTATCCTTTTCATCTAATCCACCTACTCCCCCCCTGCATATATTGTGGAAGCGATTCTCATTGGCATGTTTCGTGTCCAATTCGATACCCGCCTCATGGCGAGCAAGAACTGGGTTACAATTATGTGATACCCTAGAACCGAGGTCACTTACGTCACCCTAAATTACGCTTATTTTTGAAATTTTTAATAAATTTTATTTGATATATATTTTATTATTTTGGTTGAAACCGATATTCGAGGTTATAATTTTGACGATTGACGATTTAAGAAGGACGATGACGAATACGATCCCGATGGATGCCCAAATTTCTATAATTATTGTCGTTTTATCGACATTTGTAATTTTTCAAGAATTTTACTTACGGTTCGTGTTAAGTCGAGTCGGGTGAGTTTTATTGCTTTCCGGGTACATCTAAAGTGTCCTAAAAGTATTTTGGAGTGTTCGGGATGATCCCCGACTCCCGTAAAATTTTCTAAAATGACTAGTGAGTCAATCCCGTAAACTTATAGGGTCGTTTTTGTTTAAGGACAAAAGAAAGCCTAAATTGCACCAAGGTCCCTCCCATTTCACAAAATGGAATCAACCACACACACACTAAACATTTCAAAGAAAAAAAACCCATCCTTCCCTTTTGCTCTCTCTAGGCCGACGGCCAACATCACCAAACCACCACCACTTTCAATTTTCTTGGTTTTTGATTAATTCCAATTAACGACCACTTCCTAAAAACCTTTTGTAAGTGTTAATCCATGGTTTAATCTAACATGCATTAACATGAAATTTTTCCAAAAATTAAAGATTTTTCAAAAGTTTATTTTGATGTTAATTAGCTATTTGCATGTTTAATTCATGGAAGAATGATGTTAAATCACTAAACAAATCAACCAAAATCAATTTGGTTGATGGGTTTTGATCACCCAAACCCCACGGCTCAAGGTGGGTGTTTGGGGGATCATGGTGGTTGATGTTTTGATGCTAGATTATGTGTTTAATCTTATTCTTACATGTTTTTAGATGGGTAAATCCATTTGCATGTTAATTTTTGTGATTGGGTTTTATGATGATATTGATTAATAGGGGTTTAGGACTGATTAGAGTGTTTGGATATGATTAGGAGTACTTAGGATGATGTCTAATGTCGATAAATGGGTTTGAAAACGAGCGTTGGTATGATTTTGGTATAGTTGATTTTAGGCAGAAAGTTTGAGGTGTTTTCGTAAAAATTATTTTGTAAACAGGTCTTGTGGTTAGGATTTAGTTGTAGAGCATCTTCTTAGCTTCGATTTGGTATAAGATAGAGCTTACGACTCCTAACGAGTCAAAAGTTACGACGTTTTGAAATTCGTGTACCGAGAGATGAAAACCGTCATAATCCGAAATTATGCTTGGTTTTAGGTCAAATCCCGGGGACTATAGGTTTAGTTTGGTAAATGGTCAAAGGTGTATTTTTGGTATCAAACCTGCATATTTGAGTATATTATAAGGCTTAGGTGCCAAATGGGTCAATGGAGTATTTTAAACGGGTCAAATGAGTCCGACTTGGTCAAAGTACAATTTCAGTCCGAAAAATGTAGTTTTGGTAAAGTGTTGAGTAACGGGCCGTAAAAGCGAAAACTTTTAATGGGATTAAATATGTGTTTTCTACAGGTCTTAAGTTATTTTTGAGAATTTTCCTAATTTTTATAAAAAGGGTTAAGTCTAGTAAAACAGTCCGTACTTTTGGTAAGTATCGGCGAAAAATGCGTAAAAATGAATAACGTTAATAACATGAACGAATGGTATAAAATGAGTAACACTTGATTGTTTTGTTTTGGCGTGAGTTGTAATTATCACAAGTGACTAATATGTATGTATTATATACAGTACCATAAGGTTTATAAATAATATTACTCATTACGCGTTATTTGGTTTGATAGGTGTTGATTTACCCGGGCATCCTCATCGTCGTCAGTGACCGTCACTCGAACTATCGACTACTTGTTATATAAGGTGTGAATTTATAGCCTCGCTTATTATTATTTCAAATTTTTTTACCCACAAGGGAAATGCATGCTAGTTTTCAAAATGAACATATGTCATGAATGATTGTTGGACCCGAATGTTGCCTTGAAATTGTGTTGAGTACCTAGTTGCAAAAGGCCCTAATTTCATGAACTATTAACTATTGTTTAGTCCTAGCGTGGATTAGAAATAGCCGCTTATACAAATTGATAGTACTATGGGGTTGACTACCCTATCCGAGACGAGGGCTAGTACGTTGATACCCCCTGCGGACGGATAATTTGTGATAAGAGATAAGGTATAACTGCAACTGATGCCTTAGTAGGGGCACTGGTTTCATCTGAATCACGCCGGTAATTATTACGCGGGTGATTGAGTTAACGGTTTAGTGTCATGAGCTTAAACACAATTGTCTGAACCTTGAATATAGATTGTTTGATCGACAAGTCTATGAATGATCGTGAATGGTTTTTATTACACATATGTTCAAAATGAGTTGTAAAACCTATGAATTCCACTCAACGTTTTCGTTGACCAAATTTGGCATGTGTTTCAGGTAACCGCTGAAGTGTAGCATGGAGCATGCCTTGGATGGAAGTTGTGTGTATGGCTTGGAGTCTACTTGTTTTTCCTCCCGTTATTACTTGAACATTTTTAAACTTTATATCAGGTTGTTGTGAAAATGGTTTCTTTTGGGGTTGAGATTCATGGGGACCGAAACGCAAAACTCTGTTGTATCATTTGGGGTTGGAAAACCGTAGACATGTAACTTTTTAACAATTTTTAATTTAAGTTTAATCTGACGTCTCTTTGGAGTCGTTCGATATATCTTGTGTGCGATGATAACTGCCTAGCACCCAAATGTTGTAGTTCCGCTGCGCATAGCATTTGGTGGGGTGTTAGAGATTGGTAATCAGAGCCATGAGTTATAGAGAACTAGGTCGTTTTGAAAATTCCTAAACTATAACTTTTGGTGTCGTAAGAAATTGTCCAAGCGCACACAACTATCCTGCATGGCTCCGGTAAGGTTTATTTTTGTATTCATGGCATTGACGTATACTTTTGGGTTGAAGTATATATGTGGGTATTTATTACGTAGATATGGAGATTACTATATGTAAACGTTGAAATTATACGTGGAGTACCCGATACCGTAATTCTTGTATTACTTATGCATGAGCATCATATTATCGCATTTTGGGCATGTGTACCACCTTTGCATTGCATTTGCATGCATGTATTTATAAATATTGAATAGTAATCTTACGTACCCTCCAAAATTCTCTGTTATTGCAGGAATGGCCGAGGTACCGCCTAACGGAAATGGAGACGATTACGTCGTAGGTCACGAAGGGGGACCGTTTCCTCCGAACCCGCCGAATAATGACAATGGATGGATCGCTCCAGAAGAAGCAGTAGAGCCGGGAAATGACAGTGACAAAAGTGACGTGGACAACTTCAGTATTAGTAGCGATGGTAGTGAGGATTCTGAGGAAGAGCCCGAGGAACCGGTGGATGATGGAATTCCCAAGAATGCTGTCGGTCAGACCGAACCTGATTTATTTAAATCTCCAAATTCGCCAAAGGGTTATGAAGTGCCTCCGACCGACCGATATGAGCAGCAACCCTTTCGTCGCCCGATGGACAATTGTAAGGACTACCTGAGGACAGTGCCATGATTTGTTCGTGTAAGTAATGGGAGTGGTGCAGAATCCAGCAATTCATCTAAATCACAATCTATTCATGAGAATATCGCGAGGGTCTATTTTCCGAGACCAAGACAATATTGGGACCCCGAGGGTCGTTTGAGGAGGATGGATAGGTTGATGTATGCGCGGTTTGTGGTGGAAACCAGGGTTATCAAGAGGTTTGATCAAAATGAAAGGGCACACCAAAGATTATTGGCAAGAACTTCAAGGATTGAGTATGATGGAAACGCAAACAAGAGTGATATCAACAGTCTAAGATCGATGATCGCGAACTTGAGCGCCAGTCTTGATCGAGTTAGGGAAGATCAAGCGAGATTGACTAGGATGCAGAGTTGGGAGCATCGAGTGAGAGCATCCTTGCCCCCAGATTGGAGATTTGTGGACGACTTGGAAATGGAAGCTAATGACTTCATGATCCAGCCACCTGCCAGAGGTGTTTGTATCACTGTGGGAAATCATGTAGCGGTTGAGTGTGGGTCTACGTCAGGGACGAAGAAGGCGACTGAATGTGGGCCGAATGACAAAGGAAAGAGGAAGATGGATGAAGTGGACGAGGAAGATAGCGACGAGGAACCCGAGGAAGATGATGATGAACCGCCATCCAAGAGGTCGTGTGGATAACCACATGACTAGTTGCTTGTCTTGTATTTTATCTTTGATCGTTGTGATAGAACTATTTTAGACTTTTGTATGATGGCATTGTGACGAAAAACTTGAGGACTTAAGTTTTATGGTGAATGGTTGTAGTGGCAATACTTGTCACAATTTTGGTTGATTATCAATACAATCCATGTTTACCTTTCATGATCTGTGATATGTCTTTAATTTGATCTTTTGTGATGTGAATTGATGAATATTAGTAATTTGTAACGATGTGTCGTTGTATTTATATTATGTCTTGAAAGAGAAATCCATCTTAATATTGATGTGTATACTTACATTGTTTTTCTATTTTCCCTGTCTTTGCAGAGAGGTGTATTTGATAACGCACCATGCCTCCAAAGCTAACAGCTGACCGTGTGAACACGATGATTCAAGAAGCCATTGCGAATGCGCTAGAAGCAGACCGAGCAGAGAGAAACCCAGACCAAGGCAGAAATGTGGGGAGACAGCAAGCCCTAAGAGAGTGTACTTACTCTAGTTTTATGAAATGCGATCCTACTCAATTTCGTGGAACTGGTGGATCTATAGAACTCAGGAGATGGTTAGAAAAGGTCGAGAGTACTTTCGAGATTAGTGGTTGTTCAGAAGCGAACAAGGTCAAGTTTGCGGCTGCTACTTTTCTTGACGACACATTGAGTTGGTGGAACACCCAAGTAGCCACTGTTGGGTTAGCAGTAGCGAATGCAAGAACATGGACTGCCACTAAAGCTCTTTTGACCAAGAAGTTCTGTCCTGAAGAGGAGCTGGGTCAATTGGAAGATGAGTTGAGGCACCTGACTTTGAGAAACAATGATATCACTGCTTACACCAGGAGGTTTAATGAATTAAGCCTTTTGTGTCCCGATACCTTTGCCGATGATAGCAAGAAGATGAAACAGTACATCAAAGGTCTGTCCAGTAATATCAAGGGTGAGACGACTTCGTCTAAACCTGGTTCGTTTGACGAAGCGGTCCAGATGGCTCACGCGTTGATGGATGTCAAACTCCAAGACAAGAAGAACTTCATTGCTGAAGGAAATAAGAGGAAGTGGGAGGAAGCACAGGGCAATCAATCCCAGGGTCAAAGCCGAGGTGGAAACCGAAATAATCCGGGTCAGAACCGCAATCAACAGTTCAACCAGCGAAGGAATGAAGGGATGAGAGCTGTTACAAACCCCAGAGGAGCGAAGGTGAATCCCCACTGTGGTCGATGCAACTTGTACCATGTAGGGAGTTGCCCACCTGCGTGCGGCAAATGTGGAAAAGCGGGCCATAGGATGTCTGATTGCCGAACAAAGGGGGTAGCCACTTGGGCGAATGCTACGAGAGTGATGGGTTGTTTTGGATGTGGAGAAAGAGGCCATAAGCAAGGAAATTGCCCGAAGGCAGGAAACAAGCAAGGAGGTAACAATGCTGCTGCCGTGTATCAAGTAGGGACGGTTGATAAACCACAAGGTCCTAACGTGGTTACCGGTATGTTCTTGCTAGACGCTTGTTATGCTAGTAATTTTTTTTGATTCTGGTTCCGACAAGAGTTTCGTAGATGTTAAATTTAGTCGTCATATCGATAGAAAACCGGTATTGTTAACGACTAGTTATAACGTGGAGTTAGCCGATGGGAAAATCGTTAGCACGAATTCTATACTGAAAGGGTGTACCTTGAAGTTAGGAAATTACGCTTTTGAAATCGACTTAATGCCCATAGAGCTAGGATCGTTTTATGTGATCTTGGGAATGGATTGGCTGATGGCGCATAGTGCCGTGATTGTCTGTGGAGAGAGATTAGTTCAGATCCCGTTGAGGAATAAAGTCTTGACTGTGAAGGGAGATGAATGCACTTCTCGTTTGAAAGTGATTTCTTGTTTGAAAATGATGAAGTATGTAGAAGATGGATGCGATGTGTTTTTGGCACAAGTTTCTAGTGATGGTGGTTTAGAGGCGAGGATTAAAGAGGTACTTGTAATCTGCGAATATCCGAAAGTTTTTCCAGACGAGTTGCCGGGTTTACCACCCACCCGTGAGGTCGAGTTTCGAATCGATTTGGTGCCGGGAGCTGCACCGGTTGCGCGTGCACCCTATCGATTAACACCATCAGAGTTAAAGGAGTTATCGGATCAGCTGAAGGAGTTGATGGACAAGGGATTTATTAGACAAAGCTCATCACCACGGGGAGCGCCAATGTTGTTTGTGAAGAAGAAAGATGGGTCATTTCGGATGTGTATTGACTATAGAGAACTCAACAAGCTAACGGTTAAGAATCGGTATCCATTGCCGAGGATTGACGATCTATTTGATCAATTACAAGGTTCCTGTGTATACTCAAAGATCGACTTAAGGTCAGGGTATCATCAACTGCGTGTGAGAGAGGAGGATATTTCTATAACTGCCTTTCGTACGCGGTATGGACACTTCGAATTTCGAGTGATGCCATTTGGGTTGACAAACGCGCCTGCTGTATTCATGGACCTTATGAATCGAGTATGCAAACCGTATCTAGATAAGTTTGTCATTGTTTTATTGATGATATTCTTATTTACTCTAAGAGTAAGGAGGAGCACGAGAAGCACCTGAGAAAAATATTGGATCTGCTGAAGAGAGAGAAGCTGTATGCGAAGTTCTCGAAGTGTGAGTTTTGGTTAGAGTCTGTGCAGAGTTCGCGTGGATCCAGCGATCAAGGAATGGTCGGCACCGACAACGCCGACTGAAGTTCGACAATTCCTTGGTTTAGCTGGGTATTATCGGAGATTCATTGAAGGATTTTCGTTGATTGCGAAGCCATTGATAAAGCTTACCGAAAAGAATAGGGTGTATGAATGGGGAGATGAGGAAGAATTCGCTTTCAAAACGCTCAAGGACAAGTTATGTTCCGCACCGATATTGTCATTACCTGAAGGAACCGAAGACTTTGTAGTGTATTGTGACGCATCTCGTAAGGGTTATGGAGCTGTGTTGATGCAGCGTGAGAAGGTGATTGCTTACGCGTCGAGACAACTGAGGAAGAATGAGGAGAACTACACGACGCACGATTTGGAATTAGGAGCTGTGGTTTTTGCGTTGAAATTGTGGAGACATTATTTGTATGGGACGAAGTGTGTTGTATTCACTGACCACAAGAGTTTGCAGCACATTTTAGATCAAAAGGATTTGAACATGCGACAGAGACGATGGGTAGAGTTACTGAGTGACTATGACTGTGAAATTCGCTACCATCCTAGTAAGGCGAATGTTGTAGCGGATGCACTTAGTAGGAAGGATCGAGAGAAACCTTTGAGAGTCAGAGCTTTAGTGATGACTGAGAGTGTTGATTTGACTGAAACAATACTGAAGGATCAAGAGAAGGGATTAATGAAAGAGAATGTTGATGCTTAGAACTTGCGAAGAATGTTGAAAACTCTTTTTGTGATTAGGTCAGACGGTCAGAGATATTTCGAGAATCGGATTTGGTTACCGTTGTGTCCATCCGAGGAAGGAAAGCCTGGAGTACGAGATTTGGTTATGAACGAGTCTCATAAGTTGAAGTACTCGATACATCCTGGATCGGATAAAATGTATCATGACCTGAAGAAAGTCTATTGGTGGCCGAATATGAAGGCGGATATTGCTCGTTACGTCGGTAAGTGTTTGACTTGTGCGAAGGTTAAAGCCGAACATAAGAAGCCGTCTGGGTTGTTGGTACAACCAGGGATCCCAGAATGGAAATGGGAGAGAATCGCTATGGATTTCGTGACGGGTTTACCCAGAACTCCTAGTGGATGTGATATGATTTGGGTAATAGTGGATAGATTGACGAAATCTGCTCATTTCTTACCTATGAAGAAGACGGACAGTATGGAGAAGCTGGCCAGTGTGTACGTGAAGGAGATCGTTTGCAGACATGGAGTACCTTTATCGGTCATTTCAGATCGCGATAGTAGGTTTACTTCGGAATTTTGGAAATCGCTTCATCGTGCGATGGGCACTGAATTGAGTTTAAGCACGGCTTATCACCCGGAGACTGATGGCCAGAGTGAACGCACTATTCAGACGATGGAGGACATGCTCCGAGCATGCGTGATTGATTTTGGAGGAAGTTGGGAACGCCACTTTCCTTTAGTGGAGTTTTCGTATAATAATAGTTATCATGCGAGCATCAAGGCTGCACCATTCGAAGCGTTGTATGGAAGGAAGTGTAGATCGCCTGTGTGTTGGAGTGAAGTAAGAGAAAGTCAATTGACTGGACCCGAAATGGTTTTAGAGACGACAGAGAAGATTGTGCAAATCAAGAACCAACTACTCGCTGCGAGAAGCCGACAGAAGAGTTATGCCGATAACAGAAGAAAACCGTTGGAATTTGAAGTCGGAGATATGGTTATGCTTAAGGTTTCGCCGTGGAAGGGTGTAATTCGTTTTGGTAAGAAAGGAAAGTTGAGTCCGAGGTATATTGGACCATTTAAGATCGTTAAACGAATTGGACTAGTAGCGTATAAGTTAGAGTTGCCGAGCGAGCTTAGTGCTATTCACGACACGTTTCACGTATCAAATCTGAAGAAGAGTTTGGCGGATAAGGAATTGGTGATTCCTTTGGACGAGATTTAACTGGACGACAAAATGCATTTCGTGGAAGAACCCGTAGAAATTATGGACCGAGAGGTCAAGAGGCTTAAGCATAGTAGAATTCCCATTGTGAAGGTTCGATGGAATTCTAGGCGTTGACCGGAATACACTTGGGAACGTGAGGACTTTTTCAAGGAAAGGTATCCTCATCTGTTCCAGCGGCACGAAATGTGAGTATAAGAAGAGGCGAGCGCCGGGACGTCGCTCTCTTTAAGGAGGGGTGGATGTGATACCCTAGAACCGAGGTCACTTACGTCACCCTAAATTACGCTTATTTTTGAAATTTTTAATAAATTTTATCTGATATATATTTTATTATTTTGGTTGAAACCGATATTCGAGGTTATAATTTTGACGATTGACGATTTAAGAAGGACGATGACGAATACGATCCCGATGGATGCCCAAATTTCTATAATTATTGTCGTTTTATCGATATTGTAATTTTTCGAGAATTTTACTTACGGTTCGTGTTAAGTCGAGTCGGGTGAGTTTTATTGCTTTCCGGGTACATTTAAAGTGTCCTAAAAGTATTTTGGAGTGTTCGGGATGATCCCCGACTCCCGTAAAATTTTCTAAAATGACTAGTGAGTCAATCCCGTAAACTTATAGGGTCGTTTTTATTTAAGGACAAAAGAAAGCCTAAATTGCACCAAGGTCCCTCCCATTTCACAAAATGGAATCAACCACACACACTAAACATTTCAAAGAAAAAAAAACCCATCCTTCCCTTTTGCTCTCTCTAGGCCGACGGCCAACATCACCAAACCACCACCACTTTCAATTTTCTTGGTTTTTGATTAATTCCAATTAAAGACCACTTTCTAAAAACCTTTTGTAAGTGTTAATCCATGGTTTAATCTAACATGCATTAACATGAAATTTTTCCAAAAATTAAAGATTTTTCAAAAGTTTATTTTGATGTTAATTAGCTATTTGCATGTTTAATTCATGAAAGAATGATGTTAAATCACTAAACAAATCAACCAAATTCAATTTGGTTGATGGGTTTTGATCACCCAAACCCCACGGCTCAAGGGGGTGTTTGGGGGATCATGGTGGTTGATGTTTTGATGCTAGATTATGTGTTTAATCTTATTTTTACATGTTTTTAGATGGGTAAATCCATTTGCATGTTAATTTTTGTGATTGGGTTTTATGATGATATTGATTAATAGGGGTTTAGTACTGATTAGAGTGTTTGGATATGATTAGGAGTACTTAGGATGATGTCTAATGTCGATAAATGGGTTTGAAAACGAGCGTTGGTATGATTTTGGTATAGTTGATTTTAGGCAGAAAGTTTGAGGTGTTTTCGTAAAAATTATTTTGTAAACAGGTCTTGTGGTTAGGATGTAGTTGTAGATCATCTTCTTAGCTTCGATTTGGTATAAGATAGAGCTTACGACTCCTAACGAGTCAAAAGTTACGACGTTTTGAAATTCGTGTACCGGGAGATGAAAACCGTCATAATCCGAAATTATGCTTGGTTTTAGGTCAAATCCCGGGGACTATAGGTTTAGTTTGGTAAATGGTCAAAGGTGTATTTTTGGTATCAAACCTGCATATTTGAGTATATTATAAGGCTTAGGTGCCAAATGGGTCAATGGAGTATTTTAAACGGGTCAAATGAGTCCGACTTGGTCAAAGTACGATTTCAGTCCGAAAAATGTAGTTTTGGTAAAGTGTTAAGTAACGGGCCGTAAAAGCGAAAACTTTTAATGGGATTAAATATGTGTTTTCTACAGGTCTTAAGGTATTTTTGAGAATTTTCCTAATTTTTATAAAAAGGGTTAAGTCTAGTAAAACAGTCCGTACTTTTGGTAAGTATCGGCCAAAAATGCGTAAAAATGAATAACGTTAATAACATGAACGAATGGTATAAAACGAGTAACACTTGATTGTTTTGTTTTGGCGTGAGTTGTAATTATCACAAGTGACTAATATGTATGTATTATATACAATACCATAAGGTTTATAAATGAGATTACTCATTACGCGTTATTTGGTTTGATAGGTGTTGATTTACCCGGGCATCCTCATCGTCGTCAGTGAACGTCACTCGAACTATCGACTACTTGTTATATAAGGTGTGAATTTATAGCCTCGCTTATTATTATTTCAAATTGTTTTACCCGCGAGGGAAATGCATGCTAGTTTTCAAAATGAACATATGTCATGAATGATTGTTGGACCCGAATGTTGCCTTGAAATTGTGTTGAGTACCTAGTTGCAAAAGGCCCTAATTTCATGAACTATTAACTATTGTTTAGTCCTAGCGTGGATTAGAAATAACCGCTTATACAAAGTGATAGTACTATGGGGTTGACTACCCTATCCGAGACGAGGGCTAGTACGTTGATACCCCCTGCGGACGGATAATTTGTGATAAGAGATAAGGTATAACTGCAACTGATGCCTTAGTAGGGGCACTGGTTTCATCTGAATCACGCCGGTAATTATTACGCGGGTGATTGAGTTAACGGTTTAGTGTCATGAGCTTAAACACAATTGTCTGAACCTTGAATATAGATTGTTTGATCGACAAGTCTATGAATGATCGTGAATGGTTTTTATTACACATATGTTCAAAATGAGTTGTAAAACCTATGAATTCCACTCAACGTTTTCGTTGACCAAATTTGGCATGTGTTTCAGGTAACCGCTGAAGTGTAGCATGGAGCATGCCTTGGATGGAAGTTGTGTGTATGGCTTGGAGTCTACTTGTTTTTCCTCCCGTTATTACTTGAACATTTTTAAACTTTATATCAGGTTGTTGTGAAAACTGTATCTTTTGGGGTTGAGATTCATGGGGACCGAAACGCAAAACTCTGTTGTATCATTTGGGGTTGGAAAACCGTAGACATGTAACTTTTTAACAATTTTTAATTTAAGTTTAATCTGACGTCTCTTTGGAGTCGTTCGATATATCTTGTGTGCGATGATAACTGCCTAGCACCCAAATGTTGTAGTTCCGCTGCGCATAGAATTTGGTGGGGTGTTAGAAATTATGACAATGGTAATAGCTATCTGTTGATCCCAAAGTCAGATCTTAAACCTTAATAGCTTGTTTAAGGGTTGTGATAGTGAGAAAGAATTCAATCTAACACTAGAGAAACTTTGCAAATCAAAGTAACTAAACAAGATGCGGAATGTAATGTTTAGCACAAGAACAAATAAGATTCAAACGTTGCACTTTAATATATCAAAGATATACGAATACCCAAAGTGGTATTAGGGTTTACAAAACCTTAAAGTAATAATAATGAAAAACGAAATGAGAAAGACACACTTTGCATGCTAACCTAGTGAGTCCTTTTATAGATGCAAGGACCCACGTACAAGATCACTACTAACAAACTATGGAAAGTATTAAGGAATAATAACTAAAACGCGTAAAGATCTATTCCATGTTTATCTTGACGGCAGGGCCTTTGACTTCAGCAGGGGAACGGATCCCCCTGCCTTTGTTATTTAGCAGGGGGAACTTACTCTAGCAGGGGTATGAATGATCAACTAGCAGGGGAAACAAATAAGCATAGATTTATTCCCAACAATCCTCCCCTAAACTTGTGCTTTCCCCTAAAGACAAGTTTCTGAATAAATGCTAGTTGATGAGGATGCTTACAAACTCTCTGGCCAAATCTGACTATGAACCATTCTTACCAGATCATAAGCAATAGGCTTTTTGGCATCAACAATTAACTTAGCCTGTGCTAACTTCTTCAAGGTTTCCTGAGAGAAGGGATAATACCTGTGATTGAGTAGATAAACACTTACACCTTCCATTACCACCTCATAAACCCCAGAATTTGTAAATAGCTTCCAACATACCAAATCTCCTTTATTCACTGCATCAAACAGAGGATCAAATAATTCATATTCATACATTCTATGCATGCACTCCCAGATTACCCAATCCTTCTCCACACCATCCATGGTAGGAGGTTTTGCAGCAAACGTCTTCTTCCTTTTCCTCAGCCACCAAAGCTTGGTTTCTTTCCACACTTTCTGTCATAGCACTCTAGTCCCATCCATTCGCTCCATCTATCCCCTGCATTGCTACCATAGCTTTAACACCAGAATCCTCATCCTTTCTATGGCTATTTCCAGACTTAGGTCCTCTGCATTCCCTGGCAAAATGACCCTTCTTGCCACAATTGTAGCATTCAACTTTTGCTTTATCAAACCCAGCCACATCAGATGGATTAATTGTGATCTTCTTGCCATACTTCTTTTGGAATCTGTTGGCTCTCATGCTTAGCAAAGCCATATTCCACTTGATATCCAATTCTTCTAATGCTTGCTTGCTGATTTGATTCAGATCTTCATGTAACACTGTAGATCCTTGTGGACCTTGAGATGCTATGAAGGCACATGCAGTATCAAGGCTGAATGTAGCTGGTCTTTCTTCATCATAGGAAGGTCCAGACCTGGTAGCAGGGGAATAAGTAGCAGGGGCTACTTCTATTCCACTGTTCTTGGAGATTCCACTGCTTTGTGATATGAATGCCATGTTGGCAGGGGAATCGACGATTCCACTTGAGTTAGTGGGAATTGTCCCTTTTGACTTCATTTCATTGACAATAGGTTCAAAGACTTTTAAGTTATTGTAAATATCATCAATATTCTTGTTGTCCAAGTCATCCTTATTCTGCCAGATTGCCTTATAGACAAACCATTCTTTCTGTAAGCTGTTAAGAAACCTAGTATTCACCTGCTCTTTTGTCACCTCAATGTCAAAGATTTCCAAGTGAGCCACCATGTCTTGAAGTCTATTGTAAATAGCTCCAATTGATTCATCACCAATTGCTTTGAAGGAAGCAAAATCATCCAGCATTTGGTTCTTTTTCTTCTTCTTTGTGGCTTCATTTCCTCCAAAGGTTGTGCCTATGGCTTCCCATAGTTCCTTAGCTGTTTTGTATTTCCTGAATCTGAGTTGATGTCTATCAGGTAGGGCTAACAGCAATGAGCTGTGAGCCCTGACATCATGCCTCCTAGCCAGTATTTCCTTATCACATAGAGCAGCAGATTTCTTCTTGTCCTTACCTTTGGAACTTTCACCTTCATCCTTGCCTTCTTCAACAGCCACCATTTTGTTGAATTGATCACCAAACTCTATGATCTCCCAGAGAACATAGTGTTCCATTTTCAGGTATTGTTGGATTCTGAATTCCCATAATTCAAAGTTTTCAGGATCCAACATGGGTAACTTGAGGTTATTGTGGTTGTTGCTATTTGTGGATGAATCTCAAGACATGTTTGCTATAAGGATTTTGTTCTTGATTTAGAAAAAGTTTCTCAACAAGCTCTGATACCACTTGTTGATCCCAAAGTCAGATCTTAAACCTTAATAGCTTGTTTAAGGGTTGTGATAGAGAGAAAGAATTCAATCTAACACTAGAGAAACTTTGCAAAGCAAAGTAACTAAACAAGATGCGGAATGTAATGTTTAGCACAAGAACAAATAAGATTCAAACGTTGCACTTTAATATATCAAAGATATACGAATACCCAAAGTGGTATTAGGGTTTACAAAACCTTAAAGTAATAATAATGAAAAACGAAATGAGAAAGACACACTTTGCATGCTAACCTAGTGAGTCCTTTTATAGATGCAAGGACCCACGTACAAGATCACTACTAACAAACTATGGAAAGTATTAAGGAATAATAACTGAAACGCGTAAAGATCTATTCCATGTTTATCTTGACGGCAGGGCCTTTGACTTAAGCAGGGGAACAGATCCCCCTGCCTTTGTTATTTAGCAGGGGGAACTTACTCTAGCAGGGGTATGAATGATCAACTAGCAGGGGAAACAAATAAGCATAGATTTATTCCCAACACTATCTACAAGAAGCACTAGGTTTTTCTCAATACCAGTGTTGCAATTATTGTGGGGGCCCTCACGATACTTCTTATTGTCAGCTATTGAATTACTATGAGCCAAATCCATGTCCTCATTTTTCTTCACCGATGGATTATTATGAACAAAATCCGTGTTCTAATTCTTCTTAACCGATGACTTACTATGAGCCACATCCGTGCTATATTTCTGGTTTTCACAATTTTGAGCCCCCACAATACACCCTCGATCATCAACCTTCTATTGGAATGTGTGAAGAAGAACGTGCCAATTTTTTAATACACTTCAATATGTTCAACAAGAATTAGCTAGCATACGCGAAGCAAGAGAGGAGGAAAAGCGACAGCAACAAGAACAAGTGTCTAATCTTAGTGATTATACTTTTCCTCTTGTGCGTCCATACTACTATTATGATGATGACGAGGATGATATCTATAATCTCAACCCATCTTCTGAGATTACTACTCCTACTCTTGATATCCCTAATGCGTCTAAGGATAGTGATACATCGAGTGAGATTAGTGATTTTGGTCTCGACAAATTCTTTGATGAGGTTTGTGATGTGCTGACTTTTGAGGAGCTTACGAAAGAGGTCGCTTTTAATGATGATGATTTTTCTCCATGCTATGGGAATTTCACTTTTGAAATTTCTCCTTCTCCTCCGGGCGATGAAGGCGATGTTGATTTATTCTCTCCGACATACGAGAAGTTCACCACTGAACTTGGTCTTGTAGATGAGGTGGAAGACGTTATTCTTCGCGACAAATTACTGAAAGTTCATCTTCTTATTGCTAAAATTGAAGCGTTGAATTTTGCTCATATTTCTGAGTCTTTACCTCCGTCTAGTACTTCAGTTGAGAATAATGATACAACTATGGAGGAAATCGACATTCTCTCAATACCTCCGGGTATTGATGATGATGACACGGAGGGGAATATTCTTTTTGATACTTTGCTGCATGAAGATATTGTCCCAAGTCCCCCTCCCGAGCAACTTTTATCCCAACCTTTAGAAACCATTACTGAGGATGAGTGCTTTGACCCGGGAGGTGACATTGACTATTTTATGATTGATAACCTTACAGATTTGCCGCTTTCTAAACATCAATTGTCTTTGGGGGATGACAATTTGCTTACTTTACCCACCCCACCTCCCGTGGATCATGATTTCACATACTTTTCGTATGTTAAAAGGACTTTTCTACCCTTCAAGACTTATCCTCCGGCCTCTCATTTATTAATGTCCTCCGGGAACGAGGACAAGGTATTTGATCCCGGTATTACATTTGAGGCTTCCCCATGGACCATTTAATTCGAGGACGAGTCAGGCTCGCGACTCGGTTAACAAAAACAAGCACTTTTTGGGAGGCAACCCAAGTATCTATCCTTTATATCTGTTTTCATAATAAGTGTAGGGGGAGACCCTACTATGTGTTTGTTGTTTTCTTTCTTATCATGTGCAGGGATTGGAGCTTCAAAGATCCATTCTTGATGACTTTTGACGACCCGTGATTCCGTGTTCCCGTCTTCCCGGTTCTATCCTAAACTCTTTTGATTCACTATTTTATATTCTTCAATATTAAAATAGGAATCACTTTAGTTGCCCTTTCCTAAGCAAGATTTAAACAACATGCACAATGTCCTAAGTGTAGGGGAGTTTACTCCCGCATGCTTAAACATTGATGACAATGTTTATATCAAGTGTACGGGGACTTCTATCGAAGTAAGTGGTCTTTTCCATGAATTTGTCCTCATTTTAACCGGAAAATTTGATTTTTTTGACATTTTTCAAAATTTTTAATCTATTTTGACCTAGTAGTATAGTAGTATTTTCCTTTGTTATCGTTATTTACTTTCTTTGCTAGAATAAATTTTTAATAAAGTGGTTTTAAATTTTTCAAAGTCGTGAATATTTTGACTCAACCCGAGTTTACTTATCTAAGTTTACTCTAGCTAGTATCCTTAACGTGTTTAAGTCAAGTTTTCCTAGGCTTTTATATATGGAACTTTAAAACGCGAAAGTCTTAACTCTCACGGGTTAAGAACAAGAACTTTTCGCAAGTTCCTATAATTGATCCTAGAGAGTCGTTTATCAAGGGAACTTTAAAATGCGATTTCTAAACTTGAAAAAGTCTAGAGTTTGCAAGATCCTATAGATGACTTGAAAACCCAAAACTTTGATTTAATTGGCTAAGCATCCACGAGTCTCATTCCTTAAGATTTTAAACTGTGGAGAACGAGAGATGATAGAGTCAATTATAAGTTTGGTATTCTTTCGTGAATTTATGTGAGTTGATTATAATCTTTTTCTCCCATCAATTGTTAATAAATTTAATTGCAATAAATAAGGTCGTACGATTTAAAAAGTTACTTAGCCTCTAGCACAAGATCGTTTAAAAGTTGCTCGGTATTAATTAGAGTTCATAGCCAAGGCATAACTTATTGAAGCGGAATGCGAAGATTGGCGACTCCAAAAAGGTCCTAACATGACATGAGGGCTATATTTTGTTGCTAAAGATCCAAAGTGATGTGAAGAATCATTTATCAAAAATCAATATGAAGGATCGAGACACACGACGAAAAGCAAATACTCCCGTAAAGATCATGGAGAAGTCTATCCAAAAAGGCCCTAACAAGGTATGAGGATAAATAGATCCAAGTCCTAAAAGGAGGCGGATCGTTGTATATCAAAGTCCAAAATAAAGATTGGAGAAAAATGAAGAATTCGTGGTCCAAAACTGAAGAATCTCTCAAAAACATCAAGTGAAGAAATTCCTATTATGATGAGAAGACCATAATTTCAAGAACTTCTCTCAAGATTCGAAGTATGAAGTCACTGCCAAATATTGGTCCGAGAAAGGTCTCAAACCGTGAAGCGAGTTATGCCAAGATATGAACTTTAAGAGGTCCCGAGAAGCAGTTTTAAAAGATTTTGTCCTTTAGTTAACTATTGCTTAAATCGTCCCACTTTATTTTCAGCCTAAATAACTATCGTAATAAGTCAACAATGCATCCTCGTGATCATTTAAGACAACAATAAAATATAAGAGATACACCTAAGAATAAGGGAGTCTAAGTGAATAATTAGGCCACATGAGTGATTGTTAGTTTGCTAACTTATAATAACAATGATCTCGTTTTTAAGCTAGGTATGGAGAACGTGAAACTTGAGGGTGATAAACATTCATGACATCCAAAACCCCAATGTAAGTCTTTGATTTCTTTACTTTATTTCTATCTTTTTAGGTTCTTTAATGTTTAGTATTTAATAAAGGCCAAGGTGGGTTAATTATGATGAGAAATGTAATCTGTGCTTTGAAATTAATGCATTGCATGAGGGCATTGCAATGGGCATGTGTTGGGGATTTAATAAGTGTAAAAACACTTATCCTTTTACCACTTATTTCCAATAATAACAAGACCAAAACGTGTATTTTATGTCATAAAATTCAGAATTATGCGTGGTTTGTGTTTTTATTGTGTTTTAGGACCAAAATATGAAAAAGGAAGAAAACACGGGCTTTCACGGGCTTTTATCGAATAAAAAGACAAAATTAAGAGTGCAAAAAGAACGGAAGTCCAAGACCTATTCTGAAGATTTATCGAAGAAAAAGTCTAAAGACGGAAGTTTAATGAAGTCGAAGAACCAAGTCTAGTTAAAGAAGAAAATTATAAGACGAGTTCAATTTATATCGACAAATCCCGAGACGACGTCGAGAAAGACAAAGAATTTAAATCGAGCCGAGACAAGAAGAAAGAATGAAGAAAGCATCAACATTTTACTCCTCCTATAAATACCCTCCTAATGTGTCACTAGGAGGTAGTTAGTCATATTTAGGAGTAGATTAGTTTAGGATTAGGAGTAGCTTAATACTTTCTCTCTCTAGTTTTTTTTCTTTAAAGTTTTAAGCTTTTTCATTAATCTTGTAATTTGAATCTTAATCATTTTAATTTCAATCTTTTTCAATTAATCGTTCTCATTCTTCCTTTCTTAATCTTTTTAATCTTGTTTAATTTTGATAATCATGTAGTCTAATTAATCATGTTCTTGTTTGATTGATGTTTTTGATTGATTGTGCTTATTGATCTTTTAGTGTTTGATTTTTATAGCTTATAGTGTTTTAGTGCTTATTGTGTTAATTTTCTTATTTTTAATTAAGTGCTTATTAGTTATTTTTATAAAAAGTTGTTTTTAAATATTTTTATTATTTAGTGTTTTTAAAAGTTTTTAAATTTTGGCTTATTTGCTTCTTCTTAAAGTTGATTTGGTTAAGTTTTTAGATAAATAAGTTGATTTGGTAGATTAATATTTTTATAAAAAGTTGTTTTTAAATATTTTATTATTTAGTGTTTTTAAAAGTTTTTAAATTTTGGCTTATTAGCTTTTTCTTAAAATTGATTTGGTTAAGTTTTTAGATAAGTGCTTATTAGATTCTAGCTTATTTTCATTTTGGTCATTTTTAATTATTCCGAAATAGTAAACCCCAATTTCCCGGATAAGCCTCTATTTTGATTATTCCGGATAGTGTCATTTTTCACATTCTGGATAAGCTCCTAGAGATTTTTCCCGGATAAGCCACAAGTCTTTTTTTTCGGATAAGACAAAAGTTAACAAACCCGGATAAGGTACCTAAGAAATTCCGGATATGGAGCATATATTTTTTCTCCGGATAAGTAGCATAACTAAGTTTTCCCGGATAAGAAAAGGAAGCAATTATTCCGTATAATGAAATGTAATTATTCCGTATAACGTAAAGTAAAGTTAATTTATTCCGTATAAGCTAAGGTTGACCTGCCTGGCTAGCTAGCTTCTTTCTTTTTTTCCCGCCAAAATGAGCAGGTAGGTTGCCTGCTTGAGCAGCCTGCCTGCTTGTTTATTAATTAATTTTGTTTCGTAATTGTTTAGTTTAATCTGAAAGTTGTTCCAATTTTAATTCTTAAAGTTATGTATTTTTAGTTGAATTTTTCGTCTATTTTTAAAATTAATATTTTTTCGTAAAGTTCAAGTTTTATCTTTTATTTAGTACCCGTTTTAGGTTTTGCCTCGTTTAGCTTTAAAGTACCCTTTTAGTTTTATTTCCTCCTTTTTCATTAGATAAACTTTATTTTCAAGTCGAAAGTTAGTTTCTTCTTTTCGATATATTTTTATTAATTGTTTTGTTTTAATTTACGTTTTATTATTTGTTTCGTTTCTTTTTAAAATGTTTTATAATCCGATTTCTTTCATTTTTATTTAAGTAAGTTTTATTTTTAATTCGAAAAGTTTATTTTTATTTTTATTATTTTCACTTTTACTTTATTAATTGTTTCTTTAAATATTTGTTTTAATATTCGTTTTAATATCGTTTTAATTTTTAGTTTTTAATATTCGTCTTGTTTTACGTTTCTTTATTATTGTCATTCGTCTTTAGTTTATTTTTATTATTTTCGCATTTACTTTTTAATTAGTTATAGATAATCAACGACATTTTCTTTTTATTCACCAAGAACGACTGAGTCACACATTTAACCGGAGATCAATTCGAATTGAATCTAGACGAACAAATTTTCATACTTGGCAATATCCAGTTATTACCTCACAAAACGATGAAATGCCACAAAACATCATCCA
This sequence comes from Glebionis coronaria, assembly GCA_025667525.1. NCBI lineage: Eukaryota > Viridiplantae > Streptophyta > Magnoliopsida > Asterales > Asteraceae > Glebionis > Glebionis coronaria. Next base: position 407,530,847 of record CM046877.1, read on the forward strand.
AGTGTGTGAGATCTTTGACGTTTGGGGAATTGATTTTATGGGGCCGTTACCATCATCTCGTGGTAATATGTACATCCTTGTCGCCGTTGACTACCTATCTAAGTGGGTGGAAGCTAAGGCTTTGCCCACGAACAATGCTCGTGTGGTAGTCAAGTTTTTTAAGCAATTATTTTCTCGGTTTGGAACCCCTTGTGCTATTATAAGCGATCGTGGAACCCATTTTTGCAATGACCAATTTGAAAGAGTTTTAAATAAATATGGGGTTACACATCAGCTTTCTACGGATTATCACCCACAAACGAGTGGGCAAGTCGAGGTTTCAAACCGAGCGTTGAAGAGGATCTTAGAGAGATCGATAGGAGAGAACCGACAATGGTGATCGGATAAATTAGATGATGCTTTATGGGCCTTTCGTACCGCTCATAAGACGCCCATTGGGTGCACTCCTTACAAGCTCTTGTACGGAAAGAATTGTCACTTGCCAATTGAACTCGAACACAAAGCTTATTGGGCCCTAAAGCATTGTAATGATGACATTGAGACCGCGGGAAAACAACGGAAAATGCAACTTAATGAATTGGATGAATTGAGAGACATTGCTTATAAAAATTCATTAATTTACAAAGAGAAAACTAAAAAGTTTCATGATTCTAAAATTAAAAACCGGGTTTTTAACATTAGAGATCAAGTGTTTCTTTTTAACTCAAGATTGAAAATCTTTTCCGGCAAGTTGAAATCCCATTGGTCCGGTCCATTCACTATTACCCAAGTGTTTCCTTATGGGACCATCGAGCTAGCTCAAAATAATGGCCCTAATTTCAAGGTGAATGGCCATAGGTTGAAGCACTACTTTGGTGGGGAAGTTCCTTCTTTGAACTACCTCGACCAAGTCACCTTCCTCAATGATAATTAGTATTAAGGGGATCGAGTCGAGCTCATGACTCAGTAATCAAAAACGAGGTGCCTCGTGGGGGAGTCCCATGCTTATCCATGTACATATTATCGCTTTCTAATGTAGCTTACGTGAGGGGATTTGTGCCCTTCCAACCTTTGTTCTGTGGTTGTTTGTGAATTGTGCTTTTTAGATGATCATTATCTTCACGATTGGAGCCTCTCGTGTTCGTTTTACGTGAGCAATCGATCATTTGCTTTGAAGAATTTCTTGATATCCGTATGATATACCCTTTGATGTTCTAACCTTAGGTATTTAGCACACTTCATAAACAGCTATTAATTTATTGGTTCCACCCTTTCCATGCTAGATTAAGCATTCGACTTCGTCTCTAGTATGGGGTATTTAACCCTTAGAATCGAAACATTGAGGATAATGTTTAACTTTAGTATGGGGGGTGAATAGATACTTGCCTTGCTAAACCTTCACACTTTCCAAAGTTTATCTTTTTGGTGAGACTAAACGTTTAGTAAACTTTTTGGTGAGACTAAAAGTTCATAATATATTTGCAAGTTGAGGTATTGGTTAAACCAATCAACCTTAAAGAATTATACCAATAACAACCGTAGGTAATTCCAATTTTGACGCACAGGTGAGCCGGGAATTTGGTCAGCGCTGAAGCATAACACCTCCTTCCTTAACCGGGTACTTGACCAGCGGTGCGTTATACCCACTTTATAGTTTGTCAAAATTGAGTAGGCCGTTAAGATGCTATTGCAATTCTAATCAACACAAATCATATGTAATTTAGATCTCAAAACAATTCATTAATTTTGATAAGATTTAGTCCATATTATTTTTTTAAAAAAAAATTACCCTTGTTTACAACATACAATGTAAAAACGCATGAAAACAAGTAGTACAAAAAAAACTAAATCAAATAGCCACATGCAATAACAATTTATTCAAAGACCATTAAATCTAGGGTTTTTATAAACATAAAAAGTCTTCCCTAATTTTAAAACTTTGAATCAAATAAAGCAAATAGCAATCAAAATTATATGATCTGTAAAAACATGCATGTTTATTACGGATCTCCCATATTCTCTTAACAATTAAAAAACTACTACGGATCGTAACCACGCATGACATAACAATTAATTCATGCAAACCATCTAAAGTTTAATTACCATGTAATTTTAGGGTTTACTAAAAAAAAATTTTTTTTTTATAAAAAATTCGGCAGATCCGAATTTAAAAAACAAAAAACAAGAAAAACTTAAATTTTTTTTATAAAACCTAAAAAACAACATGTAATTATTAACACAAATCAATATTAGTTAAAAACTTTAGATCTTGATAATTATAATCATGTTAAAACGGCTCTCGATGCCACTGATGGTTTATGATTATCATAACAAATATAAAAACCCTAAAATGGATCAAAGAACACACAGCGGAAGCAAATTAACAAGATCTTTAATTAACACGATTATAATTAATCAAGGATAGGGTTACATACGTTTATCCTAGCAAAAATCTACAAGTTGACGGAACGGTCACCGGTAGAGATAGATCACGAACACCACCAGGATGTAATCTAAAATAAGATTACACCACGATCTTGTACACACGTGATACAGTGAGTTAACCGTGAGTCTAGCACGAACAAAACGAGTTTCCAAGTCTATGGAAGATCTACCCAACAACCCTAGAGAGGGGCTAGGACTAGATCTAGAATAGCTTATGAAAAAACAAAGAAGAACCCTAATGGGTGTTTGTTTGGGGCCGGCGGTTAGGAGCAAAGAAAGAGAGATATCAAGTGAAAAATAATGAGGCATTAGGTTTGTTTATATACACCTTGGAAAACTTCTCTTCCAAGGTTAAACAAGATAAAGCCAAAAAATCTTTTCCTCCTTATCTTGTCTCCCTATTTAGGCCGGATATTTACAAGCTCCAAAAGAGGTTTCCGGAACTTTTCCGACTCCTTTTAGCTTCTTTAACCTTCTATAACGGTCGTTTAATACTTAACTTTTAATTACTTAACGATCGTTAGCTACGGTTTGATTTAATAAATATATTTAATAAATAAATTAACTCTTCACGTAATGTGTGCAATCCCGTGATCTCGAGTTCGATCCTATCACACGACTATCGATTTTTAAGTCCATAAACTTTCACATTCTCAGTTTCGATTTTTAGAAAAACATAAAACAAATGATTCAGATCGACACCTACCCGAGACCCTTTGTCAAAGGATCTTGAAGACTATCCTTCTTAGTTCCATGATAATTAGTTTTTAGGAAATAAACAGGGAGTCAAAGTATTCGATGTATGTATGATGTTGAGTTGTTCAGTTTGATGAGATTTGGTTATAGTGATTTGTATTGAAAGGTGGTTGAGATGGAGATTTGAATATGGGAGCAGATGGATATGAGATGAGATTAATGTTATCATTGGGAGTATCGAAACAGAGAAAGAGGCGGAGTTTTTTTTAAGAAGATTGTGGCTGAGATTTATAGAAACACAAGGGAGGCGAATAAGAATTTGTTTAGGGTTATGGTAAGTATGAGCTATATTAGGGTATACGTGTCTTTATATCCCAAGGTTAGGTTAACTCTCTTCATGGTCTGTTATTGATTTTCTCAATACGTGGGCCGAGTTAATTGTGTTATCTTGATTGGGCCGAGTAATACTTTGACAGGATATAAGAATAGTTAGATGGGCTGAGCTTAATTTTTTGTAATGATATCACGTTTGAAGCTGCTATCCGATATGATATCTGAATTTAGTTGAGTTATTATTGTTAATGGTTTGGGTATAATGTGCCCGATAATGGGTATATGGATTCGTTCCGATCAAAGAAAACCTTCGTTTGGAAAACCGAATTTGGGAAACATTTCGACGCATGAGTTGGGTATATAACTGATTTGAGCTTCAAAGTAAAGTTAGCTTGCTAGACCACGTTGACGGCTTCTCATTCTCTAGTCATCGTTGGTTTTACAGTTAATGACTCTCAAACAAACACAACAAACACGACAAAAACAAATAAACACCAAAACGATCCTTTTTAAGATTCACTCAAATTTCAAAAAATGGCTAGTATTCGGGCAAAGTAATGTTAAGTGATTACGAAGTGGATTTGGTATTTATTATTTGAAGGTGAAGTGGAATATCACGAAGGCGTCTACTCAAATCATCATTGAGCCTTTTCACCCCTCTATGGATTGATGATTCGCTTCAACATTTATGATTGAGACTTGATTTGTCTAGTTTCCACTGTCAAGGGGTGGATGGTCGACGACATGGACAACTGTCACTTAAGGAGTTACGTTGTAGTGCTCAGTGTCACACTCACCTGTAGTTGTGGATACTTCAAGAGGTGTTTTACATCTTATACTACTCTCTTCTTTTATGTATAAAGTACTAAGAGACGTTTCTCTGCACCGTTCGTCAATCAACAACAGTGCTAAGCGTAAGTAACAAATTTGGGCGATTGTACTTCAGTTTCAAGTTTGGAATATCAGGTTTACTTCACCAGTGGTCACTACAGATAGCCGAAAGAATATGAGGTCGGTAAGTTTAGCCAGAGAGTACAAGAGTAGAGATGTGATCAGCAAACAATTCTCACGAGCAACTCGAGCTACAAAATGTCAACAAATATTTCTACTTCAGACACGAACATCTCGCGATTCTGATTGTACTTGTCAGATGATGCTCCCGAGTGTTCTTAACCACCGTACTCTTGACAAGAACATCTCACGATTCTGTGCGTACACGACAGATGATGCTTCCAAGTGCTCTTAACCTTCTTACTCCTGATAAGAACATCTCGCGATTCTGAGCGTACACGTCAGATGATGCTTCTGAGTGTTCGTCACCATCATACTTTCGACAAGAACATCTCGCAATTTTGATAGTACACGTCAGATGATGCTTCCGAGAGTTCATCACCATCATGGGGGAAGAACGTGTACTTTGGAGACTTAGTTCCCACTCTGGAGTACTTAGTTCAACTTCCAGAGGGATGTATTCTACAAGTGTGAGAAGATTTGTTGCTGATTTCTTACATGTTCCCCCAAACACATAATCATTAAGACCAAAAATGTCAAGGTAGCAGTTACTTGGTGTGGTTTGCTTCTTCTTCAACAAAATTCCGCTGTGCACTTTAAGTGTCAAAGATAGAAGATTGCTCAAGCTACAGGTTCTGCTCAAGACAGGGATATTGGTTTGGGGGGAAGCTGATTCAGAAGCTTCGTCAAAAAGAAGTCTATGAAGAAAGCTTTTCAAGACATGTGGTATGAATTTGGGGGAAGTTAATCCAGTTCATACATGATATATGGTTCCTCAACAAGCAAAGACAAAGAGGATTCAAACTGGGGTATAAGTTTTTCTATGTAACACCCGAGAGTTTTTTTGGTACTTTAAATAATACTAATAAACTATATTAATATTTATTCGAAATTTATTTTTGAGTGTTACTAAACTTATTAGATTTGAAAACGGGGCATATTTTGTAAAATCATAAAAATCGCTCAGTCTGCATTACTGTGAACACTGTGATGTGTCACTATTGGTTGCGTAACATTTTTTTTACGATCAATATTTTAACGTTTTTGAAATTTTATCTATGTAAGGTTTATCTATGTTGCGTTTGCATGAACTATCTCCGATTTAAATGCTTTATGCTTATCTGTATTTATAAATACTTTGTGAATAATTATTTTTAGAATTATTTTATTTTAGCAAGTCGTTAATTATCATTTTATTTTTCTTAAATTTAATTAAAATCAGCCTAATTATTCGACGCACATTATAAAGCAAAATACAAACAATCAAACCAACTATATTTAGTTACTATCCTAATTAACTCTTTCATCAAATAGAGTATCCACTCACTTTTTTTTTCACTTTAAACCTACAAACTACGGAGTATCATTTTAAGAAAAGATAACCATCGTTAATCATCTAAACCATGCCTAGTTAGTTCAACTACTTAGCAAAGGGCATGCCATTTCGTGTGATGTACTAACCACATGCCAGTACTTGTTTTATTACCATGAATGACTAGGCAAATTCTATACAACTCAATTTTCCTTTTGTCTACTTACCTAGTTCACAATTCAAAACACACACTTTCACTATGACATTTAAGGCATATGAAAAACACACACTTAAACTTTCACTCTCTCAAACTTTTCGGATCCAACACAAGAGGGAAACTATTCTCATCCTCCATTTCTATACCTTAAAGCTCCATTTTCACACAAAAATGTTCATCACTCCTTCATAAAACTTGTACAACTGATAACTAAACACGTTCATTTACAAATCCCAACATTCGAAATAGATTTCTTGCTCGTTTCCATTTGAAAAATAGGGTTTCTTTTCGTGGGTTGTTCTCGTGAAGTGGGTTCATCGTTTTCAATACGAGCTGTTCACGTCCGAGGGTTACACATACGGGAAGTGGATATGTGGGTTGCTGGTCCGAGATATTATAGTTTCATATTCGTTGTTGTACGTGGGTTTTACTAACTCAAAGGTTAGCTCGAGGTTGGGGCTGTCGTGGTTTGTGAGATCGACGTCTCGTTGGACAAGCGTTGTTCATATCACGAGCTCGTTAAGGTTACACCGTATACCTTTCACGTCCATTTTTCTTTCATCTTTGTTGCATTTTTGTCACGCATGTTTATGGTCACCTTTACCACTATTTTTGGAAATAAAACTTTCAAAACATATAACTAGTAAAGTTTGTGAACGTTGCATTGTGGGTTCGTTAAAGCGAGTCTAAGATATATTTGAAATGGGTTTTACGTCAAGAGTATTATGGCTTGTTTTATAACTCATGATGGGGTGTCTTTTGGTTTGTTTTGAGCTAAATGGGTACGTCGAAACCAAGTTTTGTGCGTGCGTGAGTCGAGAGTTTTGGCATGGTAAGCTATATGCGAGGGTTCTGTGTAGTAAAGAGAGTATGTGAGATAAGGGTTATGAGTACGTGCGAGATGAGCTTGTTGAGAGTTTGTCGTTGTGAGTACAATGCAAGTGTTTGTGAGAATTGTTGCGGCGAGAGTTTTGCGAGAGTGATGTCAAAATAAAAATGATGGAGCCTGCTGTTTTGTTCCGAGAGTAATGTGATTTCGAAAGTTTTAATGCTAAGTTTGACGAGAGTTTGGTGTGAGTCGAGCTGAGTTTGCTGTGTGGTTTTGTCGAGTCAAAACCTTTTCTTCATTGAATCGTTTCTGCTATAGCATACTGAGAAGTGGGTTTAAGCTTTTGTGAGGTTTTGTGTCTGTTTTATATCCAAGAGAGAGTGATTGAGATTGAAATGTTTTAATAATCAAAATTGTCAAAAGTTAATTTGGTGACTGTCATTTTTGGTTCCCTGTTTGTCCGACTGTTCCCTTAACTTTTCTTACAAAGGCAATTACAAATGAGTCACGTGTGATGCTAGTGTTTTTAATGGTGGAGTCATTATAGTATATTAGTTACTCCTACTTTGTTAAAAGTTTATAAAAATGTAAATTGTTTTTGTACAAATGGTGTTAAAACAAAGTTTGCGTCGAATAATTTAAATAGGGTCAAAGTTTTGAGTTTTAGAGCGATTAGTCAAATTTTATTACACGTCAGTTAAGTATCATTTAAAATAATTAAATTTAAAATAATGTCGAAAGACTGTCGATTTATTTATTGAGTCGAGACAATACTTTCTTTGCCTATAAGTTGGTCGAACATTACAACAACAAATATTTTGTGTATAATTTATTTATAACTTAAACTGTGGTAAAGGGTGACATGTGCATATGACATTCATGTGTTTCTTGCATTATAGACTGTAACTCAATCTAATATTATTTTAGGTTGCATCTGCGTGATCTGATTCTATGATTACTATTCTCTTGATGCGATAGCTTGCGTTTCTGAGGTGAGTTCATACCCCTCTTTCTATTTTTGGAATCGCTTTATATATGTTTTAGTCGCTTTTGGGGGAGATGCATGCTTGTCGATGTCAAATACGTGTTTATACGTTTTGATGATTGTTTGTGATACATACGTAGTTATACATTGCAAGTATTGTTTATGCTACATATTGTGAATATGTTAGGGAGTCATAACTCCTTTTGATCTGCCTTATATGCCTAATGTGTTTGAGGTGTGATAATGCTTGTAACATCTTTTGTTGACGCAAAACTATCGTTTTCTCGAATTACTTCGTAGGGGTTATGCTTATGAAGATGATGCTTATTGCTTGCTTATGAATGCAATACATGTTTCTTGATCTATTCTCTGAAGTTATCCTTGTGATGATAATGCTATGTTGCTTGCTTATGGACGCAAAATGTGTTTTGTCTTGAATCACTTCGTAGAAGTTTTGTCATGAGCTTATTGCTATCGTAACTGGGTACCCTATATGCTTGCCATTACTTAATGGATTCATATGCTGCTAAACTTTATATGCTTGCTATTATTTAATGGATTCATATGATTTGCTAAACTTTATATGCTTGCCATTTTTTTATGGATTCATATGCTTCTAAACTTTATATGCTTGCCCTCCTATAATGGGATTCATATGCTTTAAAACATTTTGTTTGCGGTCCAATTAATCTTGAATGTGAATCTGGGCTATGATCTTGTATTGATCTTGACTGTGAATCTTGATATGATCTTGTATGATCTCGATATGCTTCTTATATGTGATCTTGATATAAATCTGGCATTTGATGTTGTTATAAATCTTGAATATAAGCTGTAATGCTTTTAGCTAAATGTTGTTATATGACTGAACTTTGTGGTGAATGTTGCTTTTGTTGCGAAACTCAGGATTTCTAAACGCTTTTACGTTACTACTTTCGGTAGTGGACTCTATAAACTTCTGAAGTGTCATAAACTTTTTAATATAACTTATGAACTCACCAACTTTATGTTGACCGTTTTAAGCATGTATTCTCAGGTACTTGACTGTATGATTATTTGGAGTCTGCGTTGTGATATTTGGCATAGAAGTCGTTCTCTTGGGTCAAGACTCGGATAATCATGACGTAACAGGCCCCAAAACTAGTGTGCTTCCGTTGGGCCTATTTAGGGGGTGTTACAGATTGGTATCAGAGCCTTAGTTATAGAGAATTAGGTGTTATTATATAGGCCTAGACTATAACCGATGCTCTCGTGTGTTTTATCTTTGCTCATTCCGCTACTATATGAATGCTCGTTTTGCATGTTTGCAATTTCATTATCCGCTGTTGTATGACTGCTTGCTTTATCTGTTTATGATTGCTTTATATATTGATTGTTCCTTTTATCTATTTGGTGACTATTATAATATATTATTATATTATATATGAGCTCCTTGTTTGATACCTATTTTTGCGCACGTTATCGCGCGTCGATAATTATTTTCTTCCTCTTAGAATTTTGGACATCTACTTACTGGACACGACTATTGACAACTCATACACTTTGCTTTTGGTAATTTCATGTAATATTATTTGGATAGTTTTCATGTCTAAATGGTGCGGTGTGACTCAAATCAGGGTACTTATGACTTCATATTTAAATGGAATGGGACGTTTGAATATGAAACATGAGTCTCCTGAGCACAAGTTAAATTATGATTTCATATTTAGATGGTATGAGACGTCTAAATGGGAAATCATAAGCCACCGGACCAGAAGCTTATTTATGGTTCCGTATTAAGACGGAATGGGACGTCTGAATATGAAGTTTATAAATAAATTGGCTGTAAACTCTCTTGATAATATCTATTTTCTTAGATATTTTATATATTTGATGATAAGCCTTGTCGGGAATATTTAAGCAGGATAAGCTATGAAATCTTTATTTAAACGTATTGGGACGCCTTTTCCTTTGAATAAAGAAATCATAGGTCACCGAACCATGAGGTTATAAATATTTATTTACATGGATTAGGACGCTTCTCGATGTAAATAACGATTTATAAATAAGTGGGCTTAACTGCATTCGACGTGACTCATTATTTATATTATTTTATTAATCCAGTTATGGGTTGTGCTCTTTTGACTCACGGTTCGTCCATACAATTTGATCGTTATTTTGTCCTTTTATCGTTACCATCATTGCATTTTAACGAATGATTTCTCAAACGTCATTTGACTCGTGAATTGTTGCACCGATTTTTCTTAATGAGCATCGAGCTTAACCAACTGACTGTAGTGAACCATGTATCGACTTTTCAGAGTAGACGACTTGCTAGATTCTTCGCTTCCAATTTTCCTTTAATTCATCTAGTTACCGCTTTGACAAATTGACATGTCAAACCTTTAGAATACATTCTAGCTTTACCTACTTCTTTCTGACATTCTTGACACTTCTAACCCAAGTAACAACAATCGAGTTTTGAGGACAAAACTCAAAATGGCATGTGGATAATGTAACACCCGAGAGTTTTTTTGTACTTTAAATAATATTAATAAACTATATTAATATTTATTCGAAATTTATTTTTGAGTGTTACTAAACTTATTAGATTTGAAAACGGGGCATATTTTGTAAAATCATAAAAATCGCTCAGTCTACATTACTGTGAACACTGTGATGTGTCACTATTGGTTGCGTAACATTTTTTTTACGATCAATATTTTAACGTTTTTGAAATTTTATCTATGTAAGGTTTATCTATGTTGCGTTTGCATGAACTATCTCCGATTTAAATGCTTTATGCTTATCTGTATTTATAAATACTTTGTGAATAATTATTTTTAGAATTATTTTATTTTAGCAAGTCGTTAATTATCATTTTATTTTTCTTAAATTTAATTAAAATCAGCCTAATTATTCGACGCACATTATAAAGCAAAATACAAACAATCAAACCAACTATATTTAGTTACTATCCTAATTAACTCTTTCATCAAATAGTGTATCCACTCACTTTTTTTTTCACTTTAAACCTACAAACTACGGAGTATCATTTTAAGAAAAGATAACCATCGCTAATCATCTAAACCATGCCTAGTTAGTTCAACTAGTTAGCAAAGGGCATGCCATTTCGTGTGATGTACTAACCACATGCCAATACTTGTTTTATTACCAGGAATGACTAGGCAAATTCTAAACGAACTCAATTTTCCTTTTGTCTACTTACCTAGTTCACAATTCAAAACACACACTTTCACTATGACATTTAAGGCATATGAAAAACACACACTTAAACTTTCACTCTCTCAAACTTTTCGGATCCAACACAAGAGGAAAACTATTCTCATCCTCCATTTCTATACCTTAAAGCTCCATTTTCACACAAAAATGTTCATCACTCCTTCATAAAACTTGTACAACTGATAACTAAACACGTTCATTTACAAATCCCAACATTCGAAATAGATTTCTCGCTCGTTTCCATTTGAAAAATAGGGTTTCTTTTGGTGGGTTGTTCTCGTGAAGTGGGTTCATCGTTTTCGATACGATCTGTTCACGTCTGAGGGTTACACAGACGGGAAGTGGATATGTGGGTTTCTGGTCCGAGATATTATAGTTTCATATTCGTTGTTGTACGTGGGTTTTACTAGCTCAAAGGTTAGCTCGAGGTTGGGGCTGTCGTGGTTTGTTAGATCGACGTCTCGTTCGACAAGCGTTGTTCATATCACGAGCTCGTTAAGGTTACACCGTATACCTTTCACGTCCATTTTTCTTTCATCTTTGTTGCATTTTTGTCACGCATGTATATGGTCACCTTTACCACTATTTTTGGAAATAAAACTTGCAAAACATATAACTAGTAAAGTTTGTGAACGTTGCATTGTGGGTTCGTTAAAGCGAGTCTAAGATATATTTGAAACGGGTTTTACGTCAAGAGTCTTATGGCTTGTTTTATAACTCATGTTGGGGTGTCTTTTGGTTTATTTTGAGCTAAATGGGTACGTCGAAACCAAGTTTTGTGCGTGCGTGAGTCGAGAGTTTTGGCATGGTAAGCTATATGCGAGGGTTCTGTGTAGTAACGAGAGTATGTGAGATGAGGGTTATGAGTACGTGCGAGATGAGCTTGTTGAGAGTTTGTCGTTGTGAGTAAAATGCAAGTGTTTGTGAGAATTGTTGCGGCGAGAGTTTTGCGAGAGTGATGTCAAAATAAAAATGATGGAGCCTGCTGTTTTGTTCCGAGAGTAATGTGATTTCGAAAGTTTTAATGCTAAGTTTGACGAGAGTTTGGTGTGAGTCGAGCTAAGTTTGTTGTGTGGTTTTGTCGAGTCAAAACCTTTTCTTCATTGAATCGTTTCTGCTATAGCATACTGAGAAGTGGGTTTAAGCTTTTGTGAGGTTTTGTGTCTGTTTTATATCCAAGAGAGAGTGATTGAGATTGAAATGTTTTAATAATCAAAATTGTCAAAAGTTAATTTGGTGACTGTCATTTTTGGTTCCCTGTTTGTCCGACTGTTCCCTTAACTTTTCTTACAAAGGCAATTACAAATGAGTCACATGTGATGCTAGTGGTTTTAATGGTTGAGTCATTATAGTATATTAGTTACTCCTACTTTGTTAAAAGTTTATAAAAATGTAAATTGTTTTTGTACAAATGATGTTAAAACAAAGTTTGCGTCGAATAATTTAAATAGGGTCAAGGTTTTGAGTTTTAGAGCGATTAGTCGAATTTTATTACACGTGAGTTAAGTATCATTTAAAATAATTAAATTTAAAATAATGTCGAAAGACTGTCGATTTATTTATTGAGTCGAGACAATACTTTCTTTGCCTATAAGTTGGTCGAATATTACAACAACAAATATTTTGTGTATAATTTATTTATAACTTAAACTGTGGTAAAGGGTGACATATGCATATGACATTCATGTGTTTCTTGCATTATAGACTGTAACTCAATCTAGTATTATTTTAGGTTGCATCTGCGTGATCTGATTCTATGATTACTATTCTCTTGATGCGATAGCTTGCGTTTATGAGGTGAGTTCATACCCCCTCTTTCTATTTTTGGAATCGCTTTATAAATGTTTTAGTCTCTTTTGGGGGAGATGCATGCTTGTTGATGTCAAATACGTGTTTATACGTTTTGATGATTGTTTGTGATACATACGTAGTTATACATTGCAAGTATTGTTTATGCTACATATTGTGAATATGTTAGGGAGTCATAACTCCTTTTGATCTGCCTTATATGCCTAATGTGTTTGAGGTGTGATAATGCTTGTAACATCTTTTGTTGACGCAAAACTATCGTTTTCTCGAATTACTTCGTAGGGGTTATGCTTATGAAGATGATGCTTATTGTTGGGAATAAATCTATGCTTATTTGTTCCCCCTGCTAGTTGATCATTCATACCCCTGCTAGAGTAAGTTCCCCCTGCTAAATAACAAAGGCAGGGGGATCCGTTCCCCTACTGGAGTCAAAGGCCCTGCCGTCAAGATAAACATGGAAGAGATCTTTACGCGTTTCAGTTATTATTCCTTAATACTTTCCATAGTTTGTTAGTAGTGATCTTGTACGTGGGTCCTTGCATCTATAAAAGGACTCACTAGGTTAGCATGCAATGTGTGTCTTTCTCATTTCGTTTTTCATTATTATTACTTTAAGGTTTTGTAAACCCTAATACCACTTTGGGTATTCGTATATCTTTGATATATTAAAGTGCAACGTTTGAATCTCATTTGTTCTTGTGCTAAACATTACATTCCGCATCTTGTTTAGTTACTTTGCTTTGCAAAGTTTCTCTAGTGTTAGATTGAATCCTTTCTCTCTATCACAACCCTTAAACAAGCTATTAAGGTTTAAGATCTGACTTTGGGATCAACAAGTGGTATCAGAGCTTGTTGAGAAACTTTGTCTAAATCAAGAACAAAATCCTCATAGCAAACATGTCTTCAGATTCATCCACAAACAGCAACAACCATAATAACCTCAAGTTACCCATGTTGGATCCTGAAAACTTTGAATTATGGGAATTCAGAATCCAACAATACCTGAAAATGGAACACTATGTTCTCTGGGAGATCATAGAGTTTGGTGATCAATTCAACAAAATGGTGGCAGTTGAAGAAGGCAAGGATGAAGGTGAAAGTTCCAAAGGTAAGGACAAGAAGAAATCTGCTGCTTTATGTGATAAGGAAATACTGGCTAGAAGGCATGATGTCAGGGCTCATAGCTCATTGCTGTTGGCCCTACCTGATAGACATCAACTCAGATTCAGGAAATACAAAAAAGCTAAGGAACTATGGGAAGCCATAGGCACAACCTTTGGAGGAAATGAAGCCACAAAGAAGAAAAAGAAGAACCAAATGCTGGACGATTTTGCTTCTTTCAAAGCAATTGGTGATGAATCAATTGGAGCTATTTACAATAGGCTTCAAGACATGGTGGCCCACTTGGAATTCTTTGATATTGAGGTGACAAAAGAGCAGGTGAATACCAGGTTTCTGAACAGCCTCCAGAAAGAATGGTTTGTCTATAAGGCAATCTGGCAAAATAAGGATGACTTGGACAACAAGAATATTGATGATATATACAATAACCTAAAAGTTTTTGAACCTATTGTCAATGAAATGAAGTCAAAAGGGACAATTCCCACCAACTCAAGTGGAATTGCTGATTCCCCTGCTAACATGGCATTCATATCACAAAGCAGTGGAATCTCCAAGAACAGTGGAATAGAAGTAGCCCCTGCTACTTATTCCCCTGCTACCAGGTCTGGACCTTCCTATGATGAAGAAAGACCAGCTACATTCAGCCTTGATACTGCATGTGCCTTCATAGCATCTCAAGGTCCACAAGGATCTACAGTGTTACATGAAGATCTGAATCAAATCAGTAAGCAAGCACTAGAAGAATTGGATATCAAGTGGAATATGGCTTTGCTAAGCATGAGAGCCAACAGGTTCCAAAAGAAGTATGGGAAGAAGATCACAATTAATCCATCTGATGTGGCTGGGTTTGATAAAGCAAAAGTTGAATGCTACAATTGTGGCAAGAAGGGTCATTTTGCCAGGGAATGCAGAGGACCTAAGTCTGGAAATAGCCATAGAAAGGATGAGGATTCTGGTGCTAAAGCTATGGTAGCAATGCAGGGGATAGATGGAGCTAATGGATGGGACTGGAGTGCTATGACAGAAAGTGTGGAAAGAAACCAAGCTTTGGTGGCTGAGGAAAAGGAAGAAGACTTCGCACTTATGGCCATGTCAAGTTCTAGCTCTGACAATGAGGTATATGATGACTCATACTGTACTAAAGCTTGTAGGAAAAATACTGAATCTTTGAATGATCAAATCAGAAAGGTAAAAGCTGACTATATAAATTGTGATAATGATCTTAATAACTACAAACGTGCTTTAGAACAACTAGAGTCCACCATAAGAGAGTATAGGCAAAGAGAAAGTGACTATAGGGATCACATTGTGATTCTAGAAAGAGATGCCAAGGAGAATAACCAATCTATAAATGCTTTAACTGCTGAACTTGAAATTTTTAAAGCTAACCAAAAGATAGATGAGGAAACTGTTGAAAAATTTGGAAAAGCTTCAAAAGATTTAACGAAGGCATTTGATATTGGTCAATCTCCTAAGGACAAAACAGGGTTTGGAATTAAGAACATGAATGCTACTATACCCCCACCCCCTACTAACATCCATGCTCCCTATCCTAGAAAAGACTTGTCATGGACTGGTCTCCCTTGTTTTGAAAAACAGGATGACATTGAGTTTGACTTGAGTGCTTATATACCTAATAATGCTGATACAGAAGAGTCTCTAGTTAAAACTAGTGTCATTAGGAATATTAAACAGGAACAGGTTGGCTTAAAGCAAATTGACAACCCTGTTAAATTTTCAAAAGAAGGAAGTTCTAGCAGCAATCCAAACTCTAAGAGCAGGGCTAGACCACAGTCTCCTAAACCTATCATTAAATATGCTGGTATGTACAGGAGCGTCAGAGGTAATCAAAGGAATTGGAATGACCAAAAGTCTCACCAATTAGGAAAAGACTTTGTGATCAATACCAAGCCCTGCTTCACATGTGGCAGTTTTGAACACACTTATCAAGAGTGTAAGGCACCAATGGAGATGGTGGCTGCAAATCCCTTAAAGGATATGCAACCTAGAGCCATTCTTCTAAATGCAGGGGCAAAATCCTTTTCCCCTGCCAAGTATGTTGCCCCTGCCTTGAGAAATAGAGTAGCTGAGAAATATGTTGCTCCAGCCCTTAGAAAGGAAAATGATGTTCACCCAAAGCCCAACACTTCTGTGACTACCCCAACACCTTATACTGCATATAAAACTGGCCCAAGACCTTACCAACACATGAATAGAGGCCAAAACAAAAGGTGGGTTCCCTCTGCCAAGCATAAGGATTCCCCTGCTAAAACTGGGGTATCCCCTGCTAGAAGAGGTGTGCATTCTAGGAACATGGGAAGATGGGGAAAAGCTGTGAAAGCCTCAGCTCGTTGGGTTTGGGCACCCAAAAGGGGTACTCAATCTAATGGTGTATCTCTAGTCTTTGATAAGCTATCTTACATTGATACACGAGGTAGATCCAAGTCTGTAATGGCTTGGGTCCCCAAGAAAAACTAATTTGTTTTTCCTTTTGCAGGTGACAAAGAAGACAAGGGATGATAGAGCATACTGGGACAGTGGATGCTCAAGAAGTATGACTGGACACAAAGCTTACTTGTCTAACTTTGTACCCCTGCATGACAATGATGGTGTTTCTTTTGGAGATGGGCATGGAACTATAACAGGAAAAGGAACTATTGTCACCAATGGGATGACTTTTGACAATGTGTATTTGGTGAAGGAGCTCAAGTATAATCTCTTCAGTGTGTCACAGATGACTGATAACAAGAATTTTGTCTTGTTTACTGACACTGAATGCTTGGTATTAGGAAAGGAGTTTGTCTTGCCACAAGACACCCCAATTG
Source organism: Glebionis coronaria (assembly GCA_025667525.1). Classification (NCBI taxonomy): domain Eukaryota; kingdom Viridiplantae; phylum Streptophyta; class Magnoliopsida; order Asterales; family Asteraceae; genus Glebionis; species Glebionis coronaria. Next base: position 407,547,632 of record CM046877.1, read on the forward strand.
TTCTCAGAACACCAAGACAGAAGAACATGTACACAATTGATCTCAAGGACATCTCTCTCCAAGACAATGAAACATGTTTCATTGCCAAAGCTTCAGCAGATGAATGTAAGAAATGGCATAGAAGACTTGGTCATCTTAATTTCAAGAACATGAACAAACTGGTAAAGCATAATCTGGTTCATGGTCTTCCTTCCAAGTCTTTTGCCACTGAACATACTTGTGCAGCATGTCTGAAAGGGAAGCAACACAGAGCATCTTGCAAGTCAAAAACAAGTATGTCCACCACCAAGCCATTGGAACTATTACATATGGATCTTTTTGGTCCTACTTCTGTGGCAAGTATAATGAAGAAATGGTACTGCTTAGTGATTACTGATGACTTTTCAAGATTTACATGGACATTCTTTCTATTTGAAAAGAGTGACACTGCTGATGTACTCATTGGGTTCATCAATCAAATTGAACTGTCAAAAAGCATGAAGGTAGTTACCATAAGATCAGACAATGGTGGTGAGTTCAGAAATCACAAGCTGGATTCTTTCTGCATAAACAAAGGCATCAAGAGGCAATTTAGCATTGCTAGAACACCTCAACAGAATGGAGTGGCAGAAAGAAGGAATAGGACACTCATTGAAGCTGCAAGAACTATGCTGTCTGATTCCAAACTTCCAGTTATTTTTTGGGCTGAAGCTGTATCCACTGCTTGCTATGTGCAAAACAGGGCCTTGGTGGTCAAGGCACACAACAAGACCCCTTATCAGTTGTTTAATGGAAGACCTCCCTTAATTGACTTTTTCAGACCGTTTGGGTGTCATGTTATCATCTTGAACACCATTGACAATCTTGGTAAGTTTAGTGAAAAAGGTGATGATGGATATTTTGTGGGTTATTCTTTAAACAGCAAGGGATATAGGGTCTTCAACAAGAAGACAAGCAAAATCACAGAAAATCTTCATGTGAACTTCCTTGAAGACAAACCTGAAGATGTTCAAACAGGTCCTGATTGTTTCTTTGATATAGATGTACTTTCTAAGTCCATGAATTATGTACCTGTTGTCTTGCAGAACACTAACATTTCAGGTACTCAAGAAACAATTGCTGCTGAAAAGTCACCTCTGAGGTACATGAATGTACCCTCATTGTTTCCTAGTGAAGCTGATAAACAAGAAGATAACTCTGCTTCAGGAAAAGAACAGCCAATCTCATCCCCTGCTATGTCTGAAGGCAGTGGAATGGCTGAAAGCAGTGGAATCTTGGATTCCCCTGCTAGAGGAATTGATTCCTCTCTCACAAAGGACCATGATGCTAATGAGACTTCTGATGCAGAAAGAGAATCCCCACTCATCTCATCATCTACACCCATAAATGATGGTCCTATCATATCCAGCAGTGGAAGCAGAATCATCAGGAGTGGAGGTCCTAGTTATTCAGAGCTTCATTCTGCTCACAAGCACCCATCTTTAGGTCATGCTGTCACATTTGGAAGTTCCTTTGAGGACTTCTTTCCTAATCAAAACAGCCCCATCAATTCTGATTTAGAAGAAGATGAAACAGAAGTCATCGTGCAGCCTACCTATAGAATTAATAAAGATCATCATATCTCACAGATTATTGGTGATCCTGAAGCTCCAAGACATACAAGGTATACAGCAAAGGAGCACAGCTTCATTGCTAACATCACCATGAAGTTCAATCATGACAACATGCAATGTTGTCTGTTTACTGCATTTTTGTCACAAGAAGAGCCAAAGAAGATTTTTCAAGCTTTAAATGACCCAAGTTGAGTTGAAGCTATGCAAGAGGAGCTCTTATACAAGAGGTTTGGATTCTGGTTGATTGTCCCAAATGGGCAAGGCCTATTGGGACCAAGTGGGTGCTCAGGAACAAAAAGGATGAAAGGGGAATAGTTGTCAGGAACAAGGAAAGGTTAGTAGCACAAGGGTATACTCAGGAAGAAGGGATTGATTATGAAGAAGTGTTTGCTCCAGTAGCAAGGATTGAAGCTATTAGATTATTCCTTGCTTATGCCTCATTCATGGACTTCACTGTTTTTCAGATGGATGTGAAAAGTGCATTCTTATATGGAACCATTGATGAAGAAGTCTATGTCATGGAACCACCAGGGTTTGAAGATCCAGAACATCCTGACAAAGTATACAAGGTGAAAAAGGCCATGTATGGCCTTCACCAAGCTCCCAGAGCCTGGTATGGTACTCTTTCTAAATATCTCCTAGACAATGGATTCAGCAGGGGGAAGATTGATCAGACCCTGTTCACAAAGAAACAAAAGGGTGACCTTTTGCTAGTACAAGTCTATGTGGATGACATCTTTTTTGGATCTACTAACTCCATGCTTAGCAAAGAGTTTGCCAATTTGATGCAGGATAAGTTTCAAATGAGTGCTATGGGAGAACTAAACTTCTTTTTGGGGTTACAAGTTCAGCAGCGGAAAGATGGGATATTTATCTCACAAGACAAATATGTAGCTGAGATTGTAAAGAAGTTTGGCATGTCTGATGGGAAGAAGGTGTCCACTCCCATGGACAAGGATCATCCATGGGGCAAGGATGGTCCTGGCAAGCCCATTGATGTCAGGAATTATAGGTCTATGATTGGGTCTCTTATGTATCTCACTGCTTCCAGACCTGACATCATGTTTGCAGTCTGCTTATGTGCAAGATACCAAGTGTCACCAACAGAGTGTCACTTATTTGCTGTGAAAAGGATCTTTAGGTATCTCAAATGTCATCCCACCCTAGGACTCTGGTATCCAAAGGAGTCACCATTTGAGCTGATAGCTTATTCAGATAGTGATTATGCTGGTGACAACAATGATAGGAAGTCTACAACAGGGGGATGCCAATTTTTGGGGAGCAGGCTTATATCTTGGCAATGTAAGAAGTAGACCATCATGGCAACATCCACAACTGAAGCTGAGTATGTAGCAGCTGCTGCATGCTGTGGTCAAGTTCTTTGGGTGCAAAATCAATTACTTGATTATGGGTACAACTTTCTTAAAACCAAGATATTTATTGACAACAACAGCACTATTTGCATCATAAAGAACCCTGTTTTTCATAGCAAAACTAAACACATTGAAATTAGACATCACTTTATCAGAGATTGTTTTGAAAAAGGACTGATTGTCCCTGAGAAAATTGATACAGAACTTAATGTTTCTGATCTTTTAACAAAAGCTTTTGAGGTAGGGAGGTTTCAGTATCTGGTTGCAGGTATTGGAATGGTTACTCCTTAAAATCTGATGTCTATTTTTGTCATATGCAAATCAGGGTTCCTTCATTGCTGTTGTTGTATAATTGTTAGTCACTTTTACCATTTCTTTCATTCCACTGCTTTTTAACACTGATTCCCCTGCTTGGGGTTTATTCCCCTGCCAAGAGAATTTTTCTCTTAAGCAGGGTGTGTTCTGTTTCCAAAAGTGGTTTTATGTGGTTTTAGACTAACAATGCAGAGGTTCATATTGGTGCATACTACTCTCCTTGGTGGATCAAGTATATACTCTATGTTTCAGGGGAGGTTAGGTCAAACCTTTAGGATTCAGGGTATTCTTAGAATGCTCATATATGATCTTAGATCATATCCATTGGTGAGTGGGGGTTCAGAGTAATGATGACTTGCTGCACAGCTTGTCTAAACTCTGAAACCTTGAGGCACTGTGGTGTGTGTTTGCATTTCTTTATTTAAGCAGCTTGCTGTTCAAAATACAGATGTGTGGCACACATTGCCAAGACTAACTGACCATAGGTAAGGGACAAGGTTGGGATGGTGACTGGGGTATACATGATTTCTTGGGATTACCTGGTGTAGGGGGGACTTATGTATTAACTTGTTGTATTGGGACCATTGCTGAATAGAGGACTCTTGAGATTCTATGTATCTATCTTGTGTATACAAGTGTGTGCATTAGAGCAGAGCTAGTTAGCATTAGTCCCTTCATGACTAGTTTAATACCCCTAAGAAAGTTTCCCCTGCTTTTATTTTTCATTCCCCTGCCTTCACAACATTCCCCTGTTTGACCGTTGACCGACAATACCGTTACCCTGTTCATAGCCGTTGGGCCTGCTTGCTACAATTTTGGTTAGGGAATATTCTATTCTTTTTCAAAGATATTTAAGGCGCTTTCTTAGCTGATTGGTAATCTTTTCCTTCTATTTCAAATATTTTAATTTTTTATCAAGATTTATCTTTGATATTTTTGCAATTTGAAAATTTTGGTCCAATCACAGCTCTTCAATTCGCCTATATAAACTTAATTCCCTTTGCCAGCAGGTTCACAAATCTCTTTCGACCTAATCCCACTTACCTCCCATCTCTATAAACCTTTAAACTGTTTTTCAAATTCATCATGACTCTTAAAATTGCTCCTAATCATAACCAAATTGCTTTGCTTCATGATGAACCAGCCGAGTTTGCTGAGGCTGTGGCCTTTCTAAAGTCCTCGTACTTTAAAGTGTCCCTTCTCATCAATCCTCGCATTTATACCTCACACATTCAACAGTTCTGGTCTAAAGCAATGACCAAAACAGTGAATGGAGAGGTCATAATTGAAAGCTCAGTTGATGGTCATTCCAAGGTAATCACACTTGCCTCTATCAGGGAGAATCTCCTCCTTGATGATGAGGATGGAATAACCAACCTTTCTGAAGCTGAAATTTTTGAAGGTCTTGCAAAATTGGGGTATAAACTTTCTGAAAAACAAAAATTAAAGTTTGCTAAAGGCCAGTTTGCCCCTCATTGGAAACTTTTGATTCATACCATTATGCAATGTTTGTCACCCAAAACCACTGCTTTTAATGAAGTTGGTAGTGAGATTGCTTCTGCCCTGATCTTCTTTGCAACAGGAAGGAAGTATTGTTTTTCTCAAATGATTTTTAAAGGCATGGTTAAAAATGTTTCAAGCACCTCAAAGTTTTGTATGTATCCAAGGTTTATAGAAGTTTTGCTGAACATGAGTGAGCATGGTCCCATTACACACAGAAACTATTTTTCAGCAACCAAACACACAACCAAACTTTTCACTACATTACTTGCACCATCACCTTTGTTCTCTGGCAGAAATATTCCATTCACTTCCATCATGCTAGACCAAATCAAACGGGAAGAAGCCAAACATCAAACAGCCATACATCCACCTGCTGAATCCCCTGCCAAGAGCCTACCACCTGCTGATCCACATCAAGAAAGGCGTTCAAAATCCAGGTTTGCCAGGTCTCCCTTGCCTGGTGAATCTTCACAAGCAGCAGAGAGGAGAGTCTCCAAGAGTTTGGAGCAACCTGGGGGTTTGGCTGCCACTACTGTCTCATCCTCAAGGGGTGAGCAGGATAGTGACACCATCAATAAGTCCTCTCCCCCTCTCCATGATATCCAACAAGGGGAGCAATCCCCTTCTAGGATTGAGAGCAGTATGAAACCTTTGACAAACTTGGAATTGACGAAAATGTGCATGAGCCTGAAAAGGCAGAATGCACAACTTGTACAAGATGTCAAAAAGCAAGGTCTGGTTATATCTCATTTGGAAACCAGACTTGCTACTCTTGAGGGGAGGAGAAAGCCCAGACTGATACTTTCCACAGATGAGGATGCTTCCAAAGGGGAGGAAATTCCAACCAAAGAAGGATCTACTGAGTATTATTCATATCCTGGTAGGGAGCATGGAGAGACAACAGGTGCTAAGGAAAGAATGGAGATGGAAAGTGTTGATAAAGGAAGTGACAAGGGGAGTGCAACCAAAGACATTGCTCAAACATTGCTCACCATGGGCAATCAAGAAGAAGCCCCTGCTTCAAAAGTTTCCCCTGCCATAACTAACCCCAATGCTGTAAGTTTATCCCCTGCTAAGAACATTACTCAAACATTTGTTAGAAAGAACAGGAAGCAACCAGCTCAGAAGGGGATAAAAATCAAAGAACCTGCATCTAAAGCAAAACCAGCACCAGCAGTGGATCCAAAAGACAAAGGAAAAGGAATCATGGTGCAACAGCCCAAGAGAAAATTCAAGTATCTGACTCCTGAACAGCAAAGGGAACAAGAGGCACATGATGCACAAGTAGCTCTTAGGCTACAACAAGAGGAGATAGATATGCAGGATCAAAGAATGGAGAAGATGAGGCCCAAAGATATGCTCAAGCAGGTTGAGATTATGCATAGGGAACTAGATGAGAGGGTACCTCATGTTGAAGAATTTCTTGATCAATGGGAGAAGGAGTTGAAAAATGCTCCTTTAGAAGAAAGGTATGAGTTGACTTGCCTGGTTTACAAATATCAAACTGAATATCTGGAAAGAAGGGCAATGCAAATTCAGAGTGAGAAGTATAGAACTTCAGAGAAAGGGCAACTTGATCACTACAAGCTTCTGCTCAAAAGGCACAGAAAGTGGAAGGATGGTGACTTCAGAGACATGAGTTTTGAAGCCATAAAGAGAGCAGTCAGACCAGTTCTAAAGCTATATGATGTGGAGGATTGGATGACTATCAACACTCCTGAGGAAGCTGAGTATCTTAGGAGACAAAGTGAAGTACTACTGAAAGCTAGAGAAACAAAGAAAAGAAAAGCTGGAGAGACTACACAAGCAGGTGCATCATCCCAAGCAGGGGCGTCGCATCAAGCAGGTGGAAGTTTTTCAGAAACACTTGAGAAGTCAGTACTTAATGCACAAAGAGCAGCAAAGAGACTCAAGAGAATGGAGCAAGTGGGCATAATCACTAAAGAGTCTCAAGGGCCATCAAATGATGAAATTGACAAACAGCTGATTTTACAGGAAAATGATGAAATCTCACCTAGTGAACTTGGAAAGAAGTTTGCTATTATAGAGTATGCTGTTTATGAACACAAAGGGAGAACTTGGTGGAAGCTTACAAGGGCTGACAACACAGCACAGACTTTTCTAAGCCTAGATGTCATGTTTCAAATTTTGGATAGTGAAGACTTAGAAGATCTGTGGAAAATATTGAAGAAGACGTTTGCTGCAAAACCTCCTACCATGGATGGTGTAGAGAAGGATTGGGTAATCTGGGAGTGCATGCATAGGATGTATGAACATGAATTATTTGATCCTCTATTTGATGTAGTGAATAAAGGAGATTTGGTGTGTTGGAAGCTATTTACAAATTCTGGGGTATATGAGGTAGTAATGGAAGATGTGAGTGTTTATCTACTCAATCACAGGTATTATCCCTTCTCTCAGGAAACCTTGAAGAAGTTAGCACAGGCTAAGTTAATTGTTGATGCCAAAAAGCCTGTTGCTTATGATCTGGTAAGAATTGTTTATAGTCAGATTTGGCCAGAGAGTTTGTAAGCATCCTCATCAACTAGCATTTATTCAGAAACTTGTCTTTAGGGGAAAGCACAAGTTTAGGGGAGGATTGTTGGGAATAAATCTATGCTTATTTGTTCCCCCTGCTAGTTGATCATTCATACCCCTGCTAGAGTAAGTTCCCCCTGCTAAATAACAAAGGCAGGGGGATCCGTTCCCCTACTGGAGTCAAAGGCCCTGCCGTCAAGATAAACATGGAAGAGATCTTTACGCGTTTCAGTTATTATTCCTTAATACTTTCCATAGTTTGTTAGTAGTGATCTTGTACGTGGGTCCTTGCATCTATAAAAGGACTCACTAGGTTAGCATCCAATGTGTGTCTTTCTCATTTCGTTTTTCATTATTATTACTTTAAGGTTTTGTAAACCCTAATACCACTTTGGGTATTCGTATATCTTTGATATATTAAAGTGCAACGTTTGAATCTCATTTGTTCTTGTGCTAAACATTACATTCCGCATCTTGTTTAGTTACTTTGCTTTGCAAAGTTTCTCTAGTGTTAGATTGAATCCTTTCTCTCTATCACAACCCTTAAACAAGCTATTAAGGTTTAAGATCTGACTTTGGGATCAACACTTATTGCTTGCTTATGAATGCAATATATGTTTCTTGATCTATTCTCTGAAGTTATCCTTGTGATGATAATGCTATGTTGCTTGCTTATGGACGCAAAATGTGTTTTGTCTTGAATCACTTCGCAGAAGTTTTGTCATGAGCTTATTGCTATCGTAACTGGGTACCCTATATGCTTGCCATTACTTAATGGATTCATATGCTGCTAAACTTTATATGCTTGCTATTATTTAATGGATTCATATGATTTGCTAAACTTTATATGCTTGCCATTTTTTTATGGATTCATATGCTTCTAAACTTTATATGCTTGCCCTCCTATAATGGGATTCATATGCTTTAAAACATTTTGTTTGCGGTCCAATTAATCTTGAATGTGAATCTGGGCTATGATCTTGTATTGATCTTGACTGTGAATCTTGATATGATCTTGTATGATCTCGATATGCTTCTTATATGTGATCTTGATATAAATCTGGCATGTGATGTTGTTATAAATCTTGAATATAAGCTGAATTATTTTATGTTGGCTGTAATGCTTTTAGCTAAATGTTGTTATATGACTGAACTTTGTGGTGAATGTTGCTTTTGTTGCGAAACTCTGGATTTCTAAATGCTTTTACGTTACTACTTTCGGTAGTGGAGTCTATAAACTTTTGAAGTGTCATAAACTTTTTAATATAACTTATGAACTCACCAACTTTATGTTGACCGTTTTAAGCATGTATTCTCAGGTACTTGACTGTATGATTATTTGGAGTCTGCATTGTGATATTTGGCATAAAAGTCGTTCTCTTGGGTCAAGACTCGGATAATCATGACGTAACAGGCCCCAAAACTAGTGTGCTTCCGCTGGGCTTATTTAGGGGGTGTTACATTCTAGAAGACTTGAAGACAACGGTGTCATCCTCGGCATTGGAAGCAAACTTAATATTGTCATATTTTTGTTGTATTTGCAATTGTTAGGTACATTGTAAGTAATTCGGTATGTCACCACATTGGGGGAAGATTGTTAGCCTTAAAATGTGTGCGACTAACGGAATTACATTAGTTTCATAGCCGGGACTTGCAGGGACTAATATTGTCATATGTAAAGTCCAAGTCCCGGGATATATAAACCCCTCCATACTTCCATGGAGGGGTGAGGCTTATCATTTCTTTATTGTATTTATCTCACTAGAAATAAACACACTTCTAGTATATCTCTTGTTTCTCTCTCTAACAATGGTTAAACACTTGTTTAATCCTCCCCGACCTCCGGATCATAAACCCGTGTTACTAGTAAATCTCATATTAACAAGCTCATAACTCGGTTAACAAAAACGAGGTGCCTTGTGGGGAAGTCCCATACATTCTATCTTCTTTCTATTTTCTAACACTAATAAGGCTTGATCTTATCAAGTTCGTGCTCGAGTTTTTTTGTGATGTGAATCTTAGGTATGACCCTAATTACTGAAGACTCTCGTGTTCGGTTTTTTCCCGGTCCACTCGAGCTTCCATATTTTGATTGTTAAAAGGGGAATTTGCTATCCTTTGATTTTTATCGACTAACGTTTTATCTTAAAGCATAATTAATAAACGGCTTATAGATTTGCGTGCTCTTACCATGTTAGGACTTTTGCATTCGACTCTTCGTGTTTTAGCAAGGGATGTTACCCTTGAGCTAGGAAACATTGAGGACAATGTTTGGTTTTAGCATGGGGGAGTCAATCGATATAATGGCTTGCAATTGCTTTTGTCGTGTTCAAACGTAATCGTTTTTCTCGTTTTCCATAAAAAATTTAAAATTTTTAGTGCAATTTTGTGTTTAATAATGAAGAAAATAAGTGTTTTTTGACACAAATGTAGGCTTTTCGTTGGTGAAAATAAGAATAGTTTTTGACTCGATTGGTTTTTACCTTAGCTCATTCCTTAACATGCGTAAATCAAGTTTTGCTAGACTTTTATATAGGGAACTTTAAAACGCAAAAGTCCTAACTCATACAGGTTTAAGAACAAGAACTTTTCGCAAGTTCCTATAATTGATCCTAGAAAGTCATTTATCGTGGGAACTATAAAACGCAAATTCTAAACTTAAAAAAGTCTACGAAGATGCAAGATCCTATAGATGACTTGAAAATCCAAAACTTTGATTTAATAGGCTAAGTATCCATTAGTCTCACATCTTTGAGACTTTACAATATAGAGAACAAGAAATGATAAAGTTGATCATAAGTTTTGAGGTTAAGTCTTCCTTATATAAGTTATTTTGTGTTGATTCTTTCTCCTCGTATTTATTTTTCACGCTTGAATATTTAATTGCTTAATAAATGAAGTTTTTAGCGGTTTGGGCACAATATCTTAATTCGTAACTCCTTCTTTTTGTTCCCTTGTAAATAAAGTAAGAACACATTGAGGGTGTCAGCGTCATGGACTTTTTGATCATGGGATTGCGGGAATTTGGCTTACTATATGTATCATAAATAATAAGAAGAATAAATTAAAAAACATGTTCTCTATGAGCCTTCGGGTGGGAGTCATGTAGCACTAGCCTTGTCATTAGAGCCTTAGGGTGTATGGCATGGTGAAGTGTTTAATAAAATTTGCTTCATCATTATGAGCCTTAGGGTGGAATGGTGAATGTCAATTCCCATGTTTATGTCCAAGGGGCCTTAGGGTGTGAATCATAGATAAGGAGCACTTTTACATCTTAAAGAGCCTCAAGGTGTACGATGTAAATGTTGCTGACTCCATTAATAAAGTCAAATCGACTTTGCAGGAATTATTGTTGCTTTAAGTAGTCCTATTAGCCAAATTTCGGATCCGGGAATTTATTCCTAAAATCGTGTTAAGTTATCCTTGATGTGGGCTTTCTTTAGTGACAACGGTTTTTGAGGTCGAGGTTAGGTTTTGAGTGTTGGGTTTACACCGTTTTTTCCTTCATTTTTGGACTAATAATTATTAAATAAATCTAATGAGCCTTTGGGTGAATGACAAAATTTAAAATCTAGAGATACAATTAGGAATAAAGGAGATTGATTTTAACACAAGTTACTTTTATAAGTGTTCTTAAAATTGGAACTTATGATTGACAATGATCTTGTTTTTAACTTGGCATGGAAAGAGTGAAAAATCAAGGACGATGAATCTATTCGAGTTTTATGATCCTAAAATTTATTTTTCAATAATGAAAGCAATACATTATGTCTTTGCAAAATAAAGTGTCAAAAGTCAAATAAAAGTGTAGTTAGTAGCTTTATTTTATCATTGCGTGAGGACACGGTAATTGCTTAGCAATGGAGAGTTTGATATGAGTGTAATTATTCATATCATTTATATAATAAAACAAACAATAAATGCATAAAACATATGAAATTATCCTTGTATATGCTTGTTTTATTGTCTCGTGTGTGTAGGTACCAAAGATCACAAAAACCGACAAAGATCGACATGAGTTTGAATATTTCATCAAGAGCCAAAAGACGGGATAGTTTATCAAAGTCTATTGGGCCAAGTGGGTCCCACATCTGCTAAATGGGCCTAAAAGCCCATTAATTTGTTATGTTACCACTTTGGAAAGCCCAATTGAATCAAAAGCCCAATTGACAACAATAGAGACGGATGGAGTTCTATCCTAACTTGGATCAAAAGCCCAAAGGGAATGAAAATGCAGCGAATGGAAGATTGTATACTACTTTGGTCAACAAAATATTTTGGGTCCAATACAAGCCCAAGTCCAACAAAAGAAGTGACGGTGGAAAAGGTTTTATATACTTTTGGTCACAAGGTTAATCGGTCAATGTAAATAAACAAAGGGAACATAAAAAGAGACGAGAGAGAGAAAGAAAATATTGGGGATAAACACAAGCAGCTCAAGAACCCTAATTTTTAGGGGGTTTTCTCAAATCAAAGGTAAATGCAATCCACGCGCTGTTTCAGAAAATTAAGGAAGAGAAGGAGCGTGTGATACACTTAGATTCTTAGTACCAAGTGCCAGGGGTGGCACTTGGTTGCATCACAGCCCATCTCTGATTGGTTGATTTTCTGCATACCAGTCAAGGAGCCAATTACAACCTGCCACCTCACCACTAAACTAGCACAAAACAGGCCAGTGTGGCGATCCGTGTGCACAAGGAAGAGTTACAACCGTTTGATCAAGAAAGAGAAGAAAGAGAAGATTAAGATGCCTAATCTACAATTAGATCTCTTCATCAGCCACCCCAACCCTCTTATTTTCCCTATAAAAACCCCTAATTATTCTGTAATTGGTATCCCTTTTTCCTTTTTTATTGTTATAATGTTAAATTGTAGGTAGAATTTGTATTTTTCATTTTTATAAATGATGTAATGTTGTTTTGATTTAATAAAAGTGATTTTCAGTTTAATAATCTTCTTGTCCCACGTTTTTATTTTTACTGTTATAATTTTACTTGCATCTTCTACAAATACAAGATAATATTATAATTTTTAATCGTTCATGTAAGCTCAAAAATTAGCTTAGGTGAATGATTTAGTGAATTAGGGATACAAAAATGTTTATCCACTGATAAACATCAAAATATGATGTTGTTGGTTCGTGGTTTATGGTTCGAAATCTTCTTCCTAATAATGGTGATTCATGATTTATTAGTGGATCGAGGTGTTTGGTATCGTTTTAGATAAGTCGGTTTAGCACCGTACTTCGTCATCAACGGTTACATTCATCATCAAACGGTTAAGCTCGTTTTCTTTCTAAGTTTTTAGTTTAATATGCTTATAATCTGAGTTTTAGTTTAACTTTTGATGCATCTGTTTGATGTGATACTCTTGACTGCTATTGTTGAATGTTTGTTTGAATATGTGATTTTGAATAGGATATAGATATGTTGTTATTGGCTTTTTGTTTGGAAAATTGAAGCGTATCAGCTGTTATTGTTTGAATAGTATGCGTATAGTGTGATTTTGTTCTGTCTAGTTTTCTTTTCATTATATTGCGACTGCTGATATTGTGATCTACTAGTTTTGTACACGTTAGAGTTACTGTGATTTGCTGCTAAGTTGAATTTCTTGCATAACTTGTGTTGATTGTGAGGCTACCATATTTGGTTTTCCAAGTTGATTTATCAGTTTTATGTTGCCTTAAAATTCGAGATTGATAAAGTATGTTTGGGTTACTTTCATAATTGAATGATTGTTATTTACTGTATGATTTTGCTTCTATAATTAGTTTATTATTGGAATCTGCTTTTATCTCAGCTTTCTTTAGGATCAGTTTAGATATATTAGGATATTGGAATCTGGATCAGTTAATTGATTTGGTCTGTGGTAACATTTGGGTGTAAAACATATTTACATTGAGTTTGTAATAGCTGATTGTGTACACTTCTGAGATCAGGGATTTGGATTTGACAGTCTAATTGTTGATGGCATTTAGATAGATATTCGTTTCCACTGTATTTGTTGTTTGCATTATTTGGAAGTTTTCTCTAAGCTGATTTATTGACTGAAATTGCTTGGAGAATTTGTTGTTTAGTTTTAGTTAGTCTGTTGATATTATGGACCTACTGGGCTAGATTTGTTGTTTTTCTGCTGTTGATTTTTATTGAATTTGTGCATTTATATTGTTGCTGTAGTTGTTTTTTTCTATGTATACTGTGTATGTGGCCAGCACTCCTCGATTGGGGGTGTTTTGGGCTTAATATATGAGCTGCAAAAAAATAATACCACAAATCTGTCCTCTATGGGACTCGAACCCTTGACCTCAAAGTTCACAGCCAACGACTTAACCAACTGAGCTAAGGCTCTTTTGGGTTTATAATCTACTTTAATAGTTTAATATACAATTAGTTTTTGGATTTTTCATTATTAAAATTTAAACGGTTTTTATTAATCATACTTTTAAAATTACTTTTATATTAAAATTGTTTTAATAAACTATTATCAATTTATTAGTTTTAAATATAAAAAAATAAAAAAAATAAATATTTAATTACTTTTAAAATTAATATAGTTTTAAATATTGTTTTAATAATTTTGTTTCATAAATCTTGTTTAAATATTTTGTTACAATAAAAAGTTCAACTTAATAATATAGATTTAAATTCGGCTTTTAGATTTAATTTGGGTAGACGATTCATGCACTTTTATTTAAAAAACGTAGGATTTTAGATAAAACCGAAACCAATTCAAATAAATTGTCCAAATTAAAAGGAAAGTCTCAAATTCACAGTTTATTCGTGTACAACGAACCGGGATCACTCTCGTGTTTAATTAATCCGTCTTTAGCTTATTTTGGACTATTACTTTTTCCTAAAGGTAATTTCCTTAATTTGTTCTATAACGTATTATATTAAAATACACCGACACTTTCCCACACATCAAAAAATTTGGCGCCGCTGCTGGGGAAATTGTGTACGATTCTTTGGTGGCGATTTGTTGATCGTTGATTTGAAGACCCTTTCCGTCCTCGGAAAGTTTTGTTATTTTTCTATATATATAATAAATATCATTTTTCGTGTTTTTTGTTGCTAATATATTATATTATGTAGAAAAATATATTCACCTACCTCCAAAAGCGTGAGAACGCAAACCTTAGTTGGGATTTCATCACCTAGCTATTGTATTCGAATCCAAAACAAAGAATAAAGGCAAAATAGATAAATACTAATAAAAAGTTTGAACTCGATTTATACAAACTATAAGGTGGGTATAAGGCGACAAGCTATAAAAGGCCGTCTAAAGAAAAAGGTTTTTAAGTGCTTTGTGCCACCTCGTTTCCCCGCTTGCTTGTGCATATATTGAGAGGGACGACTGATTATTGGTTTGCCAACTCAAGTAGTGATAAACCTTATTTTTGTCGTTGATTACTTATTGCCCCTCGAGACGTTTAGATTTTCACCTACGTTTCAAAGTCGACCGAGGGTAATTTACTTCCATAGTAATTATCCTTACTCCTTGTTTTTATCAATCTTTGATTGAACAATACCAAATAAAAATACCAAAAATAATCTTCTTCTAATCTATTTTCTTTTCTTCAACCCTCTAAATTCTCGTCATTTTGGTTTATGCAATTAGGTTCTAATTGACTTTTGATTAACCACGATAAGCTTGAAAACATTCCTCGTAGAAATAGAAATCGTCAACAACGAGTAGTGGAACCCGAGCTTCCACCTATTGTTGTTAATATGGCCGATAACCGAACAATGGAGGAATTGCTCCGTGCAACCACCGAAGGGTACGGGGAAGCAATCGTTGTGTCGCTATTTTGGCGGATCATTATGAGATTAAGACAGGTCTTTTATCACTCATTCGTGCCGACCAATTTCGAGGCAATGAGACCGATAACCCGCATTCTCACATTCGGAATTTTCTTCGTATCACCTCGACTCTCAAGTTTAGAGATGTGCCAAATGACGCGATTAAGCTCATGCTTTTTCCGTACTCGCTCGAGGGAAACGCTAAGCGTTGGTATGAAAAGGAACTACCATGTTCGATTTTGACATGGGACGATCTAGTGTCTAAGTTCATGAATTATTTGTTTCCACCATCCAAAACAACTCACTTTAAGAATGAAATAACTAGGTTTGAACAAAAAGTGCATGAATCGTTTGGAGATGCTTGGGAAAAGGTTTAAGGATTTGTTGAGACAATGTCCACACCACGGTTTCACGAAGTTACATCAAATAAATACTTTTAATAATAGACTTAATATGGTTGAACAAGATTCTTTGAATGCCGCCGCGAGTGATAATGTTTTAAAGGTAATTTACTTAATTTGCTCTATAACGTATTATATTAAAATACACCGATACTTTCCCACACATCAAGCATGCAAGGTAAAATGTACTACAACATACATGACCAAATGGGAATACCGGAATCAAACATCGGTTCCCAAACATAAGCCCAAAACATAACTAAATGAAATGAAATGAGAAGGACAAAACATGTGTCTGATAAGCCCAAATCCAACATGTTTTCGTGAGCGTTATCCGTATATTTTGCATGGTTTTTGGTTATACTAACGAGCTATTTAGCTCATATATGTGTGAAGTTGTGTTTTGTGTTGTTATTTATCCAAGATCAAGGAAACTGAAGAAAAGAAAAGGAAAGAAAGAATAAACGATGATTCAAGCATATACGAAGGGATCCCGACAATTACAAGCCTTTGAAGATCCATTTCGGGTGCAAGAACTAGTGTTTCCAAGAAGTGTACAAGTCCATCAGCATGGAATTGCCACTGGCAGAATCAAAGTTGTCACCTACTTTTGTCTTGGCAAAATTTTGTCTACATACATGCAAATTCTCCAAGCCTTCATGAAGCTTCTAATGTGCATTCTAGAACTACTTTGCCACCAAGTAAAAGACTTTGGCTCCAAGTATATTACTTTGGCTCCAAGTTCAAGCATTACTGGAGAGGCTTAATTTCAAACATAAATAAGACCCTTGGGGTCATTGTAACATACCAATTGAATACTTTTCATGACCAACTCCATTATTCACCAAGGAACCTCTCCCAACCTTGGTGAAAGTTCCCATTCCCGGATTTAATATTGGTGTGCCAAAAAGTGACGTTTTTGAAGCTTCAATCATCAAAAAAACATTGCCAAACTCTAAGCGATCATTACCCTTATCATAGGTAGTGTTTCTTGAGACTTAAATCACCACCAATCTTCAAAAAACCTCTCCAAAACCTGCCTCAATTCTCAAATACGAATTTCCAAATACATAACCCGAAAGACCACAAATTCGTACCATTGGTTCGAAACTTGTAGTCAATTGGAGGCTTAAGGATTGCTCTAAATTATTCCATTCCATTTACTTATTGTAATCATACTTTGGGTAAACTTTTGTTACTTTCATGATGTTGAACTCTATATCATATGTTGAATGTTTGTTCTTGATTAATATGATCATGGAGTAGTTTTCTTATACTTGTTTAGAATAATATAAACATAGATATGGAGTGTTTATTATTTTGCAATATTGAATTATGATTTTGTTTATTAGTTTGGTTGAATTAATATGAGTCTTAATAACTTGTTGGTAAACCATAATCGGGTCTAAAGGTCGAAAGGATTCCTAGTTATGTTTTGTTCCAAATGCTAGCGCGCGTATGTGTTTGGTGTCTTATAACTGACAACCATGAGTAAACAAGTTAAATGAATTTATAAAGGTTTGTTAGCCCTAAAATGTGAGTGCCATTTACGGAACTACATTAGTTTCATATGGGCAAAACATGGAGGGACTACTTTTGCTAAGTTGTCAAAGTCACTCCATGTCTAGCCTATATATACCCCTCTATACTTGCATGGAGGGGTGAGGATTCTTTTTATTTGTGTATTTCACTTCTCTCTCCAAATACACACACTTATTTCAAGCTTTATCTTCTCTCTCTAAAAATGTCTAAATATTTCTTTTATCCTCCCCGACCTCTGGATCACCCCACTTGGTAGCTTGAATCTTATAGATTAACAATTGGTATCAGAGCTAACCGGGGGTGTTTTGTGTTTGTTTGCTTATTTTCGTTGCTTATTCACTGCTTATTTATAAGCAGCTGATGTCATGGTGTCTTTTGTGTTGATTATCAGTCCATTAGCTGTCCTCGTGAGGTTTGGTGTCACTTATTTTGGTCCAAATGTTCACACTTTACATAAAACGTGTTGGTCGGGTATGAACAGATCTGAAAAAGACCAAAAGTCAGATTTTTTTTCTCTCGTTTGTCTGACTGTCAGTTTTCTTTTTGGTCAACACGTTTTCTTATTAGATTGTGGCTTATCACAGTTTTTTAAGCCTTTCTAGGTATGTTTTGGTTAAATATGAGTTTAAAAAGAAAGAAAAAATATACAGATCAGAAAATCATCAGATCCACCATTTTCGGGGATATAAAAAAGTCAAAACCATTTTCCGATGGTGATTCCGATGGTGATTCCGATGGTGATTCCGATAGTGATTCCGATGTAGCTTATTCCGATGCTATTCCGATGCTTATTCATATTCCGATGCTTATTCGGATAGCTATTCGGATAGTTATTCCGATGGGGTGTTTCATTGATTCTGATGGAGACTTATACATTCCGATAGTGCATTATTTCTTTTGAAAACATTGCTAAGATCTTGACCAAAAAAAGGGATACCGTGACCATCAATCATTCATCTATTAACCATCAATTAAAAAAAAAGACCGACTCTGTCTATCTTATTCCCATCGTCAACTAAGACCCATCTCACCATTTCAGACTCAAAACCAACAAACCTGACTTTATCTTATTTCCATCGTCTCATAAAACAAAACAAACTCCATTTCCATAATCAACTATCTAGACTCGAACAAAATAAATCAAAGATCTCAGAATCACATTCGTTTCTGACATGCATGCCAAGATTCTTTAAGGATCTACACAAATTGAGACTTAATCATCACTGATCTATATATTCCTTTATGTTCGATAATAAAGAAAGATTGTGAACAAGTTTGTTCAAATATGTCCTTCGTTTCGAATTAACGACTCTACAACCACATAATCAAACCTACCTGAGATCTTTGTAAAAGATCTAGATGCCTCGTTCTTCGTGCATGTATAAGATGAAATATGCATCAGCATAAAGATTAAAAAAAAGAAGGGTGCATGAGGAGACATGGATATTGTGGGTCTTGAGTCAAAAGGTGTGATTCGTTTCTCAATGGGATGATGAAGCAGATGGAGATTTTGAGTAGTTTCATTTGATTTGTGATGTTTTGATCATGAGATTTCTGATAGTTTATGTGAGTGAGATTAGGTTTAGTGGTCTGAGATAAGTTGTGTGGATGAGGGATGAGATGTCAGGCGGAGTAAACAAATAGATGGGGGCAGAGAAATGATATAAGAGATAGAGGATATGACCTAATTATTAGGATTAGCTTATATAACTTGAGTTGAGACTAAATAACTGGGTATTATAATCAAACTGGGCCAAAAATAATATCCATTAGGTTATGATGGGCTTTTCTGCTAAAATGATATGGAGTTGGGCTGAATAGTTCTTTACTATTTTTCTAGGCTGCTTAATTCTACCCGAGCAATAGTAAACAGACGTGTTATTTGGCCTTATGATGTTATGCTATTGTGTCGGGCATATAAGGTTGGAGTCGAGAATGGTGTCGTTTAACGGATATATTTTTGGATTAAACCCATCGAAAGTATTTGGTCTATGATGAATTATTTTCAATGACGGGTATTCGGTATATTTCGATCGAAAATGCTTAAATGACAAAGAAAATTTTAGGTTTGAAACCTAATATTTTCGAAAAAAAACTTCGGCGACCTCACCGCGGGCTTAAATGACAAAGTTCTCTAGATAAATTTTGTCCTTAATGACAATTCCTTCATAATTTGTTCTAGATAACGACATTCTCAATCATAACACCAAAGCAAACAAAACACTTAACGCTAAAACGATCCGATATAAGATTCACTTTAACGAAAAACGGCTAGTTTTGATTCTACAAAGACAAGTGATCACGAAGTTGATTTGGTATTCTTTATTTGAAGTTGAAGTGGGATTTCGTGAAGGCGTCTACTTATTTCATCATCGAGCCTTACTTCTATTTTTCTACCCCTTTTCTTCAAACCCAGTCTATCGATTGATGACTTGCTTGGGCGATAAAATTTATGCTTGAGACTTGAATTATCTAGTTTCCACTGTCAAGGGGTGAATGGTCGACGACATGGATAACTATCATTTTTGGGTGTCACACGCAGTTGCTCATGTGGATAACTTCAAGAGGTATAAGAGACTTGTTTCTGCACCGTTCTTCAATCTATATAAGTGCAAGATTAAGTAACAAATTTGGGGGATTGTACTTCAGTTTCAAGTTTGGAATATCGGGTTTACTTCACATGTGGTCACAACAAATAGCCGAATGAATTCGAGGTTGGTAAGTTAGACAGGGAGAGATGGAATCAGCAATCAATTCTCACGGGATATTTTTGAGCCTCATAACGACAATGGTACTTCATAGTCTAAGCAAAATTATTTCAAAGTTTCTCAATGACTTTCAAAACTTTTCAAGACATTTGCTTACGACTAAGAACTTCTCGAGTATATGTACGTCCACGATAATGATGCTTCCGAGAGTTCGAAATCATCATGGGGGAAGATCGTGTACTTTGAAGTAATCGGATCAACTTCCAGGGGGAAGTAGTGTACATGGAATGGTATCTACTTACTTTATATGATTTTTATAAAGTATTATGCAGGCGTGAGAAGAATTGTTGCTGATTTCCTGCATGTTACCCCAAACGGATTATCACCAAAACCTAAACGACATGAAACGGTATAGAAGCAGTGTTATTTGGTGTGGTTCTTCTACAAATTTCCGTTGTGCACTTAAACCGATGAGCTAGAAGATTGGTCAAACTACATCAAAGTGTCATAATCTGCTTAAGATACAGATATTGGTTTGGGGGGAAGCTAATTCAGAAACTTCGTCAATAAGAAGTCTATGAAGAAAGTTTTTTTAATACATGCTGCATGAATTGGGGGAAGTTAATCCAAATCATGCATATTACAATTGTTCCACAACAAGCAAAGACAAAGAGGATTTAAGCTGAGGTACAAGTTATGAAGACAATAAGAATTAAAAGACATCCTCAACATTGGAAGCGCCTTGGAAAACTTTATTTTGTTGTATTTTTACTTGTTAGGAACATTGTAAGTAATTCCGTATGTCTCCACATTGGGGGAAGATTGTTAGCCCTAAAATGTGAGCGCCATTTACGGAATTACATTAGTTTCATATGGGCAAAACATGAAGGGACTACTTTTGCTAAGTTGTCAAATTCACTCCATGTCTAGCCTATATATACCCCTCCATACTTCCATGGAGGGGTGAGGATTCTTCTTATTTGTGTATTTCACTTCTCTCTCTAAATACACACACTCATTTCAAGCTTTATCTTCTCTCTCTAAAAATGTCTAAATATTTCTTTTATCCTCACCAACCTTCGGATCACCCCACTTGGTAGCTTGAATCTTATAGATTAACAAGGTTTAATCTAGAGTATAGGTCGAAAGGGCTCTAATGAACAAGTTGGCTAAAATCATACTTCTCACAAATGGCTTTAACTACCGGTTTGTAATATTGATCATAGGTCGAAAGGGTTCTTTACTCTAAACCGTGTCATGTGCAATTCCATGATATTACCCATTGACTTGGAATTGTATACTTATAATTTATGTTATATTGCTTAATTATCTACCCGATAATCTATTCACTCCATTGAAATGAATACTAGTTCCAAACAAGTATCTTTATTATTATTTGTTATCTCATCTTATTAGCTTAATCATCATCTTAAGTGTTACTTGTTATTTATTTGCTTAGTTGTTACTTATATGGTAATTGTGGGAGTGACAACCATTTTTACCACCAACGTTACATTGTTAGAAAGACTCCTTACAACCGAAAACACCCAAATCCCAGTGAACGACCTCGGCTTACCACAACAAGCTAGCTACAAACGAAAGGGTCATACTTGCCCATGTGTTCTTAGCTTATTTGGAAATCCGTGTTATAAATTTAAAACTTGTTTAATCGCAAGAGAACGCATCAAGTTTTTGGCGCCGCTGCCGGGGATTTGTGTTTGTGCTTTTCATGTTTTGAATCTTTGTTGCATATCGTGTATCGTTTAATCTCCTGAGTGCTTATTTCTTTTGTGCTTATTTGGTTTAAATCTAAACTAGCTTTTTAGTCCTTATTTCATCAACCACACAAAAGTTTTTTTTAAGTGTTCTTAGTTTTTAGTTCCTAAGAAATTTTTTTTTATCATAAATTGATTTTGCCGTCGGCGATTTTCTTCTTTCCTCCAGCAACACCCTTTTGCTGCCGGCAAAAAAATCTTGCCGCCGACAACTTTTCCATCTTTTTCACAGAGTCTATTTTGCCGCCCGGCAACCCCTTTTGCCGGCGGCAACTCCTAAAACTGTTAAAAAAAATTGTTCTCTTTTTATCTTCTTTTATCCAAACCGAGCCTTACCCAAAAGCCGTTCCTAATTGTGTTTCCACTCATTTAACGTCCGTTCTTCGAGTTAATAACCAATTATCCTTGTTTTTATCATAACCCACCCAACCGCCCCGTTTAATCATTTTGTGCCTTGTTAGTATTTCTAATCACCCCGGTTTGATCCCAAGCCTCGTGTTTAGAACCCGAAGTCATTCGAGTCGTCTGGTTTTATAGATATGGTACAATAATTCATTTGAGTTTTCATCTTTATTTTTCTTGTTTCTTTGGTTGTTTTATTTAAAAAAACAAAATATATAAATATAATAATAATAGTAGTAGTAAAAAATATATATACAAAAATATTTCCGGTCTTATTTGTTTTATTTAGTTTATTTTTCTATGACGTTTTGCAAATCAGTCCGGGTTTATATAAACCCGCGTTCTTGGGGAAAACAACTCGTTCGTCCATTCCAAAAACTTAAATGTAAGATCAAAAATAGGACGACATCCGATCAAACACCAGTCGTGCCCCTTGAAATTGAATCACACGAACCATACATCAAACCACCGTTCATCAAAGAATTTTTCGTCGTCGCCTCCAAAGACGACGTATTCGACACCGAAGTTGAGACGATATTCAAAAATCCATTCCATATTGAAGGAATCTCATCCTATGAAACCGAATCTGATTCCTCAACCATTGTTACCATTGATCCCGATGACCAACCAATGTGGTCAAACACTAGGAACGTTGCTCCAGCGCCTAGTTCCTCTATTGTTCAATTCCCTATTTTGAACAATTTCACTATCACGAGTACCCACATAAAAATAATTCAGGAGAACCGGTTTGATGGACAAGTCCTATCCAATCCTCATCGACACATTCTTGATTTTCTTGAGATTAGTAGCCTTTTCCAATATGGTGAAAATCAAGAGGAAGCGATTAACTTGAGGACGTTCCCATTCTCGTTAACCAAAGAATCTAGGATTTGGTTGAATAAACTAAACGAAGGAACAGTTACCTCGTGGAACGAATTAAGAGAAGCTTTCATAAGCCGATTCTTTTCACCCAGAAAGTTTAAACGTCTCCTAAACGATATTCATAACTTTCACCAACTCGATAACGAAACTCTCGTTGAAGCTTGGCTCCGAATAAAAGAAATGCTTCGCGCTTGTTATGGACATGATCTAACCAAGAGAACGATAATTGAAAATTTTTATCGTGGTTTAGACGATCCAACTCAAGTATCTCTCGACGCAGGAGGAATCTTCCTCTATAGTACTCTGAACGAAGCTTTCCAAATCCTCGAGGACAAGGTCCTTATCAAGTTTGATTTTTTGAAGAATTCTCATATCCATCCCAAACCTAAAACCGTTGTTTCCGCCGGTGGAAATAACATCATCTCCGATCACACCGTGTTGATGGAGAAATTCGAAGCTCTCGCTAGGCTTATCGATTTACAATTCCTAATCATAAGGAATGAACTAAAAGATATGCGAGACGATCGTAGGGACGATCAGGATTCCCAAATCACGATGAAGGATGACATGCCGATGTGTGAACCTCATGAAGCAAATTATGTCGAAGGATATCATGAGCAAAATTCGAAGAATTCATATTTCTATCTTACCCTAAACCCGAACCGTCCCATTCCTCAATCTTGACCGCGAGATGTGATGCCATATTCATCACGATATCATTACAACCCGGAATCTCAACGGAGGAGATGATTAGAGAATTAATGGCTTGGCAAATGGAAGAAAACAAACGTGTTAAGAACGATTTGGTTGACTTGGAAACTCTAATCAATTTAAGCTTCTAGAACCACACAGCCATGATCGATGACTTGGAGAGACAATTCGATTGTCTCGAAAAGCATATCCAATGTACCAAGTCCCTTCCTCAAATCACCAACACCAAAACAAGAGATAAACTACCCTCTATCCGAAATGAGAGTGATAAGGGTGATGTTGCTTTTATCGAGGAAGAAGAAGTTGAACATATTCCAACCATGCCAAAATCGAACACCATCATTTCTAACTCAATTTTTCCCAAGGATTGCACCGTGCATATCCCATACAAAAAGGAGAAGACGTTTGAACATGATGAATTGTCAAGTAATGACGCGGAGTTGAAATCAGTAAATGACATTGGAAGTAGAAGAATGAAAAAGAGGGACGACAATGACGTGACAAAGAAGCCTTTCAAAGTTTGGACTATTAATGCCGAATTGCTTCCGTTCAACGTTGATGATTATAAAAATCAATGGCCCATAACCAAAGTTACCCATCTTAATCGTACATCAAAGAATCCTAACACCGAGGGGAAGAGTCTAGCTAACGACTCAATAATAAATTAAGTGCTTCTCGGGAGGCAACCCGTGCTTTAATTGTTTGTGTGTTTTATTTTGTGTGATTTAAATATATATGTACACCTCAAAAGTAATTTTCTAACGTGGAAAATCTTAAGTTGAGGGGGTGTACATTGCTAGTAGTATGTTTTATATATCTTTGTGTGCTTGTGTTTTTGTTTGTTTTGTTTTGTTTGAATAAATGTAGTAATAGGTAATGGAGGAGGATGCATGTAGAAGGAATGAAGTATCAAGAATCGATTGATCTCACAAGCTTATCATGTAGCATTGTATCACATGGAGATCAATTGTAATTTCTTAGCCCGGAAAGTTTCGTTTCTCTTGGACTATATATTTATTTTCCTCACTTTTCATGCTTTGAGGTTTATTTTTCATATTGAGTCCAATACAAAATTAAGTGTGAGGGGAAATAAATGGGAATACGAAACCAATTTTTGTTATATAAAAAAAATAAGGGAGAGTTGTACACTTGTTTGCCCTTAGGATCTAAATGCTTTCACACATTTGTATGTAAATATATTTCAATAATCATCCACAAGGTAAAAAAATTAAAAAAAATTTCAAAAAAAAATAAAAATAAATATATAATAGTATAAGTTTTAGTGAGATCACACTTGTGTGATATAAATGAATATGCGTGACAAAGAGGCAACCTTAGAAATAAAACCCAAGTAGCCCTTTCCATTTTTTTAACTAGTTGTATCGATTAGCTAACCACCCATATTAACCCTTTTGTTAGCACTTTCGTCTAGTGCTAGATACCCTTAGAACACCCGTTGAGCTACTCTTTTCGTTTTTTGTTAAATCCACTAAAAAGAAAAAAATATTTAACCTTAAACCTTAGCCTAACCCTTGTCGAAGTCTAAATGGTGGGTTGCTAGTCGCTTTGTATGGTGGATCGTTTTTGATGAATTATAGTTATGTCACACTTCGCTATGTGTATGTGCTATTCCAACAAATATGGAGATGACCGCTTCTATTTGTATTTTTTGTGGTGTGTGCTTAATCGATGTGTGAGGGGAGCATGTTATGTATGTTAAAAAATAAAAAATAAAAAAGAGGAGGATGGGAAAAGGAAAAAAAAGAATAAGTCATCGAAAAAAAAGTAAAAAAAATGATGAGAAAAATAGCCAATGAGCTATAATAAAGTATGAAGATGAAGGAAGAAGAAGTATGTTTAGATATCGATTAGCCAATGTGCTAAGACGTGATATATGTTGAATAAAGCTCGTGATTAGAATCACTTTTGGGCTTGTGATTTGTTCAGTAACTAGCAACATGGGACTTAGACTTCTAACTTGTACATTTGTGATACCTCTCTCATAGAATTTCCATGTCTTATCCAAACCCATTAAACCTTAGCCTTGTAACCCAAATAAAAGTCCTCTTTAAATTTGTACACTTGGTGCTCACGCCATTCGGTTTAGTCTTGTTTGTACTTTGTATATTTTCATCTTATTTTTCTAAACAATTTTCATGTACCATGTGGGAAATTTTTTCTTTTACTTGCTTGAGGACAAGCAAACTCTTAAGTGTGAGGGGGTTTGCACCTTTATCCATTTCTTAAAAAAGCAGAAAAATATTTTTCAATTTTTCATAGAATTTTAAATTTTCATAAAAAATAAAATTTTAAATTCTTTTCTTTTAGAACCTAGGTATTAAGTTTCTAGCTTTATTTTTATTTTATTTGCTTGAGGCAAGCAAAGTTTTTCTTTTCCTTACTAGAGGACGAGCAAAACTTAAGTGTGAGGGGATTTGATAACGCCTAAATCCAACATGTTTTCTTGAGCGTTATCCGTATATTTTGCATAGTTTTTGGTTATACTAACGAGCTATTTAGCTCATATATGAGTGAAGTTGTGTTTTGTGTTGTTAGTTAGCCAAGATCAAGGAAAGTGAAGAAAAGACAAGGAAAGAAAGAATAACTATGATTCATGCATATACCAAGGGATCCCGACAAATACAAGCCTTTGAAGATCCATTTCGGGTGCAAGAACTAGTATTTCCAAGAAGTGTACAAGTCCATGAGCATGGAAGTTGCCACTGGCGGAATCAAAGTTGCCACCTACTTTTGTGTTTTTGTCTATATACATGCAAATTCTCCAAGCCTTCATGAAGCTTCTAATGTGCATTTTAGAACTACTTTTCCACCAAGTAAAAGACTTTGGCTCCAAGTATATTACTTTGGCTTCAAGTTCAAGCATTGGTGGAGAGGCTTAATTTCAAGCATAAATAAGACCCTTGGGGTCATTGTAACATACCAAATGAATACTTTTCATAACCATCTCCATTGTTCACCAGGGAACCTCTCTCAACCTTGGTGAAAGTCCCCATTCCTGGATTTAATATTGGTGTGCCAAAAGTGACGTTTTTGAAGCTCCAATCATCAAAAAAACATTTCCAAACTCTAAGGGATCATTACCCTTATCATTGGTAGTGTTTCTTGAGACTTAAATCACCACCAATCTTCACCGAACCTCTCCAAAACCTGCCTTAATTCTCAAATACGAATTTCCAAATACATAACTCGAAAGACCACAAATTCCTACCATTAGTTTGAACTTGTAGTCAATTGGAGGCTTAAGGATTGCTCTAAATTCTTCCATTCCATTTACTTATTGTAATCATACTTTGAGTAAACTTTTGTTAATTTCATGATTTTGAACTCTATATCATATGTTGAATGTTTGTTCTTGATTGATATGATCATGGAGTAGTTTTCTTATATTTGTTTGGAATAATGTAAACATGGATATGGAGTGTTTATTATTTTGAAATATTGAATTATGATTTTGTTTATAAGTTTGGTTGAATTAATATGAGTCTTGATAACTTGTTGGTAAACTATAATTGGGTCTAAAGGTCGAAAGGATTCCTAGTTATGTTTTGTTCCAAATGCTAGCGCGCGTATGCGTTTGGTGTCTCATAGTTGACAACCATGAGTAAACAAGTTAAATAGATTTATAAAAGTTTAATCTAGAGTATAGGTCGAAAGGGCTCTAATGAACAAGGTGGCTAAAATCATACTTCTCACAAATGGCTTTAACTACCGGTTTGTAATATTGATCTTATGTCGAAAGGGTTCTTTATTCTAGACCGCGTCATGTGCAATTCCATGATATTACCCATTGACTTGGAATTGCATACTTATAATTTGTGTTATATTGCTTAATTATCTACCCGATAATCTATTCACTCCATTGAAATGAATACTAGTTCCAAACAAGTATCTTTATTATTATTTGTTATCTCATCTTATTAGCTTAATCATCATCTTAAGTGTTACTTGTTATTTATTTGCTTAGTTGTTAGTTATATGATAATTGTGGGAGTGACAACCATTTTTACCACCAACGTTACATTGTTACAAACACTCCTTACAACCGAAAACAACCAAATCACAGTGAGCGACCTCGGCTTACCACAACAAGCTAGCTACAAACGAAAGGGTCATACTTACACGTGTGTTCTAATCTTATTTGGAAATCCGTGTTATAAATTTAAAACTTGTGTAATCTCAAGAGAACGCATTAGTGTCCAAACAAGCATACGTATAAGAAGGCAAAAGGAGAAGTAGTCCAAGGCAACTTTCATCCCATGCACGTCCTCCAAATGCTCAAGTCTGTCTTTGGGTACCTGCCGTTTGGGACATGGAAAGGAAAGTAACGGCTGAGCAAATACGCTTAGTGAACGGATATATGACATAGTACGAATGACTGAAACATAATAATGACTTAATAGCAGCGGAAATGTATAAGTCCTGGAAAACTTGGAACATGTTTATAAAACTGGTTTTATAGTTTGAAAAGACTTGTGTTTTTATATGAAAGTTGTAATAATTAGCCAATAGCCTATATAGGTCATGAGGTTCCACCGCGCATGAATACTTAGAGGGGAGACCTCATCATGCAATTAGAGGGGTTGCCTCTAATTAATTAGTCTGGGTAGGAGGGATCAAATGCTTGTGAAGGATGCAAGGCACACATCACATTCACCATGAAAACCCTGTAAAACATGTAACTAGGATGCACCAATACGACCCACACGATAATAGTTATAGGTCAAAACTAGGATGCATCCATAACTAGGTGACACTAGTCATGCATGTATTTGACTTAGGCATTTAAACTAACATAAGTAATCAAAGATATAAAACAATACTGGGAAAACAGTTGGCTACAAACGGGGAATCCTAATAAGGAAAGAATGTCCATACTGAAGGACGGGAAATCCGTACCTTGTGTCTAGTGAACGAGGAAAGACGAAAGGATGAAAGTCCTAATCCGACCTAACTAATGCTACATAAATAGGGGACATGTATAAGTATTCTGATTACTGAGTACATAACTGATTATAACATGTCTTAGCTTGTTTTATATGTTCTTGTCTTCTGTTATTGTTTTAAATGTTATACTGTATTATTCAAGTATTTCATGTATTTTTTATTAAGTATTATCTATTATTCTTGTAATATTATACTTGTTGTGTAATAATAAGTAACTTTCTAAAAATAGCAGGTTTCCTAAAATCGAAAGTTTCCAAAAACAGAAAGTTTCAAAAAATAGATCAGTTTCTAAAAATAGATCAGTTTCTAAAAATAGATCAGTTTCTAAACATAGAAAGTTTCCAAAAGATAGTAAGTTTCCTGAAATAAATAGTTTCCATATTTAGAAATAAGCTGGATTAATAAGCTAATAATATAAGCTTAAGTTTACTGATTAAATATCATAAGTCATGTAATTAATAGTATAGTTTACTAATAATATCATGTTAATTAAATAAACTCTAGGTTATACGATTTAATTAAATATAAGCATGATTTAATTAAATTACGACATATAAAATACTTAGGTTAAACAACTATTAATAATTTATCAATTAAGAATATAATCCATGTTTTTAATAAATTAATTAATACTATAGTCTAAATTAAATGGTAATAATACATAGGTTAAAGCATGTATTATTTATTAAATAAAAATAACCTAAGTCCATGATTAAATTAAATTAATATAGTCATGTTTTAATTAATTTAATTTTCTAGAAAAATAATATAACTTGTAAAAATGTAAGACTTGTAAAAATTAATCCCGTGACCACAAGATCTCGGTTGTGGTGAAACGCGAGACACCGAGAGCTTCGAATCTCGGTTTGCGTGTGTCGGTCAAACAACCCCACCAAAACCCCATTTACATGTTTTCCTTGCTTAATCCCCATGTTTAACATGTTTTAATTAAGTCTTAAATAAAACATAATCATAATTAAAGAAAAGAAAATAAAGATCAAGGTTTTGATGTTTACCGAATGCGTGATTGAATGAGACTAAGAACAATAACACGAATAACCCGTAATTAAACAATCAAAATCAACCCAAACACCCTTGTGGTGTTCTTGTGGCCGGCGGCAAGGAGAAAGACAAGGAGGCTAGGGTTTTTCTTTTTTTTTTGTAAAATCTGTAGAATAAAGTATGTGTTTTCCTTTTTGTTTCTGTTTAGTTAAAACCAAGTTGGGTCGGGCCCCTTGATGAGATGGCATTTATACATGATCTCATCGTTCTTTTCGGGCTTTTAATGCACTAAAATGTCATAAAATACCATATATATGCTTTTGTTTGTTTACTTGTGTATTTTAGGTATGGATATCGTGAAAAAGACAAAAGATCACAAGATACAAGGAAAAACGAACACGAGAAACGAAGCCGTACAAAGAACCGGGCCCTAATCATGGAATTTTCATCAAATACCCTTGAAGACTTGAAGACAAGCAAGATTGATCCTCATTCATTGAAGAAATGACACTTAAAACCCTTGTATATTAATAATTACAAGTTTGGTCCCTTAAGTTTGTCAAAATTGCAAAAAGGTCCTTTAACTTTGAAGAAATGACAAGATTGGTCCCTCAACAAAATCAATTTGTCAATTATGATCCCTCATAAAGTGAAAGTCACATTGAAGACCTTTGAAGATCAACATTGTCCAAGATCAGCCCTTGAATTACTCAAAATGGCAAAAATACTCCTTGATAAACTTTGTGTGAAGTTTGGTGCCAAAATTGCCAAATGATGGAAGTTGATATAAGCTTAATGGGGCGCTGATAGGTTTTAAAAGAGAAAAGACAAAAGAAAGGAAGGTTAAGGACTGAATTTGTCACAACCCAAACATTCAAACCAAAACACGCGCTAAACATCCCCTTTTCCCCCAAAATCGGATCAAACCCTTTTACTGTTCACCTTTTCACCCCCAGGTTTTACCTTCACTTAAACAAGGTTAAAAACTAATTCACCTTGCACATGTGTGATTCACACATGCAGAAACAAAACCCACGCACAAAACTCTCCTCCCACTCACTGTAGACCCTACCCCCAATTCCCTCTCAGCCAATCAGAGAACACCTTGGTCCCCAAGTTAAATGACGTGTCCTAAATCAACAACTGAGGTTCATTGCTTACTCACAACGCCAAAAGGAACGTCCAGGATCAAATTTGGACAACTCATCACTCAAAAACGTCAAGGGCAATTTTGGGATTTTCTAGTGATTAGGGTTTTGTTTTTAGCCTTCTAGTATGTTCATTAGAGTAGTATAAATAGAGGCATCAACCTGTGATGACCCTTTGTTCCAGATTTTAGCTTTCAATCTTTGTAATTCCTTTTTATGAAATAAAGTTTAAATTTCTTAAAATTCTGAGTTTTTAATCTGTTATTTATAAAAGTTTGGTGTTGGAAAAGCTAAAATCTGAGTTCCATTCGATTATTTAGACCTTCCTTAACCTTGTGGTTAAGGCACGTCTTGGTTTGAAAGGTTTTTAAGGTTTGAAAACCTTGAAATCCTAGGTTCTGATTTTGGCTTATTTGTGTGTACTAACCCTTAGCCTTAAGCCTTGAGTTCTTTCAAGCTTGTTGACACCAAGCCTGAGAAGGATTCTAAGCCTTTGGTTGAGTTTGTTTGTTGCTTGTGTTGAAGATATATCATAATCAAAGCCTTGTTCTGCTTTGAACATCAGCAGGCTTTGATCATCCTTGTTGAAGTACCTTGGTCTTGTTCTAGTTGTTGAACAAGGTCCAAGGAGCATTGCTGGCCTTCCTAGGATGTTGTGGAAGGCAGGTATAAGCTCTTGTTAAGATTCCCCTAAATATTTCATGTTTATAACTGTTTTGGATTTTATGCTTTGATTTTGAGTATTTGTGTTTGTGTTGGTGATTTATGTGTCTGATTGTGTTAGTAGTTGCCTAATAAGAGTTTTTAATCATTAAAATCAGTAGGTTATTATAAGAAATCACAAGTTTCTTTGATAAGTGACTGATTAAGGAGTGTTTGGGATTACTGCATAAGTCTGTCAACGTCTGATTTGTTCTTATCAGCGTTTGATTTAAACCTGTCAGCGTTTGTTAAGTGCTTGTGTGTTGTATGCAAGTTTTGATATTTGGGAGTATTTGTTCATCTGTTTGCAGGTTTTGAGGGTTGAAACACCTCAAATCCATAAGAGGGCTTTAAAATCTTTGTTACTTGGTAAAATTGGCTAGGATTTTGAGGACACCTAGATCTAAGCATAGGTTAAGGGTTACAAGTGCTAAATCTAGGTTAATTACACCAGGAAAAGAGATTTGAGTGCTTGAATTTGGATCTGTGGTCAATTAGATCAGCAACTTTCTGCATATTGTTCTTATTCATATCAGTGACTGTTCTTGGTGATTTTTGCTTGATTCTTGTGTGCAACTTGTTGTTTTTTGTGTTTGTATTGACTCTCAATAAGCCAAAGCTTATTGAGGTGCCTTTTGTTCCATCAAACAGCAACAAGCAAGGCTTGAAATCAAGCCAAAACTTAACTGCATATCAAGCAGTGGGAACTCCTTTCCCCTGCTGGTTACCACTGCTAGTGTTAAATTTGGTGTCAGCTTATCAATAAGCTATAATAGCTTATTCCAACCTGCAACGACTTGGTTTTTGTAATAGGTGCTCATATTTTGACCCATTTGTTCATCCT
Organism: Glebionis coronaria; assembly: GCA_025667525.1. NCBI lineage: Eukaryota > Viridiplantae > Streptophyta > Magnoliopsida > Asterales > Asteraceae > Glebionis > Glebionis coronaria. The sequence goes on from CM046877.1 coordinate 407,579,834, forward strand.
GGAGCATTTGGGTGGTTGACTTTTAGGTTTGACTAGAAAACCAAGTCCTTTGACTTTTACATAAGTTCATTTGTGCTTATTCTGGCTTATCTCTTGTGCTTATTGGATTTTTGTTGATTGATATTGCTTATTGAGTCCATTTGAAAGCTTTTGCAAGTTGAATCAGCTTCTGAGGTTGAGTATTTCTCAAAAACGACTATTTTGTCGTTTTGTGGAATTTATCTTTTCTATTTTCTGGCTTATTGAGTGAGCTTATTGAAAATTTCTTTTGACAGATCTCTTAAGCATCCAAAAAGAGGGTTGTGTGTCAAATTAGAGCTTATGGCATTAGCTTATGGCTTAATGGGCTGAAAAGCCCAATAAGAATAAGCTTTGTGTTCAATAAGCTGTGATAAGCACATTTTCAGCTTTTGGGCCTTTAGAGTTTTGTTCTTAGAATTAAATTTTAAGTCAGATAGGGCTTTTCCAAGTCAATTGGGCCAAGTTTGACTTTTTGGGCCCAAAAGCCCATTTGTGTTGACTGTTTTTTGGATTTGGCCCATTTGAGGGCCCATTAGGGGTATTTTGGTAATTTCACTTTCATTTTCTGATTATTTAGGTTAAAATAAACTAGTTTGCAAGTTTTTAGAATTTTTTAAAATTTTTGGATTTTTATTATTTTATTATTATTTTATTATTATTTTTAAAATTTCACTTTTTCCAACTTTTTACATTTTTCTTAGGTTAATTACATTAAAATAGGAATTTATCAACTTTTAGAATAATTTTATCACTTTTAGATTAATTTTTATAATTATTTTAAGTTTTAATAGATTTTAAATCATTTTAAATAGTTTTTATTAGTTTTAAAATTTCTAAAAATAGTTTTTAATCATTTTAGGTCATTTTAGAGGTTTATCAATTGAGAAATCTTTATTTGGGCTTTTTGATAATTTATTTGATTTTTAGGGCTTTAATTAGCATTTAAAAATTGAATACTTAATTATTTAAAAGGTTTGAAAAAGTTTTGATAATTGGTAAACTCTTAGTTTATTATTTTTTATTTTTGGTGAATTTTTGGTAATTTTTAGAATTTATTTTATTTTTGGTAATTTTTTTACGTTCTACGTCGTAACTTTCTAATAGTGTTTTTGCCTTATTTTTCTAATATTTTTTTCGTCTTCGTCATTTTCTCTTCTTAAAATACAATATCTCAAAAAGTGTGAAAACACAACCTTAATTGGGATTTGATCTCCTAATTATTGTATTCGAATCTCAAACAAAAAGAAAAGGCAAAAATAGATAAATACTTTCGTGAAGCTCGATTTTGAAAAATACGAACTATAAGGTGGGTATAAGGCGGGTATTATAAAATATACCCTAAGGAAAAAGGCTCTTAAGTGCTTCGCGCCGCCTCGTTTCCCCGCTTGCTTGTGAGTATTTTGACATTGAAGGCTAATCGAGGGTTTTGCCGCCCAAAGTATTAATACGTATACTATATTTGCTTGGTTTCTTTGTGATTAAACCCTCGTGAACAATTTGGTTTTCACCAAAGTTCTAAAGTCATTCGAAGGCGTTCACTCCACGTGATCGTTTTCATTCCTTTGAGGCTTCTTTAATCAAGAGTTTGATTCGAGGAGAGATTTTGTAGATTGTTGTCTACGAAGATACACCAAAATCCAAAAAAATTAAATATCATCAAAAACACAAAAAAATTGAAAATCCACAAAACAACCAAAAAGAATCTTCTTTGCTCACCTCCCATTCTTCGTGTAGTTTATGATCACTCGTAATCAAGCAAAACGAGCTCGTAAACGTCTTCAAGAGCAAGCAAATCAAGGATCGTTGATTGTTGAAGAACCTCCAATTGTTGAACCTATTATAGAACAAGAAGTCGTCATGGCTAATCGTACTATGATGGAGTTGCTACAAGCACCCACCGAGGGTTTTGGAGAGGCCATTGTTATTCCCGCCATCCTTGCGGAGAATTTCGAGATTAAGACGGGTTTAATGTCTATGTTGCAAGCAAACAACTTTCGAGGTCACGAGAAAGACAACCCGCATTACCATATTAGGAATTTCAACCGTCTCACCGCTACAAGCAAATTCAAAGATGTTCCACACGACGCCATTAAGATGATGTTGTTTCCATATTCGTTGGATGGACCCGCAAAAATTTGGCTCGAGAAAGAACCGCCAAATTCGATTTTGACATGGGCCGATCTCGTTTCTAAGTTTGTGAACAAGTTTTTTCCACCATCGAAAACAACACACTTAAAAAATGAGATTTCACGATTTGTGCAACGTAACAATGAAAGTTTTTCAATGGCATGGGAACGATTTAAAGAGATGTTACATGAATGTCCTCACCATGATTTTTCGGAATTGCATCAAGTGGATACTTTTTATAATGGGCTTAATGATCATGAACGAGATTATTTGAATGCCGCCGCGGGTGGTAATTGTTTGTGCAAGACGACAAATGAGGCTTTACAAATCATTGAAAATCGATCTAAGGTTTATAGCCCTCGTAACACACCGAGTGTTGCCAATATGGGTTCGTCATCGTCATCACAATCGTCTCGTAGCATTAACGCCTTACATGATGAAGCTAATGAGGAAAATCGGTTTTTTGATAGATTTGCTAATCTAATGTCCCATTGGAAGGCTCAAGAAGCTTCCAATTCCGCTTCGGTTAAAGCGGTTGCTAAGAGTTGTTTGTCGTGTGGGGGAGCTCATGATATTTCCGAGTGCATTACCGCGGATGGTAACACTTCGAGTGCTTACGTAGCAACGGGAACTTACAACCAAAACGGCCAAGGTTCCCGCCAAAATCAAGCTCCACCAAACCAAAATGCTAATAATTATCGAAACAACAACCAAGGTAATTACCAAGGCAACACACGCAATTACAACAAAGGGAATTATCAAAGTGGGAATGGACAAATCTCTAATCAAAACCAAAACCGTGATTTTCAAAACACTACACAAGGTTTTCAAAATGCTCACACGAAAAATTTGCAAGGAGAATTTTTAGATTATGCTAAAGCAAATGATGCTAAATTTGATAATATGCAACGTGAGATGATTAGCTTAAGATCCGAGTTGAAAAACGAGCTTAAAAATGAACTTGCTAATGAACTTAAAACTCATGCAAATAAAATGGAAGGAAATGTCCAACGTCTTCAACAAAACCAACAAAAGATGGAATTAGGACAACATGAGATTAAGCAAGAATTATTAAAAGCGGATGCTAGGCAATCAAAATTTGAGGACCGAATGGCTAAGATGTTCGAAGCTATCATGTGTAAGCCCTCTTCTTCGGGTGGTCTTCCTAGTGATACCATTAACAACCCGAAGGGAGAAATGAAGGTTATTGCTACACGAAGTGGTAAAACTTTCAAGGAACCAATCTCTCGTCCAAGTACTTCTACGGAGAAGGAAATCGAGAAAGAACCCGAGGTGATGGTCGAAAAGGAGCACATTACAATCCCACGAAGTACCGCTCAAACCACACCTACGGTTACACCAATACCAATTGTGGAACCCGAGTTTCCAAGGCCGTTGCCTAATGACCAACCCACACCACCTTTACCTTACCCTTCGAGACGAAACAAAGAGAAAGCACAAGAACGGAACAATTATCAATTTGAGCTATTTATGAAAATGTTTCGTGATCTACATTTTAACATAAGTTTTGCCGATGCTTTAATCATGATGCCTCGATTCGCCGCAAACTTCAAAAGTATGCTAAACAACAAAGAAAAGTTACAACAATCGTCTAGTTGTTCATCGGTTTTTCTAAGCCGCATACCACAAAAAGTCGGTGATCCCGGTAAATTTTTGATTCCGTGTGCTATTCAAGATATGGAGGAATGCTACGCCTTGGCCGATCTTGGCGCTAGTATTAATTTAATGCCTCTCGAGATTTTCAAATCGCTTTCGCTTCCGGCTCTTACTCCTTCGAACATGTCCATCGAGATGGCCGATCATTCTACGATCATGGCATGTGGAGTAGCCGAGGACGTTTTTGTTAAAGTCGGAAAGTTTTACTATCCCGTTGACTTTATCGTTGTAGACATTCCTATCGATCGAAAAGTTCCTCTCATTTTGGGTCGTTCATTTTTGGATACATCACAAGCACTTATCGATGTTCATGCTCGAAAAATCACCCTTCGTTTCAATGAAGAAGAACTTGTCATCAATGCAACACAAAACTCCAATCTTTCTCATGTCTATTCTATTGCAACTTTAAACCATGGTGACTCGACCAATGTCATTTGCAAAGAATTTTCACCAAGAGTTTTAGGGAATGTCGCCAAAAACAATTTACCATTTCCTCCGCCGGTGGAGGTTATGAGTGCTAAGCCTAAGAAGAAGAAACCATCAATACTTGAATCGAAAAATCCTCCGCCTCATTCATTCTTGAAAAGTGTTGATAAGTTGCCGGTTTCTACGGAAAATCTTTCGGATGATGAATATATAGACCCCGATGGGGAGGTTTTCTTCGTCGATAAACGTTTTGAGAACTTGCCACCACCAAAACCAAAACGGTTTCAAAATGTGAGAATTTTTAGTGTAACTAACATCGTCTTAGAAACACCGAATATTTTCGACATAATCAAAAAGGGTTTCCATAAAGAGAGTTTAAAAGATAACAAAGAAAAAGATCTTAAAAGTGATTTAATTGATTTTTCTACAAATCTAACTCCGTCATCACCGCGTGATTTGAGTACTACAAACTCGTCTACTCCTTTTGACGATGTTTTGTGTGGTCCTAGTATGGGGGAAGCCCCTTATGTTCCCTCATCCTTGTCCACCGAGGACGAGATATTCGATCCCGGAATTTCATGTAAAGGAAAATCTCGGTCTTCCACCGATGCAATAAATGGAAAATCTTTCTATTTGCTTGGTGCGAGTCTACCTCGAGTAGCTCGAAAGTTTGTCTTACCAATTGTCTCACCCTTCTACTTCTCTTCTCTTTTCTTCAAACTCTTTGAGTTTATGGCACATGTTGGAGTGGTGTTAATTTGTTTTTCCAATGGAAACGAGAACGCCATTTTCGACCCCGGTATTTTGCATCATCTAAGGACTTAGTCCTTTTTGCCGGTTGCTTTTTTGGGCCTTGTTTATCATGTAAGCCCCGCTAAAAATTGACCATACCTTGATATCCCTAAATGTTCACATTTTGAGGGGATCGAGTCGAGCTCATGACTCGGTAATCAAAAACGAGGTGCCTCATGGGGGAGATCCCATGCTTATCTTTATGCTTTATGTTCACTAATAAGGGGACTTGTACCCTTCCAACTCGTTGTCTCGTGGTTGTTTGTGATTGTGTTATCTAGATCATCATCATCATCTACGATTGAAGACTCTCGTGTTCGTTTACGTGAGCCTCCATCGTTCGTTTGAAGAAGTTTTTCACGATTCCATGACATATCCTTTATTGTTCTAACAATTATCTTTTAGCATAATTAATAAACGGCTTTAGATATATTGTTGATCACCCTTTCCATGCTAGATCCTAAGCATTCGACTCTTCGTCTCTAGTATGGGGGTGCTCCACCTTTAGACTCGAAACATTGAGGACAATGTTTACTTTTAGTATGGGGGGGTGAATAGGTACTTGCTTTGCTACGCCCTCACGTTTTCCAACTTTCAATGTTTTGTTTTGTTAATAAGGCTAAAAATGGCCAAATTTTAAAATTTTTCTTAGTTTTCATAAGTGTTTTTAAGACACGAATGTATATTTTCCGATGGGTAGAATAAGAGTTAATTTTTGACTTGATGGGCATTTAGAGCCATTTACATTCCTTAACCCGCTCAATTCAAGTTTTGCTAGACTTTTATATAGGGAGCTTTAAAACGCGAAAGTCTTAATTCATTCGGGTTAAGAACAAGAACTTTTCGCAAGTTCCTATAATTGATTCTAGAAAGTCACTTATCAAGGGAACTTTAAAACGCATTCTCTAAACTTGAAAAAGTCCAAGAAAGTGCAAGATCCTATAGGTGGCTTGAAAACCCAAAACTTTGATTTGATATAGTCTTAATGAAAGCTAATCCAAATTTGGCTTAATTTTGACTTGCATGGCTAAGTATTCACAAGTCTCTTTAATTAGAGGTCTTTATATAGTGAAGAACGAGAAATGATAGAGTTAGACAAGTGATCATGCTAAACGTAGAACATGAAAGTGTTCTTTCAAAAACTCATATGTTTTTAATTGTGGCTTTTTCTTCCCATAAGATCAATGCATTAGGAATAAACAATAATTGCAATAAGTAAGGTCGTACGATTTGAAAGGTTACTTAGCCTCTAGCACAAGATCGTTTAAAAGTTGCTCGGGGTTGAATAGAGTTCATAGCCAAGGCATAACTTATTGAAGCGGGACGCGAAGATTGGCGATCATCCAAAAAGGCCCTAACAAGGCACGAGGAGCTCTATTTTTGCTAAAGATCCAAAGATGATGTAAAGTATCATTGTTCCTAAATCAATATGAAGGATCGAGACACACGACGAGAAGCAATTACTCCCCTAAAGAATGGAGAAAGTCTATCCAAAAAGACCCTAACAAGGTATGAGGATAAATATATCCAAGTCCGAAAAGGAGGCGGATCGTTGTATATCAAAATCCAAAGTAAAGATTGAAGAAAAATGATGAAGTCGTGGTCCTATATGAAGAATCTCTCAAAAACGTCAAGTGAAGAAATTCCAAATATATGAAGAGAAGACCATAATTTCGAGAACGTCTTCCCAAGATTTGAAGTATGAAGTACATGCCAAATATCGGTCCGAGAAAGGTCTCAAATCGTGAAACGAGTTATGCCAAGATATGAACTTAAGGAGATACACGAGAAGCCGTTTTAAAAGATTTTGTCCTTCGGCTAACTATTGATCAAATCGTGCTACTTTACTTTCGGACTAATAACTACTCAAATAAGTCAATATGAATCACTTGTGATCCATGACAATTAGATAAAAAATGCTAGTAACCCATTTCCTTTTATAATAACTAGGATTGCGGGGAGAAAAAGTATTACACAATTTGAACGTATGAGTAGTGTTAGCATTGTGACTTGTACCAACAATGATCTTGTTTTTGCACTTAGCATGGAATGTATGACAATCAAGGATGACGAAGTTTACTCTAAGGGACATTAACTTGTTTCTATTCTTTGACCCTAAAAGTCACATTTTGGTGATGAAAATCATACATTATGTCTTTACACATTCTCGTAGTATGTTGCAAGTCTTTTACTCTTCAATAAAGGTTAATAAAATTGAACTTTGGTGATGCTTAGATACTTTATTCTAGCATTGCGTGAGGGCACGGCAATGGCTTAGTATGGGGGAGTGATGAGATGGCATTTATACATGATCTCATCGTTCTTTTCGGGCTTTTAATGCACTAAAATGTCATAAAATACCATATATATGCTTGTGTTTGTTTACTTGTGTATTTTAGGTATGGATATCGTGAAAAAGAAAAAAGATCACAAGATACAAGGAAAAACGAACACGAGAAATGAAGCCGTACAAAGAACCGGGCCCTAATCATGGAATTTTCATCAAATACCCTTGAAGACTTGAAGACAAGCAAGATTGATCCTCATTCATTGAAGAAATGACACTTAAAACCCTTGTATATTAATAATTACAAGTTTGGTCCCTTAAGTTTGTCAAAATTGCAAAAAGGTCCTTCAACTTTGAAGAAATGACAAGATTGGTCCCTCAACAAAATCAATTTGTCAATTATGGTCCCTCATAAAGTGAAAGACACATTGAAGACCTTTGAAGATCAACATTGTCCAAGATCAGCCCTTGAATTACTCAAAATGGCAAAAATACTCCTTGATAAACTTTGTGTGAAGTTTGGTGCCAAAATTGCCAAATGATGGAAGTTGATATAAGCTTAATGGGGCGCTGATAGGTTTTAAAAGAGAAAAGACAAAAGAAAGGAAGGTTAAGGACTGAATTTGTCACAACCCAAACATTCAAACCAAAACACGCGCTAAACATCCCCTTTTCCCCCAAAATCGGATCAAACCCTTTTACTGTTCACCTTTTCACCCCCAGGTTTTACCTTCACTTAAACAAGGTTAAAAACTAATTCACCTTGCACATGTGTGATTCACACATGCAGAAACAAAACCCACGCACAAAACTCTCCTCCCACTCACTGTAGACCCTACCCCCAATTCCCTCTCAGCCAATCAGAGAACACCTTGGTCCCCAAGTTAAATGACGTGTCCTAAATCAACAACTGAGGTTCATTGCTTACTCACAACGCCAAAAGGAACGTCCAGGATCAAATTTGGACAACTCATCACTCAAAAACGTCAAGGGCAATTTTGGGATTTTCTAGTGATTAGGGTTTTGTTTTTAGCCTTCTAGTATGTTCATTAGAGTAGTATAAATAGAGGCATCAACCTGTGATGACCCTTTGTTCCAGATTTTAGCTTTCAATCTTTGTAATTCCTTTTTATGAAATAAAGTTTAAATTTCTTAAAATTCTGAGTTTTTAATCTGTTATTTATAAAAGTTTGGTGTTGGAAAAGCTAAAATCTGAGTTCCATTTGATTATTTAGACCTTCCTTAACCTTGTGGTTAAGGCACGTCTTGGTTTGAAAGGTTTTTAAGGTTTGAAAACCTTGAAATCCTAGGTTCTGATTTTGGCTTATTTGTGTGTACTAACCCTTAGCCTTAAGCCTTGAGTTCTTTCAAGCTTGTTGACACCAAGCCTGAGAAGGATTCTAAGCCTTTGGTTGAGTTTGTTTGTTGCTTGTGTTGAAGATATATCATAATCAAAGCCTTGTTCTGCTTTGAACATCAGCAGGCTTTGATCATCCTTGTTGAAGTACCTTGGTCTTGTTCTAGTTGTTGAACAAGGTCCAAGGAGCATTGCTGGCCTTCCTAGGATGTTGTGGAAGGCAGGTATAAGCTCTTGTTAAGATTCCCCTAAATATTTCATGTTTATAACTGTTTTGGATTTTATGCTTTGATTTTGAGTATTTGTGTTTGTGCTGGTGATTTATGTGTTTGATTGTGTTAGTAGTTGCCTAATAAGAGTTTTTAATCATTAAAATCAGTAGGTTATTAGAAGAAATCACAAGTTTCTTTGATAAGTGACTGATTAAGGAGTGTTTGGGATTACTGCATAAGTCTGTCAACGTCTGATTTGTTCTTATCAGCGTTTGATTTAAACCTGTCAGCGTTTGTTAAGTGCTTGTGTGTTGTATGCAAGTTTTGGTATTTGGGAGTATTTGTTCATCTGTTTGCAGGTTTTGAGGGTTGAAACACCTCAAATCCATAAGAGGGCTTTAAAATCTTTGTTACTTGGTAAAATTGGCTAGGATTTTGAGGACACCTAGATCTAAGCATAGGTTAAGGGTTACAAGTGCTAAATCTAGGTTAATTACACCAGGAAAAGAGATTTGAGTGCTTGAATTTGGATCTGTGGTCAATTAGATCAGCAACTTTCTGCATATTGTTCTTATTCATATCAGTGACTGTTGTTGGTGATTTTTGCTTGATTCTTGTGTGCAACTTGTTGTTTTTTGTGTTTGTATTGACTCTCAATAAGCCAAAGCTTATTGAGGTGCCTTTTGTTCCATCAAACAGCAACAAGCAAGGCTTGAAATCAAGCCAAAACTTAACTGCATATCAAGCAGTGGGAACTCCTTTCCCCTGCTGGTTACCACTGCTAGTTTTAAATTTGGTGTCAGCTTATCAATAAGCTATAATAGCTTATTCCAACCTGCAACGACTTGGTTTTTGTAATAGGTGCTCATATTTTGACCCATTTGTTCATCCCGGAGCATTTGGGTGGTTGACTTTTAGGTTTGACTAGAAAACCAAGTCCTTTGACTTTTACATAAGTTCATTTGTGCTTATTCTGGCTTATCTCTTGTGCTTATTGGATTTTTGTTGATTGATATTGCTTATTGAGTCCATTTGAAAGCTTTTGCAAGTTGAATCAGCTTCTGAGGTTGAGTATTTCTCAAAAACGACTATTTTGTCGTTTTGTGGAATTTATCTTTTCTATTTTCTGGCTTATTGAGTGAGCTTATTGAAAATTTCTTTTGACAGATCTCTTAAGCATCCAAAAAGAGGGTTGTGTGTCAAATTAGAGCTTATGGCATTAGCTTATGGCTTAATGGGCTGAAAAGCCCAATAAGAATAAGCTTTGTGTTCAATAAGCTGTGATAAGCACATTTTCAGCTTTTGGGCCTTTAGAGTTTTGTTCTTAGAATTAAATTTTAAGTCAGATAGGGCTTTTCCAAGTCAATTGGGCCAAGTTTGACTTTTTGGGCCCAAAAGCCCATTTGTGTTGACTGTTTTTTGGATTTGGCCCATTTGAGGGCCCATTAGGGGTATTTTGGTAATTTCACTTTCATTTTCTGATTATTTAGGTTAAAATAAACTAGTTTGCAAGTTTTTAGAATTTTTTAAAATTTTTGGATTTTTATTATTTTATTATTATTTTATTATTATTTTTAAAATTTCACTTTTTCCAACTTTTTACATTTTTCTTAGGTTAATTACATTAAAATAGGAATTTATCAACTTTTAGAATAATTTTATCACTTTTAGATTAATTTTTATAATTATTTTAAGTTTTAATAGATTTTAAATCATTTTAAATAGTTTTTATTAGTTTTAAAATTTCTAAAAATAGTTTTTAATCATTTTAGGTCATTTTAGAGGTTTATCAATTGAGAAATCTTTATTTGGGCTTTTTGATAATTTATTTGATTTTTAGGGCTTTAATTAGCATTTAAAAATCGAATACTTAATTATTTAAAAGGTTTGAAAAAGTTTTGATAATTGGTAAACTCTTAGTTTATTATTTTTTATTTTTGGTGAATTTTTGGTAATTTTTAGAATTTATTTTATTTTTGGTAATTTTTTTACGTTCTACGTCGTAACTTTCTAATAGTGTTTTTGCTTATTTTTCTATTTTTTTCGACTTTGTCATTTTCTCTTCTAATCCCTTTCTAAACCAAATATTAATCTCAAATAACTACAAGTTAAATCACACACATATACCTCCTTGGAGAACGATACCCACTTAGGGTCATTAGTGTTGATTTTTCCTAAAATCATCACTCGATACTTACCGCTCATATACGTTTTCTTGTTTTCCTAAACAAGAGTCGTATTTTACCACTATCACCCCTTCTCTTCTCTTGTCCGCGGCTAGCATGGCCTCACAAGGCCTTGTCGGGCCTTGTTCATGTTTATTAATTTACATGTTCGTTTACTAATATATTCGTCTTAGTTCGTGGTTAATTATTTGTGTAATAATTAATACTTGTACGTAATCAATATTTATCGTGAAATAATAAATACACGTAGTTCACATGTTCGTGTTTTAGGTTCGTGATCATATACTCGAGATATAATTATTATACTTAATAATTATCGTGTACTAACACGTACGTAATTATTATCGTGCACTAACGTGTACGTAGTTTCTGAATTTACTATTCGTGACACGTGTTCATGACGTAAAAGGAAAGTTTTAATTGGTTCGTATGTCTATGTAGTGTACTGTTCATGGCATTTAGATGCAGGTTTTAAAACTCTCCCCCCCTAAAAAGAATAATTCGTCCCCGAATTATAGATACGATAAGGCTGAAAAGAACATGGACGTGACATGACAGACAAGGACATGGAACGTGACGTGCCTGAAAAGAACATAACAAAATTATGGAAGGATGAGAGGATAAAATCCGGATAGACTCGTCTGTTTCCAAGTGGTTTCCCTCTCAGAACGGTTCCTCCACAAGATCTTGACACAAATGATAAATCTTGGTCTTCATGACCTTGACTTGACAATACGTAAAAGTTCCTGGTTATCAACGTAAGACAGATCCTCCGGAATTTGATCGTGTGGATAAGAATTAACATGCAAGGGTAAATGAAATGTTACGATGCAAAATAACCTAGACTAACTGACATTAGTAACGTCTTAGCAATGATGCGCGAGACATACTGAAACGTAGTACGTGAACAATTGTAAATGTGATACGTGGAGATATGGTGAGTACAATATGAGAAACATATGGTGAACAATGATATGTGTAACATATCGTGAACGTGATATGAGAAACGTGGAATGAACATGACATGTGAAACATATCGTGAACATGGAATAACTGAGGAGGTAACGCCAAACGCTATAAGGTGAGACGTGGAATGTGACGTGAAACGTCTGTCTGAGGATAGAAAGTTATACTAAACATGAGTCTGGTCTCTCAAGCTTTTGCAAAACTTCCCCAAACAAAAATGAACGTAAAATCGTAAGCCAGGATAAGATCATGAACGTGAATAGTGTCATGAATGTGAGTGCGAAATCAAGTCATAAAATTTGGACAACGGACATGAACGTGACAATGAATACGAACGTGCACTTCTGTCAGGTATGATAGCTGGAGGAGTATAAAGTTATCGGATGATCCTTGGCTGGAAACGTCTTACTATCCGCTGACTGAAAAATCCTTGCGGATGAAAGGATTTTTCAGACTTGGTCAAACTATTGTTAACACCCAGATAGCATAATGCTTCCTCTAAGTTTTCAGAAATCCGGTACAAAATCTATGGAGATCTTGTCACTTCTCCGTTCATAAATTTATAATGGTGGAAATAAATCTTAGTCTGTTGGTGTTCTATCTTAGCCTGCTGGTATGTCAGGTAATTAGATATGAACGTAATCCGTATCTTGCTTCATAGAAACTGGATACATAAAAGTTAGGAACACCATGAGTCTTTGTAAACTAGACTTCTCTTAGGTAGGATTTTCAAACGTAGTGTACTGTTCTTAGCTTTACGCATAAGCTGAGCCATGGTAAGATTAACCGTGAGATCCAATGTGATTCAGCGTGTCACTGTAATAAACCATAATTCACACCGAAAAATTTCAGGGTGAAATTTCTCCTGTCGTAGAATTTGTAACATAGTAAGAACAATAACGAATTTGATCATGAGTTCGTGAAAAACTCCATCCACCAAGTCCATAAATGTTGTAGGTGCACTCGTGAGATTAAAACAAAATCATGAATTTAGCATGACCAAATCGTGTACGAGTAGAAGTCATGGAAATGTCCTGCTCTTTCACTCGCCACTATTGGCAGCATGATCGTAATCCAATCTTGGAAAAGTGCTTAACACCTTAAAGTCGATTGGACACGTTGTCAATACGAAGATGAGGATAACGGTTATGAATGGTGATTTGTTTAGATCAATGGTAGTCGACACATAATATCATGTTACCGTCCTCCTCCTTGAAGGTTCTTCTGGAATTTATATCGGAAAATTCGAAAATAATCGGCTGGTTATGAATAAAAGGAACTTCAAAAATTGTGTCATCAATAATAGCTGAAAATCTTCGCAGCCATGGAATAAAAAACACGTGCTTGTAAAGCATAAATAATTTGTACAGATCCTCATGACGGAAAACCATGCTGAATGTATTCAGGAGCCTGAACATCACTGTACATAATCTGATATAAATGAAGACCATTCGTAGCATGGTGGGTTGTTTCATAGTCCAAAATCAGAATCATATTTAACTCGCATCTGTCCTAGGAAAGTACTTTAGCAGATTGGATCTTATCATTAGACTGAAGGAAAACCTTCGTATAAATGGGTAATACGAATGGCGTCCTTTAAGGTCATGGATATATGAAATATGAAGTCAAGAAATGAAAGTGTCATGAAGTAAGCGTGGCAGATCTTACTGAATGTGTTTTGCCTGTCCCACGCAAAACAAGTCCTGCGTGTCCAAACGCGTATAATACGCCGGTGATGGTACCAAAATTTTTGTGGCCTGATTAATACATGGCACCACCAAATGGATATACCCCTTGGAGGGTACCCTAAATTTCTTAGGAATGTTCCAGAAATGGATGTGAGTCATATGTCTTGACTTGTGTCTTGGGAAATATATGTATGACATGTGTCTTGACTGGTGTCTTGACATGTGTCTTCAGAAAATATACGTGAGACATGTGTCTTGGCTGATGTCTTGACATGTGTCGCGAGGTTTGAAACAAATAAAACTGCAAATCTTAGGTTATCATGCCAGAATTGGCGGATCGGTTGGACTGCTGACCCTTGTATTTCTGATCACGTCCGTAGCCGGAGCTTCTGTTGCAATTTCTAGGCTAGTTTCTATCACAGTAATGGTTACTATCGTATTCTCTGTCAGTTCCATGACGGTCATTCTCATGACTGTGATTCATGTAACCATTCAGCTGAGTGGCTGGCTGGTATCGGTTCTCACTCATATGACTGAAAAGACAATTGAATGACGGGTGACATGTAACTAAGAATTAAGGACATGGATTGTGATGGAAATCATCAGGTGGTGAAGCATCTTCTCGTACGATCGCTTTGATCTAACGCCTTTATCTTCGTCTTGTAAGATCTCCAGGTTGTGAACAGCATCAGCATCTCGTAGCGTCTCTAAAAATCAGCAGCATCAACCTTTAGTAACATCTCCAAGTTATGAGCGGCATCAACAATCTTGTAGAATATCAGCAAGTAGAAATACGCCTGAGATGATTTAGAATCGACTAGCGAATACTCGTGGAGTATTGTAAGTGAAATACACATGGATTACAGTACGTGTAATACCCATGGAATACGGTACATGGAGTACACGTGGAATGTGGAGCATGGACTACACATGAAATGCACATAAATTGATCGGTATGGGTCGATCATCGGACATGATTTTAAAGGAAACTAATTGGTTCAACGGTTAGAAAACCGAACTGGAATGATCATCATTATAGCCTAGCAATTCCAGCATAGACATCATTCTGGTTGCATAGAGAAACACTAAAAGTGTGGTTAAACTAAATTCAACGATGATTTGCATGAAAACATGAGTAATGGAAACCAACCATGACTATCGTGAAAGTAGGATTACATGAAATCCATCAATGTCTTGCATGAAAGCATAATAAACATGATGAAAGCATAATCCACATAAGAAACACAAGACATAATCAGCATGAGGATGAAATCTGTTGGAAATTTACTTTATGTGACGACATTTAAGAATTCCCATTAGTTATCATAGTCACACACGCATAGACTAGACTAGGAAACGTTGTATAGTTTAGGTGTGGTGTGTGACTATATATACCCC
Organism: Glebionis coronaria; assembly: GCA_025667525.1. Lineage (NCBI taxonomy): Eukaryota > Viridiplantae > Streptophyta > Magnoliopsida > Asterales > Asteraceae > Glebionis > Glebionis coronaria. The sequence continues at coordinate 407,594,971 of CM046877.1, forward strand.
TCCAAGGCTTCCAAGGAGGGGTTGTTGCTTGTGTTTTCATCTGAATTTAATACATTTTTTCTTTCTTTCACACACAACCTCTCTCTCTATATTCAACCATGGCAGCCACCACTTTCCACCCACCTAGACCACCGGATCTTATATAGAAAACCCACAATTGGCATCAGAGCCACAGTTCAATCCTTGGATCGAGGCGCGTTTTTTTTGTCCGATATTGGTGGTATAAAAAAAGTTTTTTGGTCAGATCTGTTAATCTTTTTGTCACGATGTTTTTTCTCATTTGTCTACGATTATTATATTATTGTCATAGTGTAATCTTTACAGCTCGATTTCATCAGTCCATGGTTTCTGGTCAAAAGTCAAGCCATTATTTTATTCAGCTCTGGTGTCCACGTTTTCGAGATCTTGATTTTTTAAGATCTGGTTTACACGTTTTATTGGTTTTTTCTTGTATTTTCTTGAAGATGAAGATTTTAACCCAGAAAAACTTAGATCCAGAAAAAATAGAAAAGGTACTATGGATAAGATTTCAGATGGATACTTTTCGACGGGTGATTCCGACTGATACATTCTGACGGGTGATTCCAACAGATACATTCCAACGGATATATTCCGACGGATACATTCCGAGGCATATATTCCGACGGATACATTCCGATGGGACTTACTCATATTCCGATGGGACCTATTCATATTTCGATGGACTTGAAGATATTCCGATGGGATGTAGTGACACAAAACATTGCGATGACTCTTTAAAGTTTTAGGATATCTATATGACCATGACCTGTTTAACAAAACCCGAAGACGATGTTGTATCATAACTAGACCGAGACCTATAAAAATACTCAACTTTCCACCTTATTACTCCTCAACACCAAATCAAAACCTAAATCCCATCGACACCTAATCCCACCTCTATCTCAATATCTTGAACCCAATGACTCGAACAGAAAACACAATGATCTCAGTTTTGGTATGGTCTTTAATTAGACTTATACCTAAAAGCCATCATAGATCTTGACTCAAACATAAAAACCGACATGCATCATAGATCTAATGTATGGTACAACCATCTCATTATTTTTCGAAAATAAAGATAGACTAAGAACACATATGTTCATAGCTATTCTTTGTTTCGTTTTATAACCGAAAACAAAACATGCAATTACGAATTGGACCTACGCGAGACCACTACCAATGATCTATGACAAATAATTGAGTCGTCTTTGATTCTTTTGAGGAACAATTACCTACAAAATGGTTAAAAGCAGTTATTTGTTAGTAACTTGCTCCTTGTGACCATTTCCGTTCGAGAAGATGATCAAGGTTAATTGAGTTTGATTCGATTGGAATATGTTTTATTTGATACACGGATGTGGGATGAGTTTGTCATTAAAAGGATCTGATTATTTGATCGAGTTTTGGCGATGGGAGGTGTTTAGGAGATTTGGTGATGGAGGTGTTTAGGAGATTTGGTGATGGAGGTGTTTAGGAGACGGGGAGTCTTCGTTGAAGAGATAGTGTTTTGAGATCTGTATAACAAATGAAAAAGTAGGCGGAGGAAATAAGAGAAATGAGGCGGTGGAAATGATGTGATTAGGTACCAGTAAAATAAGGGTATCATATATTTATGTATCCCCATCTCAAGTCGTGTATCCCCATCTCAACATTTTGATTGGGCCACGTTTTTCTTTTAACCAAGTAAAAAAAGTGGAATTGCAAACTCTTGCCTTGTCCAAATTTGTCCGAGTGATATACATGGACTGATGATGGATGGACCGAGCCCATTCAAAGATGTGGCATGTATTGATTTCTTTTGGGCTGGTGGTGTTTTAGTAGTAATTTTTACTAGCAATTTTACTAGTAAATTTGTTAAGTTAACTTTACTAGTATTTTTTTAGCCATCGGTCGTATTGTCAGGATTTTAACGTGACGAGATGAAGACGAGACAAAATGACATGACAAAGTGACGAGACAAAAAGACGTGACAAAGTGACAAAATTTATTTTGACGAGACCAAGAAAAATGGCTATATTTTTAGTGGCTACGGATTTTTTGATCGGGTATTCTTATTTGAAGTTGAAGACAGATTTTTTGAAGGCATGCACTTATTTTAACTTTGAAAGATAACTTGTTCGTGCTTAATCTTAGAATGAAGACTTGTTTATCTAGTTTCCGGGTTCGGGATGGTTGGTTGATGACCCGGATAACTATCACTTAAAGGAGATACATTGTTGTACTCAGTGTCACGCGCATAGTCGACGTGGATAATTTCAAGAGGTGTTGTGCTTTTATACTTCTTTCGGCAAGGTATTAGGTACTTAGAGATTTCTCCACCGTTCCTCATTCAACAATAGTGCAAGCTTAAGTCACAAGATCGATGGATTCTTATTTAGTTTCACGTTAGATATATCTGGCTCATTCTATTAGTGGTCACTTCAAATTGCCTACAAGGAGGTTGGTAAAGATAGCCATGGGGAGTTTATGAGTAGAGAATTTTGATCAGCAGCTGATTCTCACAAAATATATAACTCATCTTATTTATTATTCTCACGAAATTTCAGGTACATGTGCGTATGATTTATTGATGGTTCTGAGTTTCGAAACCATCAAGGGGGAAGAAGAAGACATATTAAACGCACAACGAGTACACGTGATGAACTTCATACCTTCTTTTGATTTGTAGATATTACGGGAATACATTTGTCATAACCACAGAGAAAATCAGTGTTATAACTCGTGGCGTTATCAATCTCTAAATGGTACACTACTTATTCGATGTTTAATTGTTTTGATGTTGCAATTATTCATCATCATTATCCTATATGGAGAGATATGCACTTTCGGGACTTAATTGACGTTGGTGCATCTCCAGAAGAAGATATGTGCATTTATGGGACTTAATTGACTCTGGTGTTACGATGTCAACTTCATGAATGGGATAAAGTGTCTACTTCAGTATTTGAGCTTCATACTTGGGATTGGTTTACTTTCTTCAACTACGTGGGGTAAGAAATGTCTTGATTCTTTCTAGTATGCATAACTTGAAATCTCAGGGGGAAGAAAAATTCAGAAGAATTATTCAAGCGTGAGAAGAGACGTTGTTGATTTACTTGGTGTGCCCCCTACTTTCAATCACTCATAGTAATATTATCATTTCATATGATGGGGTTTGATTGTTAAATTCCGCCGTGCGCTTAATCATTCTAAGCTTTATTGAAAGCTTTGAAGTTGCTTATGAGGATTGTCGGTTTAGGAGGAAGCTATTAAAAAGCTTCTACATCAAGTTTATGTGGCATGAAATAGGGGGAAGTTAATTCAGAAGCTTCTCCTTAACCAGAAGTATATGGATTACTTAGCTCGTGCCGTTACAGTATTTATACTACAAGTTACTACAAAGATGAGTCACTCTCTGAAGTGAAGACTTGAAGTCAAAGGCCTCAGAAGACTTCATCAGCATTGGACGCTTCATGGAAGCTTTTGTTCTTAATCATTATGTACTTGTTAGGAAAAATATTGTAAGGAATTCTACACGTCGTCCCATGGGGGAAGATTGTTGGAAATTCACTTTATGTGACGACATTTAAGAATTCCCATTAGTTATCATAGTCACACACGCATAGACTAGACTAGGAAACGTTGTATAGTTTAGGTGTGGTGTGTGACTATATATACCCTTCTAAGGCTTCCAAGGAGGGGTTGTTGCTTGTGTTTTCATTTGAGTTTAATACATTTTTTCTTTCTTTCACACACAACCTCTCTCTCTATATTCAACCATGGCAGCCGCCACTTTCCACCACCCACCTAGACCACCGGATCTTATATAGCAAACCCACAAAATCAACATAAGAAACATGGAACAACTTAACATGAAGGAGTAAAAACATAATCAGCATGAAAATGAAGTTAACCATGATAGTATGAAAACATATTTGACATAACGAGACATAGTAACTAATGAGGGGACATGAAAAAAAATTATGACAGTAATGAAATGAATCCGAAAATCGCTGGTGTGGTTGACCCTGGGTCGGTTCACAAAATAAAATTTGACATGATTTATTTGATTAGGACATAATACATAATCATGAAAAAATTTATGCATATAAACATGAAAAACATTTATGCATGAAAGCAGTGTATGGATGCATGATAATGAAAATGACTTGGGTTTGGGTGAATACCTATGGGTCGGTTCACCTAAACAAAATGACATGACGAGGATGAACGCCTATGGGTCAATTCATCAAAACAAAATGATTCGATTAAAAGCACACGCGACTAAATATGGCCAGTCCTGTACCAACCATTACTTAGTCAAAATTCCTGCAACAATAATACGTGAAATAATTAAGTGAAAATCAACTGTCAAAACTTAACAGAAAATATGTGACCAAGTATGAACTAATGGGGTTCAGTCCACATTAGCCAAAGTTCACGAGGAACATCATGCATGAAACAATGACACATAACTAAGTATGGATGACGGTTGTCCAATCCATATTAGTAAGAACAATACCGGTGAAAACATCATGGCTAAAATACTAAGGTGCTGAAAACATTAATACGTGGAATAAAAGTGTTGGCTTAGGAAGCTCCTGATGACTACCCACTAGTCACAAGTCAAGTTTAAGAGGCTACATGTCGAAACCTTGGCTCTAATACCATAATTGTAACACCCCACTTTGATAAGTGGACCGTTACGCGTATTTATGGCGTGTCATCAAAGCATTCAAGGTAAAATATACTACAACATACATGACCAAAAGGGAAGACCGGAATCAAACATCGGTTCCTAAACATAAGCCCAAAACATAAATAAAGTAAATGAAATGAGAATGACAAAACATGTGTCCAAACAAGAATAAGTATAAGAAGGCAAAAGGAGAAGAAGTCTACGGCAACTTCCATCCCATGCACGTCCTCCAAATGCTCAAGTTTGTCCTTGGGTACCTGCCTTTTTGGGACATGGAAAGGAAAGTAACGGCTGAGCAAATACGCTTAGTAAACGGATATATGACATAGTACGAATGACTAAAACATAATAAGGACTTAATAGCAGCGGAAATGTATAAGTCTTGGAAAACCTGGAACATGCTTATAAAACTGGTTTTATAGTTTGAAAAGACTTGTGTTTTTATAAGAAAGTTGTAATACTTAGCCAATAGCCCATATAGGTCATGAGGTTCCACCGTACATGAATACATGGAGGGGAGACCTTATCATGCAATTAGAGGGGTTGCCTATAATTAATTAGTCTGGGTAGGAGGGATCAACTCCTTGTGAAGGATGCAAGGCACACATCACATTCACCATGAAAACCCTGTAAAACATGTAACTAGGATGCACCCATACGCCACACATGATAATAATTATAGGCCAAAACAGAAAAGGGACGCCACGAGCAATCACTCCGCTGTGGGGAAGTCATAACACTAGTGCCTCTAGTGTTATGGTTATGGTACCTCCATAAGTAGGTGACACTGGTCATGCATATATATGGCATAGGCATTTAAACTAACATAAGTAATCAAACATATAAACAATACTGGGAAAACAGTTGGCTGCAAACGGGAAATCCTAATAAGGAAAGAATATCCTTACTTAAGGAAGAGAAATCCGTACCTTGTGTCCAGTGAATGAGGTAAGACAAAAGGATGAAAGTCCTACTCCGACCTCACTAATGCTACATAAATAGGGGACATGTATAAGTATTCTGATTACTAAGTACGTAACTGATTATAAAATGTCTTAGCTTGTTTTATATGTTCTTGTCTTGTGTTACTATTTTAAATGTTATATTGTATTATTTATGTATTTCATGTATTTCTGATTAAGTATTATCTGGTATTCTTGTATTATTATACTTGTTGTGTAATAATAAGTAACTTTCTTAAAATAGTAGGTTTCCTAAATAGAAAGTTTCTGAAAATAGAAAGTTTCAAAAAATAGATCAGTTTCTAAAAATAGATCAGTTTCTAAAAACAGATCAGTTTCTAAAAATAGAAAATTTCCAAAAAATAGTAAGTTTCCTGGAATTGAAAGTTTCCATATTTAGAAATAAGCTGGATTAATAAGCTAATAATATAAGCTTGAGTTTACTGATTAAATATCATAAGTCATGTAATTAATAGTATAGTTTACTAATAATATCATGTTAATTAAATAACTATATGTTATACGATTTAATTAAATATAAGCATGATTTAATAAAATTACGACATATAAAATACTTAGGTTAAACATGTATTAATAATTTATCAATTATAACCTAAGTCATGATTAATTATTTAATTATAGTACATGTTTTTAATAATTAATTAATACTATTGTCTAAATTAAATGGTAATAATACTTAGGTTAAAACATTTATTATTTATTAAATAATAATAACCTAAGTGCATGATTAAATTAAATTAATATAGTCATGTTTTAATTAATTTAATTTTCTTGAAAAATAATATAACTTGTAAAAATGTAAGACTTGTAAAAATTAATCCCGTGACCAAACCCGTGTTTTAATTTAGATCGAACATGAACCGGACCGGACCTCTTGAACTGGAGTGAGCCAAAATCCTAACAGTGGCTACCTGGCCTAGCTGGTGCCACTACCCGAGCAAAGTACCTACTGGTTGATGTCGGTGGTTCCCCTGCCCTGTTGTCGTTCCCACTGTTAGACACAAGCAGCCACCGGCTTGAGCCGGTGGTGCTGCTGTGCTGCGCCGAGACCCAGGACAAGCCACAAGGCCACCCCGACGCGAGTCGGGGTCCTTGTTTCCCCTGTTGTCGAGCCATAACGACCACGTCGAGACCACAAGGTCTCGACCGTGGTGAAACGCGAGACACCGAGAGCTTCGGCTCTTGATTTGCGTGCGTCGGTCGAACAACCCCACGAAAACCCCATTATTACACGTTTTCCTTGCTTAATCCCCATGTTTAACATGTTTTAATTAAGTTTTAAATAAAACATAATCATAATTAAAGAAAAGAAAATAAAGATCAAGGTTTTGATGTTTAGCGAATGCGTGATTAAATGAGACTAAGAACACTAACACGAATAACCCGTAATTCAACAATCAAAATCAACCCAAACACCCTTGTTGTGTTCTTGTGGCCGACGGCACAAGGAGGCTAAGGTTTTTCTTTTTTTTGTAAAATCTGTATAATAAAGTCTGTGTTTTCCTTTTTGTTTCTTTTTAGTTAAAACCAAGTTGGGCTGGGCCCCCTCTCTTCTCTTGTCCGCGGCTAGCATGGCCTCACAAGGCCTAGTCAGGCCTTGTTCATGTTTATTAATTTACATTTTCGTTTACTTAAATATTCGTGTTAGTTCGTGGTTAATTATTCGTGTTATAATTAATACTTGTACGTAATCAATATTTATCGTGAAATAATAAATATACGTAGTTCACTTGTTCGTGTTTTAGGTTCGTGATCATATGCTCGAGATATAATTATTATACTTAATAATTATCGTGTACTAACACTTACGTAATTATTATCGTGCACTAACACGTACGTAGTTTCTGAATTTACTATTCGTGACACGTGTTCATGACGTATAAGGAAAGTTTTAATTGGTTCGTATGTCTACGTAGTGTACTGTTCATGGCATTTAGATGCGGGTTTTACATGTCAGGTCCATGTAATTAAAATTTAGAAACTCATGGTTCAATAATTTAATAATTTTCTTGTTCAAACGAGTGACTAATTCGTTTCAGCAAGATAATTATAAATTAGCCTACCTAAGCATCGTTTGCACAAAGCACGAGATCGAGGCCAAATAAAATATTCCATAGAAGGAAAAGAAATCTCTTTCACAGCCTGATTCTTCATAATCATTTAAAGTGACAAGTAAATCAAGAAGCACAATTAAACCGTGTTTCAAAGAAATAGGTTCCCAAAAATGGCATATCAGAAGGCGATAAGTCAAAGTCGTACTCCAATCGGCAGTTGCGGTGAGTTCACGCTTTTATAAAATAGTTATCATAAAAAACTTTACCAAGACCATTGCTTCATCGCAATCTCGTAATAGAGCTCAATATTTATATAAATAATCCCTTCATATAAATATACTAACAAGAAACAAATATATATAACAATATACACATTTCATAAGCTTTCGGGTAGCACGAGCGTACAGATGATGTTCAAGGCAATAAAATCGTTTTCATGAAAGAGCTGTTATAGTCTAGGTTTTAAAAACAACCTGATTCTCTATAACAAGTGCTCTGATACCAATCTGTAGCACTCCCAAATTCACAACGCAGCGGAATACCAGTTTGGGGTGCTACTTTATAATCACAAGCACATGTACAAAGAGAACGACTCAAAAAGAGGCGTTTTAAAAGTTTAATCCATTTGATAATTTTAAAATTAGAGTTTACAAACAGGTCCCAACCATAATGTAATAATAAACAGTTTCAAAAAGGTTTATCGAATGGTAATCAATATTTTATTGCCTTTAAAATATCCTGTTAATAAGTGTGAAAACACTTATCCTTTTACCACTTAATTATAATAATAACAAGACCAAAACATGTATTTAATGACGTAAAAGTCGGAATTATGCTTAGTTTGTGTTTTTATTGTGTTTTAGGAAAAAAATATGAAAAAGGAAGAGAACACGGGCTTTCACGGGCTTTTATCGAAGAAAAAGACAAAAGATGAAGTCAAAAGATCAAAAGTGCAAAAAGAACGGAAGTCAAAGGCCTATTCTGAAGATTTATCGAAGAAAATTCTAAAGACGGAAGTTTAACGAAGTCGAAGAACCAAGTCTAATAAAAAAATGAAATTAGAAGACGAAGTTCATTTTATCATTCGACAAATTCCGAGACAAAGTCGAGAAAGACGAGTTATTTAAAAAGACGAGAAGACAAGAGAAAGAAGGAAGCAACAACAACCCTCCCCTTCTCCTATAAATACCCTCCTAATCCTTCATTAGGAGGTGTTAGTTAGTTAGTTAGTTTTTCATTAGTTAGAATTAGATAGATTAGAGTAGGAGTAGGAGTAGATTAATTACTTTCTCTCTCTAGATTTATTTCATGTTCTTAAGCTTTCATCTTTAATGTTTAATCTTATAATCTTTTGAATCTTTAATCTTCATCTTATTTCAAGTTTTTTAGATAATTCTCATTCTTCCTTTCTTGATTTAAATCTAGTGTTTCGGTTTGATTAATCTTGTTCTTTGTTTGATGTTTTAGCTTATTGATCTTATAGCTTATTGTGTGTTTGTCTTATTTTTAATTAAGTATTTTTAATAGTTTAATCTTTTAAAAGTTCATTTTTAATATTTTGATTATTTAGTGTTTTTAAAGTTTTTAATTTGTGGCTTATTAGCTTTTTATTAAAATTTGTTTGGTTAAAGTTTTAGTTAAGTGCTTATTGGATTTTGCTTATTTTTATCTATTCCGGGTTTTATAAACCCTAGTATTCTGAACTAGATACATTTTAGTTTTTCCGACTTATGTTTGATTTTAATTATTCCGAATTACATAAGAAACTCAGATTCCAAACTATATTCATTATCATTCCGGATTAGCATCTTAAGTACATTCCGGATTAGGGTTAGAAACATTCCGGATTAGGGTTAGAAACATTCCGGATTAGGTTAGAAGGCGGATTCCGGATTGAGTTCAAGATTGGGATTCTGAATAAGGTGGGAATCCAGATTACTATAGCCACATTCCGGATTAGGTTAGAACACATTCTGGATAAAGTCAGGATGTTGGTATTCCGAATTGCGTATAGAAACATTCCGAATAAGGTTGGAATTTGTATTCCGATTTTTGTTCAAATTTTGGATTCCGGATTAGGACTTCTTTCATTTATTCCGACTTAGGTCAAGTTTTATTTTTTCCCGAATTGTTTTATTTTTTAGTTTTTATATACGAGCCATTTTTATTAAGTGTTATTTTAAATTTTCTTCTCTTAGTTTATTTTCAGAGTGTTTAATTTTCAAGTTTACTTCTTTTATAAAGTTTTAAATTTTAAATTTTACATTTTATTTAGTTCTTAGACTTGCTTTATTTCTTTTAATATTTCGTCATTTTTTTTAAAGCTTTCATTTTTATTTTAAAATAGATCAACGATATTTGCTTTTTACACCAAGAACAACTGAGTCGCACGTTTAAACCGTGATCAATTCGAATCGAAACGAAGAATTTAAATTCAGTTAGTAAAATGGCGCTGCTGCCGGCTCTTTTCGTGAAGATTAACGGTTTTTTGTGAGAGACGCGTTGGATTTTGGGATCCGTTCACTTTTGAACGTTATTTTTCTCGCAAAATTTTCAAAATTTTTCAAAATTCCTAAAAGTAATAGTTTGCTAGGTTAAAAATTTCGTATTCTCGGTGTCTAATCGAATTGATTTCCGGTTAAAAGTGTGACTCAGTCGTTTTTGGTTAACAAAAAGAAGATTTGGTTATCTATTTCTACTTAAAAGGTAAATGCAAAAAGTAATAAAAATAAGCCAAAAACAAATAACTAATAATAAAGGAGCAAAACAAATAATAAAACGTAAATTAAAGCGAAACAATTAATAAAAACAAAACTAAAAGAGGAAATTAACTATCGACTCGAAAATAAAGTTTACTTCATGAAAAAGGAGAAAGTAAAACTAAGATGGTACTTTAAAGCTAAACGAGGCAAAACCTAAAGCGGGTACTAAAAAAAGGATAAAACTTGAACTTTACGAAAAAATATTAATTTTAAAATTAGATGAAAAATTCAACTAAAAATACGTAACTTTTAGAAATAAAATCGGAACAACTTACAGATAAAACTAAACGGTTACGGAACAATATTAATAAATAAGCAAGCTAGCAGGCAGCTAGCTCAAGCAGCCAACCTGCTGAAATTGGCGCCAAAAGAGTAGTAAGTTGCAAGGCATGTAGCACATTTCCATCGGAATGTTATGAATGTAGAAAAAACTATCAGAATGTGCATGAAAAATAAACTATCGGAATGTGTTTTAAAAAAAGGATCGGAATATGTATAATGAAAAACTGTCGGAATGCGGGAAAAGAAAAATCTATCGGAATGTCTAAAAATAAAAGCTGTCGGAATATTAGATCAAAGTTCTATCGGAATATGTAAGTCAAAATTTGGGCAGCATTTTGTCACAATAAGCCTTATACCCGATCGCAAAGTACGATGCCAGGGGCGATCGCAACCTACGATCGGAATAAGTGATCGAAACAACTATCACAATAAGCCGTCACAATGTAGAAACCCTATTGTGATGGAAAAATCACAATATTCGGATGGATGAGCATAAGCTAATAAACCAATAAGCACTTATAAAAAGACAAATTAACAAAAATTTAACCAACTCAATAAGCACAAATTTGAAAACTTTTAAAATACGAAATAAGCAAACTTTATAAATCAAACTTTAGAAAGACTAAACTTTTTAGGAAAACTAAAAAAGTAAATAAGCTAAATACAAAATAAGCCAATAAGCATGATAAGCTCAAAGCTTAAGTTGTACAAAAACATATAGATTGATAAAAAGATAAACTTTTTAATCAATCAAACATCAAGATTAAACAAAATCAAAGAATATTTCGAATCAAACATAATTAAAAAGATCAAGAAATATAGAATGAGAATGATTGTAGAAAGCTTGGAATTTGATGAAGATTAAAGATTCAAAAGTACAAGATTAAAGATTAAAGATTAAGAAAACTTGAAAGAAAAGCTTAAGAACATGAAAACTAGAGAGAGAAAGTAAAGCGACACTACTCCTAATCTAAACTAACTAACCACCTCCTAATGACACATTAGGAGGTTATTTATAGGAGGAGTAAAATGTTGGTGCTTTCTTCATTCTTTGTTCTTGTCTCGACTCGATTTAAATTCTTTGTCTTTCTCGACGTCGTCTCGGGATTGGTCGATATAATTTGAACTCGTCTTATAATTTTCTTCTTTAATTAGACTTGGTTCTTCGACTTAATTAAACTTCCGTCTTTAGACTATTTCTTCGATAAATCTTCAGAATAGGCCTTGGACTTCTGTTCTTTTTGCACTTTTGATCTTTTGACTTCGTCTTTTCTCGTTTTCTTCGATAAAAGCCCGTGAAACCCCGTGTTTTCTTCCTTTTTCATCTTTTGGTCCTAAATCACAACAAAAACACAAACCACGCATAATTTCGACATTTACGACATAAAATACACGTTTTGGCTTGGTTATTTATATAATTAAGTGGTAAAAGGATGGGTGTTTTCACACCTATCAAATCCCCTACACTTGGCCATTGCAATGCCCTAATGCAATGCATAAATTTCAAAGCACGGTTTACATTTTTCATCATAAATAACCCACCTTGACCTTTATTAAATACTAAACTTTAAGAAAAGTAAAAAGATAGAAATCAAAGACTTACATTGGGGTTTTGGTTGTCATGAATGTTCATCATCCTCAAGTTTCACGTTCCCCATACCAAGCTTAAAAACGAGATCATTGTTATTATAAGTTAGCAAAGTAACACAAACTCATGTGGCACAATTATTCACTTAGACTCCCTTATTCCTAGGTGTATCTCTTATATTTTATTGTTGTCTTAAACGATCACGAGGATGCATTGTTGACTTATTACAATAGTTATTAGGCTGAAAATAAAGTAGGACGATTTAATAAATAGTTAGCTAAAGGACAAATTCTTTTAAAACTGGTTCTTGGGACCTCATAAAGTTCATATCTTGGCATAACTTGCTTCACGATTTGAGACCTTTCTCGGACCGATATTCGGCAGTGGATTCATACTTCAAATCTTGAGAGACGTTCTTGAAATTATGGTCTTCTCTTCATAATAGGAATTTCTTCACTTGAAGTTTTTGAGAGATTCTTCATACTAGGACCACGACTTCTTCATTTTTCTCCAATCTTTATTTTGGATTTTTATATACAACGATCTGACTCCTTTTAGGACTTGGATCTATTTATCCTCATACCTTGCTAGGGTCTTTTCGGATAGACTTCTCCATGATATTTTGGGGAGTATTTGCTTTTCGTCGTGTGTCTCGATCCTTCATATTGATTTTTGATAAATGATTCTTCACATCACTTTTGGATCTTTAGCAACAAAATGTAGCCCTCATGCCTTGTTAGGACTTTTTCGGACTCGCCAATCTTCGCATCCCGCTTCAATAAGTTATGCCTTGGCTATGAACTCTAATTAATCCCGAGCAACTTCTAAACGATCTAGTGCTAGAAGCTAAGTAACTTTTCAAATCGTACAACCTTATTTATTGTAAATATATTTATTAACAAGCGATGGGAGAAGAAGCTCATAATCAACTCATATAAATTCATGACAGAATACCAAACTTATAATTGACTCTATCCACAATTTAAAATCTCAAGGAATGAGACTCGTGGATGCTTAGCCTAATAAACCAATTAAGGTCCATATGGTTAGGATACTAGCTAGAGTAAACTTGGATAAGTAAACTTGGGTTGAGTCAAAATATTTACGACGGGCCTAATTTATCAAAGACATCTAAACTTGTTAAAACCATTTTATTCATTTATTTATTTTTAACTTTATTCTTGAAATGGAATATATACATACGATTCGATGACAAAAGGAAATAAAAGAAAATAAATGAAAAATACTACTAGGCCAAAATAGATAAAAAAAACGTTGAAATTTTTAATTTTCCGGTTAAATGAGGTCAAATTCATGGAAAATCCCACTAAAATTCGATAGAAGTCCCCCCTACACTTAAGATAAACATTTCTCTCAATGTTTAAGCATGTGGGAGAATAAACTCCCCTACACTTAGGACATTGTGCACGTTTTTTAAATCAAGCTAAGGAAGAGACAACTAAAGTGATTACATTTATTCAACTTATTTATATACATGTATGAATCACAATAGCAAAAACGTATCGAAGAAAAGGGAACACGGGATCACGGGTCGCGTCAAAAACACCAAAAGTGGATCATTAAAGCACATGTCCCTGCACAACATCACAAAACACAACCTACTTGGCTCCCCCTACACATATGTTAAAAAATAGATAAAGGATACTCGGGTTGCCTCCCAAAAAGCGCTTGTTTTTGTTAACCAAGTCACAAGCCTGACTCGACCACAAATTAAATGGTCCATGGGGAAACCTCTAATGTTATACCGGGATCAAAGACCTTTTCCTCGTTCCCGGAGGACATTAATAAGTGAGAGGTAGTAGGATAAGTCTTATTAGGTAGAAAATTCCACTCAACATACGAGAAGTATGTGAGGTCGTGATCCACGGGAGGTGGGGTGGGTAAAGGAAGCAAAGACAATGAATGCGCACCAAGCAGCAAAGCTGTAACGGTAGCAAGTATAGAATAGTCAATGTCACCTCCCGGGTCAAAGCACTCATCCTCGGTAATAGGTTCTAAAGGTTGGGAGAAAAGGTGCTCGGGAGGGGGACTTGGGACAATATCTTCATTTATAAAATTATCAAAGAGAATGGCCCCCTCCGTGTCATCATCATCAATACCCGGAGGTATTGAGAGATTGTCAATTTCTTCCATATATGGGTCATTATTCTCAACGGGAGTAAAAGACGGAGGTAAAGATTCATTGATAGGAGTAGAATTCAACGCTTCAATTTGAGAAATAAAAAGATGAACTTTCAATAATTTGTCGTGAAGAATAACGTCTTCCACCTCATCTAAAAGAGCAAGTTCATCGGTGAACTTCTCATAAGTCGGAGAGAATAAATCGTCGTCGCCCGCATTTCCCGATGGAAATGGGTGAAAAGGAGAAATTTCAAACGTGAAATTCCAATAACATGGAGAAATGTCATCCGTAAGAGCGACCTCGTCCGTAAGCTTCGCCGAAGTCGGCACATCAAAAACCTCATCAAAGAATTTGTCGAGACCAAAATCACTAATCTCACTCGATGTATCACAATCCTTAGACGCATTTGGGACATCGAGAGAAGGAATTACAATTGCACTAGGATGTTGAGCAACAAGATCATTCCAAGAAACAGTATTCTCATCGTCATCATCATCATAATAGTAAGAACACACAAGAGGAGGAGTAGAAGCACTAAGATTAGATACTTGCTCTTGTCGGCTTTCGTCATGCAAGCTAGCTTTGAGTTGATTTAATCTTTCTAGATTTCCAGCCAAACTAGTGAGTTGTTCCTCACTCATTCCAAAAGAAGGTTGATGAACGACGGAGTATTGTGGGGGTTCAAAATGTTGAAAACCGGAATTATAGCACGGAGTGGCTCATAATTCATCGGTTGAGAAGAATTAGAACACGGATGTGGTTCATAATAATTCATCGATTGACAATAAGAAGTATCGTGAGGGCCCCCACGATTGTTGCAACACGGGTATTGAGAAAAACCCGGTGCATGTTGCGGATATGGATCCTCATATATGGGAGAGGTGAAGTACGAATTGGCTGAATTGCAAAGTGGATAAAATCCAAGTTGTGTATTGTCGATATGATAGCCGCATCGCTCACATGTACACCATTGACATGTTTGATAACCATTCCATGGTCTCCCACACCTTACGCAATACGAATCCATGAAGAATTAAAAATAAGAGGGGTAGAGAAAAGAATTAAACACAATAGAGGATAAAGAGGAATATTTTTGGTGTAACACTTAGGAAAGCGTCACTTTTGGATTTGTTAATTTTTTTTATTTTTTGGGTGCAAATCTTAGGAAAGAATTTTCTTTTGTGATTTTCTGTTTTTTTGTATTTTTATCTTTTTGATTTTTTTATGTTTTTGTTTTTTTTTAACAAGAAAAGTAACGTTCAAAAATGAACAGATCCCAAAATCCAAATCTTCTCAGGAAAAATCGTCAATCGTAATGAGCGAAGCGACAGAGGCGCCATTTGAAAGTAAGATTTTGCTAGGTTAAAAATTTCGTTTTCTCGGTGTCTAATCCAATTGATTTCTGGTTAAACGTGTGACTCAGTCGTTTTTGGTTAACAAAAAGAAGGTTAGGTTATCTATTTCTACTTAAAAGGTAAATGCAAAAAGTAATAAAAATAAACCAAAAACAAATAACTAATAATAAAGGAGCAAAACAAATAATAAAAAGTAAATTAAAGCGAAACAATTAATAAAAACAAAACTAAAAGAGGAATTAACTATCCACTCGAAAATAAAGTTTACTTCATGAAAAAGGAGAAAATAAAACTAAGATGGTACTTTAAAGCTAAACGAGGCAAAACCTAAAGCGGGTACTAAAAAAAAGGATAAAACTTGAACTTTACGAAAAAATATTAATTTTAAAATTAGACGAAAAATTCAACTAAAAATACTAACTTTTAGAAATAAAATTGGAACAACTTACAGATAAAACTAAACGATTACGAAACAATTCTAATAAATAAGCAAGCTAGCAGGCAGCTAGCTCAAGTAGCCAAGCTGCCTGCTGAAATTTGCGCCAAAAGAGTAGTAAGCTGCTAGGCATGTAGCACATTTCCATCGGAATGTTATGAATGTAGAAAAAACTATCGGAATGTGCATGAAAAATAAACTATAGGAATGTGTTTTAAAAAAGGATCGGAATATGTATAATGAAAAACTATCGGAATGTGGGAAAAGAAAAATCTATCGGAATGTCTAAAAATAAAAGTTGTCGGAATATTAGATCAAAGTTCTATCGGAGTATGTAAGTCAAATTTGGGCAGCATTTCGTCACAATAAGCCTTATACCCTGTCGCAAAGTACGATGCCAGGGGCGATCGCAACCTACGATCGGAATAAGTGATCGGAAAAACTATAACAATAAGTCGTCACAATGTAGAAACCCTATTGTGATGGAAAAATCACAATATTCGGATGGATGAGCATAAGCTTATAAACCAATAAGCATTTATAAAAAGAACAATTAACAAAAAATTAACCAACTCAATAAGCACAAATTTGAAAACTTTTAAAATACGAAATAAGCAAACTTTATAAATCAAACTTTAAAAAGACTAAACTTTTTAAGAATACTAAAAAATTAAATAAGCTAAATACAAAATAAGACAATAAGCATGATAAGCTCAAAGCTTAAGTTGTATAAAAACTTAAAGATTGATAAAAAGATAAACTTTTTAATCAATCAAACATCAATATTAAACAAAATCAAAGAATATTTCGAATCAAACATAATTAAAAAGATCAAGAAACGTAGAATGAGAATGATTGTAGAAAGCTTGAAATAAGATGAAGATTAAAGATTCAAAATTACAAGATTAAAGATTAAAGATTAAGAAAACTTGAAAGAAAAGCTTAAGAACATGAAAACTAGAGAGAGAAAGTAAAGCTACACTACTCCTAATCTAAACTAACTAACCACCTCCTAATGACACATTAGGAGGGTATTTATAGGAGGAGTAAAATGTAGGTGCTTTCTTCCTTCTTTCTTCTTGTCTCGACTCGATTTAAATTCTTTGTCTTTCTCGACGTCGTCTCGGGATTGGTCGATATAATTTGCACTCGTCTTATAATTTTCTTCTTTAATTAGACTTGGTTCTTCGACTTCATTAAACTTCCGTCTTTAGACTTTTTCTTCGATAAATCTTCAGAATAGGCCTTGGACTTCCGTTCTTTTTGCACTTTTGATCTTTTGACTTCGTCTTTTCTCGTTTTCTTCGATAAAAGCCCGTGAAACCCCGTGTTTTCTTCCTTTTTTATCTTTTTGTCCTAATCACAACAAAAACACAAACCACGCATATCCGACATTTATGACATAAAATACACGTTTTGGCTTGGTTATTATTATAATTAAGTGGTAAAAGGATGGGTGTTTTCACACCTATCAATTCCATTAAAATTAAAAATTTCAAAAATCCAAAAACATTTAAAAAATCATAAAAAGCAATTCTTTTTCAAAAGTTTTGCACCAAAAATATTCCTCTTACTTCTCTATTGTGTTTAATGGACTCGTTTGTTGATTGTGTAGGGTGTGGAAGACCATCTTCTGGTAGTCAATCTTGTCAATGGTGTTCATGCGAACGGTGTGGAATGGATATCCCTAATTACGAATGTGAACATTGTTCATTTTGCAATTCGATCAATTCATACTTCACCTCTAATGACACTATCTCATCCTCTTCAACCAATGATGATCCTTATCCGCAATATGCACCGGGTTTTTCTCAATACTCGTGTTGCAACAATTGTGGGGGCCCTCACGATACTTCTTATTATCAACCGATGAATTATTATGAACCAAACCCATGCTATAATTCTGGTTTTCATAATTTTGAGCCTCCACAATACACCCTCGATCATCAACCTTCTTTGAATCCGAATGACGTAACACAAGAACTTCTTTTGAAACTTCATGACGGTGTAATTCGACTAAAAGAAACAAGGGAGGAGGAAAAGCGACAGCGACAAGAGCAAGTATCTAATCTTAGTGATTATACTCCTCCTCTTGTGCGTCCCTTTTATTATGATGATGACGAGGAGAGTACTATTTCTTTGCGAGATCTTATTGCTCAACATCCTTCGTCTAGTGCAATCGTACTTCCTTCTCTTGTCTTGCCGGCTATGGAGTCCGAGAATTCACCTATCCTAGGAGCTTAGGATATCATCACAACTCCTGCAAAGGAATCAGACGAAGTCATAAAGTCTAGTGCCGATAACCTTGTCCCGATCCCAATTGAATCTGAGGTGACATCTGACAGTGACGATGAGTGTGATGTGCTTTGTTGTGATGATGTCCCTCCCACCGAAACTTTAGGAGATGATTCTTTGGCTTTCTCTAATCCTCTTTTTGATCTCAATGATGATTTTAATTCTAGTGATGACGAGTCACTATCCGATGAAGACGTTCCAAAGGAAACTTTCAAGATTTATTCGAACCCTTTATTTGATTTTGATGACGCCTACATCTCTAGTGATGTGAATCCTTTCTTTGAAAAGGGGACTGAGGACATTGATAGCCTTGACTCTCTTGCTATTGATGAGCATACTTTTTTAGCCATGCCACCTCCTATCGCGGAGGTGGAAATATTTGACCCTACTGGAAAGGTAACGCAGGTGGAAGGTATTTGTTCTTATACTTCTCATACTATGTTGCCACCCAATCCTACCGCATGCACGCCCAAGCGGGTAATGTATCGGTTTTACTCTCCCTATTTCACACCGGGAAATGAGGATGAGTGCTTTGACCCGGGAGGTGAAATTGACCATTCTATGATTGACACCTTTACGGCTTTACCGCTTAGTGACCATCAACTGTCTTGGGGGATAAAAATTTGCTTCCTTTACCCACCCCACCTCCCGTGGATCTCGACTTCGCTTACTTTTTTTATATTGAGAGGACTTTTCTACCTTTCAAGACTTATCATCATTCCTCTCATTTATTGTGTTCCTCCGGGACCGAGGACAAGATTTTTTATCCCGTTATTGCTTTAGAGGCTTCCCCATGGACCATTTAATTCGGGGTCGAGTCAGGCTCATGACTCGGTTAATAAAAACAATCGCTTCTCGGGAGGCAACCCAAGTATTTATCCTTTTTATCCGTTTTCCTAATAAGTATAGGGGGAGCCCTCGTTTGTGTTTGTTGTTTTATTTCCTATGATGTACAGGGATTGGAGCTTTCAAAGATCCACTTTTTATGACTTTTGATGACCCGTGATTCCGTGTACCCGTCTTCCCGGTTCTATCCTAAAACTCTTTTGATTCATTATTTTATCATTTGTGCTGAAATAGGAATCACTTTAGTTGTCCTTTCCTTAGCAAGATTTAAACAAACGTGCACAATGTCCTAAGTGTAGGGGAGTTTACTCCCACATGCTTAAACATTGAGGACAATGTTTATCTTAAGTGTAGGGGGACTTCTATCGAAGTTAAGTGGGCTTTTCCATGTATATGTCCTCATTTTAACCGGAATATTGATTTTTCGACATTTTTCGAAATTTTTAATCTATTTTGGCCTATTAGTATTTTTCTTTGTTATTGTTATTTTCTTTAATGGTTTTAATGAGTTTAGATATCTTTGATATATTAGGCCGTCATGAATCTTTTGACTCAACCCGAGTTTACTTATCCAAGTTTACTCTAGCTAGTATCCTTAACGTGATTAAATCAAGTTTTGCTAGACTTTTATATAGGGAACTTTAAAACGCGAAAGTCTTAACTCATATGGGTTTAAGAACAAGAACTTTTCGCAGGTTCCTATAATTGATCCTAGAAAGCCATTTATCAAAGGGACTTTAAAATGCAAATTGTAAACTTGAAAAAGTCTAAGAAGTTACAAGATCCTATAGATGACTTGAAAACCCAAAACATTGATTTAATAGGCTAAGCATCCACGAGTCTCATTCCTTGAGATTTTAAATTGTGGAGAACGAGAGATGATAGAGTCAATTACAATTTTTGCATTCTTTCATGAATTTATGTGAGTTAATTATGAGCTTTTTCTCCCATCGCTTGTTAATAAATAATTTCAATAAGTAAGTTCATACGATTTGAAAATTTACTTAGCTTCTAGCACAAGATCGTTTAAAAGTTGCTCGGTATTAATTAGAGTTCATAGCCAAGGCATAACTTATTGAAGTGGGATGCGAAGATTGGCGAGTCCGAAAAGGACCTAACAAGGCATGAGGGCTACATTTTGTTGCTAAAGATCCAAAATGATGTGAAGAATCATTTATCAAAAATCAATATGAAGGATCGAGACACACGACGAGAAGCAAACACTCCCCTAAGATCATGGAGAAGTCTATTTGAAAAGACCCTAGCAAGGTATCAGGATAAATAGATCCAAGTCCTAAAAGGAGGCGGATCGTTGTATATCAAAATCCCAAATAAAGATTGGAGAAAAATGAAGAAGTCGTAGTCCAAGTTTAAAGAATCTCTCAAAAACTTCAAGTGAAGAAATTCCTATTATGAAGAGAAGACCATTATTTCAAGAACGTCTCTCAAGATTCGAAGTATGAAGACAATGCTAAATATCGGTCCGAGAAAGGTCTCACACACACTTATTGATGTATTGGGTACATAGATATTTCTCCATCGTTCCTCATTCAACAATTGTGCAAGCTTAAGTCACAAGATCGAAGGATTTTTATTCAGTTTCATGTTTGATGTATCTGGTTCATTCTATCAGTGGTCACTTCAAATTGCCTACAAGGGGTTGGTAAAGATGGCCATGGAGAGTTTATGAGTAGATAATTTCGATCAGCAACTGATTCTCACAAAATATATAATTCAGCTTATTTATTATTCTCACGAGATTTCAGGTACATTTGCGTACGATTTATTACTGGTTCCGATTTTCGAAACCATCAAGGGGGAAGAAGAAGACACATTAAACGCACAACGATTACACGTGATGAACTTCATACCTTCTTTTAATTTGAAGACATTTCGGGAAGACATTTGTCATAACCGCAGAGAAAATCAATGTTTTAACTCGTGGCGTTATCAATCTCTAAACAGTACACTACTGATTCGATGTTTAATTGTTTTGATGTTGCAATTATTCATCATCATTATCCTATATGGAGAGATATGCACTTCCGGGACTTAATTGACTCTGGTGCATCTCCGGAAGAAGATATGTGCATCTCCGGGACTTAATTGACTCTGGTGTTACGATGTCAACTTCATGAATGGGATAAAGTGTCTACTTTAGTGTTTGAGCTTCATATTTGGGATTGGTTTATTTTCTTCAACTATGTGGGGGAAGAAATGTCTTGATTCTTTCTAGTATGCATAACTTGAACTCTCAGGGGGAAGAAAAACTCAGAAGAATTATTCAAGCATGAGAAGAGAGGTTGTTTATCTACTTGGTGTGCCCCAAACTTTCAATCCCTCTTAGCAACATTATCATGTTATATGATGGGGTTTGATTGTTAAATTCTGTTGTGCGCTTAATCATTCTAAGCTTTATTGAAAGCTTTGAAGTTGCTTATGAGGATTGTCGGTATAGGGGGAAGCTATTTAAAATTTCTACATCAATTTTATGTGGCATGAATTAGAGGGAAGTTAATTCATAATCTTCTCCGTAACTAGAAGTATATGGATTACTTAGCTCGTTTCGTTACAGTATTTCTACTACAAGTTACTTTAAAGATGAGTCGTTTTGAAGTGAAGACTTGAAGTCAAAGACCTCAGAAGACTTCATCAGCATTGGACGCTTCATGGAAGATTTTGTTCTTAATCATTATGTACTTGTTAGGAAGAATATTGTAAGGAATTCTACACGTCATCCCATGGGGGAATATTGTTGGAAATTCACTTTATGTGACGACATTTAAGAATTCCCATTAGTTATCATAGTCGCACACGCATAGACTAGACTAGGAAACGTTGTATAGATTAGGTGTGGTGTGTGACTATATATACCCCTCCAAGGCTTCCAAGGAGGGGGTTGTTGTTTGTTTCATTTTCATTTTATCAAACTTTTCTTTCTTTCTCTTTTACACACACAACCTCTCTATTCATCCATGGCTACCAACACTTTCCACCACCCACCTAGACCACCGGATCTTATATAGCAAACCCACAAATCTTGAAACAAGTTATGCAAAGATATGAACTTTATGAGGTTTCGAGAAGCAGTTTTAAAAGATTTTGTTCTTTAGCAAACTATTGATTAAATCGTCCTACTTTATTTTCGGCCTAAATAAACTATCTGTAGCAATTCGTAATTTTCGGATCAATATTTTTAACACGGATTTTATTTATCATGTTTGTTTATATAAAAAAAACTAAAAGAAAAAAAAAATAAAAATAAAAATAAAAATAAAAATAAAAATAAAAATAAAAATAAAATAAATAAATAAATAAATAAAATATTGAATTCTCGGTTAACCAAAAAAAGTTAGGGCTTTAAAATATAATTATTATTTATCTACAAAGTATATGTCCGTCATCGACCGTAAATAATAAAAATATTCTCTATTGTCGTCGTAATTATTTTCGTTTTAAAGGCATTCTTCTTAAATTTATGATAAATCTTTAAGTGTCGTTCGCTTATATACCGCGTTAACGTTTATTAAATAATAAAGCCCTCATTTATATATATCGAAATATAAATGTTCTGTGAATGTCGACGTTTTTATTTTGTATTGAGCGTTAATTTTTCGTGTTTTACGTGTAACTTTTGAATCGCGTGACTTTTAAAATATCGAGTCTCGATAATACCCGCTTTAATAAATAGGATACAAAGTTTTATACAATCTCACCCCTCTTATCTTTTTTACACGTATCAATCTTTTACACCACCTCATTTGTGAAACGTCTTCACATATAGTACATACTAGGAAATTTGTCCAAGGTATCATGCAAGATATTTTACTTGCAAAACTCATCTATATTCATATTGATCCAACTATTCTTTTGTCATTTGTTTTCTGAGTTTCAACATCAACACACCAATTTCTTCTAAATTTGCTAATTATTTATTAACAAAGTTTATAGATCTAATAAAGATACAACCTCATTTCTTATATGAAAAAGTGATCACATCTTTTTACTCCTTTGTTTAGTCGTACCTACATCAAATTTAACATCATCGCCACCAAAATATTTCTAGCAATATTGTTATAAAACAAATTGAAAGTTTATCACCCTTGAATAAGCTATGGGGTAATTCTCACAAAAAAAAAGAATCATGGTCATATTGGAGGTTTCAAGGGCTGAGATTTATGAGTTTATGCAAGGTTGAGAAGCTTGGGTAGTATAAATAAGCTTGGTTGAGTGATTACTTTATTGTGTAGTCGTGTGTCGACTATCGGACGTTGTTCCTCGATCTATGTGTAATTGTTATATCAGGTGAGTTCATAGCCTCGCTTTTATTTTTTTTAATTGTTTTATTAAACCCGCGAGGGGGATACATGCTACTTTTTACGAATGGACGCAAGTACTTGAACTGTATGCTTATTTTATCACTTTTTGTCATGAACCGTTAATTACTTGGACCGACTGTACTGGTCGAGTAAACATGAATGCTGTGAATAGATCTATTGGGATTGACCTCTCCGTCCGGGTTTAACGGAAAACCGACTGGACGCATTGTATTTGAAACATAAACGGAATAACGGACGTTAATGTTCGGTTTCATGAGCTAAATGTGATAACTGATGCTATCTGACTTTGGAAACTGAATATTTGAAATCTTGTGGTCCACTGCTTTTACTTGCAAACCTATGAATTCACTCAACCGTTGTGTTGATGTTTTAGCATGTATTTCTCAGGTACTCAGGTTTAATAGCAGCTGGAGCATGGAGTCGCACTGGATATTTTAAAGGCAATAAAATAATGATTACCATTCGATAAATTTTTTTAAACTGTTTATTATTACAATATGTTTGGGACCTGTTTCTGCTTGTAAACTCTGATTTTAAATTATCGAATGGATTAAACTTTTCAAACGCCTCTTTTTGAGTCGTTTTCTGTAACTTGTGTGTTGTGCTATGAAGTAATACTTCCAATGACCCTTCCGCTGTTATATGAAATTTGGGAGTGTTATAGATTGGTATCAGAGCACTTGTTATAGAGAACTGGGTCATTTTTATGAAACCTGGACTATAACAGCCTTTGGATAAAAAAAAAATTATTGCCAAGAAAACCATCCGTGCGCTCATGCTACCTGAAAGCTTGTGAAATATGTATATTGGTATATATATTTGTTTTTCATTAGTATGTTTATATGAAGGGATTATTTATATAAACACTGAGCTATTTTAAGACATTGTGGGTGAAGCAATAGTCTTGCTAAAGTTTTTCATAACTTTTATGACACTATCTTATATAAGCGTGAACTCACCATCAAGTGCCGATTCCACTGCTTATTTACCTTTTGATTCCGAGTTTGAATACTCGTCTTGAGATTATTTCGTTCTATTGAAACTTTTAGTTGCCCTTCATCTCGTGCTTTGTGCAAAGGATGCTTAGGTAGCCTAATTTATAATAATCTTGTTGAAACGAATTCGTCACTCGTTTGAACAAGAAAATTATAAATTACCGAACCATTATTTTATAAATATTAATTAGATGGACCTGACGAACCCATGTAATTAATGATTTGTAAATGAGTGGGATTAATCATGTGCCATTAGCACAAATTATTTCATTTCGACTCGTACTTCAATTGTACTATTCATCCGCTATCTATCGCTATTCTAATTTGTATCGATATTATCTTATACGAATGACTATTTAATCTTTTTATATTTTTGATGCATTTATATAGATTATTCCAAGCGTATATCGACTCTTGTAAACTTAAAAGTACTCTCACCTTCTCGAACGTATAGCGAGCATGTAAAACAACCGAACTCTGGGACAGAGTTCTTTTAAGGTGGTTTGAATGTAGCAATTCGTAATTTTCGGATCAATATTTTTAACACGGATTTTATTTATCATGTTTGTTTATATAAAAAAAACTAAAAGAAAAAAAAATAAAAATAAAAATAAAAATAAAAATAAAATAAAAATAAAAATAAAATAAATAAATAAATAAATAAAATATTGAATTCTCGGTTAACCAAAAAAAAGTTAGGGCTTTAAAATATAATTATTATTTATCTACAAAGTATATGTCCGTCATCGACCGTAAATAATAAAAATATTCTCTATTGTCGTCGTAATTATTTTCGTTTTAAAGGCATTCTTCTTAAATTTATGATAAATCTTTAAGTGTCGTTCGTTTATATACCGCGTTAACGTTTATTAAATAATAAAGCCCTCATTTATATATATCGAAATATAAATGTTCTGTGAATGTCGACGTTTTTATTTTGTATTGAGCGTTAATTTTTCGTGTTTTACGTGTAACTTTTGAATCGCGTGACTTTTAAAATATCGAGTCTCGATAATACCCGCTTTAATAAATAGGATACAAAGTTTTATACAATCTCACCCCTCTTATCTTTTTTACACGTATCAATCTTTTACACCACCTCATTTGTGAAACGTCTTCACATATAGTACATACTAGGAAATTTGTCCAAGGTATCATGCAAGATATTTTACTTGCAAAACTCATCTATATTCATATTGATCCAACTATTCTTTTGTCATTTGTTTTCTGAGTTTCAACATCAACACACCAATTTCTTCTAAATTTGCTAATTATTTATTAACAAAGTTTATAGATCTAATAAAGATACAACCTCATTTCTTATATGAAAAAGTGATCACATCTTTTTACTCCTTTGTTTAGTCGTACCTACATCAAATTTAACATCATCGCCACCAAAATATTTCTAGCAATATTGTTATAAAACAAATTGAAAGTTTATCACCCTTGAATAAGCTATGGGGTAATTCTCACAAAAAAAAAGAATCATGGTCATATTGGAGGTTTCAAGGGCTGAGATTTATGAGTTTTTGCAAGGTTGAGAAGCTTGGGTAGTATAAATAAGCTTGGTTGAGTGATTACTTTATTGTGTAGTCGTGTGTCGACTATCGGACGTTGTTCCTCGATCTATGTGTAATTGTTATATCAGGTGAGTTCATAGCCTCGCTTTTATTTTTTTTAATTGTTTTATTAAACCCGCGAGGGGATACATGCTACTTTTTACGAATAGACGCAAGTACTTGAACTGTATGCTTATTTTATCACTTTTTGTCATGAACCGTTAATTACTTGGACCGACTGTACTGGTCGAGTAAACATGAATGCTGTGAATAGATCTATTGGGATTGACCTCTCCGTCCGGGTTTAACGGAAAACCGACTGGACGCATTGTATTTGAAACATAAACGGAATAACGGATGTTAATGTTCGGTTTCATGAGCTAAATGTGATAACTGATGCTATCTGACTTTGGAAACTGAATACTTGAAATCTTGTGGTCCACTGCTTTTACTTGCAAACCTATGAATTCACTCAACCGTTGTGTTGATGTTTTAGCATGTATTTCTCAGGTACTCAGGTTTAATAGCAGCTGGAGCATGGAGTCGCACTGGATATTTTAAAGGCAATAAAATAATGATTACCATTCGATAAATTTTTTTTAAACTGTTTATTATTACAATATGTTTGGGACCTGTTTCTGCTTGTAAACTCTGATTTTAAATTATCGAATGGATTAAACTTTTCAAACGCCTCTTTTTGAGTCGTTTTCTGTAACTTGTGTGTTGTGCTATGAAGTAATACTTCCAATGACCCTTCCGCTGTTATATGAAATTTGGGAGTGTTATACTATCGAAATAAGTCAACAATGCATCCTCGTGATCATTCATTTCAACAATAAAATATAAGAGATACACCTAGGAATAAGGGAGTCTAAGTGAATAATTGAGCCACAAGAGTGAGTGTTAGCTTTACTAACTTATCGTAACAATGATCTCGTTTTTAAGCTTGGTATGGGGAACGTGAAACTCGAGGGTGATAAACATTCATGACACCAAAAGCCCTAATGTAAGTATTAGATTTCTTTATGCGTTTTCTTCCTTCTAGCATTTTGTAATTTTCTATCTTTTTAGTTTCCTTAGTGTCTAGTATTTAATAAAGGCCAAGGTTGGTTAATTATGATGGAAAATGTTAAACTATGCTTTGAAATTATACATTGCATGAGGGCATTGCAATGGTCAAGTGTAGGGGATTTAATAAGTGTGAAAACACTTATCCTTTTACCACTTAATTATAATAACAACAAGACCAAAACATGTATTTAATGACGTAAAAGTCGGAATTATGCGTGGTTTGTGTTTTTATTGTGTTTTAGGACAAGAATATGAAAAAGGAAGAAAACACGGGCTTTCACGGGCTTTTATCAAAGAAAAAGACAAAAGACAAAGTCAAAAGATCAAAAGTGCAAAAAGAACGAAAGTCAAAGGCCTATTCTGAAGATTTATTGAAGAAAAAGTCTAAAGACGGAAGTTTAACGAAGTCGAAGAACCAAGTCTAATAAAAAAAGAAAATTAGAAGACGAAGTTCATTTTACCATTCGACAAATCCCGAGACAAAGTTGAGAAAGATGAGTTATTTAAAAATACGAGAAGACAAGAGAAAGAAGGAAGCAACAACAACCCTCCCCTTCTCCTATAAATAACCTCCTAATCCTTCATAAGGAGGTGTTAGTTAGTTAGTTAGTTTTTCATTAGTTAGAATTAGATAGATTAGAGTATTTTGAATCTTTAATCTTCATCTTAATTTCAAGCTTTTTAGAAAATTCTCATTCTTCCTTTCTTGATTAAAATCTATTGTTTTTGTTTGATTAATCTTGTTCTTTGTTTGATGTTTTAGCTTATTGATCTTATAGCTTATTGTGTGTTTGTCTTATTTTTAATTAAGTATTTTTAATAGTTTAATCTTTTAAAAGTTCATTTTTAATATTTTGATTATTGAGTGTTTTTAAACTTTTAATTTGTGGCTTATTAGATTTTTCTTAAAAAGATTTTGGTTAAAGTTTTAGTTAAGTGCTTTGATGAGACTGTTTTTATACATAGTCTCATCGTCCAAATTGGGCTTAAAATGCATAAAATATCATTAAAACTGCCAAATATATGCTTGTGTTTGTTGCTTGTGTATTTTAGGTACGGATATTGAGGAAATGACAAAAGATCACAAAGAACATGCAAAAACGAACACGGGAAACAAAGCCGCACAATGAACCGAACCTAAGTGATGATTTTCCAAGAAATAACCTTGAAGATTTGAAGATTATACAAAAAGGGTCCTCCAATATGGAAGAATTGACACTTTAAACCCTTGTTTATTCATAATTACAAGTTTGGTCCCTGAAGTTTGTCAAAATTGCAAAAAGGACCCTCCACTTTGAAGAATTGGCAAGTTTAGTCCCTCATCAAAACTAAATGGTCAATATTTGTCCTCCTTATAATCAAACATACCATGAAGACCTTCAAAGTTCAAAAGAGTGCAATATCAGTCCCTCAAATATCAAAGAAATACAAAACAAGTCCTTGTGAAAAGTTTTGTGGCCAAAATAGAAGTTTTGAAACTTCATTTACAAAGGAAATGGGCGTGTTGCAAGTTTTGACTGAAAATACAAGAGAAAGGGAGAAGAGGGACTAAAGGGGGCAGACAAACATACTTACCTTAATCACTCGCGTGTTGACACCTCACCCCACTCACAAAACCCACCAATCATATCCCTCCCAGCTTCCATGTCACCATTCCACTCACCATTTTTAAACTAATCTATTTAATTAGTTAAAAACGGCGCTAAACACCTTTTTAAATCTGTTACAAGATCAAACCCATTGTTCTTCATGTTCATATGAAAATTAGGGATTCACGAATCACAATGAATTATGCCCTAATCTTATCCAGATTTATGATTAAGGCTACCCTTAACATAACCCAACTCTTAAACCCCCATCACCATCAACTCACATGTATCACCACCCTTCCCCTGCCCCACTATTCACTCCCAAATAAAAAGCATGCAGCAAATCCACGTGCCAAAGCTTAGCTTTATTCCTAAGCATCAAATGGACGCACAAGATCATCTCACATCTACAAGCATCACATGTTTCTTCACAAACATCCAAAATCAGTCAACAAGTATTCAAAATCCGAGGGCATTTTTGGGACTTCAAGTACTAGGGTTTCTAGTTTACTTTCAGCATTTTAGACTTGTAAGGCTCTATATAAAGCCATTAGTTCACCACATTAGTTCTTGTTCTCAGTTGTACTTTGTCAAGCCTTGTAAAGCCATTTTTCTGAAATTAATAGAATTATGGTATTGTGTTGTGATTGAAACTGAGTTCCATTGATTATTATTGTGTTAAGTAGTTGTACTGTCACGTTTTTGTACTTAAGCAAAACCTTGAACAAGTCCAAGATAGCCTATAAGCCTTTGAGTCCCTTTGTTCTTGACTGAGTTCAAGAATTTGGCATGTGCTTGGGCGAGGATTGTTCATTTAGGTGTTTCTTTAAGTGACATAAGTAACAAATCAACTAGCTTGAGCAATATTGGAATTTGGTTATACGTTTTTATAGCAAAAATCAGTCAAGTGGTTTGCTAAGTACTTTTGGTTCAACAGCTTGTAGATTGAACTTAAGGGTGATCATAACCTCCTAATCTTGGTTGAATAAGGGGTAGTGAGGCCTTAAGGAAAGGTACAAGGCTTGTGAGAGCCTAAGTGTTGCAAATACTTGGTCTATTGTCACCTATTTCACTTTATTTGTGCTAATCTAGGCTCAAGCCTTTGGCTAGGCCTGTTTGTTGTTCTTAGCAGGGGGAAGCTGGTGCTTGTTCTTGCTAGCACCTCAGCTCATTGATTCCAAGGTGTGGATGTACATCTTGGAGGTTTGTATTCTCAAAACTTCATCTTTCTGATTAATATGTGATTTTTATGTGATTTTGTGATTTTGTTGGTATAAGTGTGTTTTTATGCCTGCAAATTGGTTCTTGATTCACTTGTGGTATGTTATGATGCTAAACTAGGCTTAAATCAATCTTGAGAAGACTTTTACTTGTTTAAAATTGAGTTTAAAAAGTTAAAAGGGTGTTTGGGATTGACTGATTGTTCTAGTTTGTGTGATTTTGAGTTGGAATTGTGGTGTTGTTTGATTGTGTATCTGATATTGAGGTATTAGTGTTCTGATATATGCAAGTTTTGTGCCTTGAATCACCAAATCAAACATTTGGCTATAAAATCTTGAATATTTTTTGTTTTGCTCTGAAATTTTGTGCACACCTAGTTTTTATGTTAACCTAGGGCTAACAAGTGTTGAATCATTGTTGATGCAACATATGTGATAGATCTGAGGCCTTAAATTTGGATTTTGTGTCAAGTAGATCAACAAACTTTGTTCTTGTGTTCTTCATTGTTCATCAGTAACTGCATGTGCTTAGATTTTGTTCATTTGTTGGATTTGCTGCATGAAATGTGTTAATTTGTGTTACCATAAGTTGTTTTGAGCTTGTGCATGCATTTGGTGGCTTGTGGTTGGCTTTTAATAGCTTAAAAGTAGCTTATTGTCATCAGACCTGCTTATCATTTGTCTGGAACACATCCGGGCAAAGATTGAATTAACTGCACTGACTGGCTGGGTGATTTTGTGTTATTTGCTTGTTATTGACTCCTTGTGATTAACTGATCACAAGGGTGCCTTGATTGTCCAAAGAAACCAAGTAAAACTCTCTAAATAGCCAATTCAAAAAGTCAAGGCAGTGGGAACTCCTTTCCCTTGCTTATAGCCACTGCTAGTTATAATTTGTGTTCAGTTTATTAATAAGTCATTCTGGCTTATTCCAATGTGAAACAACTTATTTTTTGTAATAGGTCTTAATCTTTTGAGCTTATAAGTGAATCTGGATGTTTATAGCTTTTGGTTTTAAGTTTTTGTTAGAAAACAACTATTTTATCTTTTTCAAAATTAGCTTATTGCTTATTTCAGCTTATTAAGTGTGC
Organism: Glebionis coronaria; assembly: GCA_025667525.1. Classification (NCBI taxonomy): domain Eukaryota; kingdom Viridiplantae; phylum Streptophyta; class Magnoliopsida; order Asterales; family Asteraceae; genus Glebionis; species Glebionis coronaria. The sequence goes on from CM046877.1 coordinate 407,626,279, forward strand.
TTATTGAAAATCTTTTTGTTGATTAAGCTTAGTTAAGCCATTTGTGACTTATTGCAACTTGAATCAGCTCTTGAAATAGTCTAGAACTCAAAAATGACTATTTTGTCATTTTGTGAAGAGGGCTTTGGCTTATTTCAGGCTTATTCCTTGAGCTTATTTCAAGTTTCTTTTTGCAAATAGCTTAATTAGGTCAATAGAAGGACGTGGGTAAAATCTTAGCTTATGGCATCAGCTTATAGCTTTATGGGCCAAAAGGCCCATTAAGAATAAGTTGTTTTGAAATAAGCTAGCTTAAGCTCATTTTTAGCTTTTGGACCTTTGGAAAATTGTGTTTAAAATCAAATTTTGAGTCAGATAGGAGCTTTTGGGCTTAATTGGACAATATTTTGCTTATTGGGCCTATTTGAGCCCGATAAGGGGACTGTTTGGACTTTTGGCCCATTTGAAGGCCCATTAGGGGTATTTTGTAATTTCAACTTCATTTTCTGCTTATTTAGGTTAAATTAAGCTAGTTTGCAAGTTTTTAGAATTTATTATAAATTTTGGATTTTTAATATTATTTTATTATTAAAAATTAAAATTTAGATTTTTCAAGTTTTTATATTTTTCTTAGGTTAAATACATTAAGTTAGGAATTTTACAATTTTTAGAATATTTTTATTGTCTTTAGATTAATTTTTATAATTATCTTAAGTTTTGATAGTTTTTAATTGTTTTTAAATAGTTTTTATTAATTTTAAATTTTTCAAAAATATTTTTAAATTAAGTTAGGGTATTTTAGAGGTTTACAATTTAAAAAATCTCATTTTGGGCTTTTTGTTAATTAAATTGATTTTTAGGGTTTTAATTTGCATTAAAAATCATTATTTAATTAAATAAAAGGTTTGGGTGATTTTTGATTTTTTGTAAACTCTAATTACATTATATAGGATTTATTGCAATTTTCTAGGAATTTTTAGGGTAAATTTTTAAATTTGGTACTTTTTACGGTTTTACGTGTACGACCTTTCGTCTTAGTTTAAATCGTCATCGTAACCGTCATTCTCTTCTTATCCCATTTCTACTTTCTTTTCTCATAATCATATAATCACAAAGTTAATCATCTTTCTACACAACACACTAGCCTCCTTGAGAACGATCCCCACTTTTGGGTCATAACTTGTGATTTTCCTAAGTCACTTGTTAATACTTACCCTAATTACGCTCTTTTCCTAAAGAGTGGTAAAAATACAACCATCATTTTGGCGCAGCTGCCGGGGAGGCGTGTTGTGTTTTGATTTGGCAATTGTTGTTTTTATAAATAGCCATAATATATATTTGTATTAGTAGCACTCTACTAATACGTATTATTGATTTTTCGTTTTTTTGTGTGAATATTATTAATATATTGTATACGTAGAACAATAAATTCACAAGTACTCCAAAAGTGTGAAAACACAACCTTGACTTGGGAGTCATTATCCAATCATTGTATTCGAATCTCAAACAAGAAAGAAAAGGCAAAAATAGATAAATACTTTCTTGAAGCTCGATTTTGAAAAATACAAACTATAAGGTGGGTATAAGGCGGGTATTATAAAATAGACCCTAAGGAAAAAGGCTCTTAAGTGCTTCGCGCCGCCTCGTTTCCCCGCTTGCTTGTGAGTATTTGATTTTGAAGGCTAATCGAGGGTTTTGCCGCCTAAAGTATTATTAAGTATCATATATACTTTCTTGGTTTTATTTGATTAAACCCTCTTGAACGTTTTGGTGTTTCACCAACGTTCTAAAGTCATCGAAGGCGTTCACTTCACGTGATCGTTTTTATTCCTTGAGGCTTCTTTAATCAAGAGATTTGATTAAGGAGGAGATTTGTAGATTTTTTTCTACTTAATACAATTCCAAAAATCCAAAAAAACTTGAAAAAGTTAAAAACACCAAAAAGAATCTTCTTTGCTCATCCCCACGTTGTACGTGACGTTTATGCTTACTCGTAATCAAGCAAGACGTGCACATAAACGTAGAAACCGAAAGGAGTCAACACCTACTCCTAATCTTTCTAGTGAAGAGACTCCAAGTGAGGAACCTATTGTAGAACAAGAAGCTATCATGGCTAATCGTACTATGATGGAGTTGCTTCAAGCACCCATCGAGGGTTTTGGAGAGGCCATTGTGATTCCCGCCATCCTTGCGGAGAACTTCGAGATCAAGACGGGTTTAAGGTCTATGCTTCAAGCCAACAAGTTTCATGGACACGAAAAAGACAACCCACATTATCACATTAGGCAATTCAATCATCTAACCGCGACAAGCAAGTTTAAGGATGTACCACATGATGCCATTAAGATGATGTTGTTTCCATACTCGTTAGATGGACCCGCCAAGATATGGCTCGAGAAAGAACCCCCAAATTCGATTTTGACGTGGGGTGATCTCGTTTCTAAATTTGTGGATCAATTTTTTCCACCATCTAAAACAACACATTTGAAAAAAGAGATTTTACGATTTACTCAAAGGTCTAATGAAAGTTTTTCAATGGCTTGGGAAAGGTTTAAAGAAATGTTACATGAATGTCCACACCATGATTTTTCCGAATTGCATCAAATTGACCCTTTTTATAATGGGCTTAATCATCATGAACGAGATTACTTGAATACCGCCGCGGGTGGTAATTTTTTGTGCAAAACGACCGATGAGGCTTTAAAAATCATTGAGAATAGGTCTAAAGTTTATAGCCCTCGTAACACACCGAGTGTTGCCACTATGGGTTCATCGTCGTCTCGTAACATGAGTGCCTTGCAAGATGAAGCAAATGAGGAGAATCGGTTTTTCAATAGGTTTTCAACTATTATGACTCATTGGAAAGCACAAGATGCTTTGAATTCCGCATCGGTTAAGGCGGATGCCAAGAGTTGTATTTCATGTGGTGGAGCTCATGATTTTTCCGAGTGCATTACCGCGGATGGTAACACTTCGAATGCTTATGTAGCCACGGGAACTTATAACCAAAACGGTCAAGGTTCCCGCCAAAATCAAACTCCACAAAATCAAAATGCTAACAACTATCGAAACAATCAAAATGGTGCTCAACGTAACTTCAACAAGGGTAATTATCAAAGTGGAAATGGGAAAAATTCAAACCAAAACCAAAACCGTGATTTTCAGAATACTACCCAAGGTTTTCAAAATGATCACACCAAAAATCTTCAAGGAGAGTTTTTGAATTATGCTAAAGCAAACGATGCTAAGTTTGATAATATGCAACGTGAGATGGTTAGCTTAAGATCCGAGTTGAAAAACGAGCTTAAAAATGAACTTGCTAATGAACTTAAGACCCATGCTAATAAAATGGAAGGAAATGTTCAACGTCTCCAACAAAATCAACAAAAAATAGAGCAAGGTCAACATGAGATTAAGCAAGAGTTGTTAAAAGCGGATGCTAGGCAATCTAAGTTTGAAGATAGAATGGGAAAAATATTTGAAGCTATCATGTGTAAACCTTCTTCTTTGTGTGGTCTTCCTAGTGATACCATCGTAAACCCGAAAGGAGAATTGAAGGTTATTACTACTCGTAGTGGTAAAACTTTCAAAGAACCCATTTCTCGTCCAAGTACTTCTACGGAGAAGGAAATAGAGAAAGAACCCGAGGTGGTGGTAGAAAAGGAGCAAATTACAAGCCCACGAAGTACCGCTCAAACCACACCTACGGTTGAACCAATACCAATAGTGGAACCCGAGATTCTAAGGCCGTTGCCTATGCCTTGACCCACACCACCCTTACCTTACCCTTCAAGACGCAACAAGGAAAAGGCACAAGAACAAAATAATTATCAATTTGAACTTTTTATGAAAATGTTTCGTGACTTGCATTTTAATATAAGTTTTGCCGACGCCTTGGTCATGATGCCTCGATTTGCCGCAAACTTCAAAAGTATGTTGAATAATAAAGAGAAATTGCAATAATCGTCTAGTTGTTCTTCTGTTTTTCTTAGCCGCATACCTCAAAAAGTCGGTGATCCCGGTATATTTTTAATCCCATGTGCAATACAAGATATGGAGGAATGCTACGACTTGGCCGATCTTGGTGCTAGTATAAATTTGATGCCTCTTGAGATTTTTAAGTCGCTCAATCTTCCTAATCTCACTCCTTCAATAATGTCAATCGAGATGGCCTATCATTCTACGATTCTAGCTTGTGGAGTAGCCGAGGACGTCTTCGTGAAAGTTGGAAAGTTCTACTATCCTGTGGACTTTATCGTTGTTGACATTCCCATCGATCCTAAAGTTCCTCTAATTTTAGGTCGATCATTTTTGGATACCTCGAGAGCACTTATCGATGTGCATGCTAGGAAAATCACTCTACGTTTCAATGAGGAAGAACTCGTCATAAATGCAACTCAAAACTCTACACTTTCTCATGTGTATTCTATCACGTCTTTGAACAATGTTAATCCCATAAAAAACATTTGCAAAAGGATTTCAAAAAGAGCTTTAGGAGTTGATGATAAAAACGATTTTCCGTCTCCTCCACCGGTGGAGGTTAAGAGTGTTAAGCCTACGTTTCCAATCACGAATGATTCTTCGGATGATGAATATGTTGACCCTAATGGGGAAGTTTTCTTTGTTGACAAACGTTTTGAGAACTTACCACCACCAAAACCAAAAGGATTTTCAAATGTGAGAATTTTTAGTGTGACTAACATTGTTTTAGAAACACCAAATATTTTTGACATAATCAAGTCGGGTTTTCATAAGGAGAGTTTAAAAGATGAAAAAGGAAAAAAAATTAAATTGGATTTAAAAGATTTTTCTACAATGTTAACTCCGTCATCACCTCGTGTTTTGAGTGCTACAAGCTCGTCTTCTCCTTTTGATGATGCTTTGTGTGGACTTAGTGTGGGGGAAGCCCCTTATGTTCCCTCCCCTTTCTCCATCGAGGACGAGATATTTGATCCCGGAATTGCTTATAAAGGTAAATCTCGGTCTTCCACCGATGCAATAAATGGAAAATCTTTCTATTTGATTGGTGCGAGTCTACTTCTAGTAGCTCATAGTTTTTGTGACTTACCCATTGTCCCACCCTTCTATTTCTTCTTATATATTTTCTTTAAACCCTTTGGGTTTGTGTTGACACATGCTGAAGTGGCGTTGATTTGTTTATCCAATGAAAACGAGAACGCCATCTTCAATCCCGGTATTTTGCACCATCATAGGACTTAGTCCTTAATACCGGTTGTTTTTGGGCCTTGTTTATCATGTAAGCCCCACCAAAAATTGACCATACCATGATTATCCCTAAATGATCACATTTATGGGGGATTCGAGTCGAGCTTTTGACTCGGTTATCAAAAACAAGGTGCCTCGTGGGGGAAACCCATGCTTATCCATGTACATATTATCGCTTTCTATTTAGTTTAATGTGAGGGGATTTGTGCCCTTCCAACCTTTGTTCCATGGTTGTTTGTGAATTGTGGATTTTAGATGATCGTTATCTTCACGATTGGAGCCTCTCGTGGTCGTCTTATGGGAGCACTCGATCGTTTGCTTTGAAGACTTTCTCAATCTCCATGATATATCCTTTGATGTTCTAACCTTAGATTTATAGCACACTTCATAAACGGCTATTGATTTAATGGTTGCATCCTTTCCATGTTATATTAGGCATTCGACTACGTCTCTAGTATGGGGGTGTTTGCACCCCTAGACTCGAAACATTGAGGACAATGTTTAACTTTAGTATGGGGGGTGAATAGATACTTGCCTTGCCAAACCTTCACGCTTTCCAAAGTTTATCTTTTTGTTTATCGTTTTGTTGTAAAATAAGGCTAAAAATGGCCAAATTTTAAAAATTTTCTCATGTTTTATAAGTGTTTGAAGACACGAATGTAGGTTTTCCGATGGCGAGAATAAGAGTAATTTTTGACTCGACCGTGCATGTTGAGCACTTAGCTTTGATTCCTTAACTTCACATTAGGCTAAGTCTCTTAAATGAGGACGAGAAATGATAGAGTTAATTATAAGTTACTATGCTAAACGTAGAGTACTCGTATTCTTTCAAAAACTCATGTGTTCTCGTTGTTTGCTTATTCTCCTTTCGCTTATAAAGTTTTTTTACTTAATAAATATTGACTTAGCGGTTTAGTCTTGATTGTTGGGTTTCTAGTCTTTTCTAGTAGCTTCCGTGTAATTAAATTGGGAAGACATTAAGGTATCGCCAGCGTCACGGTTTTGAAGTATTGGCACCCGAATAATCAAAAGCTTCACCCAATAATAAGATTTCAAATGCTCACCTAAATCAAGCAAACAATTTGAAGCTCACAAGGCCGAAAAATCTATGCAAATTTGAAAGTGAATCAAGCCTTAATCTTTGAAGCTTTAAAGATCCAAAATTCGCCTTAGCGTGAGGATATACGTCTTTGGCTAATAAAACCCCCGATGAGGTGGATAATAAAAGGCAAGGCAAGACCGAAGTCATAATAAAAGCTTCATGGTGAAGTTGAATAAAAGATGGAGGTAAACCAAAGATAATAAGGCCCTTCCGTTAGGGGGCGTATAAAAGTCTTGGTAATAAGTCTCATGTTCAAAACTGTTATAAAACCGTGTTTATTGATCCTTCTTGTTGACTTAATTTTTTGACATCGTTGTCTATTAGGAGGGGTTATTGATTTGATGGTGTTGGTTACACCGTTAGGACTCTATTTTTAGACCTAAATCTTTGTTATCGCATAAGTCAAACAATGTATCCTCGTGAAACATTCAAGACAAAATAAAATATAAGAGATACGAATTAGGAAATTGGGAGGATAAGTACGTGATTAGGGCATATGAGTAGTGTTAGCATTACTAACTTATAATGACAATGATCTCGTTGCACGCTTGGCATGAATTGGGGTGAAAATCAAGGACGACGAAATTATTTCTAACGAAGCATTCACGTGTTCTTATTCTATGAACCTAAACGTCCTATTTTGCGATGAAAATCATACATTATGTCTAAAACGCAAGTAGAAGTAATAGTAGTAGTGTAGCTAGTTTATCGTTCAATAAAAGTGAACAAAATTGAATTTTAGAGGTGCTACGACACTTTATTCTAGCATTGCGTGAGGGCACGGCAATGGTTTAGTATGGGAGAGTGATGAGACTGCTTTTATACATAGTCTCATCGTCCAAATTGGGCTTAAAATGCATAAAATATCATTAAAAATGCCAAATATATGCTTGTGTTTGTTGCTTGTGTATTTTAGGTACGGATATTGAGGAAATGACAAAAGATGACAAAGAACATGCAAAAACGAACACGGGAAACAAAGCCGCACAATGAACCGGACCCAAGTGATGATTTTCCAAGAAATAACTTTGAAGATTTGAAGATTATACAAGAAGGGTCCTCCAATATGGAAGAATTGATACTTTAAACCCTTGTTTATTCATAATTATAAGTTTGGTCCCTGAAGTTTGTCAAAATTGCAAAAAGGACCCTCCACTTTGAAGAATTGGCAAGTTTAGTCCGTCATCAAAACTAAATTGTCAATATTTTTCCTCCTTATAATCAAACATACCATGAAGACCTTCAAAGTTCAAAAGAGTGCAAGGTCAGTCCCTCAAATATCAAAGAAATACAAAACAAGTCCTTGTGAAAGTTTTGTTGCCAAAATAGAAGTTTTGAAACTTCATTTACAAAGGAAATGGGCGTGTTTCAAGTTTTGACTGAAAAGACAAGAGAAAGGGAGAAGAGGGACTAAAGGGAGCAAACAAACATACTTACCTTAACCACTCGCGTGTTGACACCTCACCCCACTCACAAAACCCACCAATCATATCCCTCCCAGCTTCCATGTCACCATCCCACTAACCATTATAAACTAATCTATTTAATTAGTTAAAAACGACGCTAAACACCTTTTTAAACCTATTACAAGATCAAACCCATTGTTCTTCATGTTCATATGAAAATTAGGGATTCACTAACCACAAAGAATTATGCCCTAATCTTATCCAGATTTATGATTAAGGCTACCCTTAACATAACCCAACTCTTAAACCCCCATCACCATCAACTCACATGTATCACCACCCTTCCCTTGCCTCACTATTCACTCCCAAACAAAAAGCATGCAGCAAATTAACGTGTCAAAGCTTAGCTCCTAAGCATCAAATGGACGTACAAGATCATCTCACATCTGCTAGCATCACATGTTTCTTCACAAACATTCAAAATCAGTCAACAAGTACTCAAAATCCAAGGGCATTTTTGGGACTTCAAGTACTAGGGTTTCTAGTTTACTTTCAGCATTTTAGACTTGTAAGGCTCTATATAAAGCCATTAGTTTACCACATTAGTTCTTGTTCTCAGTTTTACTTTGTCAAGCCTTGTAAAGCCATTTTTCTAAAATTAATAGAATTGTGGTATTGTGTTGTGATTGAAACTGAGTTCCATTGATTATTATTGTGTTAAGTAGTTGTATTGTCACGTTTTTGTACTTAAGAAAAACCTTGAACAAGTCCAAGATAGCCTATAAGCCTTTGAGTCCCTTTGTTCTTGACTGAGTTCAAGAATTTGGCATATGCTTGGGTGAGGATTGTTCATTGAGGTGTTTCTTTAAGTGACATAAGCTACAAATCAACTAGCTTGAGCAATATTGGAATTTTGTTATACGTTTTTATAGCAAAAATCAGTCAAGTGGTTTGCTAAGTACTTTTGGTTCAACGGCTTGTAGATTGAACTTAAGGGTGATCATAGCCTCCTAATCTTGGTTGATTAAGGGGTAGTGAGGCCTTAAAGAAAGGTACAAGGCTTGTGAGAGCCTAAGTGTTGCAAAGGCTTGGTCTTTTGTCACCTATTTCACTTTATTTGCGCTAATCTAGGCTCAAGCCTTTGGCTAGGCCTGTTTGTTGTTCTTAGCAGGGGAAGCTGGTGCTTGTTCTTTCTAGCACCTCAGCTCATTGATTCCAAGGTGTGGATGTACATCTTGGAGGTTTGTATTCTCAAAACTTCATCTTTGTGATTAATATGTGATTTTTATGTGATTTTGTGATTTTGTTGGTATAAGTGTGTTTTTATGCCTGCAAATTGGTTCTTGATTCACTTGTGGTATGTTATGATGCTAAACTGGGCTTAAATCAATCTTGAGAAGACTTTTACTTGTTTAAAATTGAGTTTAAAAAGTTAAAAGGGTGTTTGGGATTGACTGATTGTTCTAGTTTGTGTGATTTTGAGTTGGAATTGTGGTGTTGTTTGATTGTGTATCTGATATTGAGGTATTAGTGTTCTGATATATGCAAGTTTTGTGCCTTGAATCACCAAATCAAACATTTGGCTATAAAATCTTGAATATTTGTTGTTTTGCTCTGAAATCTTATGCACACCTAGTTTTTATGTTAACCTAGGGCTAACAAGTGTTGAATCATTGTTAATGCAACATATGTGATAGATATGAGGCCTTGAATTTGGATTTTGTGTCAAGTAGATCAGCAAACTTTGTTCTTGTGTTCTTCATTGTTCATTAGTAACTGCATGTGCTTAGATCTTGTTCATTTGTTGGATTTGCTGCAAGAAATATGTTAATATGTGTTAACATAAGTTGTTTTGAGCTTGTGTATGCATTTGGTGGCTTGTGGTTGGCTTTTAGTAGCTTAAAAGTAGCTTATTGTCATTAGACCTGCTTATCACTTGTCTGGAACACATCTGGGCAAAGATTGAATTAACTGCACTGATTGGTTGGTTGATTTTGTGTTATTTTCTTGTTATTGACTCCTTGTGATTCACTGATCACAAGGGTGCCTTGATTGTCCAAAGAAACCAAGTAAATCTCTCTAAAAAGCCAAGTCAAAAAGTCAAGGCAGTGGGAACTCCTTTCCCCTGCTTCTAGCCACTGCTAGTTATAATTTGTGTTCAGCTTATTAATAAGTCATTCTGGCTTATTCCAATGTGCAAAAACTTATTTTTTGTAATAGGTCTTAATCTTTTGAGCTTATAAGTGAATCTGGAAGTTTACAGCTTTTGGTTTTAAGTTTTTGTTAGAAAACGACTATTATGTCTTTTTCAAAATTAGCTTATTGCTTATTTCAGCTAATTAAGTGTGCTTATTGAAAATATTTTTGTTGATTAAGCTTAGTTAAGCCATTTGTGACTTATTGCAACTTGAATCAGCTCTTGAAATAGTCTAGAACTCAAAAACGACTATTTTATCGTTTTGTGAAGAGGGCTTTGGCTTATTTCAGGCTTATTCCTTGAGCTTATTTCAATTTTCTTTTTGCAAATAGCTTAATTAGGTCAAGAGAATGACGTGGGTAAAATCTTAGCTTATGGCATCAGCTTATAGCTTAATGGGCCAAAAAGCCCATTAAGAATAAGCTGTTTTGAAATAAGCTAGCTTAAGCTCATTTTCAGCTTTTAGGCCTTTGGAAAATTGTGTTTAAAATCAAATTTTGAGTCAGATAGGAGCTTTTGGGCTTAATTTGACAACATTTTGCTTATTGGGCCTATTTGAGCCCAATAAGGGGACTGTTTGGACTTTTGGCCCATTTGAAGGCCCATTAGGGGTATTTTTGTAATTTCAACTTCATTTCTGCTTATTTAGGTTAAATTAAGCTAGTTTGCAAGTTTTTAGAATTTTTTATAAATTTTGGATTTTTAATATTATTTTATTATTATTTTATTATTAAAAATTAAAATTTAGATTTTTCAAGTTTTTATATTTTTCATAGGTTAAATACATTAAGTTAGGAATTTTACAATTTTTAGAATATTTTTATTGTCTTTAGATTAATTTTTATAATTATTTTGAGTTTTGATAGTTTTTAATTGTTTTTAAATAGTTTTTATTAATTTTAAAATTTTCAAAAATAGTTTTAAATTAAGTTAGGGTATTTTAGAGGTTTACAATTAAAGAAATATCATTTTGGGCTTTTTATTAATTAAACTGATTTTTAGGGCTTTAATTAGAATTAAAAATCATTATTTAATTAAATAAAAGGTTTGGGTGATTTTTGATTTTTTGTAAAATCTAATTACATTATTTAGGATTTATTGCAATTTTCTAGGAATTTTCAGGGTAAATTTTAAAATTTGGTACTTTTTACGGTTTTACGTGTACGACCTTTTCGTCTTAGTTTAAACCGTCATCGTAACCGTCATTCTCTTCTTATCCCATTTCTACTTTCTTTTCTCATAATCATATAATCACAAATTAATCATCTCTCTACACAACACACTAGCCTCCTTGAGAACGATCCCCACTTTTGAGTCATAACTTGTGATTTTCCTAAGTAACTTGTTAATACTTGCCCTAATTACGCTCTTTTCCTAAAGAGTGGTAAAAATACAACCATCATGCTTATTGGTTTTTGCTTATTTTTATCTTAATCCGGGTTTTATAAACCCTAGTATTCCAAACTAGATACATTTTAGTTATTCCGACTTATGTTTGATTTAAATTATTCAGAATTACATAAGAAACTCATATTCCGAACTATATTCATTATCATTCCGGATTAGCATCTTAAGTACATTTCGGATTAGGGTTAGAAACATTCCGGATTAAGGTTAGAAACATTCCGGATTAGGTTAGAAGGCGGATTCCAGATTGAGTTCAAGATTGGGATTCCAAATATGGTAGGAATCCGGATTCGGATTACGTATAGCCACATTCCGGATTAGGTCAGAACACATTTCGGATAAAGTCAGGATGTAGGTATTCTAAATTGCGTATAGAAAACATTCCGAATAAGGTTGGAATTTGTATTCCGATTTTGTTCAAATTTTGGATTCCGGATTAGGACTTGTTTCATTTATTCCGACTTAGGTCAAATTTTATTTTTTCCCGAATTGTTTTATTTTTAAGTTTTTTTTCCCGCCATTTTTATTAAGTGTTATTTTAAATTGTCTTGTCTTAGTTTATTTTTAGAGTGTTTAATTTTCAAGTTTACTTCTTTTATAAAGTTTTAATTTTTAAATTTACATTTTATTTAGTTCTTAGACTTGCTTTATTTCTTTTAATATTTCTTCATTATTTTTAAAGCTTTCATTTTTATTTTAAAATAGATCAACGATATTTTCTTTTTACACCAAGAAAAACTGAGTCGCACGTTTAAACTGTGATCAATTCGAATCGAAACAAAGAATTAAAATTCAGTTATTACCTGTGCGACTCCATGCTCCAGCTGCTCCTAAACCCGAGTACCTGAGAAATACATGCTAAACATCAACACAACGGTTAAGTGAATTCATAGGTTTGTAAATAAAAGCAGTGGACTACAAGATTTCAGGTTTTCAGTTTTCCAAAGTCAGATAGCATCAGCTATCGCATTTAGCTCATGAAACCGAACATTAACATCCGGTATTCCATTCAAGTTTCAAATAAAATGCGTCCAGTCGGTTTTTCGTTAAACCCGGATGGAGAGGTCAATCCCAATAGATCTATTCACAGCATTCACGTTTACTCGACCAGTACAGTCGGTCCAAGTAATTAACGGTTCATGACTAAAAGGGACAAAATAAGCATACAGTTCAAGCACTTGTGTCCATTCGCAAAAAGTAGCATGTATCCCCCTCGCGGGTTTAATAAAACAATTAAAGTATTAAAGCGGGGCTATGAAATCACCTGATATAGCTATTATACGATTATCGGGGAACAAACGTCCAATAGTCGATACACGGCTATACAAGATACCAGTCACTCATTGATCGAGAACGAGATGCCCCACAATCAACATATAAACGAACGAGACCAAAATCATTTAGGAATAAATATAAGAACCGTGCACAACGAATATCATTAAAAGCAACCATCAAACGAACACTACCGGACTCCACCTATTAAAATACTTCTTTATAAATACTTATATACTCCTGGCTTTAGTTGCGCAAACTTAACCCCATTTGTAAACCTTTGATGTCAATTTAGTGCGTGAGATCCAAATTGATATAATAGGGATTCAATTCTATAAAATTTTGCCTTGTAAGTTGTCGTAGACTTTAACATATTTCTTTATCAATTTACACCAATATTTCGTAGGGTACATGAGCTATACACTAGCTCATTTTTTTGTCTTAATAAGAATGCATCTATCAACCAAGCACCTTAGTCATTGTCATAACATGTTCTTAGTCACCCCACTCTAATATAGACAATCCATATCTAGTAAATTTACTAAAGTTTTTTCAACTTGACGTAGAATACTATAATGATCCATATTGTTGTACTCTAGCATAACCATTTTAATATAAAATAAGGTTATAATTCGTAATATAGATCCGTATAATGACATCTCGATATGTCTTCTAGCTAATATCATAAATCATGTGAAAACTTGTTTGGGACGTGTAGTGTGTATGTGGAAATAGATTTATTATAAATCTTGCTTTACAATTTTTAAAGTGGGTATTATTAAAGTCTGATATTTTAAAAGTTACGCGATTTGAAAGATACGCCTTAAACACAAAAAGTTAACACTCAGTATAAACAAACATCGAAAATCAGATAATGTTTACATTGAGATAAATAAATTAGGGCTTATGATTTAATAAACGTTAACACGTCGTATAAATGAATGACACCAAAAGGTTTAGCGTAAATTAAGAATAATTTTCGTAAAATGATAAATTAAAATGAGGACAATAGAAAATAGTTTTTTGTCATAACGAGAATATTTAAGGTCGATGACGGGCATAGACTCTGCCGATAAATAATAAATGACAGTATTTGATAGGTTAAGCCATAACCTTGTCGATTAACCGAGAATTCAATTTTTTTCTAATAAAAACAAACATGATAAATAAAAGTCGGGTTAAAAATATTGATTCGAAAACTAAGAATTACTACACATCGTCAGCGCCAATGTAAGATTTTTTTACCCCTTTAATAGCATATCTTATGTTATTATATTATATAAAACTACAAGTATGTCTACTTCCACCTATATAATCGTTTTCGATGATGACAAAAGAGAAGTTTCGATGTTCACCTCATCTCGCACAGATGTGTGTGTTCCGACTTTGTATTTTTATGATAGTCCAGGAGTACAAGAATATTTTTCGCATCAAAATGAAGTGATGAATAGTACGCCTTCACCTACGTCTCGTTTTCTATTAGCTGAGTATGTATTCTCGTCTCCCAATTGAAGTCGTGAAGAGCCTTATGAAACTAAAGGGGATTCTAGAGCATGGATTGTGGAAAGACACGACAAGCAATTATCTGTAATTGAAAGTCATCTCGATGAGATATCCTTAGAAGCTTTTAGAATTATGGAGGATAATATTAGGAATTTGATTAGAGGAAGAAAAGAGATTGAAGAGCATGTTAGTCAGTTGGAATATAAAGTGGAGGTTACTCGACGCCATAATATTAGATTGAGTAGAAGAATGCATACTTATGAGATGAATATGGCAAGACTAGAGAAGGAGAATTCTGAGATGAAAGAAGGACTTACGAGGACTGGGCTTAATTTAGAAGTACTTATCAATGATCTTAAAATAACTCAACAATCTGACTCTAGATATATTTTGGACAGAATTGAGGAGATCAAAATGAGGAATTAAGCTTAGGAATATAGTTTTAGTTTGTTTCTTTATGTAACAGAGATGCTTATCGCGTAAATATGAGCGATAAGTTGTTTATATATAAAGAAGTGTGCTTTTGTTCTCAAAATTATTGTCATTTTATTTTATCCTTTATCGTCATTCGTATTATGAATCCTCATATATGAATTCGTTGAAAGGATTAGAAGTTATCATTCGTATTATGAATCCTCATATATATGAATTTGACGAGGGAATTAGAAATTATCGATATTTTATGATCTGTTAAGATGATTCCATACTCGAACGTGTGAAAATCTAAAAACAATATCATTCTTATCAAGTGTTTGTAAATTTTGGTAGAATGGCTCATACAAGATCAACAACATCTGCAACAATGAATATGACACCGGAAGAAATAAGGCAATTGCTTGTTGAGAGTATGACTACAACTTTGCAAGAAAAAGCCGCGAATATAGCTAGTTCAAGTAGTGGAAATGCTGCTAGAAGACAAGTTCATATGGAAAAGAAGTGTACTTACAAAGACTTCATGAACTATCAGCCTTTTAATTATAAAGGATCTAAAGGAGCTGTTGGACTTATTCACTTGTTCGAGTGAACTAAATCAATATTTGTTCCCAGTGACTGTTCTAAAGATTGTAAAGTAAAGTTTCCTACGTGTACGCTAATAGAGGAAGCTTTGTCTTGGTCGAATGATTATGTTCAACCCATCAGGATAGAATAAGCTTATCAGACTCCCTGGAATGAATTTAAGAATCTATTAATTAAGAAGTATTGCCCTCGCAATGAAATTGGAAAGATGGAGGAGGAATTCTATAATCTAGTAGTGAAGGAGAATAATCTTAAAGTTTACATCTGAAGATTTCAGGAATTGGCATTATTATGTCCTAATATGGTGCCTAATACTGAAAAATTGATGGAAGCTTTTATTGGAGGATTGCCTAGAAGTATTGAAAGGAATGTTACCGCCTCTAAACCCCAAACTTTAGAGAAATTTATCACCATTACTCAAAGATTAATGGATCAAGTGATAAGGTATAATCCTGTACAAGCGGTAGTTAATAATAAAAGGAAGTTTGATGATAGGAGGAGCTTTCTCGTTAACCGTAATTTCTAGAAGAATAACTATCGCATAATCAAGGAAATAATCGTCAACAATAGAGCAAAAGAAATTATGTTTCTAAAGTTTATGCTGTAGTGTCAAGCAATGGTTATAAAGGAGGATTGCCCCTATGGCAAAAATGTTCTTTACATCACACAGGATATTGCACTATCAAGTGTCAGAACTGAGGAAAGATAGGACATCAGACAAGAAAATATAGAAATAAAGGACCATTTACTGGAAGTAATCAAATTCCAGTAACTAAGGTCTGTCATAACTGCGAAGAGAAGGGACATTTGATGAATGAGTGTCGTAAAGAGAGCAATAGCCGAGGAAAATCCTATTTGCTAAATGAAACTCAACAAGATCATAATACGATTACAAGTATGTTTCATCTAAATCAACGTCTGGTTAAAGTAATATTTGACTCAGGAGCTGACAGAAGTTTCATATATGTTAAAATTGCTGCTAAATTAGATGTTCTGATTGTTTCTTTGAATACTAAGTATGAAATAGAAACAGCCAGTGGAAAAATAGTAGCACTAATACCGTTTTCGAGGATGTATCATTACTTTACTACGTTAATCCTTAGAAATCGACCTTATACCTATTAAGGTCGATAGTTTTGACGTAGTCATTTGGATGGATTGGTTATCTAAGTACCATGCTAAAATCCTATGTGACGGGAAATCTTTTCATATTCTTATTAACGGTGAAGTTTTGATTATCCATAGTGATCGAAGTAGAACTCGACTAAATCTCATATCGTGCTTAAAGAAAAATAAGTAAGTATCCCGAGGTAGTCAAGTTTTTTTAGTTCAAGTAGTAGAGAAGAAGGAAGAAGAGAAGGGACTATAAGATATTCTGATAGTTAAAGAATTTTCCGAAGTATTTCCCGTGGAATTACCAGGTTTGCCTCCTGTGCGTCAAGTTGAATTCCAAATCAATTTGATACCAGGAGCAACACCAATTGCTAAAGCGGCTTATCGATTAGTGGCTTCGAAGATGCAAGACTTGTTAAGTCAAATCAAAGAGTTAACTGATCGAGGATTTATTCGACCAATTATATCGCCGTGGGGAGCTCCAGTCTTATTTATCAAAAAGAAACATGGATCTTTTAGGATGTGTATCGATTATCGTAAGTTGAACAAACTTACTATAAATAATCGTTAACCATTACCCAGAATCGACGATTTATTTGATCAACTTCAAGGATCGAGCGTATATTCGAATATTGATTTACGTTCAGGTTATAATTAAATGAGAGTTAAGGAAGACGATATTCCTAAAACTGCTTTGAGGATGCGACACGGACATTATAAATTTCAAGTGATGCCTTTTGGTTTAACCAATGCACCAGCTGTTTTCCTAGACCTCATGAACAGAGTGTGTAAGCCTTACTTGGATAAATTTGTAATCGTGTTTATCGATGATATAATTATTTACTCTTGTAATAAAGAAGAACATTCCAAGCATCTTAGTATAAGTCTTGAATTACTTAAGAAGGAGGAGTTGTATGCTAAGTTCTTGAAGTGCGAATTTTGGATCAATGTTGTGTAATTTCTAGTGCATGTCAATGATAGCCAAGGTATACATGTGGATCCTGCAAAGATTGAAGTGGTAAAGAATTGGAATAGACCTGTTACACCAACATAGATAAGACAATTCTTAGGATTAGCTGGATATTATCGAAGATTTATCGAAGGTTTTTCAAAAATGGCTAAAGCTTTGACCAAATTGACTTAGAAGAACAAATTGTTTGTCTGGGGAAATGATCAAGATATAGCTTTTCAATTATTGAAACAAAAGTTGTGTGAAGCACCTATACTAGCATTACCAGAAGGTAACGATGACTTTGTCGTTTACTGTGATGCATCTATTCAAAGAATGGGAGCAGTGCTTATGCATGGGAATAGAGTTATTGCTTATGCATCAAGGAAACTTAAACCTAATGAAAAAAATTATACTACTCATGATCTAGAATTAGGAGCGGCGATATTTGCTCTTAAAATCTAGAGACATTACCTCTATGGTACGAAGTGTATAGTATTTACTGATCATAGGAGTCTTCAATATAGTCTTCATCAGAAGGAATTGCATATAATACAATGATGTTTGTTAGAGTTACTTGCGGATTAAAATATGAAATTCGTTATCACCCAGGTAAAGCCAATGTAGTAGCTGATGTTTTGAGTCGAAAGAGTTAAGCCGTTACGAGTTAAGTCATTAATGATAACTCTTTTCCCGAAGTTACCTACCTAAATTCTTGAATCTAAAAAAGAAGCACTTAAGGTATAGAATGTAGAAGCAGAGAAGTTAAGAGGGATGAATAAAGAATTTGAAGTTCGTAAAGATGGAATTCAATGAATTAAGAATCGTAGTTGGTTACCGGCCTATGGTAATTTACGAGATTTGGTTATGTACGAGTCTCATAAGTCGAAGTATTTTATACATCATGGTTCTGATAGGATGTATCAAGATCTGAAGAAACTCTCTTGGTGGCCTAATATGAAGGCAATCATAACAGAATACGTTAGTAAGTGTTTAACGTGTGCAAGAGTTAAAGCAGAGTATCAAAAGCCATCTGGACTGTTGATACAACCAGAGATTCCGATACGGAAATGGGAAAGAATTACTATGGATTTTGTAACTTAGTTACCTAAGACATCAAATGGACATGACACCATCTAGGTCATTGTCGATCGTCTTACTAAATCTACGCGATTTATTCCTATTAAAGAGACCGATAGTATGGAAACAATTACGAGATTGTACATTAAGGAGATAATCTCTGAACACGAAGTGGCTGTATCTATTATCTCAGATCGGGATAGTCATTTTACATGTGTATTTTGGAGATCGATGCAAAATGCCTTGGGAACTCAAATAGACATGAGTACGGCATAACATCCTCAAACGGATGGACAAAGTGAAAGAAAGATTCAAACTCTCGAAGATATGCTTAGAGCTTGCATATTAGATTTTGGAAAAGGATGGGAGAAACATTTACCTCTAGTAACAATAGTTATGTAAAACCCGCATAAAATACATGAAATCACTAAATACACAAAAATACGAATTAATTAAAACTTTATAATTAACTAATACACGACAAGTATCGTGAACATTAATTGAATAATGACAAGTATTACGTATATTATTTATTTATTTTATGACAAGTATTTACGTATAATAAAAAGGCACGACAAGACTTAACACGAATTTAAAACACGAACTTAAGTCACGAACATTTAACACACGAGAATTTAATAAAACACGAAAATGAAAAGTATATTAAGGGGTGTTTGTTTGGCCGACCTAAAAAGAAAAGAAAACAAGAATGGGCCAAGCCCGACCCATTATGAAAAATAACAAACACAGGAAACAAACATTTTTCATTCATTATTCCAAGTTCTACAAAAATAATAAAAACCCTAGCCTGCTTATTGTTTTGGCCACCGGTTTTGCAAGAGAAAAGAGAAGGGAAAACAACTTTTAATCTTTGATTTATTATAAGTGTGTGTTCGTGTATTCATCCTTGAATCATTATGCTTTCGGTATCACCATCTAATCCTTTCTTTATTATTATTATTATTTTATCATGAATCCATTTAATTTATTAATAAGAACACATGTATATAACATGATTAAAACATGGATTTGATCGGATTTAGGTTGGTTTTACATGGGAACCGAGACCACGAGGGTCTTGGTGGATTTTTAGCCGACCAGCCGAGCCCAAAAGGGTCTCGGTGGCTGTTCCTTTTGCTCAGCCACAAGAAGTCGACCCTCCACAGTGGGGTGTTTGGTTTGAGTAGTGGCAAACCGAGACCTAAAAGGTCTCGGTGGGATTTGTTGCACCGATAGTAGGAACCAGCTACAACCGGTGGAAACACCACACGGAAGTGGGTAAACCTCACAGCCAGTAGCAGTCTAGTTGGACAGTGGCAAGGCCACGCCACCGGTGGGGCTGTGGTGGTGGTTGTTTGTTGCTTTGTTAATCGTGCAACCGAGTCACTAGGACTCGGTGGGATTAATTTTTTGGCTCGGTTGAACCGAACACCAAAGGGGTGTTTGGTTATAATTTTGCTTAATTATTTTTTAGACTTAGGATAATTATTTTTTAATTATTAATGGATAAATCATGGCCCCATTAATTAAATTAACTTTAGACTTATAATAATTATTTTATATAATTATTCATGAAATTAAACATGACACATTTAATTAAATTTAATTAATGACTTAGCCTAATTATATAATTACATTTTATCTATGGTATAATTAAATTAATTATAACTCTTAATTTAAGTATACAGTTATCAAGTTATGGTAAAGTTTATTTAAAATATAAATCATGCTTATTATTAATTAATAATCACTTTATAAATCATGTTATATTATTAATTAATAATTACTATGTTATAGTAAGGTATTAAATTGTATAAACTTTACTATATTACCATTTCATAAATCATGACTTATAAATATGTTCATTAAGCCTCGGCTTGTATTATATGCTTATTAAACAAGCTTATTACTATTTATGCAAACATACTATTTATGGAAACTTTCTATTTTGGAAATGTTCTAATTATGCATACTTTCTGTTTTTGGAAACTTCTTATTTATGGAAACTTACTATTTTTGGAAAGTTGCTATATATGGAAACATGTTATTTTTGGAAAGTTACTATATATAGAACCTGCTATTTTTAGAAAGTTACTCATTATGGAAATATCAAGTATAATAACACATGAAACATGAAATACATTGATCAAGAATACATGAAGCACGAAGAAATACATGATAAAACATGAAACAATAAAACAAGTCAAGAACAAGTAAAACAAGTCAGGACCAAGTAAACTAAACTAAGAATCAGTAAGTTATACATGAACATACAACTCATTCATGTCCTTTATTATGTAGCACTCGTGAAGTCGGAGTAGTTACTTTCCGCCTTTCATCTTCATTCGTTACTGGACATAAGGTACGAATATTCCGTCCTTCAGTAAGGACATTCTCTTTCTATGCATGATTAGGATTCCTCGTTTGCTGCCATCTGTTTTCTCAAGTTTAAATGTCATAAAACTTTCATTGTTTGCCATGCTATCATTTTAAATTGCCTGAGCTATATACACGCATGACCATATCCACCTAGTTATAGAGGTACTATAACCATGACACTTGAGGCACCAGTGTCATGACTCTTCCACGACAAGAGTGATTTCTTGTGGCGTCCCTTTCAGTTACTTGGCCATTATTATTATTATCATGTGGGGCGTATGGGTCCATCCTAGTACATGTTTTATAGGTTTACAAGGCTACCCCTCTAATTACATGACGAGGTCACCCGTCTATGTATTCATGCACGTTGATATACATCATGACCTATATGATCTCTTGGCATTTAAATTGCATTTTATGTATAAAACTTAAGACTTTTCAGTTATAAACCACTTTATAAAACATGTTCCAGCTTTTCCAGGACTTACACATATTCCGTTGCATCTCATATTTTACTTATGTTTCAGTTATTCTTATCATGTCATTATATATGTTCACTAAGCGTATTGCTCAGCCGTATTTTCTTTCCATGTCCCATACGGCAGGTACACATGGACGAACTTGAGCAACTGAGAGTACGTGCATAGGATGGAAGCTACCTTAAACTTCTTTTCCTTTTGCATTTCATATACTTATACTTGGTTGGACAATGTTTAGTCCTTTTTTACGTTCTTTACTTTATGCATGTTTGAGCTTATGTTTGGGGGCTGATGTTTGATTCCGGATTTCCTCTATGGTCATTTATGTTTTTAAGACATATTACCTTGCATGCTTTGATGACACGCCATAATTATCATGTAACGGTCCACTTATCAAAGTGGGGTGTTACAATTATGGTATCAGAGCCCAAGATTTCAACCTGTAGGCTCTAAAACTTGACCGGTGACTAGTGGGTAGTCACCAGGATCTTCCAAAACTGACAGTTTATCTTATTTCATGTATCATTGTTTTCATTAATTTTTTACTAGTATGAATTGAATGATAGTCGTTATACTTAGTCACATGTTTTCTTGTGAATTTAGACTGGTATGGGTTGAACTATAGTCGTCCATACTTAGTCACATGTCTTTCTTTCGATTTTGTGGGTTCACCCATAGTCGTCCACACCAGCGATTTTTAGATTTTATTTCAATACAGTCGTACTTCTTTCATGTTCCCTCATTAATATCTTATGTTTCTAACCGATTAATCATTTACTTCCTTTGAAACTGTCAGATGGTTAACACATGCACTGATGCGGAACTCGCTGCAGCTCTCAATGCAGCTTTGCATGCTATGCTTCCCCAAATCCGCAATCATATTCGGGTAGAATTTCAGGCTATACCAAATAATCCACCTCCTCCTCCACCAGTCACACTCCACACATGGCTGGAAATTTTCAACAAGCAGAAGCCTCAATCATTCGAGAAGGCAGATGTCCCGTCAGATGCTGAGAACTGGATATCGCATATGGAGAAGATCTTTGACGCTATGGGTTGTGATGGGATCTACAAGGCCAGCAGTCTACAAGTTTGAGGACGATGCCCTAGCATGGTGGAAGTCTTACAAACAATCAAATGGAGGAGAGGTATGGCTTGCCACATTGACATGGGTGCAGTTCAAGGAGTTGTTCTACAATCAGTTCTTCCCTAGAGCTGAACAAGAACAATTGAAGTAGGATTATCATGCTATCCATCAGAAGATAGGTGAGACTAGCACATAATTCATGCAACGTTTCCTCAGGCTAGCTGGTTTTCTGGGTAAAGCTGTTGGCACAGCAAAGGATCAAGAAAAGCATTTCCGTTGGGCTCTTCGCATTTTGATTACTGATCGTCTGTTGTGTGCTACATTCACCAATGTGGCACAAGTTGTTGACGCAACACGCAGTTTGGAGATACTTTAGGACAGGGATGAGTATGAGGAGTCGGATCGACCTGAGAAGAGGTATATTTTAGTCATCAAGCGTTACCATCTCATTCATAGCCGTACTTTCAGTTATATATCATGCTCTACTTTAACGTTATCTTTCAGGCAGAAGGGTGGAGACCGGTCCCAACCGGCCACTTAGCAGAATAACTACAGGAACCACGATCAGACTAATGATCGTAATGGTTCCGATACGCGTGGCGGTAGTGATAACTACTATAACAATGCCAACCACTCCAACAACAGTAGGTCGCTTAAATTAAACCTTTTCATGTTAAAGCTAATGTATGATACAAATTCTAACATCTCATCGTTTTAACAAGAACTCCGGTAACGGGCGTGACCAGGATATCAAGGGGAAACAGCCTAACCGTTCAGCCTAATCTGGTATTATAACCTAAATTTTAAGTGTAGCCATGTTTATGTTCCAATAATCATGTCTCATGCATATCTTCTGAATCAAGCTCTCAGCTAGCAAGGATACCTACTGCAGGGTATACCCATCCCATCTGCACCACTTGTGGACGAACGCACCCTGGACCATGTCGTCGTGCGACAGGTATCTGGTTCAAGTGCGGGTAAGCTGGTCATCTCATTAAGGACTGCAAGAAATGGGAAACCGTTGGTACATCAGGACATGCCCTTCAGAAACCAGCAGCATCCGACCGTGTGTTCACCACTACTAGGGAACAGGCCAACAAGTCTTCAGGTAACGTTACTGGCATACTATTTATGTTTGGACATGTTGCCTGCATTTTGTTTGATACGAGGGCGACTCATTCAGTAATATCCACTACATTTGCTTCTCGTATTAATAAGACACCTACACCACTTGATAACGTGTTAAATATATCCACGCCCATGAGAGACTCTTTTCACATTACCCATGTGTATAGAGATCTTCCCTTAGAATATGATGACAAGATTCGTTCTGTCGACGCATTTCCTTTGGACATGTGCGAATTTGATATGATTTTAGGCATGGACTGGTTAGCAGCACACCACGCCACGATCGATTGCCATACATATCGAGTCATGTTCGGCAATGTTCAAGCTCCAAAATATGTTCATAATGGTTTCCTACCAGGAAAATCAGTGCAAATTATTTTTGCCTTGCAAGCCTGTGCTTTATCAGCTCATGGCTGCGAAGGTTTCTTAGCTGCTATTCATGACACTACTGCTGAAGCTCCATCTATCCATAATCAGTCGATTGTTTCAGAATCCCCAAATGTATTTCCATAAGAACTTCCGGGTATACCACCTATCCGTGAAGTAGAGTTTGGTATTGAGCTTATTCCAGGAGCAGAACCTATCTCCATGGCTCCTTATCGCATGGCTCCCATTGAGCTCAAGGAGTTGAAAGATCAACGACAGGAGTTACTGGAACAAGGTTTTATTCGCCCGAGTGTGTCATCATAGGGTGCACCAGTACTGTTTGTTAAGAAGAAGGACGGTAGTATGAGACTGTGTATCGACTACCGCGAGCTGAACAAGATCACTATCCAAAACCGTTATCCACTCCCACGTATCGATGATTTGTTTCACCAACTGCAGGGTGCTAAGCACTTTTCTAAGATTGATCTACGATCAGGCTACCATCAACTACGAGTGAAGGAGCAAGATATTTCTAAGAACGCGTTTCGCATACGTTATGGTCACTATAAGTTCGTAGTCATGCCTTTCGGACTCACAAACGCTCTAGTGGTATTCATGGATTTTATGAACCGAGTTTTTCATGTGTTCTTATACAAATTTGTCATTGTATTTATCGATGACATTCTGATCTTCTCGAAATCTAAGGAAGAACACGAGGAGCATCTTCGCACGGTTCTGCAGATTCTTCGGCAGAAGCAACTATATGCAAAATTTTCCAAGTTTGAATTTTGGTTAAGTAAGGTGGCATTTATGGGCCACATTTTTTTAGTAGAAGGGATTACCATGGATCCTGTGAAGGTTAGGGCTATCACAAAAGGGCCAAGACCGACATCTGCAACACAGGTTCGTAGTTTTCTGGGTTTAGATGGCTATTACTGCAGGTTTGTGGCAAATTTCTCATGGTTAGCCTTGCCTTTGACTAAGCTAATGCATAAGGGAGATAAATTTGTCTAGAATGATGAGCGAGAGAAGAGCTTTGAAGAACATAAGCAGCGATTGGTTTCTGGACCTATTCTTACTCTCTCATCTGGCATAGGTGGATTTCAGATTTATAGCGATGCTTCAGGAAAAGGACTTGGTTGTGTACTCATGCAACATGGGAAGGTGATTACATATGCTTCACGACAGCTTAAGCCTTACGAAGAACATTATCTCACTTATGATCTAGAATTAGCAGCAGTTGTATTTGCACTCAAGATCTGGAGGCATTATCTTTATGGTGAGTCATGTGACATCTTCACTGATCATAAGAGCCTCAAATACATTTTCAATCAACCAGAATTAAACATGAGAAAAATATGGTGGTTAGAGATACTAAAGGATTATGACACCAACATTCAGTTTCATCCTGGTAAGGCTAATGTGGTGGCTGATGCTTTAAGCAGGAAATCAGGCATGATTGTTGGCATCAAGGTAGAGGAAGAAGTTATTCGTGATCTGGAACGTTTAGACATTGAGCTTTTTGTATATGGACAACATTGTTACTGGGCTAATCTGAGAGTTGAGCCATACTTAATTTCTCGGATCAAGGCAACTCAAAAGGACGACGGTGAGATATGGGCAATTATTCAGAATATCGATCAGCAGACTGAATTCCGTATAGATGACGATGGCATTGTATGGAGGGTACCAAGTTATGTGTTCTAGAAGATCTTACAATCAGAGAGTCCTTGTTGACTGAGGCTCACAACTCTCCATACTCCATTCTTCCAGGTTCTACCAATATGTATCATGATCTTAAACAACATTTTTTGTCGAGCGGCATGAAACAAGATGTTGCTACTTTCGTTTCTAAATGCCTGACCTGCCAGCAGGTTAACATAGAACATCAGTGAACTAGTGGTTTACTACAACCATTAAAAATTCCCGAATAGAAGTAGGACAAGATCTACATGGATTTTGTTACCGGACTACCGCAGACTCAGAAGAAGCATGATGCTATTTGGGTCGTTGTTGATCGTTTGACCAAATATGCAAATTTCCTTCCAATCTGCAAGGATTACCTAGTTAGTAGATTGGCAAAAATATTCCAGTAGGAGATCGTGCGACTACACGGTACTCCATCAGATATCATATCAGATAGAGCTCCACGATTTACATCTCATTTCTAGAGAGGTTTGCAGAAAGCTTGGGGCACCAGACTCGGGCTTAGCACAACTTTTCATGCTCAGACCGATGGTCAGTCAGAGCGTACTATTTAGACTTTGGAAGACATTTTGCGTTCTTGTAGGTTAGAGTGAACATGAAATTGGGATGACTACATCTGTTTGGTTAAGTTTGCCTACAACAACAGTTGGCACGCAAGTATCAAGTGTGCACCCTTCAAGATTTTGTATGGCAGGAAGTGTCGTGCTCTAATATGCTAGGATCAGGTTGGTGAACGGATCATTGAGGGTCCAGAGATGATTGAGGTGACCAATGAGAAAGTCGCCATTGCCAAGGAGAAGCTTGTGCTCGTCAGAAGAGTTATGCTGACAAACATCACAGATCATTAGAATTCCAGCCTGGTGATCATGTTTTATTAAAGGTATCACAAGCATGTGGAGTCAAGCGTTTTGGTATTAAGGGAAAGCTCAGTCCTCGTTTCATCGGATCGTTTGAGATCCTCGATCGTGTCGGTGAGGTATCGTATCATTTGGCGTTACCTCCTCAGCTATCTCATGTTCACAATGTGTTCCACTTGTCTTTGCTCAAAGGTTATAATTATCATCATCTACACAATCGATCAGATTCGTGAAGATATATCCTATGTTGAAGAACCCGAGGCAGTTCTAGATCGTCAGGATCGAGTGATGAGGAGAAAGACTATTCCATTTGTGATGATCCTTTGGAGGGACCATCCCGAGCGGGAAGCCACTTGGGAAACAGAGGAGTCTATCCAGACTTCGTATCCTCATTTTCGTCGATGATTCGGGTATGTCCTTTTCAGCTTATCATATCTCTAATTCAAGGACGAATTATACTTTTTAAAAGGGAAGAGTTATAAAACCCGCATAAAATACATGAAAGCATTGAATACACGAAAATACGAATTAATTAAAACTTTATAATTAATTAATACACGACAAGTATCATGAACATTAATTGAATAACGACAAGTATTACGTATATTATTTATTTATATTATGACAAGTATTTATGTATAATAAAAATGCAAAACAAGATTTAACACGAATTAAAACACGAACTTAAGTCACGAACATTTAACACACGAGAATTTAATAAAACACGAAAATGAAAAGTATATTAAAGGGTGTTTGTTTGGCCGACC
This sequence comes from Glebionis coronaria, assembly GCA_025667525.1. Taxonomy (NCBI): domain Eukaryota; kingdom Viridiplantae; phylum Streptophyta; class Magnoliopsida; order Asterales; family Asteraceae; genus Glebionis; species Glebionis coronaria. Next base: position 407,653,300 of record CM046877.1, read on the forward strand.
TAAAAAGAAAAGAAAACAATAATGGGTCAAGGCAGGCCTGTAACACCCCATTTTGGTAAATGGAATGTCACGCGTGATTATGGCGTCTCATCAAAGCATACAAGGTAAATGTCTTAAAAACATTAAATGACCATGAAAGGAAATACCAAAAACAAACATCGGTACCCCAAGTATAAGCTCATCACACACAAACATAAGTACTCTAAAGGAAAAGGACTAAACAATGTCCAAAGAAATAAGTAGCAAAATGTATGATGAAATGCATAAAGTAGAGAAGGCTAGATAACTTCCAATCCATATGCACGTACGCTTAAAGTCTACGAGCGCCCTTGAGTACCTGCCGTTTGGGAACATGAAAGGAAAACGGTTGAGCATAACGCTCAGTGCACGGATATACAAGTATGACATGGAATAGCATAAGCATATTAGACTAATAGCAGCGGAATAACATAAGTTCTAAGATATCTGGATTCATGTTCATAAAACTGGTTTTATAGTTTGAAAAGACTTATGTTCCTATGAAAATCTATTTTAATTATCCAAATAGCCCATATAGGTCATGAGGTTCCACCGTGCATGAATACTTGAAGGGGAGACCTCGTCATGCAATTAGAGGGGTTGCCTCTAATTAATTAGTCTGGGTAGGAGGGATCAACTCCTAATGAAGGATGCAAGGCACACATCACATTCACTCTAATATTACTTGTAAACATATAACTAGGATGCACCCATACGCCCCACATGATGATATAATATAATGCCAAAACTGAAAAGGAACGCCACAAGCAATCACTTCGCCGTGGGGAAGTCACAACACTGGTGCCTCCAGTGTTATGGTTATGGTACCTTGATACAAGGCTTTTACCTAGTAAGAAAATTATATGTTCGTTGATGTATGTCTAATCGAATTGATCCTCGTTTAACTATGCGACTCAGTCGTATTTTTGGTGAAACAAATAATTGTGTCGTTGTAGTAATTAAAATAAATGTGCAAAGACGTAAATGAAAATGACCTTAATTTAAATCTAAATCTATTTTAAAATAAATGGCGAGAAATTAAATCGTGACGAAAATTAAAATATGACAAAATATTAAAATGTAAACTTAAAAATTAAACAAGACAAAATAGAAAACAAACTTACCGTCGGAATACATTCTGATCGGAATACAATCGGAATACTCTTACCTTTATGATCGGAATGTCGTCGGAATTCCCAATCGGAATGCTGTCACCAAGAGCCAAATCGGAATAACCAAACAAAACCCCAGATCGGAATGTATAATCGGAATAAGTAAAAGGAGAGCTGATCGGAATATATTAAAATGACACTAACCGGAATACAAGCAACTCTATGCTATCGGAATATCAAAGCCCTTTTCCGACCAAGCAATAGGGATGCTGGTCGGAAAGTAAAACCCTATTCCGATCAGGGATGATCGGAATATCAGTAGGGAAAACGAAAATAAGCTAAGTAAATAAGCTACGAACTAAATAAGCACACAACTAAAAACTTAATGAAAACCGTATAAGAAAAACTAATAAGCTACAATTTAAAGACTTTTGAAAACACGAAATGAGAAAGATGTACGAAAAAAGAACTTTATATAAAAATAACTTTTATAAAAACTTTAGAAACTTTAAGATAAACACAAATAAGCTATAAAAATTAATAATCTAAAACAATAAAAAGCATAAAAACATAACCTTTAATCAAATAAGCATAACAATAAGCACATAAACATAAAGATCAAGCAAAACAAGAAAGGTAGATGAGAGATTAACAAGAAAAGTAAAGATTAACAAGAATTAAAAGAAAACTTACTTGAAATTAAAGGAATTTAAGGTGCAAGACAAGTATTTAAATTGACAATTAAGTAAATGACATGTATTTAAATGACAAGGTAATTAAAATTGGAAGAACTAATTGTCACTATTAGCCAACAAGAGAAAAATGAATGAAATCCTAATTATTTATAGGGGAGATTAGGGAGGTGCTTAGGAAGCTTCCTCCCCTCTTTCTTCTTTCTTTAATTACATGCTTAAGTCCTTGTCCTCTTAATCTTCTTTAAATCTTGGACTTTAATGACTTTGTCTCGGGATTTCTTTAAACTCGTCTCGACATTTCTTCATAAATAAGACTTGATTTCTTCGGCTTTTAGTAAACTTCCGTCTTTTGACTTTTTCTTTAATAAATCTTCAGAACTGGTCTTGGAATTCCGTTCTTTTTACACTCTTGATCTTTCGACTTCGTCTTTCGTCTTTTTCTTCGATAAAAGCCCGTGAATGCCCGTGTTTTCTCCACTTTTCACCCTTTCGTCCTAATCACAACAAAAAACACAAACCACGCATAATTCTGACATAAATGACATAAAATACACGTTTTGGCTCGGTTATTATTGTAATTAAGTGGTAAAAAGGATGGGTGTTTACACACCTATCAAATCCCCTACACTTGACCATTGCAATGTCCTCATGCAATGCATTAGTTACAAAGCACGTTTATATTTTTCATCATAATCAATCCACGTTGGCCTTTATTAAAGAGATAGAAAATTATAAACATTCAAAGTAAAGAAATCAAAAACATACCTTCGGGTTTTGGAAATGTTGTGAATGATCATCATCCTCAAGTTTTCACTTTCTCCAAACCAAGCTTAAAAACGAGATCATTGTTATTATAAGTTAGCAAACTAACACAAACTCATGTGGGCCAATTATTCACTTAGACTCCCTTATTCCTAGGTGTATCTCTTATATTTTATTGTTGTCTTGAATGATCACGAGGATGCATTGTTTGACTTATTTCGATAGTTATTTAGGCCGAAAATATAGTGAACGATTTAATCAATAGTTAGCTAAAGGACAAAATCTTTTAAAACTGCTTCTCGGGACCTCATAAAGTTCATATCTTGGCATAACTCGCTTCGCGATTTGAGACCTTTCTCGGACCGATATTTGGCAGCGACTTCATACTTCAAATCTTGAGAGACGTTCATGAAATTATGGTATTCTCTTCATAATAGGAATTTCTTCACTTGAAGTTTTGAGAGATTCTTCATCTTTGGACCACGACTTCTTCATTTTTCTCCAATCTTTTATTTTGGACTTTGATATACAACGATCCGCCTCCTTTTTGGACTTGGATCTATTTATCCTCATACCTTGTTAGGGCCTTTTTGGATAGACTTCTCCATGATCTTTACGGGAGTACTTGCTTTTCGTCGTGTGTCTCGATCCTTCATATTGATTTTTGATAAATGATTCTTCACATCACTTGGGATCTTTAGCAACAAAATATAGCCCTCATGCCTTGTTAGGGCCTTTTCGGACTCACCAATCTTCGCATCCCGCTTCAATAAGTTATGCCTTGGCTATGAACTCTAATCCATACCGAGCAACTTTAACGATCTTGGGCTAGAAGCTAAGTAACTTTTCAAATCGTACAACCTTATTTATTACAGATAAATTTATTAGCAAGCGATGGGAGAATAGGCTTATAATTAACTCACATAAATTCATGAAAGAATACCAAACTTATAATTGACTCTATCATCTCTCGTTCTCCACAATTTAAAATCTCAAGGAATGAGACTCGTGGATGCTTAGCCTATTAAATCAAAGTCTTGGGTTTTCGAGTCGCCTATAAGATCTTGCAAACTCTTAGACTTTTACAAGTTTAGAAATCGCATTTTAAAGTTCCCTTGATAAACGACTCTCTAGGATCAATTATAGGAACTTGCGAAAAGTTCTTGTTCTTAACCCGTGAGAATTAAGACTTTCGCGTTTTATAGCTCCCTGTATAAAAGCCTAGCAAAACTTGACTTAAACACGTTAAGGATACTAGTTAGAGTAAACTTAGATAAGTAAACTCGGGTTAAGTCAAAAGATTCACAATGTTTGAAAATAAAAACCACTTTATTAAAATTTATTCTAATAAGAAAAGAAAATAACTATACAAAGAGAAAAACTAATAGGCCAAAATAGATCAAAAATTTTGAAAAATGTCCAAAAATTGATTTTTCGGTTAAAATGAGGACAAATACAAGGAAAAGGCCACTTAACTTCGATAGAAGTCCCCCCTACACTTAATATAAACATTGTCCTCAATGTTTAAGCATGTGGGAGTAAACTCCCCTACACTTAGGACATTGTGCACTTTGTTTAAATCTCGCTAAGGAAAGGACAACTAAACAGATTCCCATTTTAATATTGAAAAATATAAAATAGTGAATCGAAAGAGTTTAGGATAGAACCGGGAAGATGGAAACACAGAATCACGGGTCAACAAAAATCATCAAGAGTGGATCATTGAGCGCTCGGATCCCTGAATATGAGAGGAGAGGAAATAGCAAACACCAACGGGTCTCCCCTACACTTAGGATAAAGAAAGCTAAAGATAGATACATGGGTTGCCTCCCAAGAAGCGCTTGATTTTTGTTAACCGAGTCGTGAGCCTGACTCGACCTTGATTATCATAGGAAGCAGCATGAAACATATCCACTAGGATCAAAGACATAGTTTTCGTCCATAAAATAGCACAAGCTTAAGGCGAACAAGGCAAGCCATAGAAGAGTAGGCAAGGTTCCCTTAAGCAAAGAAGGAGTACGGTGGAAGCAAGGGTGAAGTGGTGCAAGCATATCTTCAAAAGTTCCAAAAATCTTTCCTTTTATTTCCTCAGATGGATACTGAGATGGCTGAAGATTATCGATACCGGGGTCGAACACCTTTTCCTTTAGGGGAAAATAGCACTCAGGTTCAGCAGATTTTGAAGATGATCCACGAAGAAAATGCACAACCTCGTCCTCAGAAGGTGGACAAAGAGGTGTTAACTCATACGTGTTGCGGATGGTGGTGTCGTCCGGTTGCTGCTCCTTTGAAATAATTTTCTTCAAATCCAAAGTAGGATCAAGACGATAATCATCAAAGTCTAAAGGAGGAGCATCACTCTCATGAGGGAAGTATCTATTGAGAAAAGTAGAGAAGTCTTCCTCAAATGAGTAGTCATCCAAAGTAGGATTAAGCATTGTAGGCGGAGGATCTTCATCATGAGAAGAATCACTCGAGAGAGTATCGGCCTCTTCAAAATCATCGAAAGTGGGCATGTCGGGATACTCGGAAGTAAAATCATCATAATCATCTGTATCTTAGCTAGAATCATCATCATAAGCATCAAAGATCGGTGGAGAATCATATATGGGAGGGGGTTCCAAATTGGAGAGAGAATCATCCACATCATCTTGAAACAGTGGATTATCAATGCACGAATCGAATAGAGGATTGTTGTAGACGACAAAATCATCAAGCACATTAATCATATTCACGGATTCTCTTCCATATGGTTTGCTTGTAAGCTTCCCCATTTTGAACACTTGGTGTTCATTCTCGACCCTTAAAATTAATTCACCTTCGGCAACATCAACTAAAGCTCTTCCGGTTCTCAAGAATGGCCGTCCAAGTATTAACGGAATACGAGGATCCATCTCATAATCAACAACGACGAATTCGACCGGAAAGGTGAAGGTGCCAACTTTAATGAACACATCTTCGGCAATACCAACGGGGTAAGCGAGAGTGCGATTTGCAAGCTCAAGAGTCATCTTTGTTGGAGTAAGGTCGGGTAATGATAGTGTTTTCCAAACACTTAAAGGCATTAGATTTATACTGGCCCCGAGATCAGCTAGGGCAGTAAATTCTTCGGTTTTGTTAAAAATGCAAGGCAACACAAAACGACCGGGATCTCCAAGTTTTTCGGGAAGTTCTTTATGTATAACTGCAGAACAGTTTTCATTTAAGCGTGTGTTGGCGAGCTCAATCAGCTTCTCCTTCTTGTTAAGCAATTCCTTGAATGCTTTGACAAATTTCAGCATGTGGACAAGTGCTTCAACAAGGCTAATGTTGAAATTCATTTGAGAGATCATCTTCAAATAATTCGACACTTGAGTGTCATCCTTAGTGAGCAAGTTAGGCTTGTCCAAGCGAGAAGTATATGGGATGTTGGGTTTATAGGTGGAAGGTGTAGGTTTAGCAGGTAAAGGTTGAGATGTTGAAGGGTTCTTCTTGGGTACTTCGTCACGACGAGGCGGAGACGGTAATGGTGTACTAATACTAGGTGTGGGAGGAGTAGGGATAAATGGTGGTGGAGGAGGTGTAGATGAGGGGGGAGGAATAGGTGGTCCTACTATGGTAACTCCACTACGGGTAGTAATAGCACTCACATTCGCTCGCGGATTGGTGACGGTGTTTGAAGGTAGAGAACTCGAAGTAGAAGGTTGAGTGGTGGGCAAGAAACTGGCAAGCATATTCTTTAAATCATTAGTTTGATTGCTGAAGGAGGATTGGATATTATCTCGAAGCTCGGATCTAATGTCATTCCCTTGCTTGGTAATATCTCCTTTCAAATTGATAATTTGGCTCTGCAGATTCTTGATTTGCTCTCCTTGGGTTCTCATTATGGCTTCAACATCCGGATTAATGGGTGGGGTTTGTTGAGCGGGTGGGTGATAAGGATTAGAAGCTCGAGGTGGGATTTGGTTGCTTCTAGTATAATTGTTGTTGGGGTTTTGGTTTTGAGGAGAAAAACTGGGTGAAAGGTAGTTGTTTGACCGGTAACTTAGTAAATTTGATCCCCTTGAGGTCGATCTTGGTAATTTTCCGGTGAATAATTACCATAAGCCGCATACACATTTTCCGGATTTCCTTGAGTAGAAGGACAATCAGTGTATGAGTGTGGACCGCCGCGTGTTTCACAAGGATTGGCAACCGCTTTAACTTGTTGTTGGTTTGTAGCGAGAAGCAACATATTTTTGTTCATTTCGGTCATCATGCGGGTGAATTCGGTCGTGTCGGGGTTTGCTGAAGTAGAAGAAACATTGACTCTCGGTTGTTCCTTGAAGAAGTGGAGGAATCCCAGTTTTTGTGGTGAGTAGTCTTGTTCTCAATAAGTTCTCTAGACTCCTCGGGTCTTCTTTTCACAAATGTGCCACCGGCTGCATTAATCGTATCACGATCTCGAAAAGTCAAACCGTTGTAGAAAGTATCAATTAAGGTCACAGGGAGCATGTTGTGGTTTGGACAACGATCAATCAAAACATTATATCTTTCCCAAGCATCAAAAAGAGATTCATCAGGTTCTTGCATGAAACCGCTGATTTGATTGCGAAGGCTCGTGACCATGGATGGTGGAAAGTAGCGCGACAAAAAGCGTTGAGTCATGTCATCCCAAGTATGAATGGAATTCTTCGGGAGACGATGAATCCATTTCTCGGCGTGGTGTGATAAAGTATGTGGAAAGAGTTGAAGGCGAAGAACATCCATTGTGGCACCGGGCAACTTCATGCTTTGGGTGATTGTAATGAACTTGTCGAGGTGTTTGTTGGCATCATCATTAGGCATTCCTCGAAAAGGATTAGTTTGCACTTGCTGGATCATATGATGCTTCAACGAAAACTCCGGAGCCGTGATTTGCATCGACGCAATCGGTCCTCCTCGTCCAAACATGGTAGGTTGACAAAGCTCCTCCATTGTCCGAAGATCGGGCTGTGGAAGAACATTGTTGTTATTGTTGAGGTGCGGTGGATTATTGTTGTTGTTAACACCTGCCATAACTAAATCTTCTCGAGGCTCGGGCTCTTGATAATTAGAAGATCTAGTACGCATACACCTACAAAGGCAAAATAAAACAATACCAAACACAAAGACAATATATATACACAATAAAAATAAAATCTTTTTGGTTTTTTGAAATTTTTTTTTAATTTTTATGGATTTTTACAATTTTTTAATTTTTATGGGTTTTTGAAGATTTTCAAGCAAGAAAAATAACGCTCACAAGTGAACGGATCCCAAAAAGCAACGCGTCTCTCACAGAAAACCGTTAATCTTTACGAGAAGATCCGGCAGCGGCGCCATTTGATACAAGGCTTTTGGCCAGGTAAAAAGATTCGTTGATGTATGTCTAATCGAATTGATCCTAGTTTAACTATGCGACTCAGTCGTATTTTTGGTGAAACAAATAATTGTGTCGTTGTAGTAATTAAAATAAATGTGCAAAGACGTAAATGAAAATGACCTTAATTTAAATCTAAATCTATTTTAAAATAAATGGCGAGAAATTAAATCGTGACGAAAATTAAAATATGACAAAATATTAAAATGTAAACTTAAAAATTAAACAAGACAAAAAAGAAAACAAACTTACCGTCGGAATACATTCCGATCGGAATACAATCGGAATACTCTTACCTTTATGATCGGAATGTCATCGGAATTCCCAATTGGAATGCTGTCACCAGGAGAGCCAAATCGGAATAACCAAACAAAACCCCAGATCGGAATGTATAATCGGAATAAGTAAAAGGAGAGCTGATCGGAATATATTAAAATGACACTAATCGGAATACAAGCAACTCTATGCTATCGGAATATCAAAGCCCTTTTCCGACCAAGCAATAGGGATGCTGGTCGGAAAGTAAAACCCTATTCCGATCAGGGATAATGGGAATATCAGTAGGGAAAACGAAAATAAGCTAAGTAAATAAGCTACGAACTAAATAAGCACACAACTAAAAACTTAATGAAAACCGTATAAGAAAAACTAATAAGCTACAATTTAAAGACTTTTGAAAACACGAAATGAGAAAGATGTACGAAAAAAAACTTTATATAAAAATAACTTTTATAAAAACTTTAGAAACTTTAAGATAAACACAAATAAGCTATAAAAATTAATAATCCAAAACAATAAAAAGCATAAAAACATAACCTTTAATCAAATAAGCATAACAATAAGCACATAAACATAAAGATCAAGCAAAACAAGAAAGGTAGATAAGAGATTAACAAGAAAAGTAAAGATTGACAAGAATTAAAAGAAAACTTACTTGAAATTAAAGGAATTTAAGGTGCAAGACAAGTATTTAAATTTGACAATTAAGTAAATGACATGTATTTAAATGACAAGGTAATTAAAATTGGAAGAACTAATTGTCACTATTAGCCAACAAGAGAAAAATGAATGAAATCCTAATTATTTATAGGGGAGATTAGGGAGGTGCTTAGGAAGCTTCCTCCCCTCTTTCTTCTTTCTTTAATTGCATGCTTAAGTCCTTGTCCTCTTAATCTTCTTTAAATCTTGGAATTTAATGACTTTGTCTCGGGATTTCTTTAAACTCGTCTCGACATTTCTTCATAAATAAGACTTGAGTTCTTCGGCTTTTAGTAAACTTCCGTCTTTTGACTTTTTCTTCTATAAATCTTCAGAATTGGTCTTGGACTTCCGTTCTTTTTGCACTCTTGATCTTTCGACTTCGTCTTTCGTCTTTTTCTTCGATCAAAAGCCCGTGAATGCCCGTGTTTTCTCTACTTTTCACCTTTTCGTCCTAAATCACAACAAAAAACATAAACCACGCATAATTCTGACATAAATGACATAAAATACACGTTTTGGCTCGGTTATTATTGTAATTAAGTGGTAAAAAGGATGGGTGTTTACACACCTATCATACCTCCATAACTAGGTGACATTGGTCATGCATGTATATGGCTTAGGCTCTTATTCTAAAATAAGTATCAAACATATAAAACAAATATTGAGAAAACAGTTGGCTGCAAATAGGGAATCCTAATAAGGAAAGAATGTCCATACTAAAAGGACAGGAAATCCGTACGTTATGTCTAGTGAACGGAAAAGACGAACGAAAGGAAGTCCTACTCCGATCTCACTAATGCTACATAAATAGTATACATGCATAAGTATTCTGTTTACCGAGTACTTAACTGACTATATCATGTCTTAACTTGTTTTATATGTTCATGTCTTGTTTCACTGATTCTAAGGTTATGTTGTGTTTATCGTATATTCTATGTATTCTGATTAAGTATTACTTGTATTTCTTGTATTATTATACTTGTTGTGTAATAATAAGTAACTTTCTAAAAATAGCAGGTTTCCTAAAACAGAAAGTTTCCAAAAATAGAAAGTTTCAAAAAATAGATTAACTTCTTAAAATAGATCAGTTTTTAAAAATAGAAAGTTTCCAAAAATAGTAAGTTTCGTGAATTGGAAAGTTTCCATATTTAGAATTAAGTTGAATTAATAAGCTAATAATATAAGCTTAAGTTTACTGATTAAATAACATAAGTCATGTGATTATAGTATAGTTTATTAATAATAACATGTTAATTAAATAAACTATAGGTTAAATGATTTAATTAAATATAAGCATGATTTAATTAAATTAAGGTGTATAAAATACTTAGGTTAAAACATGTATTAATATTATGTTAATTATAACCTAAGTCATGTTTATTAATTAATTATATTCCATGTCTTAATAATTAAGTAATACTATAGTCTAAATTAAATAAGTAATTACTTAGGTTAAAACATGTATTATTTTCTAAATAATTATTAACCTAAGTCCATAATCAATTAAATTAATTACATGTCATGTTTTAATTAATTTAATATCTTGTCAATAATAAATACTTGTAAAAATAAAATACTGATATAATTTTGGTCATAAACCAGACCCATGTATTTAATTTTGACATGTCGTGAACCGGACCCGGAACCCCTTGAACCAGTCTGAACCAAACACCCCTTAACAATGGCAAACCGGCTTGGTCGGTTGCCACTGTTCTTGTTTAGGCTGCCACCGGCTTAAGACGGTGGTCTTGTCTCGGCTAGTCGCTGCCCAACAGCGGGTTCCCACCGGCTGTATGCCGGTGGTTGCCACTGTTGCGCCGCTGCCCCCCTACTTGACCCACGATAGCCACCGGCTGTGTGTTGGTGGTGTGGCTGCTTGCTGCCGAGCCCCAACCGAACCACAAGGACACCCCGACGCGAGTCGGGGTTCCCTGTCCCTGCTGTTGACCGAACCAAACTCCACCGAAATCATAGATCTCGGTTGGTGGCGTGATCAAAAATACGCCGAGAGCCTTGGGCTCTCGGTTTGTGTGTCGGCCAAGCAACCAAACCCGAACAAACCCTTAATTTTACCCCCCTTGATCATGTGACATGTTTTTAATCCTTGTTTTTATTTAATTCATGTTCATGTGTTAATAAATTAAATAAAAAGAATAACATAAATGGGTTTACGGATTACCGAATGCGTGTAAAGATTGGAGAACTATAACATGAACACCATCTTGAATTTGATTAACTAAAAATCAAATCAAACACCTCTTTGGTGTTGTGGTTTCCGCCGGCCAAGAGAGAGAGAGAAAGAAGGAGTATGGTTTTTGATTTCTTGAAAATACTCTGTAAATGAAAAAGTTTTCCTCCTTTTGTTATTTTACTAAAAACAAAGTTGGGCTTGGCCCCTTTTCTCTCCTTAGTGTCGCGGTTAGTAGGGCCCACAAGGGAAAGCCCAGAGTTTTCCCGTGTTTTAAAATACGTGCTCGTGTATTCGTATATTCGAGTTATAATAGTTCGTGTTATATTTAAATACTTATACATAACGATATTAATCGTATAATATTACGTAATTACGTGTTAGTGATTTTTACGTTCATGATTTCATGTTCGTGATTATAATTATTATGGTTAATAATTATCGTGTACTATCACGTACTTAATACTTATCGTGTAATTATACGTACATAACTTCTTTAATTACTAATCCTGACACGTGTTCATGCTATAAAAGGAAAGTCCTAATATGTACGCACGTTTACTAAGTGTACTGTTCATGGTAAAAGCATGCGGGCTTTACAACTCTTCCCCCCTAAAAAGAATAATTCGTCCCCGAATTATAGATAAAATAAACTAAAAGAGGAACATACCCGAATTCAAAATATGAAATGAGGGTAAGAAGCCCGGATAGACTCCTCTGTTTCCCAAGTGGCTTCCCGCTCAGTATGCTCCCTCCAAAGGATTTTGACGAATGGAATCGTCTTCTTCCTCATGATTCGTTCTTGCCTGTCAAGAACTCGTTCGGGTTCCTCTATGAAGGTAAGATCTTCGTGAATCTGTTCCAATGGATACTGAACCATGTGAAGGGGATGATAATTGTACCCTCTGAGTAAGGACACATGGAAAACGTCATGAACGTAAAAAAGCTGCGGAGGTAACGCTAAGCGATAAGATACTTCATCGACTCGCTCGATGATATCAAACGGTCCGATGAATCGAGGACTGAGTTTCCCTTTGATTCTAAAACGTCTAACACCACGTGCCGATGATACCTTAATAAAGACGTGATCTCATACGTTGAAATGTAAGTCCCTATGATGCTTGTCGGCATAACTCTTCTGGCGTGTACGAGCTTCCTACAATTTCTGCTTGGCTACAGCGATCTTTTCGTTGGTCAACTCTATCATCTCCGGTCCTTCAAGTGTTTGCTCGCCAACCTGATCGCAGCAGATCGGAGCGCGACACTTCCTGCCATACAACATCTCGAATGGTGCACACTTGATGCTGGCGTGCCAACTGTTGTTGTATGAAAACACTACTAAACATATGTAATCATCCCAATCTTCTGTCCACTCCAATGCACATGCTCGGAGCATGTCTTCTAATGTTAGAATCGTCCGCTCTGAGTGTCCGTCTATTTGAGGATGAAAAGTCGTGCTAAGATTAAGTTTTATACCCCAAGCTTTCTGCAGACTCCTCCAAAATCGCGAAGTGAACCGAGGATCTCTGTCTGAGACGATACTGGATGGAGCACCATGAAGTCTCATGATCTCCTTCTTGTAAGTATTGGTGAGTTTGCTGACCGGATCATCCTTGCAGATCGGTAAGAAATGAGTTGACTTAGTAAGACGATCAACGATAACCCAAATCGCACCATGCCTCCTCTTTGTCTGCGGAAGACCGGTAACAAAATCCATGGTGATCTTTTCCCACTTCCACTCTGGAATGTCTAATTGTTGTAGTAGACCAGTAGACCGCTGATGCTCGATCTTAACCTGCTGGCAGGTAAGACATTTGGAGACGTAAGTTAGAACATCCTGTTTCATACCACTCCACCAAAAGTATTGCTTGATGTCGTGTTACATCTTGTTAGAACCAGGATGAATGGAGAATGGGGAGCTATGAGCTTCAGCTAATAACGCTTCCCTGAGTGTAAGGTCATAAGGAACACAAAGTCTAGTTCCCTGCCATAAGATACCATCGTCATCCAACCGAAACTCCGTCTGCCGTTCTAAGTTCTGAATGATCGCCCAAATTTCACCATCATCCTTCTGAGCTTCCTTGATCCTAGAGAGTAACTCAGGTTCCACTCTAAGATTAGCCCAGTAACCGTGCTGTCCACGTACCATGATCTCGATGACTAGTCGCTTCAAGTCTCTTATAATCTCTTCCTCAATTTTAATGTTGTTTATCATACTGGACTTTCTACTAAGTGCATCTGCCACTACATTCGCCTTGTCGAGATGATACTGCTGATGAATGTCATAATCCTTCAACAGCTCTAACCATATCCTCTGTCTCATGTTCAGCTCACGTTGAGTGAATATGTACTTCAGGCTCTTGTGATCTGTGAAGATATCACGTGATTCTCCATACAAGTAGTGCCTCCATATCTTCAATGCAAACATGACTGCTGCAAGTTCCAAGTCAAGCGTAGGGTAATTCTCCTCATAAGCCTTAAGCTGCCGTGAAGCGTACGCAATCACTTTCCTATGTTGCATGAGAACACAGCCAAGTCCCTTCCCTGAAGCATCACTGTAGATTTGAAATCTACCTGTACCAGATGGGAGAGTAAGAATCGGTACAGATACTAACTTCTGCTTTAGGTCTTCAAAGCTCTTCTCTCTTTCTTCAGTCCAGACGAATTTCTCCCCTTTCCGCATCAGTTTGGTCAATGGTAGTGCTAGACGGGAAAAGTTCTCTACGAACCTACGGTAGTAACCAGCTAAGCCTAGAAAACTGCGAACTTCAGTCGTTGATGTCGGTCTTGGCCACTTGGTAATAGCCTCAACCTTTGCTGGATCCAAGGTGATTCCTTCTGCTGATACAATGTGGCCTAAAAACGCCACCTTGTTTAACCAGAACTCACACTTGGAGAATTTGGCATACAGCTGCTTCTGGCAAAGTATTTGTAGTACAATACGAATATGGTCTTTGTGTTCCTCCTTTGACTTAGAGAAAATAAGAATGGCGTCCATGAAGACAATGACGAACTTGTCCAGGAACTCATGGAAGATATGGTTCATCAGATCCATGAAAACAACTGGAGCATTGGTAAGGCTAAATGGCATGACTACGAATTCATAGTGCCTATAGCGTGTACGAAAAGCAGTCTTGGTGATGTCCTGCTCTTTAACCCGTAACTAATGATAGCCCGACCTCAGATCAATCTTGGAGAAATGTGTAAAATCCATGATTTTACCATAATTTTATATAATAAATTTCCACCTAATAATCCTAAAACACTTATTCATGTGTTATAATTCCTTAAGATGTGAATGAACATGTCTATCATGTAACTATACTTTTACATTCATCTTTGTTGAAAATAGCTTTATAACTTAAAACCATGAGCATATAACTAGGAAAAACAAGTAATGAACTTATAACTAACATTGTGTGTACCATACTTGAGACAATTTGGAAATATACTATAAGTAAGTATTTAGCCACAATATGTGTCTAAGTGAACTAGGGGTATATTCAAACTCTTGGACTAGCCCAAGACCATCACCCTCCATTGTGTGTAAGCCCAACATAGGCCCAACACAAGCCCACCCTCTCTTTTGGATAGCCTTACACGGCACCAAGGGCATGTAGAAGGAGAAGGGATGCATGGGAAACAAAAAAGCCAACACTTGGCACAAGTGTTCTTACCTAGGAAATCATGCCTCTTGCATTCCCTTTCCCTCTCTCCTCTTTAAGCTGAAACACATACACATACTCTCACATTCTCTCATAAAATCCAACCTTGTTTCTCTTATCCTCTTCTCTCTCAATCATACGGCTTAAAGCCATATACATCCAAAACCAAGTATTAAATCCACCAAGATTCTTGTCTCATCCTTACTACAAATCATTAGTAGTATTATTCCTTTTGGAATCACTATAAACAAGCCCTAGCCGAAATCATCAAGGCCACGGCTTGGTTTGTTTTAGGGTTTTCTTCATCATCTTGAGTAGATCTCAAATCTCCTTGTTCATCTACATCATTCTTGGTACTTTTAGGCAAGAGAGGTATACACATCATAATCTTTTATTTCTTCATGCATGCATCATCATACATCTATAAACACAAGTAAATAACATGTTAAAAATCAAGATTTGATAAAGCTATAACCCCTATAGGTCACGGCATATTTATGTAAATCATGTTCATGATTTAAAAATCTTTTAATAAGAAACTTATGACTTGTATGTTATGTTTTAAACTTGATTTAAAAACCATATGAAACCTTTTATAAATCTAAACATTGCATGAGTTACAAATCTTGTTTATGGGACTTTGGTTAACTAATAACCATAGATCTCATGAAATGAACTTGTGCAACTTAAAGATCATGAAAACCATGACCTTAAAGGTCACGGCTAAATTAAGTGGTGACTATATGATTTGTTTCCTAAGTTTTGAATAATGGAATATGAAATGTAACATGTTAAATGGAATGTTAAAAATCACAAATACAACTTATGTGTATAAATGTAGTCGTGGGTTACACAAGACCTAAAATGGGTTAGATGTACATGCATGTTATTATACAACCTAGATATAGTAATAAGTGTTAACTTAACATGATAAACATGAAAGAAGCTAATAGATCTTATGGGATATTGGGAGAAAACAATATAGCCGTGGGCTATATATTGTCTTCTTGCAATGATAGTAACCTTGGAAACATGCATATAACCTAGATAATCATAATGTGTTTTTGTAAATATTTACAAGACTTAAAGATTAGCTAAAGTGTTCATCTTGGAAATACCAAGATTTAAAAATATAGCTGTGAGTTGTATGTGTGTGTACATGGATCTATGTTTGATTTTTAGGTCTAGACATAGTTTTGATCTTATTTTGGACTTGTGACTTATTTTCATGACGTGTACTTAGCTAGATCTATTTTGTAACACTTATAAATTGCATGCACCCATAAAATGAGACTTGACTTATGTTAATAAGCTATAACTAATTATAGCCGTGGGATGCAAGCTTCTATTAGGGCTTATGACTTACTTGTAACCTTATAACACACCTAGATCTAATTTGGTATAACACATAAAACAAATTTTAAGTTTTATTCATCTATTTAGATTTAAAACTAAATATTAATAAGCTCATAATAAGCTTATAAGAATATCCTAAGTAAAAACATACATAAAATATAAAGTAACATTAATGGACTAATTAAGTCCATGAAATGTTAATCTAAAACTTAATGGACCCAATAAGCCCATTTGATAAATCTTAGTAACTTAATGGACTTAAAATTTCACTTAGGCCCATTTAACTAAATTAAAGGACTTAAAAGTGTGTTAAGCCAAATAAATGATTTAAAGGCCCATTTAAATAAATTAGTGGACTTGAGATATATTTGAGCCTACTAAAATAGCCCATTAGATGTTTAGCCCCTTTAATGAGCCCATATACTATTTTGAATGTTAAATAAAAGTTTTTATAATAAAATATAACTTATAAAAACTTTTTGGATAAAAATAACAATTTATAAAACTTGAGGACTAAAACCGTAACTTATGAAACTTGTTTTGATAAACTAGTAAACACAAGGACTGAAAATGTAAATATCCAAAAGTCTAGGGTTTAATAAAGACTATCCGTGGCAAATTAAACCCTAGGGACCACTTTGGGAGTTTCTAAAAGTTATTTTGACATTTTATAACCCTAAGGACCCTTCTTGTAAATTGCCAAAACTTAAAGAAGCCCTAGGGGCTATTTTTGTAATTTTAGTAAAAGTTACAAAACCTAGATATAACTAGGGGGACTAAATCTGCCATAAGCC
The DNA here is from genome assembly GCA_025667525.1 of Glebionis coronaria. Taxonomy (NCBI): domain Eukaryota; kingdom Viridiplantae; phylum Streptophyta; class Magnoliopsida; order Asterales; family Asteraceae; genus Glebionis; species Glebionis coronaria. Next base: position 407,670,230 of record CM046877.1, read on the forward strand.
GAAACTTTAACAAGCCCTAGGTACTAAATATGTAAAATCCGAAAGTTATATTATTTAAAAATATAGAGGGACTAGTTTTGCCATATTTCGAAACATTAACAAGCCCTAACCCTAAAACCTATTTTAATTATAATAAAACATAATTAAAATACTTAGACCATAAGAATTAAGGTATAAATTCTTAAGTTCAAATTATTTTATAATAAAATAATTTATGGAAACTTTAAAGTTAAATAAAATATTATTTTTTATTTTTATTTTTAAAATAAAATATTTATATTTACTTTAGGAAATAATTGTATAAACAATTATGAATATGTATTAATCATACATAAACTTATATACTTTTAGAAAATAAAATTTATATAAACGTTGAATAAACTGAATGTTAATATTTAAGTAGAACATCTTACGTCCTACTTAAAATATGAAACTTAATATTAAAGTTTAAATGAATGAGTATAATACATGAACTACGAACGTGAACTAATATTAAGTAAATTCTTTATGTTTACTTAATAATGAAATTTAATAGTAAATGAGTGATTATAATACTTGAACAGAGAACGTAAATTAATATTTTAAGTAAGACATTATATGTCTACTTAAATAAGAAACTTAATTGTAAGTTGAATGATTATTATAAATACATGTATGCTAACTGATATTAATAGTTAAACCTTTTATGTTTACTTAGAAATGAAACTTATATAGATAAGTTAAATGAATATTGATGATACTTGAACTACGGTTATTTAGATAAATACCATAGCATAAATGAACTTGACTAAAATCTGTATAAGCATACATATATGTTCTTTGTACTATCTATTAAAACTGTACTATCTGATTAGGCATAACATTGGCATGAGCTTTAATTGGATATTCATATTAAACAGTTGTTGCCTACTCCCAGGTGAGTTTACAACCCCATATAAACTTTTGATAAAGCTTTCCCTTTTGGGAAGGAAAATATGCAAACATATAATGGACATAACCAGATTGTATAAACTTCACTAAGATTGATTATTATTGGAACTGTTAAATTGTCGTAAATCGCCCGAATGTATAGATCTATTAGGGACTGACCATCCCCGTCTGGGTGAGTCATGCTCACTGTGCCTTGGCCGGGACAACAGACGTATACCATGTTCGAACTGGACGGGTGTCTTTTTGTAAGACACTACGTCCTCATCTGTTGAGGACTACGGGGGTTAAGCTTCGGTTTCTAATAATAAACAATTGTTATCATCATTTTAGTAAGAATGCTTTGTGCATTGTTACTTCTATGACTAATGTATGTCCAAACTAATTCATTGTTAAAATCTGTAAATTCACCAACTTTATTGACCCCCTTTAGTATGTTTTGCACAAGAATATGAAGTTAGTACGTGGTGTGTGCATGGTCTCCAACATCTTAGTAATCTGCATTGTAGGACTCGTCAAGGGTTCTATTTGGGAAACACAAACAATCACTCTTCACCATGTTTAAGACAATTTTTATTTATTTGTTTAAATAAACATGTAAACTGATTTAAATAACTCTTTATCTTATGCTCTATGGACTATATGTTATCGATCCACCCTAGTGACATCACCGTGTATATTTCCGCATATTTTGACCCTACCCGGGGTGTCACAGAGAATGGTATCAGAGCATTAGTTATAGGGAACCAGATAAATTTTTAAATAAAATAAAAATAAAATGATTTTTCTTTTATTTAAAACTGGACTATAACTTATTAAAAAAAACTTTTTGGGATTTTATTTTGGGACCGCATTAGTTAAGCATATAGATCTTAGGGCATATTATGCTATGTGAACTAAGTGTATATATATTGATTACTAAACTTAATTATTAATACTATTTAGTGAGATAATGCTATGAAAAATGTTAGGCGTGCTAAACTTGAAAATTTACACTACATAGTAAAATACTGGAATGAAAATATAGATAATACTAAACCAAACCTTGCACTTACGAATTATTGAATGAGCTACTTAAATGATAATACATATATATATATATATATATATATATATATATATATATATATATATATATATATATATATATATATATATATATATATATATATAAGTATTAATATTTGTTACCTTAAAACATTATAATTGTTTAAAAGGGATATATTTCATAAAGCATGTAATCTAAAATAATATTGTTCTTTGTTTGTAAGATTATACTCACTTCAAACTTAAAATAATACTATTTCAGAGCATCATGACTCCGCCTACTGCATCCTCGACTCTTCTACCCGTAGTAGCTCCTACTCCAGTTGTTTGTTCATCCCTACGATCGACGCAGTGTGGATGGTTGTCAACCTCGGATTCAGAGGATGACCCAGCCATCGAAGCTGTACTCCCAGAGGACCCTCTTTTTATCTCAGCATCAGCCTCACTGACCCCAACCTCTATGGAGGAGGACCGGGTCCCTCCTAGTATACCATCTTCCATGCCTCCATCTGTCTCATCGGGCTATTTTTCTAGGCCCATACCCGTCTCCACTTATGAGACCGGGGAAGGCTCTGGGGCATGACGTGTCGATTCCGTCCAGGCCCAGATCTCCGCACTGGCTGCACGCCAGGAGCGGGAGATATCTGACATCCGCAGCCAGTTGACAGTCAGTCAACAAAGTCATGCCGTCATCTATGACCGTATAGATACTCTTTTCCGCACTATGAGCGGAGAATCCCAGACCGCTAAGGGAAACCAGGCTAGGACGGACGAGGTACGGAAGTGGTTATTGGATGATAACTACCGCCTCCACCAGCGCATTCAGTTCATGGAGGGTCTGCAGCATCAGACCCATGTTGCTCTCTCCGCTCAGGAGCAATCGTTATCCATTTTCTTTGATCTCGCCATTGTCCGGCATGATGGGTTTACTGGGGAGATGGCTTATCTCTGAGGGGTCGTCGATAGACTCTGGAACCAACTACTGTCTGCACTCCGTACGCTCAAGGAGACCCGAACGACAGTTCGGACATTATGGAACACTCAGAGGAATTCTGCAGCCCCACCATTTCCATCAACACCATCAGCCCCGACATCATCTAGTGGGCCATCCAGGCAGGATTAGTATAGACGTACTAGACTTCTTGTACGTCATGATAAGCTTACGGGTTACATCCCGGCTATCATGACATAGGGCCTTTGTACTTTTATTCCTTTTCAGCTTTGGTGATGTAATCCCGTACTATATCTTTCTTTTCTTTGGGCATGTATTTTGGATATGATGTACTTAAGACGATGTGTACCACTACCCAGGGCAAGGCAAGCTATGTCTTTGTTCCGGATTTGATATGCTCGATGAATGTTTAAATTCCTTACGAAACTTTGCATGAAATCACTCTCTTATGTTATATCTTTTGTGCAATGTATTATATTATGAAATCCTGACAGGTTATCCGAATTTGTTATGAATTTTATGCATGAAATCATTCTCTTGTAAATAATATAAAAAGTGTACTAACGATTGAATTAATAATCTCATTTTGTGTATGATTATAGACAAATGGTGATTTCACGATCGAACCCCAATAATGCAATTGCCTCCAACACCGCTAATACCGAAGTACCTGAAGCTACTCAAAATGTTACCACTGCTCAACTCCGTGAGATGATTGGTGAAGGCATTTCGGCAGCTATGGCAGCCAGAGAAACTAATGTGAGCAATGACCCAAACCACAACATGCACAGAAACAACTTTAACAGGGGTTGTTCATACCCCGACTTCTTGAAATGTAAACCCTCATACTACCGAGGAAAAGAAGGAGTTGTTGATTTGATGCAATGGTTTGAAAGACTAGACAGTTTTCCGCATCAGCGGTTTTGCTGACGAGAACAGAGTTAAGTATGCTACATACACTCTACTCGAGAGAGCCCTTACTTGGTGGAACTCTGCGGTCGCCACCCTTGGACATGCCACTGCTTATACCCTCACTTGGGCCAACCTCAAGGAGAGAATGACTAAGAAATACTGTCCCAAAGGAGAAATGAAGAAGTTGGAAGTCGAGGTGTGGGATCTAAAGTATAAGAACAATGATGTCCTTTGGTACAGCCAAAGATTTCAAGAGTTAAGCTTGATGTGCACCAGAATGTTACCTCTAAGGAGTGACAAGATTGAGAAGTATGTCAGCGGACTCCCTGACAACATTCATGATAGTGTGCTAGCTTCATGACCCACTACCGTTGAAGGTGCTATGGAATTTGCGACTGAGCTGATCAATAAGCAAGCCCGCAATCCATCCGAGAGGCAAACGGACAAAAAGAGAAAATCCGATGAAAGCCCTCGTAGCCAGCACCAACAGTCTCCCAAAAAGCAAAACGTTGGGCAAGTTGATGACACTACTCCCACAACCCGCACCAAGAACTACACAGGGACTAAGCCTAAGTGTTCAAAGTGCAATTATCATCATTTTGTGTGACACCCTAGAATCGAGGTCATTAACGATACCCTAAATTACGCAAATTTTTGAAATTTTTATTAAATTTTAATTTCTATAATTATAAGTATTTTGGTTAGAGCCGATGTTCGAGGTTATAATTTTTACGGTTGACGTTTTAAGAAGGACGATGACGATTACGATCCCGAGGGATGCCCAATTTCATATAATTTTTGACGATTTATCGATAATGTAATTTTTCGAGAATTTTATTTACGGTTCGTGTTAAGTTGAGTCGTGTGAGTTTTATAGCCTTCCAAGTACATTTAAAGTATCCCAAAAATATTTTGGAGCATTCGGGAAGATTTCCGACTCCCGTAAAATTTTCAAAATTGACAAATGAGCCAAACCCGCAAAGTTTTGAGGTTGTTTTCTATTTAAGGACAAAAGAAACCCAATATTGCACTTAGGTCCCTCCTAACTAACAAAAGGGGGCAAAGTGAACAAACACACAAACACACACAACATTTTACAAGAAAAATCAAACCCACACTCTCCTTGTCTCTCTCAAACTCACGGTCACACCCAACTCAAACAAAAATCCACCTAAAATCTTTTCTACTTGATTTTTCAAAAATCTAAGGTTAGACCACGCTTAGTTTGGTCATTACCCACCTATTCATGTAATCAAATCCAACATGCATTGATAAAAATTTTTCAAGATTTTTCATATGATCCAAAATTCGTTTTTGTGGCTATTTGAGCTAATGCATGTTAATTTTGAGTGTTATGGAAGTATAAACACCATGAAAACCCACCAAAATTAATTTGGTTGTGGTGAATGGGTCACCCAAACCCCACGGCAAGGGGGGTGTTTGGGGGAGCCATGGTGGTTGATGAATATGCATGTTATTATAGTGTTTGGTTATTTGTTTTATGATGATTTACATAGGTGTTACTACTTGCATGTGTATTTTTCTTTGATTTTGATATTGAGATTGGTTGATCAATAGGGGTAGGATGGAAGTTTGATGTTAGGATATGTTTGGGAAGTCTTAGGATGATGTTTAGTGTTGGTTAGAAGTCTTGGAATCGAGTCTAAGCATGTTTTTGGTATAGTCATTTTTAGGCAGAAACATTTGGTCTATTTTGGAAAAATGATTTTTGTTCCAGGTCTTGAAAACTAAATATAGTGATAGAGGGTTTTTCTAGCTTTAATTTGGTATAAGGTAGAGCCCGTGACTCAAAACGAGCTAAAAGTTATGACATTTTAAAGATCGGGTACCGGGAGACGAGGACTTTCACAATCCGGATTTGTGCAAAGTTTTAGTCAAATCCCGAGGGTCACAAGTATAATTTGGTGAACGATCAAGGGTCAAAACTTGGTCCCTAACCTGTACAAATGAGTCTATATGTTGACTTATGAGTCAAGGAAGTCAAAGGTATTTTTCATATAGGTCAAAGTGGTCAAAATTGGTCGAAGCGCAATTTCAGCCCGTAAAATGTAGTCGTGGAAATGAGTTGCGTGACGGGTCGTAAAAGTGAAAACTTTTGTTGGACTTAAAAACATGTTATCTACAGGTCATATAGGATTTTTGGAAATTTTGTCAAATTTTATAAGCATGGTTTAATAAGGTAAAACAGCCCGTACTTTAGTCAAGTACCGGCGAGAACGTGTAAAAATGGACAACGTAGGTTATAAGAATGAATGGAATAAAATGAATGATACTTGTTGTTTTTGTTTTTGGCGTGAGTTATATTGGTCTTAAGTGACTTATATATATGTACTTTATACAGTACGGTAAGTATTTAAATGAGATTACTCATTACGCGTTATTTGTGATAGGTGTTGAATTACCCGGGCATCCGTAACATCGTCAGTGAACATTCCTCGAACTACCGACTACTTAATATCTAAGGTGTGAATTTATAGCCTCGCTTATATTATTTCAAATTGTTTTACCCGCGAGGGAAATGCATGCTAGTTTTTAAAAGGAACGTATATCATGAATGATTGTTAGACCCGAAAGTTGCCTTAGAAATTGTGTTGAGTACCAAAGTTGCAAAAGTCCCTAAATTCATGAACTATTAACTATTGTCTTGCCCTTGCGAAGGGGGAAATAGCCGCTTATGCAATTTGTAGTACTACGGGGTTAACGACCCAATGCTAGCCGAGAAGCTGTACTTATAGTAAGTTCTGCGGTAGATTATTTTGTATGAGAAATAAGGTATAATTGCAACTGATGCCTTTAGAGGGGCACTGGTTTCATCTGAATCATGCCGGTATATTTACGCGGGTGATTGAGTTAACGGATTAGTGTCATGAGCTTAAACACAATTGTCAGTATCCTGATTATAGTTTGTTTGATCGACAAGACTATAAATGATCACGAATGGTTTTTATTATATATACGTTCAAATGGATTGAAAAACCTATGAATTCCACTCAACATTTTCGTTGACCAAATTTTGGCATGTATTTCAGGTAACCGCTGAGCAGTAGGATGGAGCATGCATGGGATGGATGTTGTGTGTACGGCTTGGTGTCCGCTTGTTTTTCCCTCCTTTTCTACTTAAACAATTTTTATGTTTAATGTCATGTGGTTGTAAAACTGAAGTTTTTGGGGTTGAGATTCATGGGGACCGAAACGCTAAACTCTGTGCACTATTTGGGGTTGGAAAAACTGTGGACATGTATTATTTAACAATTTTAAATGTTGAATTTTTAAGTCGACGTCTTTTTTAGCGTCGTTTGATATCTCTTGTGTGCAATGAATACTGTGTAGCACCCATTGTTGTAGTTCCGCTGCGCATAACAATTGTGGGGGTGTTAGATTTTGCTGGAGGAAAATACCAAGGATGCTACAAGTGTGGCCAACAAGGCCATTTTGCTCGTAAGTGTCAAAAAAATGTTGCTACCCCAGGTCGACCCAATACCAATCCCGGGAACAGCAACAAGGGCAAGTCCAACGCACGTGGGAATGGAAGTGGGTAGCAAGGAAACTGAAACCCCACTAGTGGGAGCATTAGTGGACCGAAGAAAGTTGTGGTATGTTATGAGTGTGGAACCCCTGGGCATGTGAGACCTGATTGTCCCAAGTGGGCCAACCAGAAGAAGGACAACAAGGGAACTTCTTCGCAAGTGTACATGGCCGACAATGCCCAAGCAAATCCATGCTCCAACATCGTACCTGGTACGTTCTTACTAAACCAATGATATGCATATATCTTGTTTGATACATGAGTAGACCAAAGCATTGCAATTTCTAAACTTAGTAAGAAATTGGAAATCCCTCCGTTAGTTCTAGACTCCTATTATACTGTGGAATAGTTGACGGCAAGGTTATGATGGTTAAATACCATCATTCGAGGTTATTCCTTAAAACTTTCCAAATCGCCATTTTACGTCAATCAGATTCTAGAAAGTCTTGATAGCTATGATGTCGTCATTAGCATGAATAGACTAGCAGGTATCACGTAATTATCTTATATGACCAAAAATGGGTTTGTGTACCTTGGTGAGATGAAACCTTGATTATACTAGGGAGCCATAACCCCGATATAGTTAACACTAGATTTAGTGTCATCTCTAGCACCAACAGGCCAGAGAATACTTGGTCCGAGAATACCCCATTTCCCTAACCTGTTTCTCCCCTTCCTAAACCTGAAAGACACATCCAACTCATCATTGGTGTATTTTGTAGGGTTATATCTGCCACTTAGGCAACCCTAAACCTGAAAGGCACATCCAACTCACAATGGGTACACTTTGTAGGGCTATGTCCGACATCCCCCGTAAGGAGATGTTGAATGTCCCATGTTTTTGGACATTCCTCTTTCCTCTTCGGGTCCAATTAGTTTCACAATACCATCACCCACTAGACTCTGGGAGATGTGATTTCCTCTCTTTAGAAGTCAGAATTTGTACAAATTTTGAACCAGTAATAGTGATTGCATGACCCTTGTTACGACACCCTGCAAGGCGCGCACTTCTTTATTCTTGGTATCTTCTTTTATTTCCACCATTTGAGGTACTTCTTTTCTGCGCTCCTCTCGCTCAACCCCACGGCGAATGAAGCAGATTCTTTGCAACTTCTTACGCAATCTCCATCAACAACAATCTTAACCTCTTTGTTGGGTAGAAACTTTAGTACTATTAACTAATGTTTGTATCCCGCCAGCTTGAGGTATAATCGTAAGTCTTTTCTTAAAGCTGTTGATATAGGAGAGGTTAAAGTTAAAATGTTTTGTTTTACCTTCAACCCCCAATTTTTCATCCTAAAGTGTGGAGATATAACCTGTATCTCACCCATGAAAAGGATGCAGATATAGTACCTCCCCAGCTTCCCCAGCGTATAAAACATGATGGCGTGTCCTCCTCATATCAGAAACCATTTGCAGTGGATTTATCCTCCTAACCAAATCCACAACGCCAATGGTCCTCTCCCAGATCCGGGAAAGGTATGACTACAACACCTGTTGGGAAGCCCGCGCCTATCCATCCACAGCAGCAGTCTCCTTTACTGCTCAATCGAATGTATAGTGCGATCCAGATAAATATCTCTTTTCATTCCTTTCCTATCCATCCACAGCAGCAGTCTCCTTTACTGCTCAATCAGATGTATAGTGCTATCCAGATAAAGATCTCTTTGCATTCCTTTCCTATCCATCCACAGCAGCAGTCTCCTTTACTGCTCAATCGGATGTATAGTGCCATCCAGATAAAGATCTCTTTGCATTCCTTTCCTATCCATCCACAGCAGCAGTCTCCTTTACTGCTCAATCGGATGTATAGTGCGATTCAGATAAAGATCTCTTTGCATTCCTTTCATATCCATCCACAACAGCAGTCTCCTTTACTTCTCAATCGGATGTATAGTGTGATCCAAATAAAGATCTCTTTACATTCCTTTCCTATCCGTCCACAGCAGCAGTCTCCTTTACTGCTCAATCGGATGTATAGTGCGATTCGGATAAAGATCTCTTTGCATTCCTTCCCTATACATCCATAGTAGCAGTCTCCTTTACTGCTCAATCGGATGTATAATGTGATCCGGATAAAGATCTCTTTGCATTGCTCTTATCCATCCATAGCAGTAATCTCTTTTACTGCTCAATCGGATGAATAGTGCAACCCAGATAAAAATCTCTTTGCATTCTCTTCTATTCACCTGTAATGATAGAAGCTTCCATTAATGCCGAATCTGACGTATAAAAGTAACCTAGGTATAGACCACTTCGCGTTCATGCCGCCATCCATACCTGAGATAGAACTTGAAACGAATCATATACTTAGAACATCTATCACTTAAAAGATAACTACGTTTTTTAATAGCTTTGAGGACAAATCTAAAATAACGGGATGGTGCTGTAAAATCCATGATTTTACCATAATTTTATATAATAAATTTCCACCCAATAATCCTAGAACACTTATTCATGTGTTATAATTCCTTAAGATGTGAATGAACATGTCTATCATGTAACTATACTTTTACATTCATCTTTGTTGAAAATAGCTTCATAACTTAAAACCATGAGCATACAACTAGTAAAAACAAGTAATGAAGTTATAACTAACATTGTGTGTACCACACTTAAGACAATTTGGAAATATACTATAAGTAAGTATTTAGCCACAATATGTGTGTAAGTGAACTAGGGGTATATTCAAACTCTTGGACTAGCCTAAGACCATCACCCTCCATTGTGTGTAAGCCCAACATAGTCCCAACACAAGCCCACCCTCTCTTTTGTATAGCCTTACACGGCACCAAGGGCATGTGGAAGGAGAAGGGATGCATGGGAAACACAAAAGCCAACACTTGGCACAAGTGTTCTTACCTAGGCAATCATGTCTCTTGCATTCCCTTTCCCTCTCTCCTCTTTAAGCAGAAACACACACACATACTCTCACATTCTCACATACAATCCAACCTTGTTTCTCTTATCCTATTCTCTCTCAATCATACGGCTTAAAACCATATACATCCAAAACCAAGTATTAAATCCGCCAAGATTCTTGTCTCATCCTTACTACAAATCATTAGTAGTATTATTCCTTTTGGAATCACTATAAACAAGCCCTAGCCGAAATCATCAAGGCCACGGCTTGGTTTGTTTTAGGGTTTTCTTCATCATCTTGAGTAGATCTCAAATCTCCTTGTTCATCTAGATCATTCTTGGTACTTTTAGGCAAGAGAGGTATACACATCATAATCTTTTGTTTCTTCATGCATGCATCATCATACATCTATAAGCACAAGTAAATAACATGTTAAAAATCAAGATTTGATAAAGCTATGACCTCTATAGGTCACGGCATATTTATGTAAATCATGTTCATGATTTAAAAATCTTTTAATAAGAAACTTGTGACTTGTATGTTATGTTTTAAACTTGATTTAAAAACCATATGAAACCTTTTATAAATCTAAACATTGCATGAGTTACAAATATTGTTTATGGGACTTTGGTTAACTAATAACCATAGATCTCATGAAATGAACTTGTGCAACTTAAAGATCATGAAAACCATGACCTTAAAGGTCACGGCTAAATTAAGTGGTGACTATATGATTTGTTTCCTAAGTTTTGAATAATGGAATATGAAATGTAACATGTTAAATGGAATGTTAAAAATCACAAATACAACTTATGTGTCTAAATGTAGTCGTGGGTTACACAAGACCTAAAATGGGTTAGATGTACATGCATGTTATTATACAACCTAGATCTAGTAATAAGTGTTAACTTAACATGATAAACATAAAATAAGCTAATAGATCTTATGTGAATATTGGGAGAAAACAATATAGCCGTGGGCTATATATTGTCTTCTTGGAATGATAGTAACCTTGGAAACATGCATATAACCTAGATAATCATAATGTGTTTTTGTAAATATTTACAAGACTTAAAGATTAGCTAAAGTGTTCATCTTGGAAATACCAAGATTTAAAAATATAGCCGTGAGCTATATGTGTGTGTACATGGATCTATGTTTGATTTTTAGGTCTAGACATAGTTTAGATCTTATTTTAGACTTGTGACTTATTTTCTTGATGTGTACATAGCTAGATCTATTTTGTAACATTTATAAATTGCATGCACCCTTAAAATAAGACTTGACTAATGTTAATAAGCTATAACTAATTATAGTCGTGGGATGTAAGCTTCTATTAGGGCTTATGACTTACTTGTAACCTTATAACACACCTAGATCTAATTTGGTATAACACATAAAACAAATTTTAAGTTTTATTCATCTATATAGATTTAAAACTAAATATTAATAAGCTCATAATAAGCTTATAAGAATAGCCTAAGTAAAAACATACATAAAATATAAAGTAATGTTAATGGACTAATTAAGTCCATGAAATATTAATTTAAAACTTAATGGACCCAATAAGCCCATTTGATAAATCTTAGTAATAAAATGGACTTAAGATTTCACTTAGGCCCATTTAACTAAATTAAAGGACTTAAAAGTGTGTTAAGCCCAATAAATGATTTAAAGGCCCATTTAAATAAATTAGTGGACTTGAGATATATTTGAGCCCACTAAAATAGCCCATTAGATGTTTAGCCCCTTTAATGAGCCCATATACTATTTTGAATGTTAATTAAAAGTTTTTATAATAAAATATAACTAATAAAAACTTTTTGGATAAAAATGACAATTTATAAAACTTGAGGACTAAAGTCGTAACTTATGAAACTTGTTTTGATAAACTAGTAAACACAAGGACTGAAAATGTAAATATCCAAAAGTCTAGGGTTTAATAAATACTATCCGTGGCAAAGTAAACCCTAGGGACCATTTTGGGAAGTTTCTAAAAGTTATTTTGACATTTTATAACCCTAAGGACCCTTCTTGTAAATTGCCGAAACTAAAAGAAGCCCTAGGGGCTGTTTTTGTAATTTTAGTAAAAGTTACAAAACCTAGATATAACTAGGGGGACTAAATCTGCCATAAGCCGAAACTTTAACAAGCCCTAGGTACTAAATATGTAAAATCCGAAGGTTATATTATTTAAAAATATAGAGGGACTAGTTTTGCCATATTCCGAAACATTAACAAGCCCTAACCCTAAAACCTATTTTAATTATAATAAAACATAATTAAAATACTTAGACCATAAGAATTAAGGTATAAATTCTTAAGTTCAAATTATTTTATATTAAAATAATTTATGGAAACTTTAAAGTTAAATAAAATATTTTATTTTATTTTTATTTTTAAAATAAAATATTTATATTTACTTTAGGAATAATTGTATAAACAATTATGAATATGTATTACTCATACATAAACTTATATACTTTTAGAAAATAAAATTTATATGAACGTTGAATAAATTGAATTTTAATATTTAAGTAGAACATCTTACGTCCTACTTAAAATATGAAACTTAATACTAAAGTTTAAATTAATGAGCATAATACATGAACTACGAACGTGAACTAATATTAAGTAAAATCTTTATGTTTACTTAATAATGAAATTTTATAGTAAATGAGTGATTATAATACTTGAACAGAGAACGTGAATTAATATTTTAAGTAAGACATTATATGTCTACTTATATAAGAAACTAAATTGTAAGTTGAATGATTATTATAAATACATGTATGCTAACTGATATTAATAGGTAAACATTTTATGTTTACTTAGAAATGAAACTTATACAGATAAGTTAAATGAATATTGATGATACTTTAACTACGGTTATTTAGATAAATACCGTAGCATAAATGAACTGACTAAAATCTATAAAAGCATACATATATGTTCTTTGTACTATCTATTTAGACTGTACTATCTGATTAGGCATAACTTTGGCGTGAGCTTTAATTGGATATTCATATTAAACAGCTATTGCCTACTCCCAGGTGAGTTTACAGCCCCCTATAAACTTTTGATAAAGCTTTCCCTTTTGGGAAGGAAAATATGCAAACATATAATGGACATAACCAGATTGTATAAACTTGACTATGATTGATTATTATTGGAACTGTTAAATTGTTGTAAATCGCCCGAATGTTATAAATAGATCTATTAGGGATTGACCATCCCCGTCTGGGTGAGTCATGCTCACTGCGCCTTTACTAGGACAACAGATGTATACCATGTTGGAACTAGAATGGGTGTCTTTTTGTAAGACACTACGTCCTCATCTGTTGAGGACTACGGAGGTTAAGCTTCAGTTTCTAATAATAAACAAATTTTATCTTCATTTTAATAAGAATTCTTTGTGTATTGTTACTTCTATGATTAATGTATGTCCAAACTAATTAATTGTTAAAATTTTTAAATTCACCAACTTTATGTTGACCCCCTTTAGTATGTTTTGCACATGAATATGAAGTTAGTACGTGGTGTGTGCATGGTCTCCAACATCTTAGTAATCTACATTGTAGGACTCGTCAGGGGTGCTATTTGGGAAACACAAACAATCATTCTTCACCATGTTTAGGACAATTTTTATTTATTTGTTTAAATAAACATGAAAACTGATTTAAATAACTCTTTATCTTATGCTCTATGGACTATATGTTATCGATCCACCCTAGTAAAATCACCGTGGATATTTCCGCATATTTTGACCCTACCCGGGGTGTCACAAATTGTTTGGCCCCTTGGATTTGTTCAAACAAGTCATTAATGTGTGGCAGCGGATATCTATTCCTGGTGGTGATCTTGTTAAGCTCGCGATAATCTATGCACAAACGCATGCTGACGTCCTTCTTTTTTACGAACAGAATAGGTGCGCCCCATGGAGAAGCACTGGGTCGAATGAAACCGCATTCCAATAATTCCTGCAGTTGTTCCTTTAACTCCTTCAGCTATATGGGAGCCATGCGATAAGGAGCCTTAGATATTGGCTCAGCTCCTGGGACGAGCTCAATATTAAATTCCACTTCACGAGCAGGTGGTATGCCCGGAAGTTCTTCTGGAAACACGTGTGGAAATTCTGACACCATCGGCTGATTCTGGATAGATGGAGATTCAGCCTCCAAATCATGAACGGTCGTAAGATAGCCCTCACAACCATGTGACAATAGTGCACGTGCTTGTAAGGTCGAAATTATTTGTACAGACCTTCCGGGTACGAACCCGGTGTGAATGTACTCTGGTGCATTTACATCACCGAAGATGACCCGATATGTATGGCAGTCTATGGTGGCGTGATGTTTGGATAGCCAGTCCATGCCTAATATCATGTCAAAATCGCACATATCCAATGGAAGTTCGTCAACAGGACGAATCTTGTCGTCAAACTCTAGGGGAAGGCTCTTGTACCCATAGGTTATGCGTACAGAGTCTCTTAAATGAGTGGAAATGTTTAATACATTCTCTAAAGGCATAGGGGATATCCTAACATTCTTGGCATAAGCAGTAGAAATGACCGAGTGAGTAGCACCCGTGTCAAATAAAACACATGCAGCTTGACCATACATATACAAGATTCCAGTGATGGTACTTGTAGACTTGTTGGCCTGATCGCGAGAAGTCGTGCACATGAGTCCACTAGTAGGAGGTGGCTTGGAATCAGCATGTCCACATGTGCCCTCCATCTCGCCCTTGCGGCAGTCCTTCATGCGATGGCCAGTAAGGCCACACTTGAAGCAAGCATCGCTGTCGCGGCGACATGGCCTTGGGTGCCTACGGTTGCAGGTAGTGCAAAGAGGGTGAGTATACCCTCCAGCAGGTGCCCTTGCTGGCTGGGAGCCTGTTTGGAAAAGTACACATGAGACATGGTTTATAGGTACAAAAGGACAATGCAGAAAATCGTAAGACGTAATACCAGTGATAGTTGTACGGTTAGGATGTGAACCTCTTTGGTCCTGCTCCCTCCCGTTACCATGATTCCTTGTAGAAGATTGTTAATGTGTTAGAAATATAGGTCATAAACGTGTAACATAAGAAATGAGTAAGTGTAGGGACCTGCTGCTGTTGGAGTTTCCAGCGTTGTTACGATAATTATCATTACCGCCATGCTTATCCGTAGCAGAACGGTCTTGAGTCTGACTGTTACCCTTGGGCTGAGTAGGCTGTTGCTGAGTAGCCAGTTGAGACCGGTCCCCAGTCTTCTGCCTGAAAGATGCAGTTTAAAGAGAACGATAAATATTGGATTGTACTGAATGAATTTGGAATGGTCACCGCTGAATGACGAACAAATACCTCTTCTCGGGTCTCTCTGCTTCCCTGAATTCCTCTCTCTTGATTTAATGGATTTGTGTGTATGCGTGTTGTTCGCACTCGATTCAATTCGAATTGATCACGGTTTTGGGTGGAATTGTCGTTTTCGGTAACTAAAAGGGGGAGCTTGGGATTATCTATTTCTACTCGTGAGATAAACACTACAATAATTAAATAGTAAGATAAAAATAAAGTAAAAAAACTAACCTTGAAAGGGGCGTGAAAAGATAAAACTTGAAGATTAAACTGGAACTAACATCAACAGCTAAAACTATACCTTATCTGGAATGTGAAACAAATACTAATCCGGAATCCGTGTTATCTTGCTTATCCAGAATCCATCTTGTGATTCTTATCTGGAATGCTTGAACTAGCACCAATCCAGAATCTAAAATGGTGCTTCTATCTGGAATCCGTGTCCTATGCGTTATCCGGAATGTGTAATTTGAAAGCTATTCGGAATGTGGGTTTTGGGAGTTATCCAGAATGTGGGTTTTGTGAGTTATCCAGAATCGGTGTTTTGGACGTTATTCGGAATGTGGGATTTGGTTGTTATCCGGTATGTGAACTAGGTGTTATCTGGAATCAACGAACTTGCTTCTATCCAGAATCGTGTCCTATATCTTATCCGGAATGTAATTTTCAAACTATCCAGAATGTGTGTTAGAGTGGCTATCCGGAATACATGTCTTGGGTGTTATCCGGAATCCAAGTTGTACTAGTAATCCGGAATGAGGATTTTTGGAGGGAAAAGAAGTGTTAATCCGGAAAAACACAATTAAATGCTTATCCCGGAAATGGGATGTTTTTTTGGAGGGAAATGGAGTTTTACACTTATTTCGGAATGTGAAGTTTTGGACCTAATCCGGGATACTTGAAAACACAACTTAAGTAGGGATAAAAGGGTTTTGAAACAGTCCGGGAAACAAGGTTTTTAAAAATCCCGATTAATACAAAATAAGCAAAATCCTAATAAACACTTACCAAAACTTAAACCAATTCAAATTTTAGGAAAAGCTAATAAGACACAATTTAAAAACTTTTAAAAACACTAACTAAGCAAATATTAAAAAGCAACTTTTTTATAAAAATATTAATCTACCAAAATCAACTTATTAAAAAAACTAACAAACATAAAAATTAAGCAATAAAAAGCAAATTAATCTAAAAACCTCAAACACACCAACTCAATAAGCACAATCCAATAAGCAAACCAATCACACAATCAACAAGATGAAATCAACTACATGATTAATTAAGCAAAACAATAGATTATGATTAAGAAAGGTAGAATGAGAATTTATTAAAAAGCTTGATTATATTAAAGATTAAGAATCAAAGTTACAAGATTAAGATGAAGGTTTAATAAGCTTGAAAGAAAAGCTAAAGAGAAGAAAAATAAAAACACACTAATTACCTACAAAAAAAATAATGACTAACTCTTCTAATGACACATTAGAAGACTATATATAGGGGAAGGGAGAGGTGTTGTTTTCTTCTCTCTTTTCTTCTTATCTTCTCGTCTTTTAAATAACATGTTTTTCTTGACTTTGTCTCGGGATTAGTCGAATGATAACTTGAACTCGTCTTCTATTTTTCTTCTTTTAGTAGAATTGGTTCTTCAACTTTGTTAAACTTCTGTTCTTAGACTTTTTCTTCGATAAATCTTCAGAATAGGCCTTCGACTTCTGTTCTTCTTGCACTTTTGATCTTTTGACTTCGTCTTTTGTCTTTTTCTTTGATAAAAGCCCGTGAAAGCCCGTGTTTTCTTCCTTTTTCATATTTTTGTCCTAAAACACAATAAAAACACAAACCACGCATAATTCCGCCTTTTATGACATTAAATACACCTTTTGGTCTTGTTATTATTAGAAATAAGTGGTAAAAGGATAAGTGTTTTCACACTTATTAAATCCTCTACACTTGACTATTGCAATGCCCTCATGCAATGCATTAATTTCAAAGCACGGTTTACATTTTCCATCATAATTAACCCACCTTAGCCTTTATTAAATAATAAACACTAAGGAAACTAAAAAGATAGAAATATATACAAAATGCTTGAAGGAAGAACAAGTAAAGAGATCGAAGACTTACATTAGGGCTTTGGTTGTCATGAATGTTTATCACCCTCAAGTTTCACGTTCCCCAAACCAAGCTTACAAATGAGATCATTGTTATTATAAGTTAGCAAACTAACATAAACTCATGTGGCCCAATTATTCACTTAGACTCCCTCATTCCTAGGTGTATCTCTTATATTTTATGATTGTCTTGAATGATCACGAGGATGCATTGTTTGACTTATTTCGATAGTTTATTTAGGCTGAAAATAAAGTAGGACGATTTAATCAATAGTTAGCTAAAGGGCAAAATCTTTTAAAGTTGCTTCTCGGGACCTCATAAAGTTCATATCTTGGCATAACTCGCTTCACGATTTGAGACCTTTCCCGGACCGATATCTGGCAGTGACTTCATACTTCAAATCTTGAGAGACGTTCTTGAAATAATGGTCTTCTCTTCATAATAGGAATTTCTTCACTTGAAGTTTTTGATAGATTTTTCATACTTGGACCACGACTTCTTCATTTTTCTCCAATCTTTATTTTGGATTTTGATATACAACGATCCGCCTCCTTTTAGGACTTGGATCTATTTATCCTCATACCTTGCTAGGGTCTTTTCCGATAGACTTCTCCATGATCTTTAGGGGAGTGTTTGCTTTTCGTCGTGGGTCTCGATCCTTCATATTGATTTTTGATAAATGATTCTTCACATCACTTGGGATCTTTAGCAACAAAATGTAGCCCTCGTGCCTTGTTAGGGCCTTTTCGGACTCGCCAATCTTTGCATCCCGCTTCAATAAGTTATGCCTTGGCTATGAACTCTAATTAACACCAAGCAACTTTAAAACGATCTTGTGCTAGAAGCTAAGTAACTTTTTAAATCTTACAAACTTACTTATTGCAATTAAATTTATTAACAAGCGATGGGAGAAAAATTTTATAATCAACTCACATAAATTCATAAAAGAATACCAAACTTATAATTGACTCTATCATCTCTCGTTCTCCACAATTTAAAATCTCAAGGAATGAGATTCGTGCATGCTTAGCCAATTAAATCAAAGTTTTGGGTTTTCAAGTCGTCTATAGGATCTTGCAACTTCTTAGACTTTTTCAAGTTTAGAATTTTGATTTTAAAGTTCCCTTGATAAACGACTTTCAAGGATCAATTATAGGAACTTGCGAAAAGTTCTTGTTCTTAACCCGTAAGAGTTAAGACTTTCGCGTTTTAAAGTTCCCTATATAAAAGCCTAGCAAAACTCGACTTAAACATGTTAAGGATACTAGCTAGAGTAAACTTAAATAAGTAAACTCGGGTTGAGTCAAAAGATTCATGCCGGTCCTAATATATCAAAGATATCTAAACTCATTAAAATCATTTTATTTAACTTTATTTTTTCTCTTTTGACTTTATTTTTGAAATGAAATATAAACATACAATATGATAACAAAAGGAAAGAACCTAAAAGAAAATAATTGAAAAATACTACTTGGCCAAAATAGATCAAAAATTTTGAAAATTATGGAAAAATTAGATTTTCTGGTTAAAATGAGGACAAATTAATTGAAAAGCCCACTTAACTTCGATAGAAGTCCCCCTACACTTGATATAAACATTGTCCTCAATGTTTAAGCATGTGGGAGTAAACTACCCTACACTTAGGACATTGTGCACTTTGTTTAAATCTCGCTAAGGAAGAGAAACTATAGTGATTTCAATGTGAACATATAAGATATGAAATATTGAATCACGACAGTTTAGGATAGAACCGAGAAGACGAGTACACGGGATCACGGGTCGTCAAATATCATCAAAAGTGCTCTTTGAAGCTTTAATCCCTGCACATCATAAGAAACAAGACAACAAGCCCTATGTAGCTCCTACACTTATTATGAAAACGGGTAAAAAGGATAGATCAATGTGTTGCCTCCCGAGAAGCGCTTGTTTTTGTTAACCGAGTCACGAGCCTGACTCGACCCAAAACTAATTCAAGGGAAACGTGGTGAGGGATGGAATCATCTCATGAGAGATGTCCTTACCAAAGTACAACTTCACACACTGGCCATTCACCTTAAAGTTTGGCCCATTTGGTTGCGATAACTCAATGGTGCCATAAGGGAAGTCTTTGGCGACGGTGAATGGACCAGACCAACGGCTCTTAAGCTTGCCCGAAAAGATTTTCAACCGAGCGTTAAAGAGTAAAACTTGATCACTGATACTAGCTTTTTGCAATGGGTTCAAAATATGATTCTCGGAATCCTCTCGAATTGATCGCGGTTTAAAGTGGAAGGTTTTGTTCTTGGTGACAAAAAGGGGTTTTGGTTATCGATACTATTAAAAAGATGAATAAAAGAAGTAAATAAAGATCTAAATCAGAAGAAGTGAATGAAATTAAACTGGAATTTAAATAACACAATTAAATGATAAAGCTGTAAAAGATTTTACTGAAAACCAGTACTATCCGGAATAAATGGAGAAGATGCTCTATGCGGAATAATCAACCATGCGGAATAACAAAGTCTACTCGGAATGTTGGGTCTACTCGGAATATATAAAATATTCCGAATAAAGGAAAGTAAAAGGTTCTACTCGGAATATTGAAAATATTCCGAATAAGGGAAAAATCAAGCAACTATCCGGAATATTGAAATGTTCCGAATAAGGGAAAAATTAAGATGACTATTCGGAACAATCAAATGTTACGAATAAGGGAAAAATGAAGATGACTATCCGGAACAATCAAATGTTCCGAATAAGGGAAAAATTAAGATGACTATTCGGAACAATCAAATGTTCCGAATAAGGGAAAAATTAAGATGACTATTCGGAACAATCAAATGTTCCGAATAATGGAAAAATTAAGATGACTATTCGGAACAATCAAATGTTCCGAATAAGGGAAAAATGAAGATGCCTATGCGGAACAATTGGACAAAGAACAGTAGCAGGTATATAAAACAGGGGATACGAATTTTAAGCCGAATCAAGCTAAATAACCAAAAAGGTTTAACCAAATTAACCACAAATCATCTACTAACTACAAGGATCAAATCCCACTCATAAAAACACAAATTCAACAACTTTTTAAGATCAAACTTGAACTAAATAAAAACTTAAAAACTTGAGATGAAAGATGATGATGAACAAGATGAAAAAATGGAAAGATGTATTGAATGATTAAGGTTTTAACAATAACAAAACAAAGATTAAATGTATAAGATTTGAATAACAAAGATCAAAATCACCAATCACCCTAGTGGTGATGGTGATGCTACGAACAACAAAAGAAAAGGAAGAGAAAACTAAAAACTAACTCTCTAAAATGTGAAGGGAGAAACTATATATAGTCCTAGTGGTTGGTTGGTGAGTGGGCTTTCTCCCTTTCTTCTTGTCTTCTCGTCTTTTCAGAAAAGTCGACGTTTTCGATTCTGATTCGGGATTTGTCGTCGATTAAATTCAACTCGTCTTTTAATTTCTTCGTTAAATAGACTTGAGTTTCTTCGACATATGTAAATCTTCCATCTTTGGTCCTTTTCTTCGATAAATCTTCAAATAGGCCCATTGACTTCAAATCTTTTGCATCTCTTGGACAATAGACTTCGTCTTTGGTCTTTTTCCTTGATAAAACCCGTGCAATCCCATGTTTTCTTTAATATTCATCCGGTTAGCTCTGAAAACACAATAAACACAAAAACCACGCATAATTCCAAACAAATGATATTAAATACGTGTTTTGGTCTCGTTTTAGCCAGAATTAAGTGGTAAAAGGATGGGTGTTTACACACCTATCAAATCCCCTACACTTAACCATTGCCATGCCCTCATGCAATGCTTAGTGATAAAGCAATTTTACACTTTTCTCATAATTAATCAACCTTGGCCTTATTAAAATACTACTAAACAAAACTTAAAGTACTAAGAGAAATTAAAACTTAAAAGAAGAGAAAACCATTTTGCACTTGAAAATAGCTACATGGAGATAACTTGCAAAGAGGTCAATGACTTACATTAGGGCTTTTGTGCTGCGAAGATTTATCATCCTCAAGTTTCACGTTCCCCAAACTAAGCTTAAAAACGAGATCATTGTTATTATAAGTTAGCAAATCAAACACTTACACACATGGCTTAATTAAATGCTTAAACTCCCTTATTCCTAGGTGTATCTCTTATATTTTATTTTTGTCTTAGAATGATCATGAAGATGCATTTTTGGACTTATTTCGATAGTTTATTTAGGCTGAAAGCAAAGTAGGACGATTTGATCAATAGTTAGCTAAAGGACAAAATCTCTTAAAACTGCTTCTCGGGATATCAAAAAGTTCATATCTTGGCATAACTCGGTTCACGATTTGAGACCTTTCTCGGGCCGATATTTGGCATGTACTTCATACTTCATATCTTCGAGAGACGTTCTTGAGATAATGGTCTTCTCATCATAATAGAGTTTCTTCACTTGGAGACTTTTGAGAGGTACTCCAACTTTGTTGACCACGACTTCATGATTATTTCTTCAGTCTCTAATTGGGATTTTGAGATACAACGATCCGCCTCCTTTTCGGACTTGGATCTATTTATCCTCATACCTTGTTAGGGTCTTTTCGGATAGACTTCTCCATGATCTTTATGGGAGTTGATTGCTTTTCGTCGTGATTCTTGATCCTTCATATTGATTTTAGGAATAATGCTTTTCACATCACTTTGGATCTTCAGCAATAAAATGGAGTCCTCATGCCTTGTTAGGGCCTTTTCGGACTCGCCAATCTTCGCGCCCCGCTTCATAAGTTATGCCTTGGCTATGAACTCTTATCATTACCGAGCAACTTTTAAACGATCTTGGGATAGAAGCTAAGTAACTTTTCAAATCGTACGACCTTACTTATTGCAGATAAATTATTAGCAAGTGATGGGAGAATAGGCAAATAATTACACCAAGTGAGCTTGTGCAAGAATACCGACTTATAATTGACTCTATCATTTCTCGTCCTCTACAATTTAAAATCTCAAATAATGAGACTCGTGGATACTTAGCCTAATAAACCAATTAAGGTCTACATGGTTAAGGATACTAGCTAGAATAAACTTGGATAAGTCTATTCGGGTTGAGTCAAAATAAACGCAACGGGCCTAATATATCAAAGATTTCAAAACTAGCTACACCACTTTATTAAATTTTTTGACTTATTTGTGGAATATATACATATGAAAGCAACGATAAAGATTTAAAAATTACAACTAAATGGCCAAAGTTAATAAAAAATTTGAAAAATGTTGAAAAATAGGATTTTCCGGTTAAATGAAGGCATTTTCATGGAAAAGTACACTTAAAACTTCGATAGAAGTCTCCCCTACACTTAAGATAAACATTGTCCTCAATGTTTAAGCATGTGGGAAAATTCTCCCCTACACTTATGACATTGTGCACGTTGGTTAACTCAAGTTAAGGAAGAGACGACTAAAGTGATCAATTTCAAATGTGAGTATGAAGAAAATTGAATCACGATAGTTGAGAGATAGAACCGGATTTCGGATAACACGGGAGCACGGTTCTTCAGAGATTTCCAAGATTGCAGTTATCCCTGTAATGACATCACCACACAAACACAAACGACCAAAATAGGTCCTCCCCTACACTTAGGGGGTTAAAGGGATAGATACTCGGGCTGCCTCCCGATGAGCGCTTGTTTTTTATAACCGAGTCACGAGCCTGACTCGACCCAAAATTAGTTCATGGGGAACGTGGTGAGGGATGGAATCATCTCTTGAGAGATGTCCTCACCAAAGTACAATTTCACTCGTTGGCCATTCACCTTAAAATTAGGTCCATTAGGTTGAGCGAGCTCGAGAGTACCATATGGAAAAATTTGGGCAATGGTGAATGGGCCGGACCAACGAGATTTGAGCTTTCCCGAGAAGATTTTCAACCGAGAGTTAAAAATTAAGACTTAGTCTCCAACTTGGAACTCTCGGTTTTTGATCTTGGAGTCGTGAATGAGCTTAGTTCTTTCCTTATAGATCAAAGAATTTTCATAAGCCTCATTACGGAGTTCATTCAGCTCATTGAGTTGGATCTTGCGTAGGTCACCGGCTTTGTTTATATCAAAATTATCCCACTTCAAGGCCCAGTAAGCCTTGTGCTCCAACTCAATGGGGAGGTGGCACGCTTTCCCGTACACAAGACGATAAGGCGTACAGCCGATCGGGGTCTTGTAAGCAGTACGGAAAGCCCACAAAGCATCATCAAGTTTATCAGCCCATAAGGCACGATGCTCTCCCACAGTTCTTTCAAGAATTCGCTTCAGTCCTCGGTTGGATATTTCAGCCTGGCCATTAGTTTGTGGGTGGTAGGCTGTGGAAAGACGATGATTTACACCGTACTTAGCCATGACTCTAGCAAATTGGTCATTGCAGAAATGAGTCCCACGATCACTAATAATGGCACGAGGCACACCGAATCTAGCGAATAAAGCTTTCAAAAAGTTACAAACCACCCTTGCGTCATTAGTAGGTAAAGCTTTGGCTTCAACCCACTTGGAGACGTAGTCAACGGCTACAAGGATGTATTTGTTTCCTTTAGAAGAAGGGAATGGCCCCATAAAGTCGATACCCCAAACATCAAAGATTTCACACTCTTGAATGAAATTCTGAGGCATCTCGTCTTTATGTGTGATCTTGCCTTGTTTCTGGCAAGCATCACATTTTTTTACCATATCGTGAGCGTCACGATATATGGAGGGCCAATAAAATCCCGAATCAAACACTTTTTTGGCGGTGTAGTTGGGACCAAAGTGACCACCGGTGGGTCCTTTGTGGCAAGCATCAAGGATTTCTGACGCTGCCGGTCCGTCAACACATCATCGGATAATCAGGTCGGCACATTGTTTGAATAGGTAAGGGTCGTCCCAAAAGTAAGTCTTAATGTCGGTGAAGAACTTTTTCTTTTGTTGGGACGTCAACCCTTCCTTGAGAATTCCACCCGCCAAGTAGTTTGCAAAGTCTGCAAACCACGGGGTTTCATTCGGCTTCGAGTTTATAGACATTAAGGTCTCCAAGGGGAAAGAATCATTGATTTCTTTGTTCGGATGATCCCCTTGGTAAGGAGCCTCAAGTCTGCTGAGATGATCCGCGGCTAAGTTTTCAGCTCCTTTTTTATTCGAATTTCGATTTTAAATTCCTGGAGCAGCAAAACCCAGCGAAGAAGTCTTGGTTTGGAATCTTGCTTTGTCAACAAGTACTTCAGCGCGGAATGATCGGTGTACACAATGGTGGTGGAAAGGACAAGATGGGGGCGAAATTTTTCAAAAGCATAGACCACAGCTAAAAGCTCTTTTTCGGTTGTCGTATAATGCAATTGTGCCCCTGTCATTGTCTTGCTAGCGTAATGGATTTGTTGGAAGTGTTTATTCACTCTTTGTCCCAGAACCGCTCCAATAGCAAAATCACTAGCATCGCACATCAACTCAAAGGGAAGCTCCCAATTAGGGGTAACCAAGACGTGTGCCTTAGTTAGCTTATCCTTAAGCGAGTTGAAGGCTTCAAGGCACTCTTTGGAAAAGATAAAAGGAGTATCTTTTTCCAAAAGGTGGGTCATCGGGCGAGCGATTTGAGAAAAATCTTTTATGAATCGACGGTAGAAGCCCGCATGACCCAGGAAACTTCTCACACCCTTCACGGTTGAAGGTGGAGGCAACTTTGCGATAACATCGACTTTAGCACGGTCTACTTCAAGACCGGCTTTCAAGATCTTATGTCCAAGCACGATGCCTTCTTTTACCATAAAATGGCATTTTTCCCAATTCAGAACTAGGCGAGTGTCTTCGCACCGCTGAAGCATACGTTCCAAATTGGCAAGGAAAGAAGAGAATGAATCCCCGAAGACCGAGAAATCATCCATGAAGACTTCCATGGTTTGTTCAACCATGTCATGGAAGATAGCTAACATACACCTTTGGAAAGTCCCGGGCGCATTACATAAGCCAAAAGGCATTCTTTTGTAAGCGAATGTGCCATAGGGACAAGTAAATGTAGTCTTCTCTTGATCTTGGGGATCGATGGGTATTTGGAAATAACCCGAGAAACCATCAAGAAAGCAGTAATATTCATTACCCGCTAAGCGTTCAAGCATTTGGTCCATGAAAGGTAGAGGGAAATGATCCTTTCTCGTGGCATCATTGAGTTTGCGGTAGTCTATACAAACTCTCCACCCAGTAACGAGACGAGTGGAAATCAACTCGTTGTGTTCATTGGGAACAACGGTTATTCCGCCCTTCTTGGGCACACAATGGATTGGACTAACCCATGGTGAATCCGAAATAGGATAAATCATACCCGCATCAAGAAGTTTGATAACCTCTGTTTTGATGACTTCATGTATTTTTGGATTCACCCTTCGTTGGCTTTGAATAGTGGGCTTATAGTCGTCCTCCATGAGAATTTTGTGCGTGCAGAAGTGAGGATCAATTCCACGAATATCCGAAATCTTCCAAGCAATAGCCTTCTTATGAGCTTTCAGCACGGCGACGAGGCGAGTCTTCTCTTCATCTTTCAAATCCGTCGCAATAATGACGGGCGACTTCTTGTTGTCGTCAAGGAACACGTACTCGAGATGTGGCGGCAACTCCTTAAGTTCCAAATCCGGAGGATTTTTGACGGGAGGCGTTTTCAAAGTCGGAGTATCGATAGCAATGACCGTGGGAGATGGAGGCGAAGGATTGTCTTTGTTGAGAAGATTGTCAAAGAAATTCATGTCTTCATCCCCATCGATAGGAGAATCATTAGTAGCTAAATTCGCATCTCCCATGGTATCTTCAAGATTGTTCCAAAATAAATCACTATCTCCAAATAGAGACAACGATGAATCAATAGAGGACACGGTCTCAACATTGGGAAGAGAGGTAGGAATACTTTTGCAAGCATCATTAAAGTGTTCTTCACAAGCCTCATCAAGAACGTCAATACAATTAACACTCTCATATGAGTAAGGCTGTTTAGACAACTTTCCCATGTTGAAGACTACTTTATCGTCACCCACTCTCATGATAAGCTCACCGGCTTCAACATCAATGAGAGTGCGACCGGTCCTCAAGAATGGACGACCAACAATCAGTGGTACACGGGGGTCCATCTCGTAGTCGACGACAACAAAATCAGCAGGAAAGGTGAATTTGTCGACTCCTGCAATGACGTCTTCGGCTATCCCCACTGGATAAGCAACCGTACGGTTAGCTAATTCCAAAGTCATTTTGGTGGGGACTAGCTCTGGGAGAGATAATTGCTTCCAAACGCTTAGAGGCATAAGATTAATACTGGCACCTAGATCGGCTAGGGCCATGCAATTCTCTACTCCCGGGAAATTGCAAGGGATAAGAAAACGACCCGGATCACCAAGCTTGGTTGGTAATTTCCTTAAGAGCACTGCAGAGCAATTCTCATTAAGTTGGGTGTTGGCAATATCGAGGAGCTTTTCCTTGTCGCTCAGAAGATCTTTAAACATTTTCGCATATTTAGGCATGTGAGCGAGAGCCTCAGCGAAGGAGATATTGAAATTCAGTTGTTTAAACATCTTAAGAAAGTTTGAAACCTGAATATCGTCCTTGCTTTTGAGCTTCTCTTTCCTCAACCTTGAAGGATAAGGTATATTGGATGAAGAGGAAGGCTTTGGAAGAATAGGATCACTCACATCCTTGGGTGGAGGTGGGGTAGAAGGAAGAGGTGGAGAAATTGGGGAAGGAGAAGGATGAGGAATAGGAGCAGGTGACTCGTTCTCCTTAGTCACAACCACCGTGGGAGGTATAGGAAGCTCGGGTTCCTTGGTCCCTTTGCCACTTCGAGTGGTGATTGCTTTCATCTCCCCTCATGGATTAGCAACGGTATTACTCGGAAGAGTACCCGAAGAAGAGGGTTGATTACCTTGGAAGAAACTAGCCATCATGTTCCTCAAGTCATTAGTTTGGCTATCCAGCGTATTTCTCATGTCGGCTCTCAAATCGTTTCCTTGCTTGACCAAGTCCGCTTTCAGGTTGAGCACCTCTCTCTGAAGATTTCCCACTATCGCATCGTTAGTCCTCATATAAGTTTCTACTTCTTGGTGAAGAGCGGTGGGTTGGTTGGGAGGAGCATTGTATGCAGGTGGTTGGTAAGCAGGTTGTTGGTAAACTTGGTTGTTACGTTGAAGTGGTTGTTGTTGCTTGTGAGGTGGGATGTATGGTTGTCGAGGTTGTTGTTGCTGTTGAGGAGGGCGATTAAGGTTTTGTTGTTGGTTTGGGTTGGTAGGAGGAAAGCCAGGTGGGGAAAGGTAGTTGTTGGATCGATAGCTAAGCAAGTTACGGTCACCTTGAGGTCTAGCTTGATAAGCAGGTTGAGGATAGGTGCCATATGCCGCATTCACATTCTCAGCAGGGTAGTCTTGGGTGGCGGTACAAGATGTGTAAGAGTGAGGACCACCGTATATCTCACAAGGTTGGCTGACAGCGTTCACTTGAGCGTTTTTGGCGTTGTTGCTGTTGTTGTTGCTGACGGTGTGGGTGACAAGCGATTCAAGAAGCGTAGTGATTTTGTCTAATCGCTTGTCGTTGTCACTAGTGCTAGCACTAGCGACATTGGTCCGAACACTCTTGGTTTGCACACGAGATTTATTCTCAATGATGTCCCAAGCAGCATTGGAAGTCTTAGCCAATAGATTACCCCCCCGAGGCACTGTTCAGTGAATCTTGGTCACTCATGCTTAAACCATTGTAAAAAGTGTTAATTTGATGTACTTTGGTAAAACCATGTTGTGGGCATTTTCTTAATAGATCTTTAAAACGATCCCAAGATTCACTGAATGACTCATCGTACTTTTGTTCAAAATTTATGATTTCATTCCGCAAAGCGGTAGTACGAGAGGGTGGGAAAAAGTAATTGATGAATTTGGTTTCCAAATCCGTCCACGAGAGAATACTCTGTGGCGGTTCCTTAGCAATCCAATGTCGGGCTTGTCCCTCTAAAGAAAAGGGAAAAAGTTGTAACCTTATAACCTCTTGTGGAACACCGTTGAACTTGACCGTGTTAGTGAGTTGCAAGAATCTCTTGATATGGTCGTGTGGATCATCAATGGTACGTCCCAAGAATGGTTGAGCGGAGACCATCTGGATAAAGCCTGATTTTAGCTTGAAATTGTTGGCGGCAATTGGAGGTATGACAATTAGGTCCGTGTTGCCATCTACATGAGCTTGCAGCAATTCAATCATCGGGCGATTATCCGGAAGGGGCTCATTGTTGTTGTTATTGTTCATGTTGTTGAAAGGCGGGTTGTTGTTGTTATTATTGTTGTTCGGAGGTGGTATACCGGCCATGTCTAAGTGATCGAGAGGCTCCGGCTCTTGATATGACGTGGATCGAGTGCACATACACCTGCAAAAGAACGAACAAAGAAAAACAAAGCAAAAATATTTTTGGTTTTTATGTTTTTTAATTTTTTTGTATTTTTGAAAATTTTATATTTTTTAGGATTTTTGAAAATTTTTGTGAAAAAGTAACGTTCACGGGGAACGGATCCCAAAATCCAAGTTCTCACAAAAAACTTTTGATCTTAACGAGAAGAGCCGGCAGCGGCGCCATTTGATACTAGCTTTTTGCAATGGGTTCAAAATATGATTCTCGGAATCCTCTCGAATTGATCGCGGTTTAAAGTGGAAGGTTTTGTTCTTGGTGACAAAAAGGGGTTTTGGTTATCGATACTATTAAAAAGATGAATAAAAGAAGTAAATGAAGATTTAAATTAGAAGAAGTGAATGAAATTAAACTGGAATTTAAATAACACAATTAAATGATAAAGCTGTAAAAGATTTTACTGAAAACCAGTGCTATCCGGAATAAATGGAGAAGATGCTCTATGCGGAATAATCAACCATGCGGAATAACAAAGTCTACTCAGAATGTTGGGTCTACTCGGAATATATAAAATATTCCGAATAAAGGAAAGTAAAAGGTTCTACTCGGAATATTGAAAATATTCCGAATAAGGGAAAAATCAAGCAACTATCCGGAATATTGAAATGTTCCGAATAAGGGAAAAATTAAGATGACTATTCGGAACAATCAAATGTTCCGAATAAGGGAAAAATGAAGATGACTATCCGGAACAATCAAATGTTCCGAATAAGGGAAAAATTAAGATGACTATTCGGAACAATCAAATGTTCCGAATAAGGGAAAAATTAAGATGACTATTCGAAACAATCAAATGTTCCGAATAAGGGAAAAATTAAGATGACTATTCGGAACAATCAAATGTTCCGAATAAGGGAAAAATGAAGATGCCTATGCGGAACAATTGGACGAAGAACAGTAGCAGGTATATAAAACAGGGGATACGAATTTTAAGCCGAATCAAGCTAAATAACCAAAAAGGTTTAACCAAATTAACCACAAATCATCTACTAACTACAAGGATCAAATCCCACTCATAAAAACACAAATTCAACAACTTTTTAAGATCAAACTTGAACTAAATAAAAACTTAAAAACTTGAGATGAAAGATGATGATGAACAAGATGAAAAAATGGAAAGATGTATTGAATGATTAAGGTTTTAACAATAACAAAACAAAGATTAAAAGTATAAGATTTGAATAACAAAGATCAAAATCACCAATCACCCTAGTGGTGATGGTGATGCTACGAACAACAAAAGAAAAGGAAGAGAAAACTAAAAACTAACTCTCTAAAATGTGAAGGGAGAAACTATATATAGTCCTAGTGGTTGGTTGGTGAGTGGGCTTTCTCCCTTTCTTCTTGTCTTCTCGTCTTTTCAGAAAAATTGACGTTTTCGATTCTGATTCGGGATTTGTCGTCGATTAAATTCAACTCGTCTTTTAATTTCTTCGTTAAATAGACTTGAGTTTCTTCGACATATGTAAATCTTCCATATTTCGTCCTTTTCTTCGATAAATCTTCAAATAGGCCCATTGACTTCAAATCTTTTGCATCTCTTGGACAATAGACTTCGTCTTTAGTCTTTTTCCTTGATAAAACCCGTGCAATCCCATGTTTTCTTTAATATTCATCCGGTTAGCTCTGAAAACACAATAAACACAAAAACCACGCATAATTCCAAACAAATGATATTAAATACGTGTTTTGGTCTCGTTTTAGCCAGAATTAAGTGGTAAAAGGATGGGTGTTTACACACCTATCAATCACCTATGTGAAACTCTCGGTTCTTAATCCTAGAATCATGAATGAGCTTGGTTTTCTCCTTGTAGATCAATGAATTCTCATAAGCTTCATTCCTCAGTTAATTTAGCTTGTTGAGTTGAATCTTCCGAAGATCACCGGCTTTATTGATATCAAAATTTGCCCACTTCAAGGCCCAATAAGCCTTATGCTCCAACTCAATAGGGAGGTGGCATGCCTTTCCGTACACAAGACGATATGGAGTGCAACCAATAGGTGTCTTATATGCGGTACGGAAAGCCCACAAAGCATCATCTAACTTATCAGCCCATGAGGCACGATGCTCTCCCACATTACGCTTTAAGATTCTCTTAAGTCCACGGTTAGAAATCTCGGCTTGACCATTTGTTTGTGGATGATACGCGGTGGAAAGACGGTGATTGACACCATACTTAGCCATGACTCGAGCAAATTGATCATTGCAAAAATGAGTCACGTGGTCACTGATGATAGCACGAGGAACACCGAATCGAGCAAATAGTTGTTTCAGAAAGTTCACAACCACCCTCTCATCGTTCGTAGGTAAAGCTTTTGCTTCAACCCATTTGGATACGTAGTCAACGGCTACGAGGATGTACTTGTTCCCTTTGGATGATGGAAATGACCCCATAAAGTCGATGCCCCATACGTTAAAGATTTCACACTCTTGGATTAAAATTTTGAGGCATCTCGTCTTTATGTGTGATCTTGCCTTGTCGTTGGCAAGCATCACAATGCTTAACCATTTCGTGTGCATCACGATAAATGGTGGGCCAATAAAATCCAGAATCGAAAACTTTCTTCGCGGTGTAATTGGGACCAAAGTGACCACCGGTTGGTCCTTTATGGCAAGCTTCCAAGATTTGTAAAGTTGCGGGCCCGTCAACACATCGATGAAGGATCAAGTCAGCACATTGTTTGAAGAGATAAGGGTCGTCCCAATAGTAAGTTTTCACATCCGTGAAACATTTCTTCTTTTGCTGGGACGATAACCCTTCGATGAGAATTCCACCTGCCAAGTAGTTTGCAAAGTCCGCAAACCATGGGGTCTCATCAAGATTGGAGTTAATAGACATCAAGGCCTCAAGGGGAAAAGATTCATTAATCTCTTGATTTGGGAGCTTCCCTTGATAACGATCCTGGAGTCTACTCAGACGATCCGCGGCTAGGTTTTCCGCTCCCTTCTTGTCACGAATTTCAATTTTGAATTCTTGAAGGAGTAGAACTCAACGAAGAAGTCTTGGTTTAGAATCTTGTTTTGTTAACATGTACTTCAACGCGGAATGATCGGTATACACGATGGTGGTGGAAAGGACAAGATAGGGGCGGAATTTTTCAAAAGCATACACCACAGCTAAAAGCTCTTTTTCGGTAGTGGTATAATGCAATTGAGCCCCTGTCATTGTCTTGCTAGCATAATGGATCGGTTGGAAATGTTTATTCACGTTTTGACCTAAAACCGCTCCAACAGCAAAATCGCTAGCATCACACATCAATTCGAAAGGTAACTCCCAATTAGGGGTAACTAAGACCGGTGCCTTAGTTAATTTATCCTTAAGAAGATTGAAAGATTCGATACACTCTTTATAAAAGATAAAAGGAGTATCTTTTTCCAAGAGGTGGGTCATCGGGTGAGCGATCTTAGAAAAATCTAGAATGAATCGACGATAGAAGCCCCCATGACCAAGAAAACTTCTCACACCCTTCACGGTTGAAAGAGGAGGTAATTTAGAAATCACATCAACATTAGCACGGTCGACTTCAAGATCGGCTTTGGAAATTTTATGTCGAAGAACAATGCCTTATTTTACCATGAAATGGCATTTTTCCCAATTAAGAACAAGACGAGTGTCTTCACACCGTTTGAGCATACGTTCTAAATTGGCAAGGCAAGTAGAGAAAGAATCACCATAGACCGAGAAATCGTCCATAAAGACTTCCATAGTTTCTTCAACCATATCATGGAATATAACCATCATACACCTTTGGAATGTCCCGGGAGCATTGCATAAGCTGAAAGGCATTCTTTTGTAAGCAAATGTTCCATAAGGAAAAGTGAATGTGGTTTTCTCTTGGTCTTTTGGATCGATGAGAATTTGAAAATACCCAGAGAAACCGTCTAAAAAGCAATAGTAGTCATTACCCGCTAAACGATCGAGCATTTGATCCATGAAAGGAAAAGGAAAATGATCCTTACGAGTGGCATCATTGAGCTTGCGATAGTCTATGCAAACTCGCCAACCCGTGACAAGTCCAGTAGGAATCAACTCGTTGTTTTCATTGGGAACAACAGCTATTCCACCTTTCTTAGGCACACAATGGACGGGACTAACCCATGGCGAATCCAAAATAGGGTAAATCAGTCCGGCATCTAGAAGGTTGATAACTTCTTTCTTAATGACGTCATGAATTTTTGGATTAACCCTTCTTTGGCTTTGGATTGCGGGTTTAAAGTCATCTTCCATGAGAATTTTATGAGTACAAAAGTTAGGATCAATTCCGCTAATGTCGGAAATTTTCCAAGCAATTGCTTTCTTACGATTTTTGAGCACGTCGAGATTTTTCATCCTCTTTTAAGTCCTTTGCAATGATCACGAGTAACTTCTTATTGTCTTCAAGGAAAACGTATTCGATATGAGACGGTAAATCCTTAAGCTCTAAATCCGGAAGATTGTCGATGGAAGGCGTAGTCAAATTCGGATCATCGTTTATGATTTCCATAGGAGAAGGTGGAGAAATATGGTCCTCATTGAGAAGTTTCTCAATGGTACGAATGTCTTCTTCCCAATCGGTGGGAGAATCGTCATATTTTAAGTCCACATCCCCTAAACTTGTTTCAAATTCTTTCAAAAGGAAGTCACTTTCTCATAGAGTCAGTGAGGGAGCAATAGAGGCAACGGTCTCAATAATGGGTAGAGAAGAAAAACTACTTTTACAAGCATCTTTGAAATGTTCTTCACAAGCCTCATCAAGTACGTCAATGAAATTAACGCTCTCATGTTCATAGGGTTGCTTATAAAGTTTACCCATGTTGAAGACGATTTTGTCGTCACCAACTCTCATGATTAATTCGCCCGCGGCTACATCAATAAGAGTGTGACCGGTCCTCAAGAATGGACGTCCAACGATTAATGGAACACGGGGATCCATCTCGTGGTCAACGACAACAAAATCCGCCGGAAAGGTGAATTTGTCGAAACCGACGAAGACATCTTCGGCTATCCCCACCGGAAAAGCAACCGTACAGTTAGCTAACTCCAATGTCATTCGTGTGGGGACTAGCTCGGGTAGAGATAATTGTTTCCAAACACTTAATGGCATTAAGTTAATACTAGCACCTAGATCGGCTAGGGCCATACAATTCTCTACCCCGGGGAAGTTGCAAGGAATGAGAAAGCGACCCGGATCACCAAGTTTGGTTGGTAATTTCCTTAAGAGAACTGCGGAGAAATTCTCATTAAGTTGGGTCTGAGCAATATCAAGAAGCTTTTCCTTATCACTAAGAAGATCCTTAAACATTTTAGCATATTTTGGCATGTGAGCGAGAGCCTTGGCAAAGGAGATGTTGAAATTCAATTGTTTAAACATTTTAAGAAAGTGCGAAACGTGAATATCATCCTTGTTCTTCAACTTCTCTTTCCTCAACCTTGAAGGATAAGGTATGTCGGGTTGAGATGAAGGCTTTGGAATGGATTGCTCACTCACATCCTTGGGTGGTGGAGGGGTAGAAGTAGAAGGTGGAGGAATTGGTGAAGGGGGCTCGTTTTCCTTTGTCACAATCACCGATGTAGGTGTAGGAATCTCGGGTTCCTTTAAACCTTTTCCACTTCGGGTGGTGATTGCTTTCATCTCCCCTCTTGGATTAGCAACGGTGTTACTCGGAAGAGAATCCGAACCCGAGGGTTGACTACTTGGGAAGAAACTAGCCATCATATCCCTTAAGTCATTCGTTTGACTGCTTAAAGAGTTTCGCATATCATTCCTAAGCTCGGCTCGAAGATCATTCCCTTGTTTTGCCATGTCACCATTCAAGTTGATAATTTGGCTCTGAAGATTCTTCACCAGCGCGTCATTAGTCCTCATGTATGTTTCAACCTCTTGATTGTATGTCGTGGGTTGGTTGGGATGGGGAACTTGGTAAGCGGGTGGTTGATAAGTGGTTTGTTGATAAACTTGATTATTTCCTTGAGGTGGATATGGGTTTCTTTGGGTTTGATATTGATTAGGAGCTCGAGGTTGGTTTTGATTATTGCGATTAAAGTTGTTTTAGTTTTGAGGAGGAAAACCGGGTGGTGAAAGAAAGTTTTTTGAATGATAACTTAGCAAATTACGGTCACCTTGAGGACGAGCTTGATAGCCTCCCGTGGAAGAGTTACCGTTAGCCGCATACACGTTTTCTGAATTGTCATGAGTAGAAGGACAATCGGTGTATGAATGAGAACCACCGCAAATCTTACAAGAAGTTGCTACAGCTTTAGCTTGTTGAAATTGGTTCGTAGCCATGGTTAAGAAGTTTTTGTTCATCTCGGCTATTTGGCGGGTAAGTTCGGTTATTTCGGGGTTTGATGAAGTAGAAGAAACATTGGCCCTCGGGGTATTTCTTGAGGATGCGGATGAATCCCAATTTTTGTGATGAGTGGTCATGTTCTCTATAAGCTCTCTACACTTCTCAGGTCTTCTCTTCATGAATGTACCAACGGCGGCAGCATTAATCGTATCACGATCACGAAAAGTTAAACCATAGTATAAAGTATCAATTAAAGTGACGGGGAGCGTATTATGGTTCAGACAACGATCGATCAAGACATTATAACGTTCCCAAGCATCGAAAAGCGACTCATCGGGTTATTGAGTGAAACCACTGATTTGATTGCGAAGACTAGTGACCATGGATGGTGGAAAGTAGCGCAACAAAAATTTTTGAGTCATTTTGTCCCAAGTATGAATTGAGTTTTTGGGAAGACGATCAAACCATTTTTCGGCATGGCGGGATAAAGTGTGTGGAAAAAGGTGAAGGCGAAGAAAATCCATGGAAACACCGGGCAATTTCATGCTTTGAGTGACGGTAATGAATTTGTCGAGATGTTTGTTGGCATCATCATCTAGTAATCCACGAAATGGACAAGCGTTTTGAACTTGTTGGATCATGTGATGCTTCAACAAAAATTCAGGAGCCGTGATTTGCATTGGGGCAATCGGTCCTCCTCGTACGTTCATGGTTGGTTGACAAAGCTCCTCCATCGTTCGAAGGTCGGGTGGAGGGACATGGTTGTTATTGTTCAAATTGGGGTGAGGTGGGTTGTTATTATTATTATGCACACCGGCCATATCTAAGTCTCTAAGAGTCTCGGGCTCAAAATAAGACGTAGATCGAGTACACATACACAAAAATGAAATAAAATATTATTGGTTTTTTATCTTTTTTTTATTTTTTTTATTTTTGAAAAAAAATATTATTTTTTAGGATTTTTGAAATTTTTTTATGCTAGAAAATAACGTTCCCAAAAGAACGGATCCCAAAATCCAATTTTTCTCACTAAAAAACGTTAATCTTTACGAAAAGAGCCGGCAGCGGCGCCATTTGATTTAATGGATTTGTGTGTATTCGTGTTGTTCGTACTCGATTCAATTCGAATTGATCACGGTTTGGGGTGGAATTGTCGTTTTCGGTAACTAAAAGGGGGAGCTTGGGATTATCTATTTCTACTCGTGAGATAAACACTAAAATAATTAAATAGTAAGATAAAAATAAAGTAAAAAAACTAACCTTGAAAGGGGCGGGAAAAGATAAAACTTGAAGATTAAACTGGAACTAACATCAACAACTAAAACTGAACCTTATCCGGAATGTGAAACAAATACTAATCCGGAATCCGTGTTATCTTGCTTATCCGGAATCCATCTTGTGATACTTATCCGGAATGCTTGAACTAGCACCAATCCGGAATCTGAAATGTTGCTTCTATCCGGAATATGTATCCTATGCGTTATCCGGAATGTGTAATTTGAAAGCTATCCGGAATGTGGGTTTTGGGAGTTATCCGGAATGTGGGTTTTGAGAGTTATCCGGAATTGGTGTTTTGGACGTTATCCGGAATGTGGGATTTGGTTGTTATCCAGAATATGTAAACTAGGTGTTATCCGGAATCAACGAACTTGCTTCTATCCGGAGTCCGTGTCCTATATCTTATCCGGAATGTGTAATTTTCAAACTATCCGGAATGTGTGTTAGAGTGGCTATCCGGAATCCATGTCTTGGGTGTTATCCGGAAACTAAGTTGTACTAGTAATCCGGAGTGAGGATTTTTGGAGGGAAAAGAAGTGCTAATCCGGGAAAACATAATTAAATGCTTATCCGGGAAATGGGATGTTTGTTTTGGAGGGAAATGGAGTTTTACACTTAGTTCGGAACGTGAAGTTTTGGACCTAATCCAGGATACTTGATAACACAGCTTAAGTCGGGATAAAAGGGTTTTGAAACAGTTCGTGAAACAAGGGTTTTAAAAATCCGGATTAATACAAAATAAGAAAAATCCTAATAAGCACTTACCAAAACTTAAACCAAATCAAATTTTAGAAAAAGCTAATAAGACACAATTTAAAAACTTTTAAAAACACTAACTAAGCAAATATTAAAAAGCAACTTTTTATAAAAATATTAATCTACCAAAATCAACTTATTAAAAAAAACTAACAAACATAAAAATTAAGCAATAAGCAAATTAATCTAAAAACCTCAAACACACCAACTCAATAAGCACAATCCAATAAGCAAACCAATCACACAATAAACAAGATGAAATCAACTACATGATTAATTAAGCAAAACAATAGATTATGATTAAGAAAGGTAGAATGAGAATTTATTAAAAAGCTTGATTATATTAAAGATTAAGAATCAAAGTTACAAGATTAAGATGAAGGTTTAATAAGCTTGAAAGAAAAGCTAAAGAGAAGAAAAATAAAAACACACTAATTACCTACTAAAAAAAATAATGACTAACTCTTCTAATGACACATTAGAAGACTATATATAGGGGAAGGGAGAGGTGTTGTTTTCTTCTCTCTTTTCTTCTTGTCTTCGCGTCTTTTAAATAAAGTGTTTTTCTCGACTTTGTCTCGGGATTAGTCGAATGATAACTTGAACTCGTCTTCTATTTTTCTTCTTTTAGTAGACTTGGTTCTTCGACTTTGTTAAAATTTCGTCCTTAGACTTTTTCTTCGATAAATCTTCAGAATAGGCCTTCGACTTCCGTTCTTCTTGCACTTTTGATCTTTTGACTTCGTCTTTTGTCTTTTTCTTCGATAAAAGCCCGTGAAAGCCCGTGTTTTCTTCCTTTTTCATATTTTTGTCCTAAAACACAATAAAAACACAAACCACGCATAATTTCGCCTTTTATGACATTAAATACACGTTTTGGTCTTGTTATTATTAGAAATAAGTGGTAAAAGGATAAGTGTTTTCACACTTATTATCTCTCCTGCAACATCTCCAGCTTACGTGCTGAATCGGATACTTGTGCCACCGTGTTGAAGGTAGCACACACCAAGTTGTTGGCGACCGATGTAGGAAGAGCCCATCGAAAGTGGTATGCTTGCTCTTCGGCAGTACCTGCTGCTGCGCCAAGAAAACCAGCCAAACGAAGAGAGCGCTACATGAACTCGTTGTTGTTCTCCCCAACTCTATGCCTGATCCCGTGGTATTCCCTCTTCAACTTGTCTTACTCAGCCTTGGGAAAGAACTGTCCCATCACTAACTCCCTGAACTGAGCCCAAGTCAAACCAGCCACCCAATTGTCACCACCCTCAAACTGCTTCACTGCCTTCCACCATCCCAGTATGTCACCTTCGAACTTGTAACAGGAAAACCTCGACTTGAAGACGGGGTCGCAGCCCATTGCATCGAATATCTTCTCGATATGACCCAACCAGCTTTCAACCTCACTGGGCCTGTCAGTTCTCTCGAAGGATCGAGGACGTTGCTTGTTGAATCTCTCCAGCCATGTGACCAATGTTGCTGGAGGAGGAGGAGGAGGAATTGGGTGTTGTTGTTGATTGTTGGCAGCTTGCACCTCAGCACGGATGTCGTTCCTCAGCTGAGGAATCAAAGCTTCCATCGCAGCATGGACTGCTGCATTCAGTTGTTCCTGCTCGTGCGTGAGAACCATCTGACAGTATAAAACAAAATGCATGATTAAACTGATTTAACATAAAATATATACATGGACAAAATTTCATGCCAAATAAATCATGAGAAAAATTTTATGCATGAAAACAGTGCATGAATGCATGATGCAGTTTATGAAAACTTTTATATGTGCGAGAGTGAACGCCTATGGTCGTTCACCCAAAACAAAAGACATGGCGAGGGGACGCCAACGGGTCGGTCCCAAAGTTAAAAGTTTCGATAAAAGCACATGCGACTAAATAGGGCCAGTCTTGTACCAACCATTACTTAGTCATAAACCTGCGAGAATGACATATAACATGAATTCATGAAAACAATGAATGCATGAAAACGGATTGTCAGTTCTAGGAAGACCATAGTGACTACCCACTAATCATAGGTGGTGTTTTGAGAGCCTACAGGTCGAAACCAGGCTCTGATATCATAATTGTAACACCCCATTTTGGTAAATGGAATGTCACACGTGATTATGGCGTGTCATCAAAGCATACAAGGTAAATGTCTTAAAAACATTAAATGACCATGGAGAGGTTTGCAGAAAGCTTGGGGCACCAGACTCAGGCTTAGCACAACTTTTCATCCTCAGACCGATGGTCAGTCAGAGCGTACTATTTAGACTTTGGAAGACATGTTGCGTTCTTGTGCGTAAGAGTGGACAGGAAATTGGGATGACTACATCTGTTTGGTTAAGTTTGCCTACAACAACAGTTGGCACGCAAGTATCAAGTGTGCACCCTTCGAGATTTTGTATGGTAGGAAGTGTCGTGCTCTAATCTGTTGGGATCATGTTGTTGAACGAATCATTGAGGGTATAGAGATGATTGAGGTGACCAATGAGAAAGTCGCCATTTCCAAGGAGAAGCTTCAGGAAGCTCGTGCTCGTTAGAAGAGTTATGCTGACAAACATCACAGATCATTAGAATTCCATCCTGGTGATCATGTTTTATTAAAGGTATCACAAGCATGTGGACTCAAGCGTTTTGGTATTAAGGGCAAGCTCAGTCCTCGTTTCATCGGATCGTTCGAGATCCTCGATCGTATCGGTGAGGTATCGTATCATTTGGCGTTACCTCCTCAGCTATCTCATGTTCACAATGTGTTCCACGTGTCTTTGCTCAGAGGTTATAATTATCATCATCTACATATTGTCACGTATCCACTCGATCAGATTCGTGAAGATATATCCTATGTTGAAGAACTCGAGGCAGTTCTAAATCGTCAGGATCGAGTCATGAGGAGAAAGACTATTCCATTTGTGAAGATCCTTTGGAGGGACCATCCCGAGCGAAAAGCCACTTGGGAAACGGAGGAGTCTATCCGGACTTCGTATCCTCATTTTTGTCGATGATTCGGGTATGTCCTTTTCAGCTTATCGTATATATAATTCGAGGACGAATTATACTTTTTAAAAGGGAAGAGTTGTAAAACCCGCATAAAATACATGAAAGCATTAAATACACGAAAATACGAATTAATTAAAACTTTATAATTAACTAATACACGACAAGTATCATGAACATTAATTGTATAACGACAAGTATTAGGTATATTATTTATTTTATGACAAGTATTTACGTATAATAAAAATGCACAACAAGATTTAACACGAATTTAAAACACGAACTTAAGTCACGAACATTTAACACACGAGAATTTAATAAAACACGAAAATGAAAAGTATATTAAAGGGTGTTTGTTTGGCCGACCTAAAAAGAAAAGAAAACAATAATGGGTCAAGCCCGTCCTGTAACACCCCATTTTGGTAAATAGAATGTCACGCGTGATTATGGTGTGTCATCAAAGCATACAAGGTAAATGTCTTAAAAACATTAAATGACCATGAAAGGAAATACCAGAAACAAACATCCGTACCCCGAGTATAAGCTCATCACACACAAACATAAGTACTGTAAAGGAAAAGGACTAAACAATGTCCAAAGAAATAAGTAGCAAATGTATGATGAAATGCATAAACTAGAGAAGGCTAGATAGCTTCCAATCCATATGTACGTACGCTTAAAGTCTACGAGCGCCCTTGAATACTTGCCGTTTGGGAACATTAAAGGAAAACGGCTGAGCATAACGCTCAGTGCACGGATATACAAGTATGACATGGAATAGCATAAGCATATAAGACTAATAGCAACGGAATAACATAAGTTCTAAGATATCTGGATTCATGTTCGTAAAACTGGTTTTATAGTTTAAAAAGACTTATGTTTCTATGAAAATCTATTTTAATTAGCCAAATAGCCCATATAGATCATGAGGTTCCACCGTGCATGAATACTTGGATGGGAGACCTCGTCATGCAATTAGAGGGGTTGCCTCTAATTAATTAGTCTGGGTAGCAGGGATCAACTCCTAGTGAAGGATGCAAGGCCCACATCGCACTCACTCTGATATTACTGGTAAACATGTAACTAGGATGCAGCCATACGCCCCACATGATAATATAATATAATGGCCAAAACTGAAAAGGGACGCCACGAGCAATCACTTTGCCGTGGGGAAGTCACAACACTGGTGCCTCTAGTGTTATAGTTATGGTACCTCCATAACTAGGTGACACTAGTCATGCATGTATATGGCTTAGGCTCTTATTCTAACATAAGTATCAAACATATAAAACAAATACTTAGAAAATAGTTGGCTGCAAACGGGGTATCCTAATAAGGAAAGAATGTCCATACCAAAAGGACGGGAAATCCGTACCTTATGTCCAGTGAACGGAAGAGACAAACGAAAGGAAGTCCTACTCCGATCACACTAATGCTACATAAATAGTATACATGTATAAGTATTCTTTTTACTGAGTACTTAACTGATTATATCATGTCTTAGCTTGTTTTATATGTTCATGTCTTGTTTTACTGATTTTAAGGTTATGATGTGTTTATCGTGTATTCTACTGTAAAATCCGCATGCTTTTACCATGAATAGTACCCTTATGATAGTACGTACATGATTAGAACTTTCCTTTTATAACATGTTTACGTTTCACGAACAAGAATTACAAGTATTACGTACGTGTTATAACAAGATAAGTATTTATTATGCATTAACACACGATAATTATTTCAATAATAATTATAATCACGAACATACGAACATGAAATCATGAACGTAAATTAATCACGAACTAATATTATGTATGTATGTATACTTATTTCGATCACGAATAAATATATTAAGTCACGATCGATAACTAATTAAATCACGTAAAACACAAACACGAGAACACACTTATATTTAGACACGGAAAATATTTGGGTTACCCTTATGTGGGCCCCATACCCGCGGCTACAACAAGAAACATGGGCCAAGCCCATGCAAATTTACTAAACAAGGGAAAAAGGGAAAAACATGTTTCATAATCACAAAATTTAGAAAACAAGAAAAACCCTAGTTCTTCCTCCTTGTTCTTTTGGCCGCCGGGTTTAGCATCACCAAAGGGGGTGTTCGGTTTGATTTTAGCATTAGATTTATTGCAAGGGTCGTTGTGTGTTCATCCTCATTTGATTCACGTGATCGGTATAACCTTTAACCTTTTTCTTTTTATGTTTTGATTTACTAATCACATAAAATCATGAATGTTTTTAATAACTAATTAAAAACAAGATATAAACATGTTATTTAATCATGGGGTTAATCAA
This sequence comes from Glebionis coronaria, assembly GCA_025667525.1. NCBI lineage: Eukaryota > Viridiplantae > Streptophyta > Magnoliopsida > Asterales > Asteraceae > Glebionis > Glebionis coronaria. The sequence continues at coordinate 407,712,944 of CM046877.1, forward strand.
TTTAGGGTTAAGGGGTGTTTGTTTGTTGTGGCCGACGCCTAACCGATCCCCAAAGGGGTCTCGGCTTGGCTTAACTCGCACCACCGAGACCACATGGTCTCGGTTTGGTGGTGGTGGTGTCACGGCAGTAGCAAGGAAGGGAACCCCGACCTAGGTCGGGGTATGGTGGTGTATTGGGTCCGGTTCACGGGTTAAACACGGGTCCGGTTCACACATGTTTAGATTTAAAACACGGTCCGGTTCATGAGTTATTTTTACAAGGTTAAATATTTTTACAAGTTATATTTTTACGAGACTTAAATTAAATTAATTAAAAACATGAACATAATTAATTTAATTTACATGACTTAGGTTATTAATTTTATTATTAATGCATGAATTTTAACCTAAGTATTTATCTTTTAATTAGACTATGTAATTAATTAATTATTAAAACCATGACTTATAATTAATTAATTTACATGACTTACGTTATATTATTAATAAATAATACATGTTTTAACCTAAGTATTTTACCTTTTATTTAATTAAATCATGTTATATTAAATTAAATACTTTAACCTATAGTTAATTTAATTCATATGATATAATTAATAAACTATACTATATAATCACATGACTTAGTATAATAATAAGTAAACACTTAAGTTTATATAATTAGCTTAATTATCCAGCTTACATCTAATTATGGAAACTTTCTATTTTTAGAAACTTATTTAATTAAGGAAGCTAGTCTAATTATGGAAACTTTCTATTTTTAGAAACTTATCTATTTTAAGTAGTGAATCTATTTTTGGAAACTTTCTATTTTTGGAAACTTTCTATTTTTGGAAACTTTATATTTTTGGAATCTTTCTATTTTTGGTAACTTTCTATTTTTGGAAACTTTCTATTTTAGGAAACCTGCTATTTTTAGAAAGTTACTTATTATTACACAACAAGTATAATAATACATGAAATACAAGTAATACTTAATCAGAATATAAGATAAACACAGTATAAAGCATAAATCAGTAAAACATGACATGAACATATAAAACAAGCTAAGACATGATATAAAACCAGTACGTACTCAGTAATCAGATACTTATACACGTATGTATTTATGTAGCATTAGTGATACCGAAGTAGGACTCTCTTCCGTTCGTCTTCTTCGTTCACTAGACACAATGTACGGATTCTCTGTCCTTTCAGTATGGACATTCTTCCTTATTAGAATTTCCCGTATGCAGCCAACTGTTTTCCCCAGTATATGTTTTATATGTTTTTGAATTGCTTATGTTTAATTAGAATACCTAAATCCATATACATGCATGACCAGTTTCACCTAGTTATGGAGGTACCATAACCATAACACTAGAGGCACTAGTGTTATGACTTCACCACGGCGGAGTGATAGCTCGTGGCGTCCCTTTTAGCTTTTGGCCATTTATTATATTATTAGGTAGGGTGAATGGGTGCATCCTAGTTTACATGTTTTCAGCAGATTACTTAGTGTGAATGTGGTGTGTGCCTTGCATCCTTCACAAGGAGCTGATCCCTCCTACCCAAAACCAGTATATTAAATTAGAGGCAGCCCCTCTAATTTGCATGACGAGGTCACCCCTCCAAGTACTCATGCACGTTGATATTTCATGACCTATATTGGCTAATGGTAAATATGTTAAACAGTTTTTACAAGATAAACATAAGGCTTTTCAAACTATAAAACCAGTTTTACTAAGATATAACCAGGTTATCCATGACTTAGTCTTTTCCGCTGCTTGATGTTTATATACTTATATTATTCATGCTATACTTGTATATCTGTGCACTGAGCGTATTGATCAGCCGTTTTCCTTTTCATGTTCCCAAAGCGGCATGTACTCAGGGATGCTCGTAGACTTTAAGCGTACGTGCATATGGATTGGAAGCTTCCTAGCCTTCTTTACTTTATGCATTTATCTATACTTTGATACCCATTCCTATGGACATTGTTTAGTCCTTTCATTTATAGTATTTATGTTTGTGTGTGATGAGTTCTACTTTTGGGATACCGATGTTTGATTCCGGTATTTCCTTTATTGTTATGTAATGTTTAGACATTTATCCTTGTATGCTTTGATGACACGCCATAATCACGCGTGACATTCCATTTATCAAAATGGGGTGTTACAATTATGGTATCAGAGCCAAGGCTTCGACCTGTAGTCTCTCAAAACACGACCTGTGATTAGTGGGTAATCACTATGGTCTTCCTAGAACTGACAGTCAGTTTTCAAACATTCATCATTTTCATGCATACATATATATGTCATTGTCGTAGGTTTATGATTAAGTAATGGTTGGTACAGGACCGGCCCTATTTAGTCGCATGTGTTTTATCGAAACTTTTAAATTTGGGACCGACCCATAGGCGTCCCCTCGCCATGTCTTTTATTTTGGGTAAACTAACCATAGGCGTTCACTCTCGCGCATACAAAAGTTTTCATAAAACAACATCATGCATTCATGTACTAGTTTTCCTACATAAAATTTTTCTCATGAATTATTGGTATAAATTTTTTTTCATGTATATATTTTATGTTTTGATCAGTTTAATCATGTATTTTATGTTATACTGTCAGATGGTTCTCACACGCGAACAGGAACAACTCAATGCAGCAATCCAAGCTGCCATGCAAGCTATGCTTCCTCAGTTGAGGAATGAAATCAGGGATGAGGTTCAGGCTGCAAACAATCAGCAGCATCACCCAGTACCTCCTCCTCCTCCAGCAACATTGGCCACATGGCTGGAGAGATTCAACAAGCTCCGTCCTCGAGCTTTCGAGAGAACAGATAGCCCCAGTGAAGCTGAAAGCTGGTTGGCTCATATTGAGAAGATCTTCGATGCTATGGGTTGTGACCCCGTTTTCAAGTCGAGGTTGGCATGCTACCGGTTCAAAGGTGATGCGTTAGCATGGTGGATAGCACGTAAGCAGTCTGAGGGAGGTGACGATTGGGTGGCTGGGTTGACATGGGCTCAGTTCAAGGATAGGGTGATGGAGCAGTTCTTTCCCGAGGCTGAGCAAGACAAGCTAAAGAGGGAGTACCATGGGATCCGACAGAGAGCTGGGGAGAATAGCAACGAGTTTATGCAACGCTTTCTTCGCTTAGCTGGTTTCCTTGGTGCAGCAGCAGGTACTCCTGAAGAGCAAGCACACCACTTCAGGTGGGATCTTCGCACATCGGTCGCAAACAACTTGGTGTGTGCTACGTTCAACACGGTAGCACAAGTGGCCGATGCAGCACGTAAGCTGGAGATGCTGCAGGAGAGAGATGAGTTCGGGGAAGCAGAGAGACCCGATAAGAGGTAAACATTCGTATACAAGCGGTGACCAATCCGTATTCTTTCAGTATATGTCAATATTTCATCTCTTTAAATTGTATCTTCCAGGCAGAAGACTGGGGACCGGTCTCAGCCGGCTACTCAGCAACAGCCTAATCAGCCCAAGGGAAACGGTCAGACTCACGACCGTTCTGCTACGAATAAGCGTGGCGGTAATGATAATTACCGTAACAACGTTGGACACTCCAACAGCAGCAGGTCCTTATACTTATGCATTTTCTTATGATTACATGTTATGATTCTTAATCTTGACACATTAGCAAATCTTCTACCAGGAATCATGGTAACGGTAGGGATCAGAACCAGAGAGGTTCACAGCCTAACCGTCTAGCTATCACTGGTATTCAATCTTACGAATATCTGCATTGTCCTTTGTACCGTATTTTTCATGTCTCATGCATAGTGTTTTTATCAGGTTCTCAGCCAGTCAGGACACCTGCTGGAGGATATACTCATCCTCTTTGCTCTACTTGCCACCATAGGCACCCAAGGCCATGTCGCCGCGACAGTGACGTATGCTTCAAGTGGTCTTCCTGGCCATCGCATGAAGGACTGCCGCAAGGGCGAGATGGAGGGCACATCAGGACATGCTGATACCAAGCCGCCTCCTACAACTGGATGTGTTTACATGACATCTCGCGATCAGGCCAACAAGTCTACAGGTACCATTACTGGAATCTTGTATATGTATGGTCAAGCTGCATGTGTTCTGTTTGATACGGGTGCTACTCACTCGGTCATTTCTACTTCTTATGCCAAGAATGTTAGGATACTCCCCATGCCACTAGAGAATAGACTCAGTATTTCCGCGCCTTTGAGAGACTCTGTACTTATAACCCATGTGTACAAGAGTCTTCCCCTAGAGTTTGACGACAAGGTTCGTCCTGTTGGCGCACTTCCACTGGACATGATTGATTTCGACATGATTTTGGGCATCGATTGGCTATCCAAGGATCATGCTACCATAGACTGCCATTCATATCGAGTCATCTTCGGTGATGTTAATGCGCCAGAGTACATTCACAACGGGTTCATACCCAGCAGGTCTGTACAAATCATATCAACCCTGCAAGCACGTGCACTACTTTCACATGGTTGTGAGGGTTATCTAGCTACTATTCATGACATGGATGCTGAATCTCCATCAATTCAGGATCAGCCGATAGTGTCAGAATTTCCAGATGTATTTCCAGAAGAACTTCCGGGCATACCACCTACACGTGAAGTAGAATTTAATATCGAGCTCATCCCAAGAGCTGAGTCGATTTCCAAGGCTCCTTATCGCATGGCTCCCATAGAGTTAAAGGAGCTGAAGGATCAACTACAAAAACTTCTGGAACGAGGTTTTATTCGACCGAGCGCATCTCCATGGGGCGCACCGGTCTTATTTGTTAAGAAAAAGGACGGCAGTATGCGTCTTTACATAGACTATCGCGAACTCAACAAGATCACCATCAGGAATAGGTACCCACTGCCACGTATAGACGATCTGTTTGACCAACTACAAGGGGCCAAACATTTCTCCAAGATTGATCTAAGGTCGGGCTATCATCAGCTACGGGTTAAGGAGCAGGACATCGCCAAGACTGCTTTTCGTATACGCTATGGCCACTACGAATTTGTAGTCATGCCATTTGGCCTTACCAATGCTCCAGCAGTGTTCATGGATCTGATGAACAGAATCTTCCATGAATTTCTGGACAAGTTCGTCATTGTCTTCATTGATGACATCCTGATTTTCTCTAAGTCCAAGGAGGAACATGAAGACCATCTTCGTACAGTATTACAGATCCTTCGCCAGAAGCAGCTGTATGCTAAATTCTCCAAGTGTGAGTTCTGGTTAGACAAGGTGGCATTCTTAGGCACATTGTATCAGCAGAAGGAATCACAATGGATCCAGTGAAGTTTGAGGCTATTACTAAGTGGCCGAGGCCGACATCAGCGACTGAAGTCCGCAGTTTCTTAGGCTTAGCTGGTTATTACCATAGGTTCGTGGAGAACTTTTCTCGTTTAGCACTACCATTGACCAAACTGATGCGGGAAGGGGAGAAATTCGTCTGGATTGAAGAACGAGAGAAGAGTTTTGAAGACCTGAAGCAGAAGTTAGTATCTGCACCTATTCTTACTCTCCCATCTGGTACGGGTGGATTTCAAATCTACAGTGATGCATCGGGGAAGGGACTTGGGTGTGTTCTCATGCAACATGGGAAAGTGATACGCTTCACTGCAGCTTAAGCCTTTTGAGGAAAATTACCCTACACATGACTTGGAACTTGCAGCAGTCGTGTTTGCATTGAAGATATGGAGGCACTACTTATATGGAGAATCATGTGACATTTTCACGGACCACAAGAGCTTGAAGTATATCTTCACTCAGCGTGAATTGAACATGAGACAGAGGAGATGGTTAGAGTTGTTGAAGGATTATGACATTAATCTGCAGTATCATCCCGGCAAGGCGAATGTAGTGGCAAATGCACTTAGCAGAAAGTCCAGAATGATCAACGGCATTGAGATTGAGGAGGAAATCATAAGAAACTTGGAGCGACTAGACATAGAGATCATGGTACGTGGACAACACGGTTACTGGGCTAATCTTAGAGTAGAACCCGAGTTACTCTCTAAGATCAAGGAAGCTCAGGAAGATGATGGAGAAATCTGGGCGATAACTCAGAATTTGGAGAAGCAGACAGAATTTCGAGTAGATGCAGATGGTATTTTGTGGCAAGGCACGAGACTTTGTGTTCCTGATGATCAAGAACTCCGGCAAGCCTTGTTAGCTGAGGCTCATAGCTCCCCATTTTCTATACACCCTGGTTCGACTAAGATGTACCATGACATCAAGCAGTACTTTTGGTGGAGTGGTATGAAACAGGATGTTGCTACTTACGTCTCCAAATGTCTTACCTGCCAGCAGGTCAAGATCGAGCATCAGCGATCTGGCGGTCTTCTTCAACCGTTAGATATTCCATAGTGGAAGTGGGACAAAATCACCATGGATTTTGTTACTGGTCTTCCACCAACCAAGAAGAAGCACGATGCAATTTGGGTTATCGTTGATCGACTTACCAAATCAGCTCATTTCTTACCGATCCGCAAGGAAGATTCGGTCAGTAAACTCGTCGATACTTATAGAAGGGAGATCATGAGACTTCATGGTGCTCCATCCAGCATCGTCTCAGACAGAGATCCTCGATTCACTTCGCGATTCTGGAGAAGTATGCAGAAAGCTTGGGGTACACAACTTAAGCTTAGCACGGCTTTTCATCCTCAAACAGACGGTCAGTCAGAGTGAACGATTCAGACATTGGAAGACATGTTGAGGTCATGTGCGTTGGAATGGACGGGTGATTGGGACGATTATATCTGTTTGGTGGAGTTTGCATACAACAACAGTTGGCACGCAAGTATCAAGTGTGCTCCCTTCGAGATGTTGTATGGAAGGAAGTGTCGCGCCCCAATCTGCTAGGATCAGGTTGGTGAGCGAACACTTAAAGGACCAGAAATCATAGAGTTGACTAATGAGAAGGTCGCAGTAGCTAAGCAGAAACTGCAAGAAGCACGGTCACGTCAGAAGAGCTACGTAGATAAGCATCGTAGGGACAAACATTTTAACGTAGGAGATCACGTTTTCCTTAAGGTTTCGCCGGCACGTGGTGTTAGACGTTTTGGAATCAAAGGGGAGCTCAGTCCTCGATACATCGGAACGTTTGATATCATTGAACGAGTCGGTGAAGTATCTTACCGTCTAGCGTTACCTTCGCAGCTTTCTCATGTACACAATGTTTTCCATGTGTCCTTACTCAGAGTGTACCAGTATCATCCCCTTCACATGGTTCAGTATCCACTGGAACAGATTCGTGAAGATCTCACTTTCATAGAAGAACTCGAACGAGTTCTTGACAGACAAGAACGACTCATGAGAAGGAAGACGATTCCATTCAACAAAATCCTTTGGAGGGATCATACCGAGCGGGAAGCCACTTGGGAAACAGAGGAGTCTATCATGGCTTCTTACCCTCATTTCATATTTTGAATTCGGGTATGTTCTTCTTTTCTAGTTACTTTATCTATAATTCGGGGACGAATTATTCTTTTCTGGGGGGAAGAGTTGTAAAACCCGCATGCTTTTACCATGAATAGTACCCTTATGATAGTACGTACATGATTAGAACTTTCCTTTTATAACATGTTTACGTTTCACGAACAAGAATTACAAGTATTACGTACGTGTTATAACACGATAAGTATTTATTACGTATTAACACACGATAATTATTTCAATAATAATTATAATCACGAACATACGAACATGAAATCATAAAGGTAAATTAATCACGAGCTAATTTTACGTATGTATGTATATTTATTACGATCACGAATAAATATATTAAGTCACGATCGATAACTAATTAAATTACGTAAAACACGAACACGAGAACACACTTATATTTAGACATGGAAAATATTCGGGTTACCCTTATGTGGGCCCCATACCCGCGGCTACAACAAGAAACATGGGCCAAGCCCATGCAAATTTACTAAACAAGGGAAAAAGGGAAAAAACATGTTTCATAATCACAAAATTTAGAAAACCAGAAAAACCCTAGTTCTTCCTCCTTGTTCTTTTGGTCGCCGGGTTTAGCATCACCAAAGGGGGTGTTCGGTTTGATTTTGGCATTAGATTTATTGCAAGGATCGTTGTGTGTTCATCCTCATTTGATTCACGTGATCGGTATAACCTTTAACCTTTTTCTTTTTATGTTTTGATTTACTAATCATATAAAATCATGAATGTTTTTAATAACTAATTAAAAACAAGATATAAACATGTTATTTAATCATGGGGGTAATCAATTTAGGGTTAAGGGGTGTTTGTTTGTTGTGGCTGACGCCTAACCGAGCCCCAAGGGGGTCTCGGCTTGGCTTAACTCGCACCACCGAGACCACATGGTCTCGGTTTAGTGGTGGTGGTGTCACGGAAGTAGCAAGGAAGGGAACCCCGACCTAGGTCGGGGTATGGTGGTGTATTGGGTCCGGTTCACGGGTTAAACACGGGTCCGGTTCACAAATGTTTAGATTTAAAACACGGTCCGGTTCATGAGTTATTTTTACAAGGTTAAATATTTTTACAAGTTATATTTTTACAAGACTTAAATTAAATTAATTAAAAACATGAACATGATAAATTTAATTTACATGACTTAGGTTATTAATTTTATTATTAATGCATGAATTTTAACCTGAGTATTTATCTTTTAATTAGACTATATAATTAACTAATTATTAAAACCATGACTTATAATTAATTAATTTACATGACTTAGGTTGTATTATTAATAAATAATAATACATGTTTTAACCTAAGTATTTTACCTTTTATTTAATTAAATCATGTTATCTTTAATTAAATACTTTAACCTATAGTTTGTTTAATTCACATGAAATAATTAATAAACTATACTATATAATCACATGACTTAGTATAATAATCAGTAAACACTTAAGCTTATATAATTAGCTTAATTGTCCAGCTTATATCTAATTATGGAAACTTTCTATTTTTAGAAACTTATTTATTTAAGGCAGCTAGTCTATTTATGGAAACTTTCTATTTTAAGAAACTTATCTTTTTTAAGCAGTGAATCTATTTTTGGAAACTTTCTATTTTTGGAAACTTTCTATTTTTGGAAACTTTCTATTTTTGGAAACTTTCTATTTCTGGAAAATTTCTATTTTTGGTAACTTTCTATTTTGGAAACTTCCTATTATAGGAAACCTACTATTTTTAGAAAGTTACTTATTATTACACAACAAGTATAATAATACATGAAATACAAGTAATACTTAATCAGAATAAACAGAATATATGATAAACACAGTATAAAGCATAAATCAGTAAAACATAACATGAACATATAAAACAAGCTAAGACATGATATAAAACCAGTACATACTCAGTAATCAGATACTTATACACGTATGTATTTATGTAGCATTAGTGATACCGAAGTAGGACTCTCTTCCGTTCGTCTTCTTCGTTCACTGGACACAAGGTACAGATTCTCCGTCCTTTCAGTATGGACATTCTTCCTTATTAGGATTTCCCATATGCAGCCAACTGTTTTCCCCAGTATATGTTTTATATGTTTATGAATTGCGTATGTTTAATTAGAATACCTAAAGCCATATACATGCATGACCAGTTTCACCTAGTTATGGAGGTACCATAACCATAACACTGGAGGCACCAGTGTTATGACTTCACCACGGCGGAGTGATAGCTCGTGACGTCCCTTTCAGCTTTTGGCCATTTATTATATTATCAGGTGGGGCGTATGGGTGCATCCTAGTTTACATGTTTTCAGCAAATTACTCAGTGTGAATGTGGTGTGTGCCTTGCATCCTTCACAAGGAGTTGATCCCTCCTACCCAAAACCAGTATATTAAATTAGAGGCAGCCTCTCTAATTTGCATGACGAGGTCACCCCTCCAAGTATTCATGCACGTTGATATTTCATGACCTATATTGGCTAATGGTAAATATGTTAAACAGTTTTTACAAGATAAACATAAGGCTTTTCAAACTATAAAACCAGTTTTACTAAGATATAACCAGGTTATCCAGGACTTAGTCTTTTCCGCTGCTTCATGTTTATATACTTATATTATTCATGCTATATTTGTATATCCGTGCACTGAGCGTATTGCTCAGCCGTTTTCCTTTTCATGTTTTCAAAACGGCAGGTACTTAGGGATGCTCGTAGACTTTAAGCGTACGTGCATATGGATTGGAAGCTTCCTAGCCTTCTTTACTTTATGCATTTATCTATACTTTGATACTCATTCCTATGGACATTGTTTAGTCCTTTCATTTACAGTACTTATGTTTGTGTGTAATGAGTTCTATTTTTGGGATACCGATGTTTGATTCCGGTATTTCCTTTATGGTCATGTAATGTTTAGACATTTATCCTTGTATGCTTTGATGACACGCCATAATCACGCGTGACATTTCATTTATCAAAATGGGGTGTTACATCTACAATTTTTGATTAAGTATTACTTGTATTATTATACTTATTGTGTAATAATAAGTAACTTTCTAAAAATAGTAGGTTTCCTAAAACAGAAAGTTTCCAAAAATAGAAAGTTTCCAAAAATAGATTAACTTCTTAAAATAGATCAGTTTCTAAAAATAGAAAGTTTCCAAAAATAGTAAGTTTCCTGAATTAGAAAGTTTCCATATTTAGAATTAGGCTGAATTAATAAGCTAATAATATAAGCTTAAGTTTACTGATTAAATAACATAAGTCATGTGATTATAGTATAGTTTATTAATAATAACATGTTAACTAAATAAACTATAGGTTAAATGATTTAATTAAATATAAGCATGATTTAATTAAATTAAGTTGTATAAAATACTTAGCTTAAAACATGTATTAATATTATATTAATTATAAGTCATGTTTATTAATTAATTATATTCCTTGTCTTAACAATTAATTAATACTATAGTCTAAATTAAATAAGTAATTACTTAGGTTAAAACATGTATTATTTTCTAAATAATAATTAACCTAAGTCCATGATTAATTAAATTAATTACATGTCATGTTTTAATTAATTGAATATCTTATTAATAATAAATACTTGTAAAAATAAAATACTGATATTATTTTACTCATGAACCGGACCCATGTATTTAATTTAGACATATGGTGAACCGGACCCGGAACCCGTTGAACTTAACAGTGGCAAACCGGCTTGGCCGGTTGCCACTGTTCTTGTTTAGGCTACCACCGGCTTAAGCCGGTGGTCTTGTCTTGGCTAGCCGCTGCCAAACAGTGGGTTCCGACCGGTTGTGTGTTGGTGGTTGCCACTACTGTGTCGCTGCCCCCTTCTTGACCCACGCTAGCCACCGGCTGTGTGCCGGTGGTGTGGCTTCTTGCTGCTGAGCCCCAACCAAACCAAACACCACCGAGATCATAGATCTCGGTTGGTAGCGTGATCAAAAACACACCGAGAGACTTGGGCTATCGGTTTGTGTGTCGGCCGAGCAACCAAACCCAAACAAATCCTTAATTTTACCCCCCTTGATCACGTGACATGTTTTTAATCCTTGTTTTTATTTAATTCATGTTCATGTGTTAACTAATTAAATAAAAGAATAACATAAAAGGGTTTATGGATTACCGAATGCGTGTAATGATTGGAGAACAATAACACGAACACGATCTTGAATTTGATTAACTAAAAATCAAATCAAACACCTCTTTGGTGTTGTGGTTGCCGCCGGCCAAGAGAGAGAGAAAGAAGGAGTAGGGTTTTTGATTTCTTGAAAATACTCTGTAAATGAAAAAGGTTTCCTCCTATTGTTATTTTACTAAAAACAAAGTTGGGCTTGGCCCCTTTTCTCTCCTTAGTGCCGCGGCTAGTAGGGCCCACAAGGGAAAGCCCGGTGTTTTCCCGTGTTTTAAAATACGTGCTCGTGTGTTCGTATATTCGTGTTATAATAGTTCGTGTTATATTTAAATACTTGTACATAACGATATTAGTCGTATAATATTAATTAAGTACGTAATTACGTGTTCGTGATTTTTACGTTCATGATTTCATGTTCGTGATTATAATTATTATGGTTAATAATTATCGTGTACTATCACGTACTTAATACTTATCGTGTAATTATACGTACATAACTTATGTAATTACTAATTGTGACACGTGTTCATGCTATAAAAGGAAGGTCTTAATATGTACGCACGTTTACTAAGTGTACTGTTCATGATAAAAGCATGCGGGTTTTACACGGCCCGTTATGGAAAATAACAAACACCGGAAACAAACACTTTTCATTCATTATTCCAAGTTTTACAAAAATAATAAAAACCCTAGCCTCCTTATTTTTTTAGCCTCCAGTTTTGCAAGAGAAAAAGGAAGAAAAAACAACTTTTGATCTTCGATTTATTATAAATGTGTGTTCGTATATTCATCTTTAAATCATTACGCTTTCGGTATCACCATCTAATCCTTTTCTTTATTATAATTATTTTATCATGAATCCATTTAATTTATTAATAAGAACACATGTATAAAACATGATTAAAACATGGAATTAATCTAATTTAGGTTGGTTTTACACGTGAACCGAAACCACAAGGGTGGTGGGTTTTTCAGCCGGCCAGCCGAGCCTAAGAGGGTCTCGGTGGCTGTTCCCTTTGGTCAGCCGCAAGCAGCCGACCCCTCACAGTGGGGTGTTTGGTTTGAGCAGTGGCAAACTGAGACCTAAAAGGTCTCGGTGGGAGTTGTTGAGCCGACAGTGGGAACCGGCTACAACCGGTAGAAACACCACGCAGCAGTGGGTAAACCCCACAGCTAGTGGCAGTCTGGATGGACAGTGGCAAGGCCACGCCACCGGTAGGGCTGTGGTGGTGGTTGTTTGTTGCTTTGTTAATCGTGCAACCGAGTCACTAGGACTCGGTGGGCTTAATTTTGGGGCTCGGTTGAACCGAACACCAAAGGGATGTTTGGTTATAATTTTGCTTAATTAATTTTGACACTTAGGATAATTATTTATTTAATTATTAATAAATAAATCATGGCTCCATTTAATTAAATTAACTTTAGACTTATAATAATTACTTTATATAATTATTCATGAAATTAAACATGTCACATTTAATTAAATTTAATTAAGGACTTAGCTTAATTATTTAATTACATTTTATCCATGGTATAATTATATTAATTATAACTCTTAATTTAATTATACAATTATCAAGTTATGGTAGAGTTTATTTAAAATATAAATCATGCGTATTATTAATTAATAATCACTTTATAAATCTTGTTATATTATTAATTAATAATTACTATCTTATACTAAGGTATTAAATTGTATAAACTTTACTATATTACCATTTCATAATTCATGACTTATAAATATGTTCATTAAGCCTCGGCTTATATTATATGCTTATTAAACAAGCTTATTACTATTTATAGAAACATACTATTTATGGAAACGTTCTATTCTTGGAAATTTAATAATTATGAAAACTTTCTATTTTGGAAACTTACTATTTATGGAAACTTACTATTTTTGGAAAGTTGCTATATATGGAAACTTGCTATTTTTGGAAAGTTACTATATATAGAAACCTGTTATTTTTAGAAAGTTACTCATTATGGAAATATCAAGTATAATAACACATGAAACATGAAATACGTTGATCAAGAATACATGAAACACGAAGAAATACATGATAAAACATGAAACAGTAAAACAAGTCAAGAACAAGTAAAACAAGTCAAGAACAAGTAAAACAAGTCAGGAACAAGTAAACTAAACTAAGAATCAATAAGTTATACATGAACATACAACTCATTCACGTCCTTTATTATGTAGCGCTCGTGAAGTCGGAGTAGTTACTTTCCGCCTTTCATCTTCGTTCGTTACTGGACATAAGGTACGTATATTCCGTCCTTCAGTAAGGACATTCTTTTTCAATGCATGATTAGGATTCCCCGTTTGCTGCCATCTATTTTCCCCATTTTACATGTCATAAAACTTTCATTGTTTGCCATGCTATCATTTTAAATTGCCTGAGCTATATACACGCATGTCCATGTTCACCTAGTTATGGAGGTACCATAACCATGACACTTGAGGAACCGGTGTCATGACTCTTCCGTGACGAGAGTGATTTCTCGCGGCGTCCCTTTCAGTTACTTGGACATTATTATTATTATTATCGTGTGGGACGTATGGATGCATCTTAGTACATGTTTTACAGGTTTACAAGGTGATTGTGGTGTGTGCTCTACATCTGTCACATTGGAGTTGATCCCTCCACCCAGACTTATATAATTAGAGGTCACCCCTCTAAATGGATGACGAGATTACCCCTCTATGTATTCATACACGTTGATATACATCATGACCTATATGAGCTCTTGGCATTTAAATTACATTTCATGTATAAAACTTAAGATTTTTCAGTTATAAACCAGTTTATAAAACATGTTTTAGGTTTTCAGGACTTACACATATTCTGTTGCATTTTATATTTTACATATGTTTCAGTTATTCTTATCATGTCATTATATCCGTTCACTGAGCGTATTGCTCAGCCGTATTTTCTTTCCATGTCCCATACGGCAGGTACACAAGGACGAACTTGAGCAACTGAGAGTACGTGCATAGGATGGAAGCTACCTTAGACTTTTTTTCCTTTTGCATTTCATATACTTATGCTTGGTTGGACAATGTTTAGTCCTTTTCTACATTCTTTACTTTATGCATGTTTGAGCTTATGTTTGGGGGTCGATGTTTGATTTCGGCTTTCCTTTATGGTCACTTATGTTTTTAAGACATATTACTTTTCATGCTTCGATGACAGGCTATAATTATCATGTAACGGTCCACTTATCACAGTGGGGTGTTACAAGTTATCGTGCTAGTATTAAAGCAACGCCTTTCAAAATACTTTATGGAAGAAAGTGTCGATCTCCTGTTTGTTGGGCTGAAGTTGGAGATGTTCAACTAACATGACCAGAAATAATACATGAAACTACTGAAAAGTTTTTCCAAATTCGACAGAGATTACAAGTTGCACAAGATAGACAAAGGAGTTACGCCAATACTAGATGATGAGACTGCTTTTATACATGGTCTCATCGTCCAAATCGGGCTTAAAATGCATAAAATATCATCAAAACTGCCAAATATATGCTCGTGTTTGTTACTTGTGTATTTTTAGGTACGGATATTGAGGAAATGGCAAAAGATCACAAGAATCATTCAAAAACGAACACGGGAAACGAAGTCGCACAATGAACCAGGCCCAAGTTTGGATTTTGCAAAAAGACCCTTGAAGAATTGAGGATTGGCAACTTTAGTCCCTCATCTTTGAAGAACTTGTCACAATTGACCCTCCAAATGTCAATTGTACAAGAATGATCCCTAAAATTTGAAGATATTACAAGATCAGCCTTGAAGAATCCAAGAAAATACATTAAAGGCCCTTGTAAAAAGTTTTGGAAGAATTAGTGCCAAAAATGACAACTTGTCAAAAGTTGTCTAGTGCAAATTGGGCGTTGATGGGTATTATTTACAACATGGAAGAAATGTGAAATCTTGGGGGCCAAGTCTGCCAAACCACCAAACCTCCTCCACCACTCATATCCCTCCACGTTAGCAAACCCACCCACTTACCCAATATGTTAGAAATACGTTTTTACGTATATTAGAAGTATCGGTCACTCCACAATATTATTTACGTTGTAATAGCTCGTAGTTAACAAATAGTTATTAGTTACTTATTTAGTTAAGTAAGAACCGGTCCATGGGCTTGTCATGGACCGGCCCAAGCCCAATGTAGCTTGGAAGTATAAATACCCCTTTCCACCATGGAAAGGGGTTGGTTGTTGTCATTTGTTCTAGTTCCACTTAATAAAATACACATAGTTTCTCTCTCACTTTCTCTCTCTAGTTTGTCTCTCTAGAAAACATCAACCCACTTCATAGATTCATAGGTTATCAAGATTCTACATTTGGTATCAAGAGCTATGGGGTGATTTAAGGTAATGATTTGTGTGGTTTTTTAGTTTTTGATTGTATTAGTGTTCTTTATGAAGATCATCTTGATTCTTGGAGTTTTTGGTGTTTTTGTGATTGGGATTAGTGGATAAGTATTAGTTTTTACTTATTATTGTTGAAATCACAAAACTTTTTGGGTCATTTGGTAAAAATCTGGGTTTAATCTTCATTTTTATTGGTCGACTGTTCATCGTAACAAACTTCTGATTACCCAGCAAAAGTTCCGAACCAACAAGTTCCGGATCAACCAAGAAGTTCTGAACGAAAAAGTTCCGGATCAAGAAAGTTCCGAACCAAGGAAAGTTCTGAACCAAGGAAAGTTCCGAACCAAGGAAAGTTCCGAACCAAGGAAAGTTCCGAACCAAGGAAAGTTCCGAACCAAGGAAAGTTCCGAACCAAGGAAAGTTCCGAACCAAGGAAAGTTCCGAACCAAGAAGTTCCGAACCAAGAAGTTCCGGATCAAGGAAACTTCCGAATCAAGGAAACTTCCGAATCAAGGAAAAGTTCCGGATCAAGCCAAAAGTTCCGAATCAAGGTAATTCCAAGCCAAATCTTCCAAATCAAACTTCCGAATCAACAAAAAGTTCCGAATCAAGGGTTATTTTGCTTGTTTTTCGACGATTTTTAGAGGATTTAATCTTGGTTTCTTACAACAAAAACTCAACACAATTCATAAAGCTTTACTTCACTGCTCGATCAAACGATAATCTTTGTCTCTTTGAAGTTAACAAAATGAATCCAAATTCAGTAATGCCTCAGATGACATCACTTACGGATATTTTCGTCATTACGGGAACGGATAATCGCCCGCCAATGCTCATCAAAGAAGTTTTTGAAGCATGGCAAGGCCGGATGATGTCTTACCTTAAGGGAAAACCGGTTTATGGGAGGCTTATGGTTAAGTCAATTTTAAATGGTCCACTTGACTATGGTACCATCGTGGTCAACAATGTGACTCGACCAAGAGAATTTGAAGAACTTACACCAGCTCAACAACTTGTTGCCGATGCGGACGAAAAGGCTCTTCAAACCATTCTCCAAGCTCTTCCCCATGACATCTATAGGATGGTAAGTCAGTATACTGTGGCAAAGGATTTATGGGAACGTCTTAAGGTGTTGCTACAAGGTACGTCTCTCACCAAACAGGAAAGGGAATATCAGTTGTATGATCTGTTTGATAGATTCACGTACAACCCAGGGGAAACGCTTCACGATTATTACTTCAGATTCACCACACTCATGAATGATCTGAATGTATATAATCTTGTGATTGCTCCATTCCAGGTTAACACCAAATTCTTGAATACTTTACCTCAAGCTGAATGGGGTGAGTATATTACCGATGTTAAGTTACCCAGGGATTTGCATAAGTGCAATTTGGATCAACTATATGCTTTTCTTCAGCAGCATGAGAAACATGTGATCATGCACCGTTCTCCACGAGGTATGTACCCTGATTCATTAGCTTTGATGGCGAATCAACCAAGCTTGTCTCACAACAACACTCCTTATATTTTGGGACATCAAGCCTATCATCCATCACCTTACATGACACCAACCTTTCCCCAATACTCGATTCTACCGCAACCACCCACCTCACATCAGCAACAATATCGGTTTAGTGCACCTTCATCACAATATGCTACACAACCTCACCCAGCAAGTATTGCACCTTATGCTCAATCCTCATATTCCTCTTATCAAGAGAATGCAGCATATCCAACAAGCTACCCTGATCAAATGAGTATTCCTTCTAGTGATTATGCAGCTCATCAAGACCAAGCAATGTACTGTGATGATGAGGAAGTCCCCGTTCCTGTATTCAAACAAGGTGCTGACCCAGTTGAAGTGTTAACCACTATGTCTGCTTATCTCACAAGGACCTTAAGCAAACGAGGATTTAGGGGATCAGCTCCTACCAACAATCAGTTGAGGAATTCATCCAATTCTCGCCAACAAGCTACAATTGAGAATGGCAGGGTAATGGTTCAGCCTATTCAACCATATCAGGGGAGACCTACCACATCAACTACCAATGCTCGCACGGTCAATCAGGCTCCAATGGTCAATCCTGCTCCACGGGCTAATTCCACAGGCAAGTTGAGAATGATTACATGCTACAACTGCAAGGAAGAGGGTCACATGTCCAGGGATTGTAAGAAACCCAAGAGGAGAAGGGATGCACAATGGTTTGCAGAGAAGATTTATCTGGTGAATGCTCAGGCACAAGGAAGGGAACTTGATGAAGAGGAGCTTGCATTTCTTGCTGATCCAGGGATTGCTGAACAAGACACTGTCACCACACAGAATGCAGCATACCAAACAGATGATCTCGATGCGTATGACTCAGACTGTGATGACTTTCAATCTGCAAAGGCTGCTCTCATGGCAACTATCTCCAGCTTAGGGCCAGAAAAGAGATCTGAGGTACTTATTAATACCACTGATAATACCACTGATGCTAGTATTCAACCACATCAAGTTGTGTAAGAGAGTGCTGATTCGAATGATTCTTCGGTGATGAGTCTTTCAAATGAGGAGACAATCAATGATAGCAATATCAATGTGAGTCCCCAGACTTTGAGTGAATCACAACCGGAAGCCATTTCGCATACGCCTACTCCTGCTCAACAAGATTTGGTCATGGTTCCTGCTACATTACTTAGCCAAATGAATGCTGCACTCTTAGAAACCCTAGCTAAGAATAAGAATTTGTCTGATGAGCTTGCCTTAAGCAACGAGAAAGTTCAAACTTTAGAATTAGTGCCTTCGTCTAGTGTTCTAACTAATCCCGAATATGATCACTTTCGAAACAAACAAATGGGTCACTTGCAAGAAATTGAAAACTTAAGAGCAAATCTGTCTAATGAACTTAGAGAAAAGGAGTTAGTGGTCACTAATTTTCAAAAGCTTCAAACGGATTTTGAATCACTCAAGTCTAAGAAGAATGAAATGGATATTAATGCTGCTAATAAGATTAGAACTCTAGATTATTTGCTTTTAAGACAATACGCTGCTTCTCAACTAGTACACTTATTTGATGCTTCGTTTAGAGAATTTAACTTATCTCGTCAAAAAGGCCTTCCCCCTAACCCACGGTATGCAAAACAAGCTTTAAGACATAGTCCTAGACTTTATAATGCAACTCAATTAGGATTGGCCTTAGACCCGATTGTTTTTCCCGATGATCGAACAAGTAAGGATCTAGTTGATGAGGATCGGTCATACAATTCTGCAAAATATCCCGAGTGTGATTATTTTAAAATGAATAAGGAGCTTGCAAAAACGGATTTTAGAATTCGCTTCCATATGGACAAAGATCTCATCACAGCACCAACCTACATATTAGATGAAGAAAACCCTAGTACATTTCCTACACTTGTCAATATGGAAGGCCCTAAGGAAATTCCAAAGGATCTTCCACCTGTTAGCACTGTATGGTTAAACTTGCAAGAGATTAATCAATACTTTACTAATTTTGACAAGGTCATTTTGGAATGTACGACTTCAAATAGCTTAAACGCCGGAGAATGGGCTTTCGAACATATGAACGAGGTGTTTAAAAATGAGATCAATCCATTTGTCGAAAGTCTAAAAGGAACTTTTGCATCTCTTAAGGAAAATCTTGTGTTTGAAATTGGTGAAGTTCAAAAAGTGTTTTATGAAATGGACACCGCTTACGAACTACAACTAATTGAAAAAGAAAAGATTTTAACCGAATATGACCGATTCTTGTCTGCAGTAATCTCGTGTGATGTGCTTACTACTGTAAATGTTAATTATTCGAATGAGCTTACATCCGCTATGATTAATTGTGATGTTGTGCATATATGTGATGATGTTTGTGATCTTTCTGTAAATGTTGCTGATACTGTAAATGAGGTAGATAATCATTCTTGTCACGAATCTAACGCTGAGTTTTTAAAGCTACAAGATTCTTACAATTTACTTTCAAAACGCTTTAATCAACTAGAACAACATTGTATATCTTTAGAATTAAAACACCAAACTCTAAATGAGGATCTTTTGATATCAAATGGTTGTGAAAACGGTGTTGAGACGAGTGACAAGATGATTGCAACTGTTAAGGCATTAGAGGAAGAGATCATGAGATTGAAGAGAGATGTGTCATCAAATGAAACATTAAAATTGGAACTAGAGGCTGCAGAGTCTAAAAACCAGGCCTTAGAAATTAGACTTTCGTCTATTCTAGGGGAGATGGATCGTGCAAGACAGGGAATGTCCAAACTTTATGGTTCACTAGAAGAACGCTTCGCTTTTAATGCGGCACAGCAACAATTTTATGTTGAACAATTGAACCAAAAATGTGAGGAAATCTCTGACTTAAACATCCTGCTCATTGACAAAAACATGGTTTTGGCCGAGTTAAAGGAGACACTTCTTCTCACCCGACAAGAAGTTGTTGATAACTTAGCTACCGACTCTGCACCGTCCACTAGTGCTCCAACAACCAAGTCAGTAGTGCTTTATAAGAATCCGCTTCATAAGAGAAACCCGGTTACCTACGATGATTATATGAGGAATGCCATTAAGCATGTAGATCTTGTTAGGGATATCTTAGATGATCTTTATGCCTTAGATCCCTCAAGTAGCTACTATTATTCGGCTCATGAATATATTAAGCGAGTTCAATATTGCTTAGCATATTTGCAATACATAGGTACACCAGGCTCTGCACTACTTACTAATAGGCCCATTGCTGTAACTCCATTTAATAAGACTCCAGGAGCAAAACCGACATTGGCACAATCAAGTAAGGCACCTTTAAAATCTGTTGCTAATATTCCCACTTTGCCTTCTACAGGATTAAAAGAGACTACTAAGGCTAAAGGATCGCCACTCAAGAAAGATAAGATCAAGCCCTCCACTAGTAGTGCCAAAAAGAAGAAAGTAGAAGATCACCATAGGAATGTTAGTTCAGTTTTAAATAAGAAGAATCATGTTAAGACTAAAAGCTCTGCGCCTGTGCAGAAGCCTAAACCATTTGTGAATTCTGATTTAAAATGTTGGAATTGTAATGAATGTATGTTTTCCCAACGTCATGATTTGTGTCTTATTTATCATGTGAATGAAATGGATGCCATTAGGAATGGTCTTGAATGGAAACCAACGGGTAGAACTCGTGCCCAAGTTGGCTGGCAATGGCGTCCCACTGGTAGGACCTTTACATTAGATGGAAAAATGTGCCCTTTAACTAGGAATGCATCCATTGAGGTTAGGTCTGAGCGTCCTTTAGTTAGGAACACTCGCACTCAATTATGGAAACAGGGCCCTTTAATTAGGTCAGCCCCCACTATAGTGCCTATCAGTGAAGAAATACCTCAGGATTTAAGCCAACTAGAATCTACACCACCAATTAGGAAGAAGAAGGCTAGGAAATCTAAGAAACCTAGAGTTAGCAAATCTAAGATTATTAAATCTGTACCTGCTAATAACAAGGAACACTCAGATTCCGATACCTCTACATTGTCTTCGTGTGGTGATATTTTCAGGTGGTCCAAATCATCCTGTGGTATTTGGACTCCGGTTGTTCAAAACATATGACCGGAAATCGCTCGATGCTCCGAAATTTCGTCAGCAAGTTTCTTGGTACGGTTAAATTCGGGAATGATCATATAGCAAAGATAATGGGGTATGGTGAATATCAGATTGGAAACGTGACGATTTCAAGGGTATATTATGTAGAAGGTCTTGGTCATAATTTATTCTCAGTAGGACAGTTTTGTGATTCCAACCTTGAGGTTGCTTTTCGACAACACACTTGTTTCATCCACAACTTGGAAGGAAAAGATTTGTTGAAGGGATCTCGTGGTGCAAATCTTTATACCTTGTCCTTACAAGACATGATGGCCGCCTCTCCAGTATGTCTTCTCTCTAAAGCATCTAAGACCAAGTCATGGTTATGGCATCGCAGATTATCTCATCTTAACTTTGATGCTATTAATCATCTGGCTAAAAACGAATTAGTTCGTGGTCTTCCAAAGCTTAAATTTCACAAGGACCATTTATGTTCCGCGTGTTCAAGGGGGAAAAGTACCAAGAAATCTTACAAGCCCAAAGCTGAAGACACCAATCAAGAAAAACTTCATCTTTTGCATATGGATCTTTGTGGGCCAATGAGAACTGAAAGTGTGAGCGGTAAAAAATTCATTCTGGTGATTGTGGATGATTTCTCCAGGTTTACATGGGTTAGATTTCTACGTACAAAGGATGAAGCACCGAAGGCTATCATCACTTTTTTGAAATTCATTCAGGTACGTTTGAATACTACTGTCCGCCGTATTCGTACAGACAATGGTACAGAGTTCGTCAACCAGACTCTTCGTGATTACTATGAAGGAGTTGGTATCTCACATGAAACATCCGCTGCACGCACTCCACAACAAAACGGTGTCGTTGAAAGACGGAATCGTACACTTATGGAAGCTGCTAGGACTATGCTTATTTACGCGAACGCTCCATTGTTCTTGTGGACAGAGGCTATATCTACTGCATGTTTCACCCAAAACCGTTCTATCATTCGGAAACGCCATGGAAAAACACCTTATGAGCTTCTACATGACCGTAAACCCGATGTTTCATTTTTTCATGTGTTTGGTGCTCTTTGTTATCCAAACATTAATAGTGAAAACTTGGGTAAGCTTCAACCGAAAGCCGATATAGGTATTTTCATTGGTTACTCACCGTCCAAGAAAGCATACCGAATCTATAACCGTCGTCTTGGCAAGATTGTAGAAACTATGGACGCAGATTTCGATGAGCTGACAACGATGGCTTCTGAGCAACACAGCTCTGAACCCGCGCTTCATGAGATGGGAACCGGTGCTATTAGTTCCGGATTAGTTCCCAATAATCCTACTTCTACATCATTTTTACCACCTTCAAGGCCCGAGTGGGATAAACTGTTTCAACCGTTGTTTGACGAATTCTTTGATCCCCCAAATGATGAAGTTCCAGCACCTATAGTGAGAGCTCCAATTCCTGAAGTTGTTGCTCCAACCAATGAAGCTTTATCTAATGCATCTTCAATTCACATTGAACAGGATGCACCTTCACCAAGTGATTCTCAAACTACACCGGAATCGTCACCCCTACTTGTGCCTAATGATGTGGAAGAGGATTCTATTGATCACGACTTGGAATATGCTCATCTACAAGAGCTTCCTTTCTTTGGTGTAGCGATACCTGAAAACCCTTCAGCCGCGTCTACCTCAGAAGAAGCTCCTTCTATTGTTCACTCCAGACCACCTAGGATTGAACACCATAGCACTAAATGGACAAAAGATCACCCAATTAGGAATGTCATTGGAGATCTAGTTCGACCAGTCTCTACACGCCATCAATTACAAGAGAGTGCACTCTATTGCTACTTTGATGCATTTCTCTCTGAAGTTGAACCCAAAAATTGGCAGCAGGCTATGACTCAATCATCTTGGATTGAAGCCATGCAGGAGGAACTAAATGAATTCCAACGACTTGAAGTATGGGAATTAGTTCCTCTCCCTGACAAGGTTAACATTCTTACCTTGTTATGGGTTTATAAGGTTAAACTTGATGAGATGGGTGCGGTATTGAAGAATAAGGCTAGATTGGTCGCTAGAGGATATAAACAAGCCTTGGGTATAGACTTTGAAGAATCTTTTGCTCCTGTTGCGAGATTGGAGGCGATTAGACTATTCCTTGCGTATGCTGCTCATATGAACATGATCGTCTATCAAATGGATGTGAAGACGGCATTTTTGAACGGTGAACTAAGGGAAGAAGTCTATGTTAGTCAGTCGGATGGTATCGTCAGTACGGAGTTTCCTAATCATGTGTACAAGCTTAAGAAGGCTCTCTATGGGTTGAAACAAGCTCCACGCGCGTGGTATGATCTCCTGTCAACATATCTCATTTCGGAAGGCTTCTCCAAAGGCAAGGTGGACCCCACTTTATTCACTCTCAAGGAAGGCAACGACATGATTCTGGTACAAATTTATGTTGATGATATAATATTTGCTGCCACTAACATAGAATTGTCAAATCGCTTTGAGAAGATAATGTCCACACGCTTTCAGATGTCGATGATGGGAAAAATTTCATTTTTCTTAGGATTACAGATTTCTCAAAATCCCAGAGGCATCTTTATTAATCAATCCAAATATGCTCTAGAATCTCTTAAGAAATATAACTTTGAAAATTGTGACCCCGTGGACACTCCAATGGTGGAGAAATCCAAGTTAGATGAAGATAGGAATGGGACTATTGTCGATCCAAAACTTTACCGTGGGATGATCGGCACCCTTCTGTATCTGACTGCTAGCAGGCCTGATTTGCAATTTGTTGTATGCATGTGTGCCCGGTATCAGGCTCGGCCTACCGAAAAGCACCTACATGTTGTGAAAAGGATCTTTCGGTATCTAAAAGGAACACTTCATCGTGGTCTATGGTATCCGAAAGATTCCTCTATTGCTTTAATATCATACGCAGATGCCGATCATGCTGGATGTCAAGACACGAGGCGTAGCACTTCTGGATCTGTGCAACTCCTTGGAGATAGATTGATCAGTTGGTCTTCAAAAAGGCAGAAAAGTGCTGCAATTTCTAGCACGGAGGCTGAATACATCGCCATGTCCGGTTGTTGTGCTCAAGTCCTTTGGATGAGATCATAATTAACTGACTACGGTTTGGGATTCAACAAAATCCCGATGTATTGTGACAACAAGAGCGCCATTTCCCTTTGCTGCAACTATGTTCAACACTCCCGGGCCAAGCACATAGACATTCGCTACCATTTCATTAAGGAGCAGGTGGAGAACGGAGTGATCGAGCTGTATTTTGTCACTACTGAGTACCAGCTGGCGGATATGTTCACCAAAGCCTTAGATCGAGGACGAATCGAGTTTTTGATCGACAAGCTTGGTATGAAATCATTCACTCCAGCGACTCTCAAAGAGTTGGCAGAAGAATCAGCTGAATAGTCGTGGTAAACTATTCAGAGTATCCTTTGTTCGTGATCATGTATATTATCGTAAATATATAAACCACAAAAGAAAAATACAAAAATATAAAACCAACAAAAATCATAAACAATATAAAACCTAGAAAAACCATAAAAATTATAAAATCCAGAAAAACCAAAAATATTTTTCGTTTTTAAATCGGGCATGTCTTTTAGTACGGTAATATTTACGGCCTTAGAAATGTCGATCAATATTGACACGGTGCCATAAATAGAGTCCGTATAAAAGTTGTACATTTTTAAAAACATGCCCATAATGGCTTGTAGTTATTTCAGACTGCAACCCGGTTTTCATATTAAAGTCACGTATTTCCTTGGAAAACGTTAGCTCAGAACGGGAATTAATTTTCTCGGGCATGATTTACAAGCCAAATCATGCAAAGGGATCAAGTTTACTTTACAACTTGGTCCAACACGAATTTATGTACGTCTCAGTGCATTAATTTGTTAAAATAAGAGAAATCTTATTGACACCACGAATCAATCTTTTTCAAGATACAAATTGGAAATGCTTTCATCAATATTTGACTCTTTAAACAATGACTACAGCTCTTTAAATAGAAAACGGGTCATCGTTTAAGGGGGAGAAAATATTAAATCATCTTCGTCATTAAATTGATTTTCAAAAGTGATTGTGAAAAATTAATGGCTAAATGGTAATTGAGTGGTTTTGCTTTAGAAAACGACTTGAGCTCGTTCAATGTGATAGGCATTGCTTTTAGATCTTGGAGATATGCTAATAGGTTGAGATACTTAAGTTGTGTTGGCAAAATTCAACTATGCTTAAGAAAAAATGAATAGATAAGTTACAAACAAAAAGGAAAAGAATAAGGAGTGTAGGGTATAAAGTGACAATGTGTGAAAGTTGTAAAATTGACCTAGTCAAAACATAATCCCCCGCCCCCTTTTTTCTTTTCACTTTACTGTTTATCTTTCTCTCTTCTTACCGCCATTAAAACACACTCAAGAGCTCTCAAATCTTTGGTTCTTAATCAGCCAAGTTGTTTCATTCGATTTAAAAGGTACAAAACATCAATCTTTATTCTCTAATTAGTCTAATTCATCACTATCTCCTGGTAAATGATTCGTTTAATTAAGATTAAGTCCAAATTAGGGTTTGTGTCTAATTAAGCAGTAATTGATTAAGATTTGTGGTGGGTTTTGCTCGGAATAGCTTTAGATGATGTTTAATTGCCTTAGTTTGCCTTAGAACTCACAAACGCGCATAGATTAATCATCATAGCTACGTTTGAAAAGTTCCGGATGAACATGGATATAAACTTCCGAATGAAGGATTTTTCTGAAAAACTTCCGAATGAGGAAGTTCCGAATGAAGGACTTCCGAATGAAGAAGTTCCGAATGAAGAACTTCCGAATGAAGAAGTTCCGAATGAAGGACTTCCGAATGAAGAAGTTCTGAATGAAGGACTTCCGAATGAAGAAGTTCCGAATGAAGAACTTCCGAATGAAGAAGTTCCGAATGAAGAACTTCCGAATGAAGAAGTTCCGAATGAAGAACTTCCGAATGAAAGAAGTTCCGAATGAAGAACTTCCAAATGAAGGACTTCCGAATGAAGAAGTTCCGAATGAAGGACTTCTGAATGAAGAAGTTCCGAATGAAGAAGTTCCGAATGAAGAACTTCCGAATGAAGAAGTTCCGAACGAAGGACTTCCGAATGAAGAAGTTCCAAACGAAGTACTTCCGAATGAAGAAGTTCTGAATGAAGGACTTCCGAATGAAGAAGTTCCGAATGAAGAAGTTCCGAATGAAGAACTTCCGAATGAAGGAAGTTCCGAATGAAGAACTTCCGAATGAAGGAAGTTCCGAATGAAGAACTTCCGAATGAAGGAAGTTCCGAATGAAGAACTTCCGAATGAAGGAAGTTCCGAATGAAGGAATGTTCCGAATGAAGAAGTTCCGAATGAAGGAAAGTTCCGGATGAAGAGTTGTTTGATTAATTTTGTTTGCCTGTTATATGTACTTGTTGTATTATGTTATGAAATGTGTTTTGCTTAGAAGTAAGAATGATATATATATATATATATATATATATATATATATATATATATATATATATATATATATATATGTTTGTGTGCATCAACCTTTCATGTCTTATCTTAAGCAGATACAATGACTAATCCAACAGTACAAGCAATCCAAGACTCTAGAGAAGCCGCTATTGCTAAAGCACGAACCCTCAAGTTCATACCAAACAATTACCGGCTGAAGCAAGTCTCAAAATCCACTCACCATGGATTTAAAGTAGCCATAGCAATCCTTGATCAATCCCATTTTAAGAATGCTTTAAGAAGTAGTGCCTCGGTGCCTTATGATTATATGTATGAGTTCTGGGCTACCAAGGAAATCACTTCAAACAAGATCATCTTCACCATCGACAACAAGCAGCAGACGCTCACAGTTTCAGACTTCCGTAAGATTTTTGGTATACGGGATACACCCAAAGGCATGTCATTTTCGAGGGATCCTACTAAAGATGAACTAATAGAGATGTTCGAGGCTCTTGGATGTCCTGACATACGAGTTGCGTCTGAGTTTACCACTGCTAAAGTAGGACAACCTTGGAGAGCATTGTTGGGTATTCTCAGTAGATGTCTTACACCAAAAACAAGTGGGCATGATGCTTTGCGCAGTCCTATTATAAACCTCTTCTATGGCATGTACAAAGCTGCAAATGAAGATTATGCATTATTGATATGGGAAGAATTCACCTTTCAACTCTTCCATAACAAGAAGCTGAAGACTAATTTCTTTCCTTATCCTCGGTTCATCAAGCTTATCATTAATTATTTTATGAAAAATGATGCTACTATTGATAGGCGTGCAGCAAGTCGTTATCACACTGAAGAAGCTGATGATACTGTGGATCTAAGGCACGAAGGACCTTCTGGTGGTGTGATTCCTGGTCCTATTCCTGATTATCTTCTGACGGATAAAATCAAAGGTTCTGCTGATTACAAGCTACTACAGCTAGAAATCAAGAAGCTGAAAGCAAACCTTCAGACTGGAGAAGACTCGTCTACTACGGTCAAGAGTAAAGGTAAACGCAAGCAACCAGCTGCGTTACCTGAACCCGAAACCAAGAAGAAGAAGACTGAGGTTAAGAAGGGAAAGGGTAAGGCTGATGAGATGGTTCTACGTGACGAAGAAGATGTTGTTGATCCTACTCTTGACAAGGCAGAGAAACAAATGATGAAGATAGCAATTCAAAGGAGTAGGAAAGATACTGGCGGTAGTGGTTCAGGTGCAAGGGTAAATATTGAAGAAGAGTACGAGGAGCCAGAGGATATTGATGAGTTTGGGTCACCTGAAAGGTATTCTACTTCGAAGGAGACATCCATCCCGGTTTCAGCAAGTGTTGAAAAGGAGTGTAAAACCCGCATGCTTTTACCATGAATAGTGCCCTTAAGATCGTACGTCCTAGATTAAAACTTACCTAATTTAGTTATGATCACATTCATGTGCTAATAATCAAGCAAGTGCATACGTGTATGACATGATAAGTATCGATTACGTACGAACCCATGATAAACAATTAATAAATATGTCACGTGAACATAATTAAATCATGATCACCATTTAAAATACGAACTAGAATAATTACGTAAATACATATAATATAATTACGAGCGTTAAGATTACGATAAACTACATGATAAAATAAACAGAAACGCTTCAGACACGAACACGTTTAACCACGAACGAACACGAAACATCGGGACACGAAAAACATTTGGGTTACCCCTTGTGGGCCCCATATCCACGAAATTGGAAGAAGAAATGGGCTTAGCCCATGCAAAATTAACTAACATGAAAAATTTAGAAAAACTTGTTCATCTTGACAAAACCTAGAAAAAAGATAAAACCCTAAAAAGTTTCTCCTCTCCTTCTTCCTCCCCATTTTTGGCCGCCACTTCTACAACACCATAGGAGGGTGATTGGTTGATTTTGATCTTAAAAACTATTGCTATAATCAGTGTTTGTTCATCCTTTTCCAAGCTACATAGTGGTATACCTTTTTAAACCCTTCTTTTTAATTCTTTTGAATCTTTGTTTATGTTCATGAACATGTTATTGTTTTTCTTATTAAAACATGGTAATTAATCATAGATCTAACATGTTTTGGGGTTAATTAAAATCAAAGGTTGTTAAAAGAGGGTGTTTGTTTTTGGCCGCCTAGTTTAATCAACCCGGGGGAGGGTTCGGTTTCTTTTTAGCCGCCACCACCAAGACCATTTTTGGTCTTGGTTGGCTCATGTGGGACCCACGGCAGCAAGGAGACACATGTGCCCCGGGTTTGACTCGGGGTACGGTGTCGAATTCATGCCCGATTCATGGTTCGTTGGTTAAATCATGATTTATGCTACATGTTAGTTTTTATGAATTATGAACTTAGGATATAATTAATTAATAACATGAAATATTAATTAAATCATGACTTAGGTTATTTTAATTATTAGTTTATCATGACATTAATTTAACCTAAGTATTTTATGTTATAAGTTATAATTAATTAATTATTAAAACATGCCTATAATTAATTAATTTAGACATGACTTAGGTTATGTTATTAATACATAATAATACACATTTTAACCTAAGTATTTTATTTCATTTTAATTAATACATGTTATACTTTAATTAAAATGCTTAACCTATAGTTTAATTAAAATACATGAAATAATAATTAAACTATACACTATATCATATGACTTAAGAAATAAGCTTATAACACTTAGACTTATATGTTAGCTTATGTAATCAGCTTAATTCTAATTATGGAAACTTCTATATATGGAAACTTATTTAATTAAGGCAGCTGATCTATTTTTGGAAACTCTCTATTTTTAGAAACTAATCTATTTTAAGCAGTAAATTCTATTTTTGGAAACTTTCTATTTTTGGAAACTTTCTATTTTTGGAAACTTTCTATTTTTGGTAACTTTCTATTTTTGGAAACTTTCTATTTTTGGAAACTTTCTATTTTTGGAAACTTTCTATTTTTGGAAACTTTCTATTTTTGGAAACCTGCTATTTTTGGAAAGTTACTTATTATTACACAGTAAGTATAATAATACATGAAATACCAGTAATACTTAAACAGATTAATCAGAATACAAGATAAACACAGTTTAAGGCTTTAAACAGTGAACCATGACCTAAAACATACCAAGTCAGCTAAAATGAGACATAAAACCCAGTACGTAATCTGTGAATCGATACTTATACACGTGTGTATTCATGTAGCGTTAGTGATCCAGAAGTAGGAGTCTTTCTTCCGTTCATTCACTGGACTTGAGGTACGGATTCCCGTCCTTTCAGTATGGACATTCTTTCCTTATTAGGATTTCCCCGTATGCAGCCAACTGTTTTCCCCAGCATTTGTTTTATTGTTTTGAACTGCTTATGTTTAATTAGCATAATCTATAGCCATATACAAGCATGACCAGTTTCACCTAGTTATGGAGGTACCATAACCATAGCATTGGAGGCACCGATGTTATGACTTCCCCACGGCGGAGTGATTGCTCGTGGCGTCCCTTTCAGTTTTGGCCATATTATTATATCAGGTGGGGCGTATGGGTGCATCCTAGTTACATGTTTTATTCAGTTTATCATGGTGAATGTGGTGTGTGCCTTGCATCCTTCACAAGGAGTTGATCCCTCCTACCCAAACCAGTATATTAATTAGAGGCATCCCCTCTAATCAGCATGATGAGGTCACCCCTCCAAGTATTCATGCACGTGACCTTTTCATGACCTATATGGGCTATGGTATATATATGTTAAAACAGTTTTCACAAGATGAACATAAGGCTTTTCAAACTATAAAACCAGTTTTTCTCAATACTTAACCAGTCTACTCAGAACTTAGTCTTCCGCTGTTATATGTTACATGTTTATCCTATTTCATGCTATATTGTATATCCGTGCACTGAGCGTTTTGCTCAGCCGTTACTTTCCTTTCCATGTCCCAAAACGGCAGGTACCCAAGACTCGAGCATTTGGAGGACGCGCATAGGATGGAAGCTGCCAGAGACTTCTTTTCCTTTTTGCCTTCATATAGTTATGCTTGTTTAGTCTTTATTCAGTTCATTTCCTTTATTTATGTTTTGGGCTTATGTTTGGGAACCGATGTTTGATTCCGGTTTTCTCTATGGTCATGTATGTTTTACTACATATCACCTTGCATGCTTTGATGACACGCCATAATCACGCGTGACATTCCATTTATCAAAATGGGGTGTTACAAGGAGTCATGTGCTCCTACTATCATGGTGTCTACTCAACCGTTAGTAACTCAACCTTTTGCAACTCAACCTCCACCAATACAACCCTTACCAACCAGACCAGCTTCAACACCATTCCTTCCACCACCTATAACTCCCATCCTTAGTACCGTAGTAACAACCGAGCCTCTTCAATCAACCCAGAGCAGCTCAGCAACATCTACAATGGCTGCATTGATGATGGCCGAAATGTTGGATAAACATGTGGATAATCACAAGAGTGAAATGGATGAACTTCGCCAAGAGCTACGTAGACGAGTTCAAAGTGAAGAAGCATCTAGGAAAGCCCAGGAAGAGATGCTTGCTAAGTTCGCTGCAGATATGGAATTGACGCGAAAAGATCATGCAGAAGAACTAGCTCGGGTTAAGCAGGCTGAGGCTGATAAGCATGCTGCACGTATCACTAGACTTCAAGCGATGAGGGATAAATACAGGGAGCAAAAAGAAGCACTTGAAGCATCTGTTGAAGAAAGAGTGAAAGAATCTGTTGAATCCATTATGCCTAAACTGCGTGATGAGTTGAAGACACTAGCAGCTGATAACTTGATGATCAAGTCATCCAATCCTTCAGAATCCGCCTACAAAATTGCTTATGAGTTAACGGATTTTGAATTAAAGAAGATCCTCAAAGCTCGTATGGTGGAACTTGGATCGTTTGATAAGTCTAGGATTCAACGGGCTCTTTACAAATCCCTGAATGACGCTATCATGGAGGATGATAGGTTATTCAAAACGTTTGGAAGTGTGGTACCTTATCACATTCTACCTGAGGAGGATAAAGATGATAGTGAACAGGAAGAGGGTACTGGTGAAGAGGAAGAGGGAGAAGAAGGAGAAGAAGAGGAAAAGGATGACGATGATGGTGATGAGGATGAGGATGAGGATGAGGATGATGATGATGATGATGATGATGGCGATGATGGTGGTGATGGTAATGAGGAGAGTGCTAGGGGGAGCAACGGAGACAACAATGAGGATGATGATGAGGGTGAACAGCCGAAAGAGGGAGATAAGGTTACCAGATCCAAGAAACCTGCTAAGTCTAGAACCAAGTCCAAGAAAGATGCAGCGCAGAAGGACAAATCAACATCATCGGAATCAAGACGATCTAAGTGGCGCCACGATGTGAATGCTACTACAGCGTCATCGATTCCTGGTACTTCTATTGTTGTATCTATACCTGTTACTACTAACCCTATTAGTCATGTTGTTGTTGCTCCTGTGATTGCAGAATCAGTAACGGAACCCGAAGCTGCACAACACTCACCCGTTCATGACACCGCCGACATGCCTGAATCAGAACCAGCAGATGTTCGCGTTTCTACTCCTCTACAACAAGCACAACAATCTACGGTTCCTGAACCAAGCACACGAGACTGGGCAGACACGTTGGAGATTGACGAGACTGCACCACCACAGGCTTGGATCACGGCAGCAGCGCAATATGATCCGATCACAGACGCTGACAAATATGTGTTGTATCTCCGTATCCGCAGTCCGATTGACTTATGTGCATTTCTTGCTCATGAGTATAAGACTTCGGTTACTCCATCTTTGGTGAAGAAAGCGCTGAAGGATAAGAGACTTCGCGCCAAAACCCGGTTAACCCGAATGGAGTTCGAGTATTATGCCGATGAGATCCTGAAGGCTCTGAATACCGTTCAACGGCCAGGTCTTCATGAATCAGAAAGAGCTCCACCTCTACTTGATCCTACTCAAGATAATCAGATAGCTCTCGACTTCTTCGTCACATATGATCTTGAGTATCTTCTGAAGGGTTCATCAAAGTACGCAACATCCTTGACCTTGCTGAAAGCTGCCAACTGGGGGACAATACCCTGGATCGAGGAAAAGGTAAACAGACTCTGGGTCCCAAGGGTAACTCGTAATTATGATATGTATGCTGTTATAGGTGCATCTCATTGGGACGAACGAGTCCGAAGGGCGTACAGGGGTTGCTGCCTAGTCAATTCTGGAAGCAACGTTAGATCTGATATCCGCATCTCCAGCATCTTAGGGTTGAAAACTGAAGCCAAGAACGGCTATTATCATGTGACGGAGATTCGTTTGAAAAGGGAGGATGACAGAGAATACAAAATCCAGCACGGAGATTTTTCTATCATTCGCCTTGAGGATATCGAAGATATGTTGCTCCTGATGACCCGCGATCAACTCACACATATTCCTCGTGAAGACCTCATTGCCTTGAATACAGCACTTCGTATGTTCACACGAAGCGTTGTTATCAAGAAACGAGTTGAAGATCTTCAGTTGGGAGTCGAAAGCTACCAAAGGAAGCTCAACTTAACCCGTCCAGTGAATCAAGTTCTACCTCAACATGTAGATAGATGTCCTTATACCGGCATTTCTGTCCCGAATTGCGGCATTTTCTACTTGAACAGTCGAGGTTTAATGAAGTTTATGAGGGTGGGTGAGCTATATAAGTACAGTGATGGGACTCTTCTACAAGTCAGAGGAAAGTTGGAGCATCTTAACTCGGGTGGGACTTTGCCAAAGATGACAGAGGATTGGCATCCGGGTTACCGGCAGATGGCGAAGTATGTGATCAAGAAGATTGATCAAAAGCTCCGTGAACGTAGATTGATGAGGATCTTGGAAAGATTTGTTGGTGGAAGACCATATGGAGTGCACCACAAGCTACTGCAACGATCCATCTAATGGGTCGTACATTTCAGGTCCACTTTATATTGGTTTTCAAATTGTGAATATGTATATTTGTGAATATTGTGCTTTTGCGGCTTGATGTAGTGTTAAGGTGTGATAATTTTTCAAGAATTTCTCACGAGATTCTAAATCTTTCAAAATATATCATACTAAAGCACTACAACTATCCCTTATTAAATTAAGGGGGAGCAATAACTTGTTCTATGGCCAAACATCGATTTCATTTTTACCCAAAGACCGGTTAATCCATTCAATATCCCAAATATTAATGGTTAACATTTTGGATAAGGGGAGAAAATGGGATTAAGGAGACATAAATGATACTTGGTTAAAAGATGAAAAAGACTTAACGATATTCCAACTTAATATGTGTAAAGCACGTGTTAAGGGGGAGTGTTTTTGATGATCAAAACACCTAAGGTACAAAACTTTTGATTTCAATATCACAAGTACCTTAAGTGATTTTCAATGGTTTTTCATGGTGGCAATTCCTTCCCAAAACACGCTTAATTCACGACGAATGTGGTGACAAAAGGGTGGTAGGAATAGGTTTAGTCCAATGCTTCATCAAAGCCGATGGAATCTTCCCAAGGACAATTCCCTAGATAGAATTAGAAGTCCTAGGAAAGATGGAGAAAGAACGTGAACGTAGCTGAATGCCGACCAAGTACTTAAGCTAGCACTGGAACAATCACAACAAGGTGCTAGTAATGACGTATTGGTAAGCATTGAAGGGGTTGAAGAATGAAAAAGAATTGTAAAGATAAAGGGTGTAAAGAAAGAAGCCCTCCTTACAACTTTAGGCAGAAACCGGGTCAATACATATGCTATTGAGGTCATTTTTGCTAATGATTCTCGGTATTGAAGAAAGACATCATGGACCCAGTGATGCAATGCACAACCCTTCCCAGCTAACTCAAATATCTCTCAAAAGGTATTTGTTTTAATCACACGGAGATCAACACGTTATCTATTGGTTTATTCACTCCGAATAGACTGGTATTGAAAAGGTGGCACTCCTCTCCAGCCATCGCTCACTAAATCAAAACGCACAATCGAGTCTAGAGCCAAGAGATCATCAAAAGTCTCATTAGGACACTTTCCATTTATTCCTTGCTTTCTCACACACTGTGAAAAGTAAGAGATTTTCATGAGTCCTACGCAGTATTCCTGTAATATTGCCAGAACATCTGAGTGATACGCAAGTATTACAATGAAGATGGAAATCCTGCTTGAGCCAACATCAAACAAGCTCATGGTAGGTTACACGTGCGGTTCTTTTAGAACCAATCTTGTGAAAAACTGGAAAGAAATAGTGGTTTAATTCTTAATTGAACTTAAACTCGTTCCAGGCCTCTTCGCATTATCATATGATCTTGCCAGAACACTCAGAGTGACTCTTTATTGATCACAGTGACGAGTGGAAATCCTTCTAGTGTTAACATCAAACAGCACTTGGTAGGTGACGTGCAAGATTCTTTATGAATTGAGCTCGTGACAACTGGAAAGCAACGATGGTGAAAATCTTAATTGAAATTCACTTGTTCCAGGTTTCATGAATTGACGGCTTCAAATCACAAGGATAATTTATCCAAGTGATTCACTCTTTATGTTCGCAGTCAGCTTTGGACGGTCGAATAAAGAGAACGGGTTTACCCGCGAAATCCTGTCAGGAAGTTACTTAATTGAAACTATCCGTCACGGGTACGATATCTAATATCGTCCAACGGTCTTCACCGACCGGAGGTAAAATGCTACCGAATTAGAATAAAATGTTCAAAGCCATTTTATTCGTGTCGTTGCTGTGTACCTGTTAAAGACGGTGGCGTTGCTGTGTACCTGTTGAAGACGGTGGCGTTGCTGTGTACCAGTGAAGACGGTGGTGTTGCGGTGTACCTGTAGAAGTCGTTCCCACATGCTTATGTTTTTTCTGCATCAAAGTTTAGCAAAAATTCAAGAAAGTACAAGATAAAGTCTTCCGCTGTACCAAACTCTGAAACTTTCGAGAATTCAACAAAAAGACATAAGTGTGTGGAACATAGAGTCACGAGGAGGCAAAATTCACAAGAAGGCAAAAGATCGCACGTGAAAGGCCAAAAGAACAATGCTCTCAAGTCAAAGCCTAAAAGATCAAACCAACATATTCACAATAAAAGAAAGAAAATAAGAAAAGACTACGAGCTAAAGAACGAAGACTTAGTATAGTATGCTAGGTTTAGAACTTTGTAACGTGGAGTGACCTCCCTTAGGGGGAGATTGTTAGAAATACGTTTTTACGTATATTAGAAGTATCGGTCACTCCACAATATTATTTATGTTGTAATAGATCGTAGTTAACAAATAGTTATTAGTTACTTATTTAGTTAAGTAAGAACCGGTCCATGGGCTTGTCATGGACCGGCCCAAGCCCAATGTAGCTTGGAAGTATAAATACCCCTTTCCACCATGGAAAGGGGTTGGTTGTTGTCATTTGTTCTAGTTCCACTTAATAAAATACACATAGTTTCTCTCTCACTTTCTCTCTCTAGTTTCTCTCTCTAGAAAACATCAACCCACTTCATAGATTCATAGGTTATCAAGATTCTACACAATACCCTACCCAACCCGTACCCACCACCCAAGTCCAACCCGGTTTAACTTATTAAACTAGGTCAAATCCCCCAGTCAAACCCCACCCTTTCCCACCAAAACACCTTTTTAAATCTTTCTTTACCCAAAACAGATTAAACTCCCCTTAATCCCCCTATAAACCCTAATCCTACCTAGACACAATTAAGCTAAATTCAAAGGGTTTTTCCCCCTTCTTGTGCAGAATGTTGATTAACAATAACCTCACCAAAACCCACTTCACAAAACGCCACAAGACACACCCATGTGTCTTGTGGGACCCTCCCCTGCAACGTCTTTTTCCCCCAAACCCAAGAGGAGACAAGTTTAGCGTCCAAGATCAACTCCTTTGTCCCCAAGGGCTCATTTAACGCCCAAGATCATCCAAGACCAGCTAGCCATCACTCTCATATCACATGGAGCACATTTGACTGATTTTGAAGACAAAGACCAAGGGCTTTTTGGAGAATTCATATATTAGGGTTTATGCATACTAGAATGTTCCTTGTACGCCTATAAAAGGCAGCTTAGTTTAGCCTTTTACTCTTGTTCCAGTTTTTAGCTTTCTCCATTGTAATTCCTTTTTAATATTATAAAAGTTTGGTGTTTGTGTTTAAAACAAGTGTAATTCCTTTTTATCAGTGTTAAAAGTTGTGTGAGTGTGATTGAAAGCTAAGAACTGAGTTCCATCATTATTGTGAAACACTTTGAGTGTTTAAGGTTTTCAAAAAGGTTTTTGAAAAAGGGTCAAATTTCAGAAATCCAAAACTCCTTTGAAGTGAAAGTGGATAAGGAGGTGTTGGATTTGTGTGTTTGATGCTGTTTTTGAAAGGTGTTAATTGGTTTCAAGGTTTGAGAAGTTTATAAGTTTCAGAAATTCAGAAAAGTGCATTGTGCTTGTTTGTTTTTTGTATTGTCTTAGCAGGTTTTCAAGTTGTTGCTGTTAAAGGTCCAGCTCAGGTCCGGACCTGAAAGGAGGTGACTTGGCAGTCACAAAGGGACCTGGATGTGGGTCCCTTGAGGTAGAAAAACCTTTTCCCATTTTCATTTTTAGTTTTAAGTGTTATTTGAGTGATTTGTATGAGTTTTGTGAAATCTGAATGCAAAAGTGTTTTTAACCTGTTGATTTGAGTTCATTAGGTGTTATATGCATGTTGTAGGAGATTAGTGTCAATTTGGTTTGGATTTAAACAAATTTGCTTTGAAAAATTGTATTTCAGTCACTAAAAGGGGTGTTTGGGATAAGGGTGATACTAGGATTTTTGTTATCAATTTGGCTGGTAAACCTGTTATTTCCACTCACTGGTTAGTTATTAAGTATTGTTGGTACTTAGTTTTCATTTTGGGTTAGTATTGAACACATGTGCATGCTTAAAAATTGTTTCAAGTTGTCTAAAATAAGAAACTGCTTGTTTTGCATGAACTTGTGTGATTTTGCCATCCAAAGTGCTAAAGCAGTTAGGAGATAGGACATTTGAGGTTTGTGCGTTGTTTGTATGCTGTTTGGTGTCCTTGTATGCAAGTTATTGAGCTTTGAATCTCACCATCTTGCCTTTTAAACCAGCAAAAACCATCACAGACCCATGTATGCTTAATCAGAAACATTTGGTGATTGTTGTGCTTGATTTTTGCTAGTTACTTGTTGTTTTTTTTGCATTTGATTGACTCCCTACACTCCAACTGAGTGTAGGGGTGCCTTTTGTCCATCAAAACACCCACAAATCCACAAACCAAGTGCCTAACTGGGCACGTTTTTTGCTTAAACTTGCTTAATCCTTGTTTATATTTGATTTGGTTTATGTTTTAGAGCTTTACAAGAGTACTGGTTTGTGTTTTAAAAGTTAAAAAAAAAATTGTAAAAAGTTCACCCTGCCTGGACTCGAACACGCGACCTTGCGTTCCAAGGAGTAACGTGTTAACCAGTGATCTAGATGACTTTTTACGTTTATACTTCATTTCATTAGTTATTTAAGGAGGATTTGTTTTGTGCTTATTTAAATAAGCCGTAGCTTATTTTGGTTATTTTAGCTTATTTAATAAGCTTATTTGGTAGTTTGTATTTTTCCTAGGACTTAATTAAGGTTTAGGACTTTTCTGTTTTAAAAATATTATTTTTCTCTTTATTTAATTATTTATTAGGATTATTTTTAGATTTATTTTTAGATTTATTTTTAGAAAGTTATTTAAAAATAGCAAAAAGTATTTTAAAAATCCAGAAAAGTAGTTTTTAGGTTTTAATTTATATTTTTGAGGTTTACATTCCAAAAAGTTTTCAAAAAGTCTTATTTTTGATTTTATTTGATTTTAGGTTTTTTTTTAACAACTTTAAAAATTAATATAAAATTAATAAAAAGGTTTTAGGAACTTTTGATCACATTTTTGTTCTAGTTACAATATTTAGGATTTTTGATAATTTTTTAGAATTTATTTTTAAAATTTGTATTTTTGGAATATTTTAATATTATTTTATTAATAAAAATTGAATTTTTATTTTT
This sequence comes from Glebionis coronaria, assembly GCA_025667525.1. Taxonomy (NCBI): domain Eukaryota; kingdom Viridiplantae; phylum Streptophyta; class Magnoliopsida; order Asterales; family Asteraceae; genus Glebionis; species Glebionis coronaria. The sequence continues at coordinate 407,752,039 of CM046877.1, forward strand.
CTTCTTTTTTTCATTTTTCCTAGGTTATAGACATTAAATTAGGAACTTTGTCACTTTCCAAATATTTTTTAGGCTTTTCATTTAATTTTTAGAATTAATTTAAGATTTAATAGATTTTAATAGTTTTTAGGAGTTTTAAAATAGTTTAATTTGGTTTTAAAATTTTTAAAAATAGTTTTTAGCTTAATTAGGTCATTTTTGAGGTTTACAAACTTGAAAACCTTGTTTGGGGCTTTTTAATAATTAATTGTGATTTTTAGGGCTTTAATTAGCATTAAAAAGTCATTATTTAATTAATTAAAAGGTTTTAGCAAGTTTGGATTTTTTGTAAACTCTTAGAATTTTATTGTGGATTTTAAGTAATTTTTAGGAATTTTTAGGTTAAAATTTTAATTTTTGTGTTTTTTACGTTTCTACGTCTTAACTTTCTAGTAGTAGTTTTTGTTAATTTTTTTATTTTTTACGTCTTCGTCATTTTCTCTTCTCTTTTCTTATTAATAAAATCATCAATCAAATCAATTCATTACACAACACACGTGCCTCCTCGAGAACGAACTCACCTCACTTAGGGTCATTTACACACGGTTTTCCTAAATCGTCGTGCTCACTTACCCTATATTTTAGTTGCTTGTTTTTCCTAAAGCAAGTATCTAATTTTACAACTATTATTTTTGTTCTAACCTTAGGTTTATAGCACACTTCATAAACGGCTTTTAATTTATTGGTTACACCCTTTCCATGCTAGATTAGGCATTCGACTACGTCTCTAGTATGGGGGTGTTTGTACCCCTAGACTCGAAACATTGAGGACAATATTTAACTTTAGTATGGGGGGTGAATAGATACTTGCCTTGCCAAACCTTCACGCGTTCCAAAGTTTATCGTTTTGTTTATCGTTATGTTGCAAAATAAGGCTAAAAATGGCCAAATTTTAAAAATTTTCCTATGTTTTATAAGTGTTTGAAGACACGAATGTAGATTTTCCGATGGCGAGAATAAGAGTAATTTTTTACTCGACCGTGCGTGTTGAGCACTTAGCTTTGATTCCTTAACTTCACATTAGGCTAAGTCTCTTAAATGAGGACGAGAAATGATAGAGTTAATTATAAGTTACTATGCTAAACGTAGAGTACTCGTATTCTTTCAAAAACTCATGTGTTCTTGTTGTTTGCTTATTCTCCCTTCGCTTGTAAATATTTTTTTTTTGCTTAATAAATATTGACTTAGCGGTTTAGTTTTGATTGTTGGGTTTCTAGTCTTTTCTAGTAGCTTCCGTGTAATTAAATTGGGAAGACATTAAGATATCGCCAGCGTCACGGTTTTTAAGTATTGGCACCCCAATAATCGAAAGCTTCACCTAATAATAAAATTTCAAGTGCTCACCTAAATCTAGCAAACAATTTGAAGCCCCACAAGGCCTAAAATCTATGCAAAATTGAAAGTGAATCAAGCATTAATCTTCGAAGCTTTAAAGATCCAAAATTCGCTTTAGCGTGAGGATATACGTCTTTGGCTAATAAAACCACCGATGAGGCGGATAATAAAAGGCAAGGCAAGACCGAAGTCATAATAAAAGCTTCATGGCGAAGTTGAATAAAAGATGGAGGTAAACCAAAGATAATAAGGCCCTTCCGTTAGGGGGCGTATAAAAGTCTTGGTAATAAGTCTCATGTTCAAAACCGTTATAAAACCGTGTTTATCGATTCTTCTTGTCAACTTATTTTTTTTGACATCGTTGTCTATTAGGAGGGGTTATTGATTTGATGGTCTTAGTTACACCGTTAGGACTCTATTTTTAGACCTAAATCTCTATTATCGCATAAGTCAATGATGTATCCTCATGATCATTAAGACATAATAAAATATAAGAGATACAACTTAGGAATAATGGGAGAATAAGTACGTGATTAGGGCATATGAGTAGTGTTAGCATTACTTACTTATAATGACAATGATCTCGTTGCACGCTTGGCATGGAATTAGGGTGAAAATCGAGGACGACAAAATTATTTCTAACGAAGCATTCACATGTTCTTATTCTATGAACCTAAACGTCCCATTTTGTGATGAAAATCATACATTATGCCTAAAACACAAGTAGTAGTAGTAGTGTAGCTAGTTTATCATTCCAATAAAGTAATAAAAATGAATTTTGGAGATGCTATGATACTTTATTCTAGCATTGCGTGAGGGCACGGCAATGGTTTAGTATGGGGGAGTGATGAGACTGCTTTTATACATGGTCTCATCGTCCAAATCGGGCTTAAAATGCATAAAATATCATCAAAACGGCCAAATATATGCTCGTGTTTGTTACTTGTGTATTTTTAGGTACGGATATTGAGGAAATGGCAAAAGATCACAAGAATCATTCAAAAACGAACACGGGAAACGAAGTCGCACAATGAACCAGGCCTAAGTTTGGATTTTGCAAAAAGACCCTTGAAGAATTGAGGATTGGCAACTTTAGTCCCTCATCTTTGAAGAACTTGTCACAACTGACCCTCCAAATGTCAATTGTACAAGAATGATCCCTAAAATTTGAAGATATAACAAGATCAGCCTTGAAGAATCCAAGAAAATACATTAAAGGCCCTTGTAAAAAGTTTTGGAAGAATTAGTGCCAAAAATGACAACTTGTCAAAAGTTGTCTAGTGCAAATTGGGCGTTGATGGGTATTATTTACAACATGGAAGAAATGTGAAACCTTGGGGGCCAAGTCTGCCAAACCACCAAACCTCCTCCACCACTCATATCCCTCCACGTCAGCAAACCCACCCACTTACCCAATACCCTACCCAACCCGTACCCACCACCCAAGTCCAACCCGGTTTAACTTATTAAACTAGGTCAAATCCCCCAGTCAAACCCCACCCTTTCCCACCAAAACACCTTTTTAAATCTTTCTTTACCCAAAACATATTAAACTCCCCTTAATCCCCCTATAAACCCTAATCCTACCCAGACACAATTAAGCTAAATTCAAAGGGTTTTTCCCCCTTCTTGTGCAGAATGTTGATTAACAATAACCTCACCAAAACCCACTTCACAAAACGCCACAAGACACACCCATGTGTCTTGTGGGACCCTCCCCTGCAACGTCTTTTTCCCCCAAACCCAAGAGGAGACAAGTTTAGCGTCCAAGATCAACTCCTTTGTCCCCAAGGCTCATTTAACGCCCAAGATCATCCAAGACCAGCTAGCCATCACTCTCATATCACATGGAGCACATTTGACTGATTTTGAAGACAAAGACCAAGGGCTTTTTGGAGAATTCATATATTAGGGTTTATGCATACTAGAATGTTCCTTGTACGCCTATAAAAGGCAGCTTAGTTTAGCCTTTTACTCTTGTTCCAGTTTTTAGCTTTCTCCATTGTAATTCCTTTTTAATATTATAAAAGTTTGGTGTTTGTGTTTAAAACAAGTGTAATTCCTTTTTATCAGTGTTAAAAGTTGTGTGAGTGTGATTGAAAGCTAAGAACTGAGTTCCATCATTATTGTGAAACACTTTGAGTGTTTAAGGTTTTCAAAAAGGTTTTTGAAAAAGGGTCAAATTTCAGAAATCCAAAACTCCTTTGAAGTGAAAGTGGATAAGGAGGTGTTGGATTTGTGTGTTTGATGCTGTTTTTGAAAGGTGTTAATTGGTTTCAAGGTTTGAGAAGTTTATAAGTTTCAGAAATTCAGAAAAGTGCATTGTGCTTGTTTGTTTTTTGTATTGTCTTAGCAGGTTTTCAAGTTGTTGCTGTTAAAGGTCCAGCTCAGGTCCGGACCAGAAAGGAGGTGACTTGGCAGTCACAAAGGGGCCTGGATGTGGGTCCCTTGAGGTAGAAAAACCTTTTCCCATTTTCATTTTTAGTTTTAAGTGTTATTTGAGTGATTTGTATGAGTTTTGTGAAATCTGAATGCAAAAGTGTTTTTAACCTGTTGATTTGAGTTCATTAGGTGTTATATGCCTGTTGTAGGAGATTAGAGTCAATTTGGTTTGGATTTAAACAAATTTGCTTTGAAAAATTGTATTTCAGTCACTAAAAGGGGTGTTTGGGATAAGGGTGATACTAGGATTTTTGTTATCAATTTGGCTGGTAAACCTGTTATTTCCACTCACTGGTTAGTTATTAAGTATTGTTGGTACTTAGTTTTCATTTTGGGTTAGTATTGAACACATGTGCATGCTTAAAAATTGTTTCAAGTTGTCTAAAATCAGAAAATGCTTGTTTTGCATGAACTTGTGTGATTTTGCCATCCAAAGTGCTAAAGCAGTTAGGAGATAGGACATTTGAGGTTTGTGCATTGTTTGTATGCTGTTTGGTGTCCTTGTATGCAAGTTATTGAGCTTTGAATCTCACCATCTTGCCTTTTAAACCAGCAAAAACCATCACAGACCCATGTATGCTTAATCAGAAACATTTGGTGATTGTTGTGCTTGATTTTTGCTAGTTACTTGTTGTTTTTTTGCATTTGATTGACTCCCTACACTCCAACTGAGTGTAGGGGTGCCTTTTGTCCATCAAAACACCCACAAATCCACAAACCAAGTGCCTAACTGGGCACGTTTTTTGCTTAAACTTGCTTAATCCTTGTTTATATTTGATTTGGTTTATGTTTTAGAGCTTTACAAGAGTACTGGTTTGTGTTTTAAAAGTTAAAAAAAAAAAGTTTTGTAAAAAGTTCACCCTGCCTGGACTCGAACACGCGACCTTGCGTTCCAAGGAGTAACGTGTTAACCAGTGATCTAGATGACTTTTTACGTTTATACTTCATTTCATTAGTTATTTAAGGAGGATTTGTTTTGTGCTTATTTAAATAAGCCGTAGCTTATTTTGGTTATTTTAGCTTATTTAATAAGCTTATTTGGTAGTTAGTATTTTTCCTAGGACTTAATTAAGGTTTAGGACTTTTCTGTTTTAAAAATATTATTTTTCTCTTTATTTAATTATTTATTAGGATTATTTTTAGATTTATTTTTAGAAAGTAATTTAAAAATAGCAAAAAGTATTTTAAAAATCCAGAAAAGTAGTTTTTAGGTTTTGATTTATATTTTTGAGGTTTACATTCCAAAAAGTTTTCAAAAAGTCTTATTTTTTATTTTATTTGATTTTAGGTTTTTTAACAACTTTAAAAATTAATATAAAATTAATAAAAAGGTTTTAGGAACTTTTGATCACATTTTTGTTCTAGTTACAATATTTAGGATTTTTGATAATTTTTTAGAATTTATTTTTAAACTTTGTATTTTTTCGAATATTTTAATATTATTTTATTAATAAAAATTGAAGTTTTATTTTTCTTCTTTTTTTCATTTTTCCTAGGTTATAGACATTAAATTAGGAACTTTGTCACTTTCCAAATATTTTTTAGGCTTTTCATTTAATTTTTAGAATTAATTTAAGATTTAATATATTTTAATAGTTTTTAGGAGTTTTAAAATAGTTTAATTTGGTTTTAAAATTTTTAAAAATAGTTTTTAGCTTAATTAGGTCATTTTTGAGGTTTACAAGCTTGAAAACCTTGTTTGGGGCTTTTTAATAATTAACTGTGATTTTTAGGGCTTTAATTAGCATTAAAAAGTCATTATTTAATTAATTAAAAGGTTTTAGCAAGTTTGGATTTTTTGTAAACTCTTAGAATTTTATTGTGGATTTTTAGTAATTTTTAGGAATTTTTACGTTAAAATTTTAATTTTTGTGTTTTTTACGTTTCTACGTCTTAACTTTCTAGTAGTAGTTTTTGTTAATTTTTTTATTTTTTACGTCTTCGTCATTTTCTCTTCTCTTTTCTTCTTAATAAAATCATCAATCAAATCAATTCATTACACAACATACGTGCCTCCTCGAGAACGAACTCACCTCACTTAGGGTCATTTACACACGGTTTTCCTAAATCGTCGTGCTCACTTACCCTATATTTTAGTTGCTTGTTTTTCCTAAAGCAAGTATCTAATTTTACAACTATCACTAGACGTAAACCTTTAGAATTTGCAATTGGAGATCGTGTTATGTTGAAAGTTTCACCTCGTCAAGGAGTTATCCGATTCGGGAAGAAAAAGAAACTGAATCCAAGGAATATAGGACCATTCAAAATAACCAAAAGAATTCGTCATGTGGCATATAAACTAGAGATTCCTAAAGAGCTTAGTAATATTCACAATACTTTTCATGTTTCAAATTTGAAGAAATGCTTATCCGATGAATCTCTTATCATACCGATGAAAGAACTTTAACTCAATGATAAGTTAAAATTTGTAGAAGAACCTGTGGAAATCATGAATAAAGAGATCAAACGATTGAAGCAGAGCCGTATCCTAATAGCTAAGGTACTATGTAACTCGAAAAGAGGAACTGAGTATACTTGGGAGCGTGAAGATCAAATTCGAGCTAAATATCTGTATCTATTTTCTTAGTAACCCTAGTTTTAGCTAAATCTCGAGACGAGATTTTAAATAAGGGGAAGAGACTATAACATCCAGTAGTTTTGGCTAATGTAATATCAATAAATATGTAATTGCCCATTTAATAAATAAATAAAGAGGAGATTTTGCAAGAAATTTATGCATTTTGCTATGATATATGACTGAATGTGGAATATATGGGTTCTCACTATCTCAATTGCCACTTCGATATATGACTGAATGTGGAATATACAAGTTGCACAAGATAGACAAAGGAGTTACGCCAATACTAGATGTAAACCTTTAGAATTTGCAATTGTAGATCGTGTTATGTTGAAAGTTTCACCTCGTCAAGGAGTTATCCGATTCGGGAAGAAAAAGAAACTGAATCCAAGGAATATATGACCATTCAAAATAACCAAAAGAATTCGTCCTATGGCATATAAACTAGAGATTCCTAAAGAGCTTAGTAATGTTCACAATACTTTTCATGTTTCAAATTTGAAGAAATGCTTATCCGATGAATCTCTTATCATACCGATGAAAGAACTTTAACTCAATGATAAGTTAAAATTTGTAGAAGAACCTGTGGAAATCATGAATAAAGAGATCAAACGATTGAAGCAGAGCCGTATCCTAATAGTTAAGGTACTATGTAACTCGAAAAGAGGACCTGAGTATACTTGGGAGCGTGAAGATCAAATTCGAGCTAAATATCTGTATCTATTTTCTTAGTAACCCTAGTTTTAGCTAAATCTCGAGACGAGATTTTAAATAAGGGGAAGAGACTATAACATCCAGTAGTTTTGGCTAATGTAATATCAATAAATATGTAATTACCCATTTAATAAATAAATAAAGAGGAGATTTTGCAAGAAATTTATGCATTTTGCTATGATATATGACTGAATGTGGAATATATGGGTTCTCACTATCTCAATTGCCACTTCGACATATTCCTATATGTTGTGAACTATATGTATGTGTTGTCCCTAATAATATGATGATAGATTAAAGAAATGAGATGGAAAAGATATGAATTTTAGAGAGAGAAAGTAGTGAGAGAAAGTAGAGAGAAGGATATGATTAACTTGTGAAATTAGATTAAGAAATGAGAACTTCCACCCTCTTAGCATGCTAGGAGGATACTTATATAGTCCACCCACATGCGGGCTCTCTAATGGACTATATATCTTTTGGGCCAGGCTTGAATAAATGCTTAGTACCTTGAAAGAGGCCTTTTCAGCTAACCATCAAGCCCATAATGTCACGACTATTTTAACTAACTATTACAACGTTCTAAAAAATATTACAATATAAACCTATGACCGAAGATTTTTGTTTGACTCAATATTTTGAGGCTAACAATCTCCCTCAATGTGAGGTCATTCCTCTTCGATATTTAGAGTTCAATGGAGATTATGAATTTCGTCATAAATGAGTCTTGAACGTGTAATAGTAGTGTTGTTCCTTCATGTTGTGATCTTTGAACCTTTGTCGTTGTCTTTTAACTTTGTCTTTTATCTTGAGATCTTCAAATCATTCTTGACTTGTCTTTGCCATCTTGCGATCTTGTGTCTTTATCCACATGCTCATACATTGTATAATCTTGAAAGATTGCTAACAATCTCCTTTGAAGAGAAGTCATTCCTCTACATTAATTGTTAAGGAAGATTTTAATCATCAGTGTTGTGGAAGTCTTTAGCTTTCTTGATTGTTGAATGTCTTTGGGCATGAGTATGTGGTTTTGAATCTTTGACTTTGCTAAGTACATCGTAACGTCACCTTCTTGAGACAAAACATAGACACAGACTGAATGGCTTTGACATTCGTCCTAAATCGGTAGCGTTTTACCTCCGGTCGGTGAAGACCGTTACACGATATTAAATATCGTACCTGTGATTAGGTAGATTCAATTAGAATCTCCTTGACAGGGTTTCGCGGCTGTACTAGCCGTTCTCTTTACTCGACCGTCTCAAAACAAGACTGCGAACATAAAGAGTGAATCAATTGGATAAATATCTTCTTGATTAAAGTCGTCAATTCAAATTCATGGAATAAGTTTGATTCATTAAGAATCTTACCATTGTTGCTTTCTAGTTGACACAAGCTTGATTCATAAGAATCTCGTAAGTTACCTACCGTGGCGCTGTTTGATGTTGACGCTAGAAGGATTTCCATTCATCACTGTGAATATTAATGAATATCACTCTGAATGTTCTGGCAAGACCATAAAGATATTGCGTAGAAACCTGAAACGAGTTTGAATCGATAAAGAAACAAACCACTGTTGTTTTTCAGTTTTACATATGATCAAATCATAAAGAATCTTACACATGACCTACCACAGTGTTGTTTGATGTTAACACTGGAAGGATTTCCACTCTTCATTGTGAATACTAGGTAGTATCACTCTGAGAGTTCTAGCAATATCTCAAGGATGACTCTCTTGATCTCCATCCGTGTGTCCTAACGAGATTTGATTGATCTCTTGGCTCTAGAGTTGATTTGTGCACTTTTAGTGGTCGGAGGCTAGAGCAGATGCCACCTATTCAATATCAACTATATCGGAGGGAGAAAGTCAATAGAAGTCATGTTGATCTCCGTGACAATAAAACAAACTTCTTTTGAGAGAAGCCTGAGTCAGCTGGGGATGGGTTGTGCATTACATCACTGGGTCCATGATGTGTTGTCTTCATGATGTGTTGACCCGGTTTCTGCCTAAGTTGTATGGAGGGATTCTTTGTTTACAACCTTTATCCTTACATTTCTTTTTCATTCTTCAACCCCTTCAATGCTTACCAAGACATCATTACTAGCACCTTGTTGTGATTGTTCCAGTCTAGCATCAGTACTTAGTCGGCATTCAGCTACGTTCACATTCTACTCCATCTTTCCTAAGGACTTCTAATAATCTGTTGGATTGTCCCTGGGAAGATTCCTCCGGTTCTGGTTGGATCATAGGACTTAAACCTAACCACCCTTTTGACACCAATAACGTAGTGAATTAAAGATGTTGTGGGTTTTTGATCGTAACCATGAGTGCTTGAGTCTTTAGATCACATTTTCACCCCCTATCTCTGATATATAAAATCTTTTGATATTAGAGATACCAAATTTGATTAACATATATTGTGAAGAATAGTCTTGAAAATCTTCGGGAGAAGAATGTGTCAAACTAGCATGAAGTTGGAACACTCCACCTCAAAAATTGATCCAATTGAATTGTCATTGTGAGGATGTGATCCACATTTCACTTTTTGAGGATAGGAGTTGTTGAACACACATTGAAAGATTTTGAATATCATTGAGAAATTCTTGAAAAAAATATGTTCAACGCTTTTTGAAAAATCAATTCTTTATGGCGAAAAGGTTTTTCTAAAGCATAAACTTGAGTTCTTAGACTTTGAATGTCTTGACAAATCCACTAAAGTGTAAGAAGATTTCTCTTCTTTTGCGGAGGGTAAGGGCACTAAAGCGTACACTCCCCCGTGAATATAGATCCGGGTTGCAATCTGAAAGTGATTACAAGCCATTGTGTTGAGCTCAAAATGTTGAACTTTTTGCGACAAGCTCAACCCAAGATAGATTGCTCTACCCGTTGTTAGGATAAGTTATCTTCAAAGATACACTTTCCTTTATTTGAAGTTCGAGTTACAGTCTGATACTTAACTGTATGTCGTGTTCATGAGCTTAAAAACTTTGAATGTTTTTTAAGAAAGCTCATGACCGAGAAATATAAATTTCCCGCTGTTGAAGTAAGTTATCAACCGTGATCAACTTTCCTTTCTTTGAGGCACGAGTCACAATCTGAACTAATTGTAAATCATAGAAATGGCATGTTTTGAAAAATATTTACAGCTTTCATTCGAGCTTTATGTACACACCCGTATCGTTATTGAGCGACATTTCTAGGTACGTCCATATTATCGATACTGAAAGACATGTCGAGAAGAATATTTTTGGTATTTTAAAAAAAATCATTTTTATTTTGTTTTTCTAATGTTATTTACATTTTATTTTGTTTTTGTGTTTTCTCAAATTTTTCGAAAATAATCAAAAATAGATTTTTGTACAACAGAGGAAGATGATATAGAATGTACAGAATTGGAACCCTTTGAAGAAAGAGAAGTGGGTTCAGAGTCCGTTGTTGTACCTGCAATGACAGAAGAAGAGTTTGCAGAAATACTAGTGTTAGGAGTAACAAATTCATTGTCTATATTCAGAACACCCGCATTAGTGCAGGAGCAGGTTTCAACACTTTTCTTTGTGGGAATCCACTTAAGACCAACTTCTTTGAAGATCCTACCCGTTGGTTTCCACTGAAGACTAGATTTAGGAGTAGTTTTATCTTGCACAGCGGAAGACTTCTTTGGAGAGAAACTATGTCCTTTTTTAATCCTCGTTTCAGTTTTGTTGTTAGTGCTTTTCTTTGCAATGGGTTTGTATCTCCTTCTTATCTTATGGGATTCTGTATTCGATCTTCGTTCAAACGAACGAGATTTGACCTCATAAAGGTATTGCAAAATGCAATGGTCATGATTTCCATTATGAATGCCCTTTTTGCAGGTGGGACATACAGGGAATTTGGGATTCATGAAAGTACTTGTATTCTTTGGTTTTCCAAATCGATCAGGCGTAGTGTTCGATACACGAGTACTCATGGATGGTTGCCATTTCCTAGGTTGCTGGAAAAGGATCCTAGGTTTTGGTTGACTACCATTAGGAATGTGTTGAACTCTAGCGGGATTTGGTGAACTAGGTTTTGAATACTTGGGTTTGTCTTTCTGAATCTTCCCTTTTTTGCTTAGCAGCCTCTAGGTTGTTGGTATGAACTAAGTCATTTGAACCTACAGATTCCTTTGTGGACGCGAATGTCACACGTTTTGGAGGAGTCCTAGAAGTGCTAGGTGCATTCAAATGGTTGGGTGTAGCAACAGTGTGCTTTCTAAATGGAGGAACATAGGGTGAAATGGATGGTTTTGGAACACTTGGTTGCACATCAGTCTTAGAGGGTAACCTAGATTTCACATGAGAAGAATTGGAGAAAGGAGTCGGTTTTCCTAAGATAGATGGCTTTGGATCCTTGTAGGAATTGGGTTGTTGAACAACAGGTTTCACAACTTTAGGTTCCACAGGTTTGCCACCCATTTTGGCAACGAGTTTTTCAACTCTTCTATCGCTATGTCCTTTTCTTGCAACTGAGCTTTCAAGTCTGTAATTTCCATACTCTTTTCGTTCATTTCTCGACACAAGGCGGAAAGTTTTACTTGCAAATTATTATCATTTGGACCTTTTCCGACTTTGTCTTACAAAGCAAGTTCAAGAGTATTAATGTATAGATTTTTCATGGTTGAAAGTTCGTTTCTCGGTATCTTCTCGAATTGATTTCCGGTTCAAAGTGTGACTCAGTCGTTCTTGGTTACAAAAAGAGAATTGTTGGGTGTCGTAAACTAATTAAAAATAAAGACTTGAAACAATAAAAATAAAGTAAAGACGGTAAAAAGAAATACTGAAAAATAAAACTTGACGGAAAATTAAAGACGAGAAATTAAAAACGTGACAAGAAATAAAAAGACAAACTTAAAAGTAAATAAGGTAAACTAAAATTAAATGCGAGTAAATTAAAAGTGCGATTAAGTAAAAAGGCAGGAAAAGTAAAGCTTTAAACTTAAAAACATGAACTTAAAAATAAACTAAAATTGAAATTATAAAAACTAAGAAAAAGTGCTCATCCGGAATAAATACTTCATCCGGAATAAATGCATTCATCCGGAATAATTCTGTTCATCCGGAATATACCCTTTATCCGGAATAAATCCTTCATCCGGAATATTCATTCGGAATGTAGGCTTCATCCGGAATAAGTGTTGATTCGGAACAAATAGCTTCATCCGGAATATTCATTCATTCGGAATGTTGGCTTCATCCGGAATTAAGTTGATTCGAAATAACTCTGATTCGGAACAAAATAATAATAACCTTTGATACGGAATATATCCTTCATCCGGAATATTTATTATTCCGGATGAACAGACTGATCCGGAACATTCCTAAAATCCCTTCATTCGGAATAAATTATGCTGATTCGGAATAAAAGAGTTGATTCGGAACATTACACTGATCCGGAATAAATTGATTGTAAATGCTGGTTAGGAATAATTAAACAAAATCACTCATCTAGAATATACTACTGATCCGGAATAACCTAAACTAACCCTTCATCCGGGATAACTAGAATGAAAAGAACTCATTCAGAATCTGGTAAACTTAACAGTGCGAAGAACAAGGGAGATAGAAAGCCACGAATTTTAATCAAAACTAACCAAATTAAATCAAACGATTAAACCAAAACAACCACTAATGATCTAATAACAATCACCAATCAAAACAAAACAACAAAACTAACAATCATAACCAAATTAATCAAAACCCACTTGATTGAAAACCATAAAAATAAAAGAACATAAACATTAAGATTAATCAAGAAAGGAAAATGAGAGATTAATAATGAAAGTAAAGATTAACAACAATAAAATTAACTTACTTGAAAATTAAAGGTGCATGACAAGTAATTAAAGTGCAAGAATTTAAGGTGCAAAATATGAAAATGGTGGAAGAGGTAGTTTGTCAAGCTACCCAACAACTACAAATGAAATGAAATGGATCTATTTATAGTGGATTAGGGAGGTGCTTAGTGGAAGCTTCCTCCCTCTTTCTTCTTTCTCTAATTATCCTTTAGTCCTTAATCTTCTTAATACTTCGACTTTTGACTTTGTCTCGGGATTAATAAACTCGTCTTGTAATTTCTTCAATAAATTAGACTTGAGTTCTTCGGCTTTTAGTAAACTTCCGTCTCTTGACTTTTTCTTCGATAAATCATCAGAATTGGTCTTGGACTTCCGTTCTTTTTGCACTCTTGATTTCTTGACTTCGTCTTTTGTCTTTTTCTTCGATAAAAGCCCGTGAATACCCGTGTTTTCTCCCCTTTTCACATTTTCGTCCTAAATCACAACAAAAACGCAAACCACGCATAATTCCGACATTTATGACATAAAATACACGTTTTGGCCTGGTTATTATTGTAATTAAGTGGTAAAAGGATGGGTGTTTTCACACCTATTAAATCCGCTACACTTAACCATTGAAATGTCCTCATGCAATGCATTAGTTACAAAGCACGATTACACTTTTCATCATAATCAATCCGTCTTGGCCTTTATTAAAGAGATAGAAAATTACGAAACAAGTAAAGAAATCAAAAACATACCTTGTGGTTTTGAAAATGTCATGAATGATCATCATCCTCAAGTTTTCACTTTCCCCAAACCAAGCTTAAAAACGAGATCATTGTTATTATAAGTTAGCAAACTAACACAAACTCATGTGGGCCAATTATTTATTTAGACTCCCTTATTCCTAGGTGTATCTCTTATATTTTATTGTTGTCTTGAATGATCACGAGGATGCATTGTTGACTTATTTCGATAGTTTATTAGGCTGAAAATAAAGTGGGACGATTTAATCAATAGTTAGCTAAAGGACAAAATCCTTTAATACTGCTTCTCGGGACCTCATAAAGTTCATATCTTGGCATAACTCGCTTCGTGATTTGAGACCTTTCTCGGACCGATATTTGGCAGCGACTTCATACTTCAAATCTTTGAGAGACGTTCATGAAATAATGGCCTTCTCTTCATAACAGGAATTTCTTCACTTGAAGTTTTGAGAGATTCTTCATCTTTGGACCACGACTTCTTCATTTTTCTCCAATCTTTATTTTGGACTTTGATATACAATGATCCGCCTCCTTTTAGGACTTGGATCTATTTATCCTCATACCTTGCTAGGGTCTTTTCGGATAGACTTCTCCATGATCTTTTGGGGAGTTCCTGCTTTTCGTCGTGCTCGATCCTTCATATTGATTTTCGATACATGATTCTTCACATCACTTTTGGATCTTTAGCAACAAAATGTAGCCCTCATGCCTTGTTAGGACCTTTTTGGACTCGCCAATCTTCGCATCCCGCTTCAATAAGTTATGCCTTGGCTATGAACTCTAATCCACACCGAGCAACTTTTAAACGATCTTGGGATAGAAGCTAAGTAACTTTTCAAATCGTACAACCTTATTTATTGCAGATAAATTTATTAGCAAGCGATGGGAGAATAGGCTTATAATTAACTCACATAAATTCACGAAAGAATACCAAACTTATAATTGACTCTATCATCTCTCGTTCTCCACAATTTAAAATCTCAAGGAATGAGACTCGTGGATGCTTAGCCTATTAAATCAAAGTTTTGGGTTTTCGAGTCGTCTATAGGATCTTGCAAACTCTTAGACTTTTTCAAGTTTTAGAATTCGCATTTTAAAGTTCCCTTGATAAACAACTCTCTAGGATCAATTATAGGAACTTGCAAAAAGTTCTTGTTCTTAACCCGTGAGAGTTAAGACTTTCGCGTTTTATAGCTCCCTATATAAAAGCCTAGCAAAACTTGACTTAAACATGTTAAGGATACTAGCTAGAGTAAACTTAGATAAGTAAACTCGGGTTGAGTCAAAAGATTCACAACGTTTGAAAATTAAAACCACTATTAAAAATTTATTCTAGCAAAGAAAGAAAATAACTATACGAAAGTAAAAACTAATAGGCCAAAATAGATCAAAAATTTTGAAAAATGTCGAAAAATTGATTTTCCGGTTAAAATGAGGGCAAATACAAGGAAAAGACCACTTAACTTCGATAGAAGTCCCCCTACACTTAATATAAACATTGTCCTCAATGTTTAAGCATGTGGGAGTAAACTCCCCTACACTTAGGACATTGTGCACGTTGTTTAAATCTCGCTAAGGAAGAGACAACTAAAGAGATTCCTATTTTAATATTGAGAAATATAAAATAGTGAATCGAAAAGAGTTTAGGATAGAACCGGGAAAATGGAAACACGGAATCATGGGTCGTCAAAAGTCATCAAGAGTGTGTCTTTGAAGCTCTAATCCCTGCACATGATAAGAAAGAAAGCAAGAAACACCAACGGGGCTCCCCCTACACTTATGGTGAAAACAGGTAAAGATAGATAGATAAATGGGTTGCCTCCCAAAAAGCGCTTGTTTATATTAACCGAGTCACGAGCCTGACTCGTCCCCGAATTAAATGGTCCATGGGGAAGCCTAGAATGTAATACCGGGATCAAAAACCTTGTCCTCGTTCCCAGTGGACATCAACAAAGGAGAGGCGGGGGGGATAAGTCTTAAATGGGAGAAAAGACCTTTCAACATACGAAAAGTATGTGAAATCAAGATCCACGGGAGATGGGGTGGGTAAAGTAAGCACATTGTCATCCCCCAAAGACAATGGATGTTGAGCACTCGGCAAAGCCGTAATGTTATCAATCATGAAATAGTGAACGTCACCTCCCGGGTCAAAGCACTCATCCTCCATAATAGTGGCTAAAGGGGAGGATGAAAGGTGCTCGGGAGGGGGACTTGGGACAATACCTTCCTGCAAAAAATTATCAAAAATAATATCCCCCTCCATGTCATCATCATCAATACCCGGAAGTATTGAGTGAATGTCGATTTCTTCCAGCAATGGGTCATTATCTTCAACGGGGGGAATAGATGGAGGTAAAGACTCGGAAAGAGGAGGAGAAGTCAACTCTTCGATTTGAGCAATAAGATGATGCACTTTCCGTAATCTGTCGCGGAGAATCACGTCTTCCACCTCATCTTAAAGAGCAAGTTCATCGGTGAACTTCTCGTAAGCCGGAGAGAATAAATCGTCATCGCCCGCATCTCCCGGTGGAGATTGAGAAATTTCAAAAGTGAAATTCTCATAGCGTGGAGAAAAATCGTCATCATTAGGATCGACCTCTTCCGTAAGAGCAACGTCGTCCTCAGACTCCATAGCAGTAGGCATGTCACAAACCTCATCATCAAATAATTTATCGAGGCCAAAATCACTAATCTCACTCAATGAATCATCATCCTTAGACGCATTAGGAATGTCGAGAGTAGGAGCAGCAACTTCAGTAGATGGGTCGAGAGCGTAGACATCATCGTCGTCATCATCATCATAATAGTATTGACGCACAAGAGGAGGGGTATAATCACTAAGATTAGATACTTGCTCTTGTTGCTGTCGCTTTTCCTCCTCCCAAGCTTCGTTTAGCTGAACAACGACTTCTTGAAGTTTCAAAATAATGGCGTGTGTTGCGTCATTCAAAGTAGTGAGTTGTTGGGCAATACGAATTCCCTGAGAGGATTGATGATTGAGGGTGGGATGTGGGGGCTCACAGTTATGAAAACCAGAATTATAGCACGGATGTGGCTCATAGTAAGTCATCGGTTGAGAAGAATTATAACACGGATTTGGTTCATAATAATCCATCGGTGAAGAAAAATGAGGACACGGATCTGGCTCATAATAATTCATTGGCTGACAATAAGAAGTATCGTAAGGGCCCCCATAATTTTGGCAACATGGGTATGGAGAAAAACCGGGTGCGTCATGTGGAAAGCTATTACCATCGTCATAATTGTAACCCGGTTCTTGCCCGTGATCATACGGGTATCGAACCGGGCACAAAACATGCCAATGAGAATCGCTTCCACAATAGATGCACGGGGGAACAGGAGGTGGATTAGAAAAGGACGAATTAGTCGAGTTGCACGATGGACAAAATCCGAATTATGTATGGTCGATATCATTTCTGCACTACTCACATGTACACCGTTGACATGAGTCGTTCCCGTATAATCGTCTCCCACACCCGACGCAATGGACATAAGAATCCATGAAGAAAAATAGATAAGCAAGAAGAATATTTTTGGAGAAAAACTTTGAAAAAGAAATGCTTTTTATGATTTTTCAAATGTTTTTGGGATTTTTTTTAAAATTTTTGACACGAAAAATAACCTTCACGAGTGAACGGATCCCAAAAGCCAACGCGTCTCTCACAAAAAACCGTTAATCTTCACGAAAAGAGCCGACAGCGGCGCCATTTGACTGTATAGATTTTGCAAGGTTAAAAGTTCGTTTCTCGGTATCTTCTCGAATTGATTTCCGGTTCAAAGTGTGACTCAGTCGTTCTTGGTAACAAAAAGAGAATTGTTGGGTGTCGTAAACTAATTAAAAATAAAGACTTGAAACAATAAAAATAAAGTAAAGACGGTAAAAAGAAATACTAAATTATAAAACTTGACGGAAAATTAAAGACGAGAAATTAAAAACGTGACAAGAAATAAAAAGACAAACTTAAAAGTAAATAAGGTAAACTAAAATTAAATGCGAGTAAATTAAAAGTGAGATTAAGTAAAAAGGCGGGAAAAGTAAAGCTTTAAACTTAAAAACATGAACTTAAAAATAAACTAAAATTGAAATTATAAAAACTAAGAAAAAGTGCTCATCCGGAATAAATCCTTCATCCGGAATAAATGCATTCATCCGGAATAATTCTGTTCATCCGGAATATACCCTTTATCCGGAATAAATCCTTCATCCGGAATATTCATTCGGAATGTAGGCTTCATCCGGAATAAGTGTTGATTCGGAACAAATAGCTTCATTCGGAATATTCATTCATTCGGAATGTTGGCTTCATCCGGAATTAAGTTGATTCGAAATAACTCTGATTCGGAACAAAATAATAATAACCTTTGATTCGGAATATATCCTTCATCCGGAATATTGATTATTCCGGATGAACAGACTGATCCGGAACATTCCTAAAATCCCTTCATTCGGAATAAATTATGCTGATTCGGAATAAAAGAGTTGATTCGGAACATTACACTGATCCGGAATAAATTGATTGTAAATGCTGGTTCGGAATATTTAAACAAAATCACTCATCCGGAATATACTACTGATCCAGAATAACCTAAACTAACCCTTCATCCGGAATAACTAGAATGAAAAGAACTCATTCAGAATCTGGTAAACTTAACAGTACGAAGAACAAGGGAGATAGAAAGCCACAAACTTTAATCAAAACTAACCAAATTAAATCAAACGATTAAACCAAAACAACCACTAATGATCTAATAACAATCACCAATCAAAACAAAACAACAAAACTAACAATCATAACCAAATTAATCAAAACCAACTTGATTGAAAACCATAAAAATAAAAGAACATAAACATTAAGATAATCAAGAAAGGAAGATGAGAGATTAACAATGAAAGTAAAGATTAACAACAATAAAATTAACTTACTTGAAAATTAAAGGTGCATGACAAGTAATTAAAGTGCAAGAATTTAAGGTGCAAAATATGAAAATGGTGGAAGAGGTAATTTTGTCAAGCTACCCAACAACTACAAATGAAATGAAATGGATCTATTTATAGTGGATTAGGGAGGTGCTTAGTGGAAGCTTCCTCCCTCTTTCTTCTTTCTCTAATTATCCTTTAGTCCTTAATCTTCTTAATACTTCAACTTTTGACTTTGTCTCGGGATTAATAAACTCGTCTTGTAATTTCTTCAATAAATTAGACTTGAGTTCTTCGGCTTTTAGTAAACTTCCGTCTCTTGACTTTTTCTTCGATAAATCTTCAGAATTGGTCTTGGATTTCCGTTCTTTTTGCACTCTTGATTTCTTGACTTCGTCTTTTGTCTTTTTCTTCGATAAAGGCCCGTGAATACCCGTGTTTTCTCCCCTTTTCACATTTTGGTCCTAAATCACAACAAAAACGCAAACCACGCATAATTCCAACATTTATGACATAAAATACACGTTTTGGCCTGGTTATTATTGTAATTAAGTGGTAAAAGGATGGGTGTTTTCACACCTATCAAGTATGACAGTGTTTTTGAAGGAATTCACATCGGTGTTGAATCAACGCAAAAGCCTTTTTATCAACATTATCTGTATGTTTCGAAAGCTATGTTTCAAGACGTTCACACTCTTTGACTTGATCAAGATATATGCATGTCATGCTAGAATATTCGTCTATGTCTGCACAAGATGTAAGAGCAACACACAAAATATCTTTGGAGAGACATTCTTGTAAGAGTAGATCATATGTTGTGGAAAACTCGTCTCTTTCAGGTTGATGATCGTCAATTTCTTTTTCAAGAGATTCCACATATTTCAAATCGTCAAACATTTCTTGCTCGATTAACTTTTCAAATTCCAAAGCATGTTTCTTTGTTCTTTCTGCAAGTGGAATCAAAATAGTTTTCACAAGCACAGTTATATCGTGAGGAATTTCTTTACCGCCGTTTGAAAGTTCACGTTTTTTCCAGTCATCGTCAACAACCTTTTTGAAATTTTCAATGTTACTCTTAAGAATACTAAGTGCTTGCTTACTCTTGCTTATAGAAGCTTGATGCGGCAAGTACCCAATATATTTTGAAACATTAGTTTTCTTAGTGGCAAAAACTTGTCTCCATTTAATTCTTATTTGTTCACATTCGAAAAATATTTGCTCACGAGACTTCTGTGTTTGCGGTTTGAAAAGACCATAAAGACTGTTTTCATAAGCATAATTATATGGTTTAACAAACTCTTTATTAACTTTTGGTCTACTCTCTTCTTCCAAATCAGTTGTCTCTTCACTGTCAGGCCTAACAACAAGGCAATCAAGATCGGTCCATTGGGACTGATCAAGATATAAGTGTTGATTCTCATATTAGCTTGCTCAAGGTACTTAGGATTTGCAAAACTAGGTTTATCCTTGAAAAATGAACGAGGTGCCAATATTCTCATGGTTTGAATTGATTGATTAGTTTTGTAAACATTTGTCTTGTAAAAATCAAGTTGAGTTTCAAGTTTCACCATTTTGTCGATGTCATTCGCTTGTTTAGTTTTGAAATCCTTTTCCATCTTTTCAACCACAACTTTCTTTTCTATAACAAGTTTAGTTTTATCCTCTTGAAGAAAACAACTTACTTGAGTTAGCTCATTGACTTTAGTGGTAGCAAGATACGTTTTGTGACGTTCAGTACTCAAAGAGGTGTTATAATTACGTTTCTCTTGTTCTAGAAGCTTAAGAGTTTCGTTATATTTCTGTTGATAATCGTCCTTTTTGACGTTAACTAAACACCCTTTGTACCCTTCAATCTCATTGGTCTTTTGAAGAAGCTGAGCTCTGTAGCAATCAATGGTCTCACTAGATTTAATTATAGCAGCTTTGCATTCTTCAAAATTTTGAGTGAGCGTAGCTTTTGCCTTCTTTAATTGATTTTGACTCTGTCTAGTTTCTTTGACATCTTTTTGTAAATTAGCAATTAAATTAGCAAGCGCAATACGCTCCTCATCATCATACTCATTTGCATGTTGATCATCGTCAGACTAATTATTGTATGTGTCTGAGGGATCAGGTATGGTATCGCTATCAACCTTTTCCATCATACATGTGTCAATAAGGGTTTGAGTTTGATCACAATGCTCATGCGTATTATCATTAGCAAACACATTATATTCATCATTATGTACCTCTTCCAATGGGTCAGAGTCGAAGACAGGGCCATTATCATAGGAAGTTGTAGTGCTGATGACATTCTCAGAACTAATGTCTTGTGTGCCAATGTTGCTGCTTTCTTTCCTATGTATGGTATGATCATCCTGCGTACCATGCTTTGTGTTCCGTGATGTGCAGCTTTCATTCACATGACCCGATACTGAACCACAATTTTCCTTGAACCTTTTATCTATCTCTTGTTCGTGAATTATTATTCTGTGGACATAGGTTTCAATGGATTTGATATTACTTGGGATCAAGTATTTGAACGTTTGAGCAGTTTTATGATGTCTCATGAAGCATCCCTACGTACTCGAAGGCATGAGAAATTCTGAATCAAAATTCTTTTCAAATGTTGTCTTGAGTTCAGTGAAGGTGATCTTGCATTCACTCCCAAAAGGTCGTTCTTTGGTGAGTTGTGTCGCAAGTTTCTCTATGTTTTGTGTGAAAGTTATTATGAACGTGCCAGTGGATTCACCTAAGTCTAGCAGAACTTTTGAAAGGCTCTCAAACGATGATTTAAGTATTCTCAAACTTTCCATGCATTTATCTCTCAAGAAGTATGTCCGTTGTTGTAATTGTTCCATCTCAAGAGTTGTTACAACTGAACACTCATTGCTCTTTTCCATGATGAAGGTGTCTTGGTTGACGAAGTGACTTCGGATCTTAAGTAGATATGGTGTGATTGAGTTGTGGTTAAAATTCTGAAATTTCGGATTTTTTTTATTTTTTCTCAGTCCGACAATAAATTTCTCAGTCTGATAAAACGATAAACCCAAAATTTTGAATTACCAAATTTTGAAATTGAGTTCGAAATAACCAAAAACTATTAGGGAAAAAAATTGAAAAATGAAAATTTTAACGAAAATTAAAACCTAAAAATTTTGAAATTTGGCCTAAAATTTTGAATTTTGTTCCGAAAATTTAAATTTTTGGTGGAAAAATTTTTGCATTGTCAAAATTTGAAATCGAAGCTTAAATGGCCTACAAATGGTCTAGGAAAAAATAAATTTTACTATGGTTTTCCCGCCAAAAAACTTTTTTTTTAATCGGAATGTTTTACATGTACCTAAGTCAGAATCCGTGAGAGACTCACCTTGTTCGGAATAATAGAACCTGACCTTGTTCGGAATAATGAGAAACTGACCTTGTTCGGAATCATAGATCGTAACCTAATTCGGAATATGTAACCCACACCTAGTTCGGAATATGTAATCAACACCTAGTTCATAATATGTAATACAATGAACTAATTCGGAATCTTTGATTCAATGACCTAGTTCGGAATCTATGAGTCAACGACCTAATTCGGAATCTGTTAATCAATGAACTAATTCGGAATCGGTGAGTCAATGACCTAGTTCCGAATATGGGATGCAATGACCTAATTCTGAATATGAAGTACTTGATCTAAGTCGGAATCTGTGAAGTTCTGAACTAATTCGGAATATGTGTATCTTTTACCTAAATCAGAATCTGGAAGAACGACACTATTCGGAATACACAGATCCACACTCAATTCGGAATCCAAACCTGGTACTAATTCGGAATACACACGTTTTCCCACCTATATCGGAATACAAATTTCTCACCTTGTTCGGGATCGAGATCTGAACCTTATTCGGAATACAAAGAAACACCACCTTATCCGGAATATGAAGAAACCCAACCTTGACCTAGTTCGGAATACCCCTTTTTCCCACCTAATTTGGAATATTTCTAAACCCTAGTTTCCCGACTTAAAAAACTTCAAATTCCGAATTGATTAACCAAAAAACTAAAAATGACGAATTTTTACCCAAAAATCAAGCCAAAACTTCCAATTTTTTCGTGGAAATCACCAAAATGAGGAACACAAATTCCTACCACAACTTTGTAGGCAATTTGTACGAAGATTTAGAGCTCGAAAACACAAAATTTTTTGAGACGAGATGATTTGAAGATTAAAATCTCACGAATCAAAAATACTAACCACAAACTAAACACGAATCTACCCCATGGCGATTGATACCAATTGTTGTTCCTAATAATATGATGATAGATTAAAGAAATGAGATGGAAAAGATATGAATTTTATAGAGAGAAAGTAGTGAGAGAAAGTAGAGAGAAGGAGATGATTAACTTGTGAAATTAAATTAAGAAATGAGAACTTCCACCCTCCTAACATGCTAGGAGGGTACTTATATATTCCACCCACATGCGGGCTCTCTAATGGACTATATATCTTTTGGGTCAGGCTTGAATAAATGCTTAGTACCTTGAAAGAGGCCTTTTAAGCTAACCATCATGCCCGTAATGTCACAACTATTTTAACTAACTATTACAACGTTCTAATAAATATTACAATATAAACCTATGACCGAACATTTTTGTTTGACTCAATATTTTGAGGCTAACAGTATGTATCAAGTCTGAGTTCTAAAAGTAGTAATATGTATATACTACGAATAAGAATAACTCAAATATAACAAGGATGCACTAAATTACTAAAGAACCATAGAAACTCTAGAAATCACTTTATAAACCAATGTTTCAAGCAATATAACTACATAATATATATGTACTATTATTAAATACAATATACTAGTTATAATATATCATATAAAGGAAAGGTAATTAGTTACAAAACACTAATATTCACTAATCTCAAGTTAATTACAAGTATATGACCTAGTAACCAAGATTAGCATATAAAATCCATATCACATTGAATTGAAGTCTAATCTTTTGAAACTAATTATAAAACTTAACTATCCTAATAAGTTAACACGATTATCTCAAGCCAAGATACAAATTAATAAAGCATAAAGTACAGTTATCAAAGATTGGATCTTAAGCTCACTTAATTATACCTAAGATATGATTAACCTATATAAACCCTTAAACTAAGAATGTAGAAACCCTAAAAGTCATAAACGCACTATATATGACCTATAATATGCTTACATTATGATATAAACACTAATCACCCAAAATAGAAAGTCATTAGGATTAGTAACCTAAAAACCCTTATATTAATAAATCTACATAGAAACATTACCTAATCTTTTAAGACAAGTCTATAAAAACTAATAGCATTTCATTAAGGTTATAAGATTATTTTAAGACAATGTACAAGTATATTTAAGCACAAGGTACAAGATTTTAATGCATGACTTGTAATTTAGGTCAAAATAGCTATTTTCACCCTTTAGACATGTTTACTTAGAATAAACTATTAACCCAAGTATGGTAACTTACTAATCACTTATAACACAATGTCAAGGACCTAAATTGAGTTTACATAAGTATCTAAGAGGAGGATAATGAGTTTTACTAAGATCTAAACCTAGATCATTAGAAACCCTAATCTACATAAGTTTTCTTCCCAAATTCACATCAAACCTTTGTGAAACCTCAAACCAAGGACCCAAATATACTAAATAGAATGTCTAAACCCTAATTAAGCCTTAATCATTAACTAATCACATTCCTAAGTCCCTAATCACCAAAAATAACAAAGTATAAAGTTATAAGCCCTAATTTAGGACTTGGTTTTACTTTATCCTACTAAAACCTAATTTAAATTTCTTCCCTCCCAAATTTAAACCTCAAATCAGATATTTAGGATGTCCCAAGATATTTTGGAGTGCCAAAAAGTAGGTTTATAAGCTACTTGAAGGCTATACGTCACCATTCTTATCAATAGTATGTCGTGACACATTTCTAGCCATATGTTTAAGATATTTTCATCCTAGACTCTAAAAACTTGCATAGACCTTCACTAGAATCCCGTAGTCACTAACCTATCCTTGTTACACGTTTGAGGCTAGAAACTTGGAGCTTAAAGGTTGAAATGGATATAAATAGGGGCGAACACTCCATGGAGGAACTTGCACCCTGTTTCTTAAGTATCTCCTACCCATTCTTGAATTCCACTTCTAAAAACATTCTAGGAAACATAGAATACCATAAACCAGGTCTAGAAGGAAGCTATTGAAGCTCTTGAATCTTTGATAGCAAGTTGTGTTCATAGGAAGCCATAAAGAGCCATTTTTGAGCTACCTAGGTAATTTCAATGTTAACCAAGCTTTGATCTTGTTATAATGATTTCTTAGACTTGTTATAATTCCAAAATAATGTTAGAAAGATAATCCAAAAGAAATTAGAGCATTTGATCATTTTAAATGAAAGTTATAAGCTAAAGATGTCTTAAGACCCTAGTTTTGTATTTTACATGAAATAATGACTTAAAATCAATTTCAAAAGCTATAATTCTTGAAAAATTTATTATTATGATTATAAATGTGTTTTAAAACTTTATTTTCAAATCCTAGATCATTTGGTACATTTTTGAAGTTGTTATATGATTTTTACAAGTATAGGGACCAAAACTATCATTTTTGAAACTATTTGACATGTTGGGCTAAAAGTGTCATTTTGTGAAATTTAAAGTGTTAGCCTCAAAATATTGAGCCAAACAAGAATGCTCGGTCATATGTTTATTATGTATCGTATTTTAGAACGTTGTAATAGGTAGTATATTAGTCGTGTAATTACGGGCTTAACTTTAAGCTAAGGTTCATTAATAAGTAACCAAAGCCCAAAAGGAAAGCCCGGCCCATGATCATATAGTCCATTAAGCTACATGTAAGCAAAGGCTATATAAACCCTTCCTAGCATGTTAGGAAGGGTGTTGGTCATTTCATTTTCTTCTAATCTAATATTCCACAAGTTTCACCAACCATTTTCTCTCTACTTTCTCTCACTACTTTCTCTCTCTAGAATTCTTCTCATATCTACCTTTCTTTCTTTAATTCGTGTGATTATTATCATCATATATAAAGGGACAATAATTGGTATCAATCGCCATGGGGTAGTTTTGTGATTGGTTGTTGTGTTTTCATATGATCCGTTTGATTTGATCCATATTTCTTCCTCGAATTCAAGATTTTTCTTGTTTTTGATTGTGTTTCTTAATCGTATAACTTCTTTAATCTTGTTGTAGAGATTTGGTTGTTTTGGTTTGGTTAAAAACACGATCTTGTTGCCTAAAAGTTGCTAAATTTGTTGCCTAAAAGTTGCTAAAATCGTTGCCTAAAAAGTTGGAAAAAAGGTCCCTTATTGCGACAGCTACAATTTCGGAAAAGGTAAGTACAGTTTTGATCGCAATAACCCTAGGGTTTTACTTTGCGATCAGTATTGCGATAGCCCCTTATTCCGATCTGGACATTCCGATCGTTATTGCGATCTGGATTGCGACGGATTTAAGGCAATCTTGAAACGTTACTCTGCCCACATTGCGATAGCCACATTGCGATAGGTACACATTCCGATCTGGGATTTCGATAGGTACACATTGCGATCTGAATATTCCGATCTGGAGGATTCCGACAGGTGCACATTGCGATCTAAAGGACATTCCGATCTAAGAAACATTCCGATGGGTATTCCGATGGCACATTCCGATGGACATTCCGATGACATGTTTAGCTAAATTTTGTTTGAGTATTTTTTAGATTTAGCCACCATCTAGACTAGTTTCGGAACGTAGTTTACACGAAAAAAAAAAAAAAAAGAGTTAAAATTTTTAGGTCAAGTAAAATCAAATTTTTTCCATACTAGTTTTAGGACATTTCTAGCTCAATTTCAAATTTTGGTGATTACAAATTTTTTAGGTCTACCGTTTTGTCGGACTGAGGAATTTATTGTCGGGCTAAGAAAAAATCGCAATTTTCAGAATTTCAACAATCAAACAATCACAACACAACTACTTCAGATCCACATTCGATTCATCATTTCAGAGAATTTTGAGATGGATTCTACTGCCGAATATCGTGTGACGAACAACAACATAATGGTGGCAGGTAACAAAGAAAGACCACCAATGCGTGTGTCGGGTCGATATGATCAATGGCAATCCCGTTTTATACGTTACCTTGACACAAAACCTAACGGTGATGCTTTAAGGCAATGTATTTTGGAAGGACCCTATAAACTCTCAAGGATTCAAGTTCCTGCAGTACCAGCCACAGACACGAGTGATGCACAACCCGCATATGAACGTGATGAGAAGAGGACCGACCTCACCCCAGAGAATCGTGCGTGGTTTGATGCAGAGAAGGAAGCAATCTACTTAATTCTCAGTGGCATTGGAGATGAAATTTACTCTACGGTTGACGCATGTCCTACTGCTCAAGAAATGTGGACGGCCATTGAAAGATTGCAACAAGGTGAATCACTTAACAAACAAGATGTGAAAACCAAGATGTTTTGGAACTTTGGCAAGTTTACATCAAAGGATGGGGAATCAATTGATTCTTATTACTCCCGATTCTACAAGATGATGAATGATATGACCCGAAACAACTTGCAAGTTTCCACCATGCAAGTCAATGTCCAATTTCTACAGCAACTTCAACCAGAGTGGACACGGTTTGTCACCTCGGTGAAACAACAACAAAAGTTAGACGAAGTTTCATATCACAAGCTCTTTGACATCTTGAAACAATTTCAAAATGAGGCAAATGAACTTCGAGCTGAACGAGTTGCAAAGATGTCCAATCCACTTGCTTTGGTGTCTACCACTCAACATTACCCAGATTATCACTCCCAGACTTCAAAGACCTACTTTACTCAATCATCATCACCACGATCATCCATTGTCTCCAAGTCACATGTTCCAACACGATCCCGAGGCAAAGAAGTTGCAAGAGCACCATCACCTACACCTGAGCAATCATCCGAAGAAGACAGTGATGAAGAAATAGCTCAAAAGGATAGGGAATTCAAGCAACAAATGGCTTTCGTTATGAAGCAATATAAGAAAATCTACAAACCCACCAACAACAACCTTCGAACATCTTCAAACTCGAGGAACACCCATGCACAGAGTCCTCCAAGGTATGACACACGAAGACGTGTTGCGAGTCCTCCAAAGTATGATCGACAACCTAAGTATGATAATCAGAGGGTGGCTACTGTTGTTGGAAATCGGGAAACTGTTGGAACTCAAGTTGTGCAACAAAGTGGGATTCAGTGTTTTAACTGCAGAGGTTTTGGGCATTTGGCCAAGGAATGCAGGCAGCCAAAGAGGGTTAAAGATTATGGTTATCATAAGGAAAAGATGCTGTTGTGCAAGAAAATGGAAGCTGGAATCAAGTTATCAGCTGAGGAATGAGAAATGCTTGACGACACAGATGATGAACTCTCCGACCAAGAACTCGAGGCACATTATTCATACATGGCAAAGATTCATGAGGTCCTTAACGTCACTGAAGATGACAATGGTCCTATCTTTGATACCGAGCTAATTGATAAGGTACAAGATGATGTTGAATATAATGTGTTTGGTGATACACATGAGCATAGTGATCTTCCAACAACAATTACTGACACGTGTATGATGGAAACGGTTGATAGCAATACCACACCCGATTCATCAGACATGTGCAATAATGAGTTTGCGGATGATCAACATGCAAATGAGTATGATGACGAGGAGCGTGTCGCGCTTGCTAATTTAATTGCTAGTTTACAAAAAGATGTCAATGAAAATAGAAAGAATCAAAAGCAATTAAAGAAGGCAAACGCAACGCTCACTCAAAACTTTGAAGAATGCAAAGCCGCTCTTATAAAATCTAGTGAGACTATTGATAGTTACAGGGCTGAGCTTCTTCAAAAGACCAACGAGCTTGAGGGGTACAAAAGTCGTGTCATCAACGTTAAAAAGGACGATTTTGAAAATAAATACAATGAAGCTCTTGCTTTGTTAACTAAAGAAAAACGTCAATTTAATGTTTTATTAAGTGATGAACTTCAAAAAACGTACCTTGCCACAACAAAAGTTAATGAACTTGAACAGAGGATTTCTATGAACACCACCGATTCTGCTAAAATTCTTGACGAGAAGAAACAAGAGGTTGAAACATTAAAACAAGATTTCAAAAATAGACAAAGCAAAGATACTGAAAAAGTAAAGGATCTCGAAGAACAAGTCGATTTTTTGAAAAAAATTGTTTATAATACACATGACTCTATTCAAACCGTTAGAATGATAGCACCTCGGTCGTTTTTCAAGGGTCAACCTAGCTTTGCCACCCCCAAGTACCTCGAACAAGCTCAAGCTGCTAACCCCCATTTATATCTTGACGAGTCCGAATGGACCAATCATGATTGCCCTGTAGCTAACCTCGATAGTGAAGAGACGTCCCTTTGGAATGAGGAGAGTAGATCACCGGTCAATAAAGATTTTGTGAAACCATATAACTATGCTTATGAAAACAGTCTTTATGGTCTTTTCACTCCACAAAAACAGAAGTCTCGTGAAGCATTATTTTTAGAATGCAAACAAAAAAGAATTCAATGGAAAAAAGCTTTTGCCACTAAGAGGAAAACTAATGTTTTTAAATATATTAATTATTTGCCTCTAGATGCTTCTAAAAGCAAAAGTAGAAAAATACTTGGTTTCCTTAAACACCACGTTAATAATGTTCAATCAATTGTTGAAAGCGATTGGGAGAAACGTCAAAAGGATAAGTGGAAAACCAAGATTCCTCACGACATAACTGTGCTTGTGAAAGAACTTTTAATACCAAATACGAAGATAATAAAAGAACATGTTCTTGAGTTTGAAAATTTAATTCAGTCTGAAATGTTTGATGATTTGAAATATGTTGAGTCTCTTGAAAAAGAAATTGATGACCTTCAAAATGACAAATTAGAATTTTCAAACGAATATGATCTACTCTTAGAAGAATGTCTCTCCAAAGATATTTTGTGTGTTACTCTTCAATCTTGTGCTGATATCGATGAATATTCTGATGTTGCATGCAAATATCTTGATAAAATCAAAGAGTGTGAGCGTCTTGAACTTGAGCTTTCGAAACATAAAGAAAATGTTGATAAAAAGGCTTTTGAGTTACTTCAACACAAAACTGATTTCCTTCAAAAACATTGTCATTCTCTTGAACTTGCTTTGCAAAAAGACGTTGGTAGTTTTCCACATGATAATAAATTGTAAGAAAAACTTTCCCAAACGTTTCGAGAAATGAACGAACAGAATTTGGAAATTAAAGGGTTGAAAGCTCAGTTACAAGACAGGGACAGAGCGATAGCAGAGTTGCAGAAACTCATTGCTAAGATGGGTGGGAAGATTGTGGAACCTAGTGTTAAGAAACCTGTTGTAAGACAACCCAATGCTCAAAAAGTGACTAGAGCCTCTGTCTTGGGAAAACCATCTGTTTTCTCTAATTCTGCATTTGCAAAACCTGCGTTTGCCCCCAAGACGGATGGGAAGGATAGGTTACCACAAAACACTCCCAAAACAAATATTCGATCACAAAGCATTAAGAACACAAATGTGGTTAAACCAGGGATGTATAGATTGACCACTAAACCCACACAAAAAAAAGAAAGTCAATCACCTCAGACTTCTAGAAACACTAATAGACGTGTGTCTTTTACTACAGGAGTAGTCCTCACTGCTAGTGTTAGCCGGCCCCAGCTTAAGAGCACTCGCATGAATGAAAAGGTCTGGCAAAACAAAAGTCAAGGGAAGATGAAGCAAGTAGAAGACCAACCTAGGATTTTCAATGTTTCTAAGAATAAAACGTCTATAATCGCGTGTAATGACGATTTGAATGATTCGACTTTGAATGCTATGAAAGTTAAGTTTGTTTGTGTGAAATGTGGAAAGTGTGCTAATGCTAATCATGCTATGTGTGTTTCGAATAATGCCAAAGGTGTAGAAACTAGAACTAAGAAGCAAACTGTGATGCCGGTTAGTGCTAGAAAACTCAAACGCAAAGTGAACCATTCTGGTGCAACCCCCCCTAAGAAAAGTATTGCATCAGACTCCACCACTAAGAACCCTAGTAGCAGAATTAGGGAATTATATGAGTCTGCTAGCAAGCCTTGGAAATGGTGGTTTGCTAATCAATGTCCTCCAGGATATAAATGGATGCCTAAGGTTAGGACAGAAAATGTGACTACGAGCGTTAGTGTGCCTCTAAGTGATGAAAATAGGGAAACTAATGAATCGGAAATCACAACTAACATGGAATCCAATTTAGCAAATGCTCCATCGTGTTCTAATTCTTCTGCAGGTGATCGAAGTAATTCTCTTCATAATGGACTCCGGATGCACGAAGCACATGACGGGGAATCTCAAGATTCTAATTAACTTCGTGGAGAAGTTCCTGGGTACGGTCCGATTCGGAAATGATCAATTTGCACCGATCCTAGGATATGAAGACTTGGTTCAGGGGAATATCACTATCAAAAGGGTTTACTACGTCGAAGGGCTCAATCATAATCTTTTCTCGGTTGGTCAATTCTGTGATGCGGACTTGGAGGTTGCTTTTAGAAAGAAGACATGTTTTGTTCGTGATTATGATGGGAATGACTTACTTACCGGAACACGGGGTACTGATCTCTACACTATTTCACTACAAGACTCCACATCTTCAACTCCAATCTGTTTCATGGCTAAAGCTTCAACGACTCAAGCTTGGTTATGGCATCAACGTTTATCTCATCTTAACTTCGATACCATCAACTTGCTTTCTAAGAAAGATATTGTGCGAGGCCTTCCTAACTTGAAATTCATCAAAGATCATCTTTGTTCTTCTTGTGAGCTTTGTAAAGCTAAACGGAGTAGTTTCAAGACAAAGACTACACCAAGCTCTAAAGAACGGTTAGATCTTCTTCATATAGATTTGTGTGGTCCCATGCGTGTTCAAAGTATCAATGGGAAGAAATACGTTATGGTAATTGTCGATGACTATTCGAGGTACACATGGACTCACTTCTTGAGATCCAAGGATGAAACACCTGATGTTCTCATCAGCTTCCTTAAAGTGATACAACGTGGTCTTCAAGCTCAAGTTAAAGTGGTTCGTACTGACAGAGGTACAGAATTTTTGAATTCAACACTGAGAAATTATTTTGAAGCCGAAGGAATTGAACATGAAACATCTATTGCTCGAACACCCGAACAAAACGGCGTTGTTGAAAGACGAAACCGTACTTTAGTTGAGGCTGCTCGAACATTATTATCTGCTTCAAAACTTCCACTATACTTTTGGGCCGAAGCCGTGTCAACCGCATGCTATACACAAAACCGATCCTTAGTTATCCCAAGACACGAAAAGACACCATATCACATAATTAATGATCGTAAACCTTCACTCAAACACCTTCACGTTTTTGGATGTACGTGTTACATTATTCGAGATGGTGAAAATCTGGACAAGATGAAAGAGAAAGGTGATGCATGCATTTTAGTGGGATATGCAACTCAGTCTAAGGGATACAGAGTGTACAACAAGAGAACAAAATTGATAGTCGAGACTATTCATATCAGATTTGATGAATTGCAAGAAATGGCACTTGAACAAAGCAGTTTAAGTCCCGATCCACAACGACAAACGACTTCCGTTCACAACCGCACGGAACTCGGAACTCAAGACCACAGCAATGAACCGTCAAGTTCAACGCTGGTTCCTGAACATGTTCCTAGAGCAGATATGACAGTAGACACGACACTTGAAGAGTTGGAAATGTTATATGGACCAATGTATGATGAATATTTCACGGGGGAGAAACAAGTTGCATCGAAGTCTTCCGCTGTCACTCATGATAAGAATGATGATACCGTTCATCGTCAACACAAGGATACAACTTCATCTACTTCAACACGGGTTATTGCAGATTTACCTCCTCAGAATATCACATTAACAATAGATCCTACAACATCCACAACTACTGTCATTGCTCCAGAGAACACACATCAAGCAGACAATGCATTATCTGACGAAGACGAGTTTATCAACCCATTCGGTACACTGGTACACGAAACTGGAGAGTCTTCTACTCGCCATGTTGATCCGTCAAATATGCATACGTTTTATCAACGACATCCTTCAACACATCATTGGACTCGAGATCATCCTTTGGTTCACGTAATTGGAAACCCTTCACAGCCTGTTCGTACAAGACGACAGCTTGAAACCGATGGCGATGTTTGTATGTTCGCACTCGCCGTGAGTACTGCTGAACCGAAAAACATCAAAGAAGCCATGGCTGATCATGCTTGGATTGAATCGATGACGGATGAACTTCAACAGTTTGAAAGACTTAAAGTCTGGGAACTTGTTGACAGACCATACGATGTAACACCATTAAATCTTCGATGGATCTGGAAAAACAAGATGGATGAAGAGAACACGATCATCAAGAATAAATCTAGGCTAGTGGCTAAAGGGTATGGACAGAAAGAGGGTATTGATTTTGAAGAATCATTTGCACCAGTAGCTCGAATGCAAGCGGTCAGGATTTTCCTTGCCTATGTTGCACATAAGGGATTCATTGTATATCAAATGGACGTAAAGACGGCGTTTCTTAACGGTCCTTTGAAGAAAGAAGTCTATGTCACGCAGCCGGAAGGATTCGTCGATCCTCATTATCCTGACAAGGTGTATTGTAACATCCCGCCTACTCAGACCACAATATTGTCCGCTTTGCCCACAAGCTCACGGCTTTGCTTTGTGGCCCTCTTGTGAAGACTTCCCGGCAGGTCACCCAAGCCAGTACTACTCTTCCATGAGTACGCTTAACTGCCAGTTCCTAAGAACCCCACTTGCAGTAGACCACAAAACGCGTTGTGTCATGAGAAGGCGATTGTTATCTTATGAACCATGGATCTCTCCTGGCCACAGCCGATGTGGGATTTGCCTAGGGTGTCACAATCACCCCCCCTTCGGGACTCATCGTCCTCGATGAGGTTTGCCCCACCATCCCGAACGGCTCAGGAGTGGCTCTGATACCACTTGTAACATCCCGCCTACTCAGACCACAATATTGTCCGCTTTGCCCACAAGCTCACGGCTTTGCTTTGTGGCCCTCTTGTGAAGACTTCCCGGCAGGTCACCCAAGCCAGTACTACTCTTCCATGAGCACGCATAACTACCAGTTCCTAAGAACCCTACTTGCAGTAGACCACAAAACGCGTTGTGTCATGAGAAGGCGACTGTTATCTTATGAACCATGGATCTCTCCTGGCCACAGCCGATGTGGGATTTGCCTAGGGTGTCACATGTATCGTCTCCACAAAGC
Source organism: Glebionis coronaria (assembly GCA_025667525.1). Taxonomy (NCBI): domain Eukaryota; kingdom Viridiplantae; phylum Streptophyta; class Magnoliopsida; order Asterales; family Asteraceae; genus Glebionis; species Glebionis coronaria. The sequence continues at coordinate 407,785,996 of CM046877.1, forward strand.
ACTTTATGGACTCAAGCAAGCTCCAAGGGCGTGGTACGACGAGCTCTCGAAATTTCTGGTCTCCAAAGGTTTCTCAAAAGGTTCCATTGATTTAACTTTGTTTACTTATAAATATGGGGATGACATTCTGCTTGTGCAAATTTATGTTGATGACATTATTTTCGGGTCTACAAACCCAAAACTTTCAAAATGGTTTGAAAAAGTAATGCACAGCAGATTTGAAATGTCTATGATGGGCGAACTAAAATTCTTTCTAGGAATTCAAGTTCACCAATCCCCAAGTGGTATCTTTATAAACCAAGCTAAGTATTGTCAAGAGATAATCAAAAAGCATGGTATGACTTCATGTGACCCCGTTGGGACACCATTATCAACCACATCCCTAGATGCTGATGTTGGGAATAAATTAAGGCCAGATCACTTGAACGCTGACAAGAACAACTCAAGCGTTGACAAGAGCAAAGTGAGCGCTGATAGCATAAGCGTTGACAAGTTAAAGTCAAGCGTTGACAGATTGAAGACAAGCACTGATGGAAGATGTGAGCTACACGTTTATTATATTCTAGAATACTTCTAGTAAGGATAGAGACGACAATGTATTTTCTATGTTTATCTTTACCTAGAATAGTTGATTCGTAGCTTATTATACAAGACTTCTTGTTCTATAAAAGAAGATCTTTTAGGTTAAAGTTTTAATAAGTTTTCATAAGTATTCGCAAGTTAAACTCTTTCATTGTAATCAAGTACGATCATTCTAATACAAGTGAAAGTTTGTTTAACATCTTTGTGTTTTAGATCAAGTGTTAATTCCGCATAACACTTTGTTACTTTATTCATAAGCAAAGGTTTCTCTACGTGTAGTACTTGATCTAATCTCGTATACACAAAGCTTAATCGATCTAAGTTTGGGATCAACAAGTGGTATCAGAGCTTGTTGAGAAACTTTTGATCTTTAAGTAACGCAAGTACCCTAAAACACCAAAAACCCTAAAAACCCTAAAATTCTCAAAACCCTAAAAACATCATGTCTGGCACAGATCAACCTGCTGCTTTGCTACAAAACAACTCCTCAAACCCTAGTATCAAAATTCCCATGTTTGATGCCAGGAACTTTGAGCTTTGGAAATCAAATTTTGAGCAATATATAGCTATTCATGACTACACTCTTTGGGAGATTGTCGAATATGGGAACACATTCGACAAAGCAGCAAAGATTGCTGCTGCAATTGCCACAAGGACAGCTGTTCCTAATTGTCCTGAAGCTGATAAGAAGGAAAAGCCTGGAGATGGGAGAGCTGTAGTTGTTGAAGATATAGCCAAGAAGAGGGTGGACATGAAAATCTTGAACATCATGAAACACGCCCTAGGTCATGAGAATCAGCACAAGTACAAACGCTTTGAGTCTGCAAAAGAGCTTTGGGAAGCTCTTGAAGTAGCACATGGTGGCAATGCTGACACAAAAGAAGAAAAGAAGAAGCAACTCTTGCATGAGTATGCTGTCTTTAAAGCTCAACCCAATGAAAATCTCAGCAGTGTGAGGAGTAGACTTCTTGACATCACAAGTCAACTTTCCTTCATGGGAACACAGATTGATGACCCTGAATTGAATGCTACTTTTCTCAAAAGCCTTGGTGATGTATGGAAGATTGAGACAAGATCCATTCTTGTCAATAATACCCACAAGACCTCCAGGTTTGATGACATCTTCAACAAACTAAGACTGTTGGAGAATGAATGGCAATTGGATAGTGATAATAAATCTTCCAGTAGCAACATGGCCTTCTTCTCACAAAGTGAAGGCCAATTTGATTCCATGAACTTCTATGGACATCCAGCCACTGGATCTCAATGTGTCAATGCTGGATCTCAGTCTGTCAGCGCTGGATCATATCCTGTCAACGCTTTATACTCAAGCGCTGGCACACACAACCTTGGCGCTGATAGAATTAAGCCTGCTGGTTTTGATCTAGATACTGTGTGTGCATTCATTGCTTCTTTGCCCAGTGATTCAAGGATTACATATGAAGATCTTGAGCAGATAAGCGATGAGCAATTGGAAGAGATGGACATCAAGTGGACTATGGCTCTTGTAAGTTTAAGAGCAAACAGGTTTAATAAAAGGTTCGAGAAGAAGATGACCTTCAATGCTAAGGATGTTGCTGGATTTGACAAGTCCAAGGTTGAGTGCTACAACTGTCATAGGATGGGGCACTTTATGAGGGAATGTAGATCTCCAAGAAGATCTGATGCTGGTAAGCCTTCAAGCCAAATGATTAAGAGCCCAGATCCCAAGGCCATGGTTGCTGTTCAACAAATTGATGGTGTTGGAGAATGGGACTGGAGCTGGATGGCCAAGGATGAGGAAGAGGACAGAGCTTTGGTTGCTGAAGTTAAAGAAGAGCATGTTGAATATGCTCTCATGGCACACTCCTCCTCTTCATCAGATAATGAGGTATATGATGATGCTTTCTGTTCTAAGGGTTGTCGTTTTAATACTGAAAAACTAAATCAAGAGATAGTTAAATTATTAGATGAGGCAAGTACTGAAAGATGCAAAGTATCTAATTATCAAATTGCTCTTACCCAAACAGAAAAGACAGTAGCTGAGTATAAGAAAATGGAGTTTGATTTAAAGGATCAAATAAATATCTTAAAACATGAGTTACATCAGAGTAAAGATGTTCAAGATATAGTAAATAGGGTTAATCTTGATTTGATAGCTCAGTTAGAAGAGGCTAACAAAAATAAAGATAATGTGAGTCTTAAAATCCAGAGATTTGATAAGGCCACACAATCCCTAGGAGAGTGTGTTAGTAAACAAAGAGACTCTAAGGATATGAGTGGGATTGGGATGAATAATTATACTGGTGTTCCACCACCAGCTGGGGATTTCTATGGTGTCCAATCAAAGGACTTATCTTGGACTGGCTTGCCAGAATGCCAAGAGGAGGAATTCATTCCTCCACCTAGAGTGAATTCCCCAGTTGAGGAATACAAGCAAAAACTGACTGACCTAGATGAGTGGAAGAAAGCTAACCACACCTTGTTTGTTAAGGGAGGGTTGTTGTGTGAAAGTCCAAATGAGCCCACACCAAACATGATACCAATTGTGGAGTCCTATGATCCTAAACCTATTAAGATCACACACCCTACCACTGGCAAAGCTGTTGACCTTGGCCCACAATCTGTTAGAAAACCTAGTGTTAAGTATGCAGAGATGTATAGGAATACTAGGTCACCAAAAAGCCAAGTTAGTAATCATGGAACAGGCTTCTTTGCTTCTAGACCTAAGACTATGTCTAGAAAAGCTTGTTACACATGTGGTAGCTTCTCACATTTGGCATACAAATGTGTCAACGCCTCCAATGTCAACGCTGATAGGAACCATTTCAGCGCTGACAAAAGTTCACATAGGTCAAACACTGTAAGACCCAATACCTTTGTGAACAAAAGTTCACAAGTAGTTAGACCAGCCCCATTCTTTTCTAGAGGGTCTAACACACAAGGTCTAAGACCTTTTCAAAAGTCAAACACTTGGTCAAATAGGCAATGGGTTCCTGTAGCAAACCCTAGGTTCAACGCTGATAAGAGCAATCGGGGCGCTGACAAGAGAAATTTCAGCGCTGACAGACACACTACCAAACCTAGGTATTTGCAACCACAGGGAAATAGGTCTAAAGCTTCTACTAGCTTAACATGGAGACCAAAACAAGACCAAAACCCTAATTCTACTGGTATTTCTATGACATGCAACAGGTTTCATTATATTTCAAAGGCATTGTCAACACCAATTGGGGTTAACTGGGAATTTCATTCAAACAGGGATGAAAATGGGGTTGTTATGAGAACCAAGTCTGTTCTTGTTGAACAACCAAATGAATCCAAGTCTTCCAAGGCTTGGGTTCCCAAAGAAAACTAATGTGTTTTCTTTATGTGCAGGGCATTCAGAAGAAGATCAATGATTATGGATACTGGGATAGTGGATGCTCAAGGCACATGACAGGAAATGAAGACTATCTGACAAACTTCACTCCTATTCAAGATGGTGATAAGGTATACTTTGGAGGGGGCTACGGCACCATCACAGGAAAAGGAACCCTTGTCACCAACAATCTACGGTTTGAGAATGTCTTCTTGGTAAAAGAACTGGATTATAATTTGTTTAGTGTATCACAAGTGTGTGATAACAAAAATAAGGTTCTTTTCACAGATACTGAGTGCTTGGTGTTAAGCAAAGATTATAAGCTCCCTGAGGAAAAATACATAGATTTTAGAACACCAAGGCATAAAGACATATATAATGTGAATCTTAATGGAATTAAGGTAAATAATAAAATGATGTCATGTCTTTATGCTAAAGCCTCAGTAGATGAAAGTAATCTTTGGCACAGGAGATTAGGGCACATAAACTTTAAGAATATCAATAGACTTGTGAGGCTTGGTTTAGTTGATGGTTTTCCTGAAAAGGCTTTCCACAATGACCACACTTGTGTTGCATGTCTTAAGGGCAAGCAGCACAAGGTCTCATTCAGGTCTAAACAGGTGCACTCTAGTTCTAAACCACTTCACTTATTGCATATGGATCTCTTTGGTCCAACTAATATAGAAAGTTTGAAGGGTAAATCATATTGTTTTGTTATCACTGATGATTATTCCAGGTTTACATGGACTTTCTTTTTAGCCAAGAAAAGTGAAACTGCCCAAAGTCTGATTAATTTCATTACCCAGATTGAAAAGAAGAATGGTAATGAGGTCAAAATTATTAGAAGTGACAATGGGGGTGAGTTTAGAAATCAGTTGTTAGATGATTTTTGTGCCAAGAAAGGGATTACTAGGCAGTTTAGCATAGCTAGAACCCCACAGCAAAATGGGGTTGCTGAAAGGAAGAATAGAACCCTTATTGAAGCAGCCAGAACCATGTTGGCTGATGCCCACTTTCCTATAGCCTTTTGGGCTGAAGCTGTTAACACAGCTTGTTATGTTCAAAATAGGGCATTGGTCAACAAAATACATAATAAGACACCTTATGAGTTACTTTGGGGAAGGAAGCCCAATATTGGCTTTCTCAAGCCTTTTGGTTGTCATGTAGTTGTTTTAGAAACTAGTGATGCCCTAGGTAAGTTTGATTCAAAAGGTGATGAAGGCTACTTCATGGGTTATTCAGTGCAGAGTAAAGGATATAGGGTTTACATTAAAAAGGAAAAACGTATACTTGAAAAGGTACATGTTAGGTTTTTAGAAAGTAAACCTAGTGATCCTGAAAGTGGTCCAAATTGGTTGTTTGACTTAGAACCTTTATCTAGAGCTTTAAATTATATGCCTGTTACTGATCCAGACATTGTGAAGGAAACTTCAAGTGTTTTGGAAAAGAGAATTGGTAATGTTTCAGGTATACAGGTTGCTAAGGAGGATGGACCACCAGCAGCTGAGTCATCTCCCACACAAGAATATGTTACACTTCCTATATGGACAGATGAGTATTATGCTGCTGCTACTGCTGCTAGGAAAGATAATGGTGGTGTCCAAATACCACCAAATACAAACATGCATGATTCTTCAGGCGCTGACAAAGGGAAATCAAGCGCTGACAAGACCAATTCAGACGCTGATGGCTCAAACGCTGACAACAACAGTTCAAGCGTTGTTAGCCCAAGCGCTGACAAACAAGGTTCAGACTTTGGTGACACCTTTACACAGCTTTTCTCTTCCCATTTTGAACAAGGTGGACCTTCCAATGTTCATGAAGAGATTTCTGTTGATCAAGGAGAGTCTGAGGAAGAAGATATTGGCAACATGGAGCGTGAAGTTGAGGACACCAGACTTTTTGAAGGAGGAGTTCTCACTTCCACAGCAAAGGATCACCCCACATCTCAGATCATTGGTGATGTTATGGCTCCAGTTCAGACAAGAAGATCCCATCAAAGTCTTTGTGGATTTATTGCCAATATACACAAGAAGGTTGATACCCCTCTTGTACAAGCATGTTTGTTTGCCTGTTTTCTGTCCCAGGAAGAACCCAAGAAAATTTTTGATGCTCTCAAGGAACCAAGTTGGGTGGAAGCAATGCAGGATGAGCTTCACCAATTTGCTATACAGGATGTTTGGGAGCTGGTTGATTGTCCTAGATATGTGAGACCAATTGGGACAAGATGGGTTCTAAGGAACAAGAAAGATGAAAGAGGTATTGTGGTCAGAAACAAGGCACGTTTGGTAGCTCAGGGATATACACAAGAGGAAGGCATAGATTATGAAGAAGTCTTTGCTCCAGTTGCAAGAATTGAAGCTATCAGAATTTTCCTAGCTTATGCATCTTGCATGAACTTCACTGTTTATCAAATGGATGTGAAGAGTGCTTTCCTCTATGGGACAATTGTTGAGGAGGTATATGTCATGCAACCTCCTGGTTTTGAAGATCCTGAGAATCCAGATAAGGTTTATAGAGTGAAGAAAGCTATGTATGGACTTCATCAAGCCCCAAGAGCATGGTATGGTACATTGTCCACCTACTTGGTGGAAAATGGTTTCAAAAGGGGCACCATAGATCAGACACTATTTACAAAGAAGAAAGGAAAACATGTGTTGCTTGTGCAGGTCTATGTTGATGACATCATTTTTGGGTCTACTGATCCAAAAATGAGTGAGGATTTTTCCAAGCTCATGACAGATAAATTCAAGATGAGTGCAATGGGTGAGATGAACTTCTTTCTAGGGTTACAAGTTCAGCAGAAAGAAGATGGTATCTTCATCTCCCAAGACAAGTATGTAGCTGAAATCTTGAAGAAATATGGTTTTTCTCCACATGAGAAGGAGGCTTCCACTCCTATGGATAGGCAACACCCTTGGGGAAAAATTGGAGCTGGAAAGGATGTGGATGTTAGGCACTATAGATCAATGATTGGATCATTGATGTATCTTACAGCCTCAAGACCTGACATCATGTTTGTTGTGTGTGCATGTGCACGCCATCAAGTGACTCCCAAAGAATGTCACCTTTTTGCTGTAAAGAGAATTTTTAGGTACCTAAGATGTTATCCAGATCTTGGCTTGTGGTACCCAAAAGATTCTCCATTGGACCTTATTGCATATTCAGACAGTGACTATGGTGGTGACAAGTTTGATAGGAAATCCACAACTGGTGGATGCCAATTTCTTGGGAGCAGATTGATATCTTGGCAATGCAAGAAACAAACAGTGGTGGCAAACTCTACAACTGAAGCAGAATATGTTGCAGCAGCTGCTTGTTGTGGACAAGTCTTATGGATTCAGAACCAGCTGTTGGATTATGGGTATAATTTTATGCATACCAAGATTTTTGTAGACAATAACAGTACTTTATGCATTATTAAAAATCCTGTACATCATTCTAAAACCAAACACATAGAAATTAGACATCATTTTATAAGAGATTGCTTTGAGAAAGGTTTAATACAACCAGATAGGGTAGCCACAGAAGATAATGTGGCTGATTTATTAACTAAACCTTTTGATGCTGGAAGATTTCAATATTTGGTAACAAATATTGGAATGGTTAATATCACTTAATATGTGTTTTGGGACCTTTTTGTAAAAGTATGTACAGGATAATGCATTGTTATTGGTCTTTGTGATGATTTAGATTTTTCCACTTTATTTTTCTAACACTGATAAAGGTAAATGTAACGCTGTCAAGTGTTATTTTGCCGTTGTTAGAGATATTATTGTCTAACGCTGACAAGAGTTCCTTCAACGCTGATAAGTGTTGTCGGGACGCTGTCAGCAACAAATGTTAGTTTTGTGGTTTTCATCTAAATGTGTAGGTAGGTGGTAGCTTTATGCCAATGGATACAGAGTTGCTTATGGATCTTTGAAGAGCTATTTGGACATGTTTTGTTTATGGATGATGGTTGGAATATTTATATTCCTATCTTGACATAAATTTTTAATGTTCATATATATTTTGAGAACTCATGTATCATAGTTTAAGGGGAGGTTTTAGGAACCTTTAGGATTTTTGGGTATCCATATGATACTCTTATCACAATTCTAGATTGTGTCCACATGTGAGTATGGGTTAGTTTTACTAAACCATGAGGCACTGTAGCATGCATAGTATATCAACTTTGCATGCTGCCAAGACATTTTTGGCCTAGAATTGGTTGTGGTCTGTTGGGAGACTTGGGAATCATTTTGATATGGGTTTTACCTGGGAGTAACAAGGATTTTATAAGGTAACTTGGTTGTTAAGAATTTTGGTTAGCAAGGGACACTAGAGGACTGTTATGTCTATCTTGCTTATGCAAGTGTGCATAACTGGACAGTGCTTGCCGCCCTATGATAATTATCAGCTTTTGGTTATCTTCTCTAGGATAAATTACTTGTTAAGGTCATTTTTCACTTTTTAAAACAATTTTATTTTTGGACGCTGACAAGATTTTTCCAAGCGTTGTTGTGACCAAATTGGACGCTGACATGGCTTTAGGCGAACGTTGACAAGATTATAGCCGTTGGGCGTTGATGGGTTATTTTTGACCGTTGACAATCAATGGGACCTACCCAGTTGTTACTTTTTGACATATTTTCAAGCCGTAATTTTAGGAGTTGTTACTTTCATTAAATGCATGAGATAACTTATAACTTTTTCAATATTTTCATGATTAGTTTTTGAAAATCTTTGCCTATTTTTGGGCCAATCACATGCATTCATCCACTCCTATAAATTTGGCTCCTATTTTTTAAACAGGGTATCTATAATTCTTGTCTAACACTTTTCTCTTATCAACCTTCATCTTTTATACTTCAAATTAACAGCTTTCATCAATGGCACCAAGATTTAACTCAGCAGAATTGGATTTGGGGTTCAAGTCTCAACACAACATGATTGCTTATCTTGTTGCTGATAATACTTTGTTCCCTCAATACACAGAAGTGGTGGAGTATTTGAACGCATCCCCATTAAGGTATGCTCTTTCTCATGCACCACTCATTCCAGTCACACACATTAAGCAGTTTTGGAACACTGTTAGTTCCTCAACAGTTAATGGAGTGACAACATTAACTTCTATTGTTCATGGGAGATCTTGGGTGGTTACTGAGGCCTTGGTACGCCAGGCCTTGCATCTTGATGATGCTGATGGTGTAACCATGCTTCCCATATCTGAAATAGAACAAGGGCTTAGGGCTTTGGGATACCCTATTCCTGATGAAGGTACTCTTAATAAGTACCATAAGCAGGAATTTCCCCCAGCCTGGAAGTACCTCATTCACATTCTCCTTCAATGTTTGAGTCCCAAATGTACTGCACACAATGAGATCAATAGATCCATTGCAACTGCTATTGTGTGTATTGCAACAGGGCAAAAATATAACTGGTCTAAAATGATTTTTGAAGGAATGTGTAAAAACAAGGGGACAAAAATGACTTTAGCTTATCCCCGTTTTCTGCAAATGGTTTTTGATGCTCAAAGATATTGTTCAAGGGATCACAATGATTTTTATAAAATCCCTGAACAAAAGAAGGCTATTTTTACCAAGATGAATTCCCCACCTCATAGAGACCTACCTTTAACCCCAGCCATGCTTGCTGTTATTGCAGCAGCACAACCTCAACCAGACCCCCAACCTCATATTGACCCTCACCCACAACTTGAACCTATCCCTGAACCTTTACCCTCACCTGACCAAATGCAAATAGACCAAAATCCCTTTGACGCTGACACATCTAATGTGGGCGTTGATATGCCTATTTCCACCACTGACACCCACCCATCACAATCCCAAACACCCCTTAACCAACCCACATCTACACCTTCTTCTACACCATCTTCCACACCACCTGAATATAGGTTGATTAAACGCCAAAGGACTGCTGGAGTGTTCTCCTTTGGTGGTCCTAGCCATGAAGCAGAGAGAACCACCACCACAAGTGTGGCTGGTGACCTGGATGAGGCTGGGACTATTGGTTCTGGCTTAGCAGCTGGCCAAGGCAGTCCCACCATAATTAAGTCCTCATCCATGCCCAATGAACCTGACTTGGGAGGTCAAATCCCCATTTTGGAAGAGGGCAGACTGGAACCAATGACGCTTTTGGAATTGACGGCTGTCTGCATTAGCTTGCAAAAGCAGAATGCAGACTTAGTACAAATTGTCAGTAACCAAGGCCTTGAACTCAAGGAATTGAGGGAGAGGATTATTGTTTTGGAAAGTGCTCATGCAAAGGGAGGTATGGAGGAGTCTTCCAAAGGGGAGGAAGATCAAAGAAATCTGAGTGATAAGAGCAGTCAAGATGGTCAATCATTGGATGTTGCTGAAGCTCTTACTACTTTGAAGGAACAAACAGGTTTTGATACGTCCTTGATCTCTCCAACCAATTTAAATTTATCATTTACAGATATGTTGAGAGAGGTTACACAAGGCGCTGAGGGAAAATATTTGAGCGTTGACAAGACAAGTTTGGACGCTGATAGAAGTATTTTGGGCGCTGATAGAGGAAATTTGGGCGTTGACAGATCTGCATATGGAGGTGATGTATTCCAGTCATCATCTATCATCAAAGATGTTTCTACTCAGGTATTATCATCTACCCTACCAACAATTGCACCAACAGATAAGGGTAAGGGTAAGTTGGTAGAAGAAATTGTTCCAAAGAATGCAGCTCAGGTTGAATTTGATAGAAGATTGGCTGAGCAAATGATGGAACAAGGTGAAAAGGAAAAGTCACCATTTGTTGTGACTTCTGAAGAAGAAAGTGATGGAGCTAGCTCAGATTCAAGTGTGATGATTGTTGAACCAGAAAGACTTGAGTATGGTGATGAGCTTGCCAGGGAAAAGCTGAGAGATTTAAAGTTGCAGATTGATTTTGATATGCCAGAGGTGGTTCAGATGTACAATTCTTGGGAAGAAAGCTGTATGGATAATCCAGACTTGACCATTTCAGATCAGATATGGGGTTAGGAAATTCTTCTTAGAGTTCAGAAGGATTGTAAGGTGATTTTGAAGCACAAGGCAAGCAACATTCTCTCTGAGTTGAAAAGGGATAGAAGGAAGCTTTACTTTATGTTGCTCAAATGTCATGGAGTTGGATGGACACATCAGAAGCTGAAGGCTTTGACATTTGATGAGCTGGAACATAGGGCTTATCCTATTTGGGTGAAAGTGCAAGAAGAAAACACTTTCAGACTTCTTTCAGATGAAAGAAAGGAGCAACTTGCAGAAGAGATGGCAATCAAGAAAGCTATGATAGTTCCTAGACCAGTAAAGAAGGGATTTATTCTTGAGTTTCCAAAAGATATGAATCAACTATATCCAAGTGAAGCAGTTATTAGAAAGAGCCTCAAGCTCTCCCCATTAGAAGCTTCAGATATGGTGCATGTGTTACCACTAGATTCCAGGAATCCAATTGTGAGTTATGATGAAGATGAATGTGGATTCTGGAAAATTGGAAGATTTGGCAAGGAGGTACACACTTTTACCACTCTCATATCTTTATTTGCAAGTTGTGATAGAGAAGACTTGGTGGACCTTTGGAGGTTGCTAGAGACCAAGTATGAGGCTGAAGCACCAACTTCAGCAAATGGAATAAAACTTTGGACCACATTCAAAAGAATGTGTGGGACAAAAGAAGAAGATCCTGAAATATGGAAGGATCTTGAAGATGACCTCAGTGGTCTTCAATGGAGGTTATATTCAGCTGCAGGTGTATACCATTTGAGTTCTACAAAGTTTGCTGAGTATTTACTTGTAGATGCTCAGTATTTCATATCCAAGGCTGTTTTGGAGAAGATGAAGGACACCCAGTTGGAGATAGACTATACAAGTGACGTGGCAAAGAATTTGATCAGATTTATTTATTACCAATATGATAAGGTTTGTCAGACTCCTCCAAGTTCTTAATGTTTATTCAGAAACTTGATCATAAGAGTGGATATCAAGTTTAGGGGAGGATTGTTGGGAATAAATTAAGGCCAGATCACTTGAACGCTGACAAGAACAACTCAAGCGTTGACAAGAGCAAAGTGAGCACTGATAGCATAAGCGTTGACAAGTTAAAGTCAAGCGTTGACAGATTGAAGACAAGCACTGATGGAAGATGTGAGCTACACGTTTATTATATTCTAGAATACTTCTAGTAAGGATAGAGACGACAATGTATTTTCTATGTTTATCTTTACCTAGAATAGTTGATTCGTAGCTTATTGTACAAGACTTCTTGTTCTATAAAAGAAGATCTTTTAGGTTAAAGTTTTAATAAGTTTTCATAAGTATTCGCAAGTTAAACTCTTTCATTGTAATCAAGTACGATCATTCTAATACAAGTGAAAGTTTGTTTAACATCTTTGTGTTTTAGATCAAGTGTTAATTCCGCATAACACTTTGTTACTTTATTCATAAGCAAAGGTTTCTCTACGTGTAGTACTTGATCTAATCTCGTATACACAAAGCTTAATCGATCTAAGTTTGGGATCAGCAGCTGACTTGGAGGGATTACCCATAGATCAAACGAGATATCGTTCCATGATCGGGTCCCTCGTGTACTTGAGAGCAAGCAGACCAGATATTCATCATGCTACATGCTATTGTGCACGATATCAAGCACGACCCACTGAAAAGCACCTCAAGGAGGTTAAACGGATCTTTCGGTACCTCAAGAATACCATTCATTTGGGACTCTGGTATCCGAGGGAAACCGGTTTCTTTCTAACGGCCTATTCAGATTCTGATCATGCAGGGTGTCTTGATACACGTAAAAGTACTTCTGGTGGTGCACAATTTCTAGGACAAGATAAGCTTGTGGGATAGTCTTCCAAGAAGCAGGATTGCACGTCACTCTCATCAGCAGAAGCGGAGTATGTGTCTCTATCTGCGTGTTGTGCTCAAGTTCTTTGGATGAGAACACAACTCACGGATTATGGCTTCCACTTTGATAAAGTACCTATGTACTGTGACTCAAAGTCGGCCATAGCCATCTCTTGCAATCCGGTACAGCATTCCCGCACGAAGCACATCGATGTCAGATACCACTTCATAAAGGAACAAGTTAAAAGAGGTATCGTTGAATTATACTTTGTTGGAACGGATTATCAATTAGCCGACTTGTTTACGAAAGCTCTGTCGAAAGATAGGTTTGAGTACCTCGTTAGGCAAATTGGTATGAGATGTTTGACTCCAGCAGACCTGGAGATTCTGGCAAAGGTGCCTGCTTGATTTATCTATCAAACATCAACTTGTAAATATCTTTGAAAAAGAAAAATACAAAAATATAAAACACATAAAAGCAAAACACAAAATTAAAAATCCTTCAAAATCCAAAAATATTCTTCTCGACATGTCTTTCAGTATAGATAATATGGACGTGCCTAGAAATGTCGCTCAATAACGACACGGGTGTGTACATAAAGCTCGAATGAAAGTTGTAAATATTTTTCAAAACATATCATTTCTTCTTTTAATAAAAGGAAATTGTCTATTTTGGGCAAATATTTCCAAACAACGGGTAGAGCAATCTATCACGGGTTGAGCTTGTCACAAAACATTCAACGTTTTGAGCTCAACACATTGGCTTGTAATTACTTTCAGATTGCAACCCGGAACTATATTCACGGGGGAGTGTACGATTTCGTGCTCTTACCCTTAGCAAAAGAAGTTAAATCTTCTTACACTTGAGTGGATTCGTCAAGACATTCAAAGTCTATGAACTCAAGTTTATGCTTTAGAAAAACTTTTCGACAAAAAGAATTGATTTTTCAAAAAGCGTTGAACACAATTTTTTCAAGAATTTTTCAATGATATTCAAAATCTTTCAAAAATTGTGTGTTCAACAACTCCCATCCTCAAAAAGCGAAATGTGGATAATATCCTCACAATGACAATTCAATTGGATCAATTTTTGAGGGGGGGCATTTTAACTTCATGCAAAAGATTAACACATCTTTCTCCCAGAGATTTCAAGACTATTTTTTCAAAATATATTTTAATCAAATTTGGTATCTCTAATATCAAAAGATTTTATATATTAGAGATAGGGGAGAAAATGTGATTAAAATGTGATCTAATATAAGACTCAAGCACTTTAACTCTTACCTACATGTGCAAAACACTTTCGATTATCGATGCACATGTGAAGGGGGAGCATTTCTGAAACGACAAAACTAGCAAGGTGTTAAATGGTTTTCAAACACTTTGATAGAATTTAAAGTGGTTTTCATGGTTACGATCAAATACCCACAACATCTTTATTTCACGACGTTATTAGTGTCAAAAGGGTGGTTAGGTTTAAGTCCTATGATCCAACCAGAACCGGAGGGATCTTCCCAGGGACAATCCAATAGATTATTAGAAGTCCTTAGGAAAGATGGAGTAGAATGTGAACGTAGCAGAATGCCGACTAAGTACTGATACTAGCACTGGAACAATCACAACAAGGTGCTAGTAATGATGTCTTGGTAAGCATTGAAGGGGTTGAAGAATGAAAAAGAAATGTAATGATAAAGGGTCTAAAGAAAGAAGCCCTCCATACAACTTAGGCAGAAACCGGGTCAACTCATCATGAAGACAAACTCATCATGGACCCAGTGATGTATGCACAACCCTTTCCTAGCTACTCAGGCTTCTCTTAAAAGAAGTTTGTTTTATTGTCACAGAGAACAACATGACTTCTATTGACTTTCTCACTCCGAGATAGTTGATATTGAATAGGTGGCATCTGCTCCAGCCTCCGACCACTAAAAGTGCACAAATCGAGTCTAGAGCCAAGAGATCAATCAAATCTCGTTAGGACACACGGATGAAGATCAAGAGAGTCCTACGCTATATCCTTGCGAATGCTAGAACACTCAGAGTGATACTACTTAGTATTCACAATGATGAGTGGAAATCCTTCCAGTGTTAACATCAAACAGCACTGCGGTAGGTCATATGTAAGATTCTTTATGAATTGAACATGTGTAAAACTGAAAAGCAACAGTGGTTTGATTCTTAATTGATTCAAACTCGTTTCAGGTTTCTACGCAATATCTTTATGGTCTTGCCAGAACATTCAGAGTGATATTTATTAATATTCACAGTGACGAATGGAAATCCTTCTAGCGTCAACATCAAACAGCGCTACGGTAGGTAACTTGCGAGATTCTTATGAATCAAGCTTGTGTCAACTGGAAAGAAACAATGGTAAGATTCTTAATGAATCAAACTTGTTCTTGGAATTTGAATTGACGACTTTAATCAAGCGGATATTTATCCAATTGATTCACTCTTTATGTTCGCAGTCTTGCTTTGAGACGGTCGAGTAAAGAGAACGGCTAGTACAGCCGCGAAACCCTGTCAAGGAGATTCTTAAATGAATCTACCTGATCACAGGTACGATATTTAATATCGTATAACGGTCTTCACCGACCGGAGGTAAAACGCTACCGATTTAGGACGAATGTCAAAGCCATTCAGTCCGTGTCTATGTTTTGTCTCGAGAAGGTGGCGTCACGGTGTACACAGCAAAGTCAATGATTCAGAAACCACATACTCATGCCTAAAGACATACTCAACAATTAATAGTGTGAGAATGTGGATGAGGACACAAGATCGCAAGATGGCAAAGACAAGTCAAGGATGATTTGAAGATCTCAAGCTTGAAAGTCGAAAGACAACGACAAAGGATCAAAGATCACAGCATGAAGGAACAAGACTACGATTACACGTTCAAGACTCATTTATGGCGAGATTAGTAATCTCTACAAATTTCCTAAATGACCAAGGTTTATGACCTCTCATTGGGGGAGATTGTTAGCCTCAAAATATTGAGCCAAACAAGAATGCTCGGTCATATGTTTATTATGTATCGTATTTTAGAACGTTGTAATAGGTAGTATATTAGTCGTGTAATTACGGGCTTAACTTTAAGCTAAGGTTCATTAATAAGTAACCAAAGCCCAAAAGGAAAGCCCGGCCCATGATCATATAGCCCATTAAGCTACATGTAAGCAAAGGCTATATAAACCCTTCCTAGCATGTTAGGAAGGGTGTTGGTCATTTCATTTTCTTCTAATCTAATATTCCACAAGTTTCACCAACCATTTTCTCTCTACTTTCTCTCACTACTTTCTCTCTCTAGAATTCTTCTCATATCTACCTTTCTTTCTTTAATTCGTGTGATTATTATCATCATATATAAAGGGACAACATAAAGATATAATAATAAATGTTGGAAAGTTTGAGACCCTAAGGTTAAATATTGAGGGTTTAAATTGCAAATAATGAAACTATATACTTTAGGGGTTAAAGTGTAATTATGCCAAAATATAACTATAAGGGATATTTTTGCCAATATTGAAGCTAAAGACATAAAATGTAAATAATATACTATGTGTCATGTTAGTATGGAACTTTGTACAAGGATGTTCCATCTTGATATTACGTTCTGACCGAGTGGTTGGGTTTACGATTTAAAGTGCCCTCGCTCCTCAAACGTTTATAAAATGGATTCTGAGTATAATGGCCCGAACAATGATACTATAAACATAAAATATGTAAATCAAAGAGAAACACAAAATACTATAGAGGTTACGACTTGATATATATACATATTTGTGTGTCAACTCAGATTCCGTGAGAAAGTTGTGATTGGTTATTTCAGAATAATTCAAGACGCTATAGGCTAAGGTGAGTTCATAGCCTCACTTTTGAAAGTTTAAAAATGATTTGAAAACCCGTGAGAGGGACATATGCTAAAACTAGAATACAAGTGTTTTTGTCTGCTGACTGATATCATTATTGACACTACGTTTACTTATTGCCATTAAGTGCCTTTTTAATCGTAACCGTTAATCATTACTAGAAAATGAGCGCTAATATTACGAATAGTACTATTGGAGACTGACATCTCCTATCTGGGCAAGTCGCACTTGCTGAAATGCCAATGGGTTCCTACCTAGGCTAAACAGTTTTGCTTTATTTTACTAAAGTAGAGAGTCCGGCAAACTACCTGCATAAGGGCAATTTGTTGGTTTTCTGATATGTCAAGTAGCGGTACGAGCTAGTGCAATGATAAATGAGAACTGATGAATTTAAAAATATATGGTGTATAACACTATAGCCCTGGAGTAATACTTGTATTCAAATGTTGTTTAAACCTGTGATGGTGGAGTAATACTTATATTTGGGCAATTCACTCAACCATTATGTTGATTTTGTAAGCATATATTTGAGGTGAATAGAGACTGGCGTGCTGTGGATGGTGGTGTATTGAAAAGTTATCATTCTAATAAAACTAGATATTTGGGAAAACCTGTGATGTACAGTGTTTGTACAATTGTTTTATGTAACTCTGAATAATGAATGATAACAAGTTTTTAATTAAATGACTCTTTGAGCATTTTCTATTTGTGACTTCGATACCTAATAACTAGATTTTACTTAGTTATGAAAGTTCGTTAATTCCAGTCTTTTCGAATTGATTATTAGTAATTAGTGTGACTCAGTCGTTCTTGGTGGAAAATAAAAAGGTTGTCGTTGTCTTTAACTAATAAAAAAGTAAATGCGAAACGTAATTAAAATAGGCTAAAAGCAAATCTAGAAAAACTGTCACTAAAATTAGAAAAACACTTGGTAAAAACAGAGATTTCGGGAAGCGTGCAATTTTTGGATATTAAAACGTAATGAATTTAAAACTTGAAAACTTTGTAAAAACAAGAAATTAAACCCGTCGGAATGCCTTATCGGAATCCCGTCGGAATAATTCGTCGGAATGTGATCGGAATACACACGTCGGAATGTCTCAAAGTAACTCCTATCGGAATGCTAGTCGGAATCAAGAGCTATCGGAATATCATAAAAATCACCTCCATCGGAATGTAATAAAAACAGGCTATCGGAATAATGAGATTAACTTCTATCGGAATACAAACAACCACCTCCGTCGGAATACTAATCGGAATGATTGTCGGAATCCAGAAACCCTATTCTGATACCTTGTATCGGAATAAAAGTGTTACAGATCGGAAAGTAAAGCCCTAATCGGAATACACAATCGGAAAGGGGTTTACCCTTTTCCGATGACTTTAAGATTCGTAATAAGCTAAGTTTAATAGCTACTTTTTAATAAGCTCAAACCAAAACTTAACCGAATTTATAACGGAAAGAACTAATAAGCACAAATAATAACTTTTTAAACTTTAAATAAGCAAAACTTTTTAAATCAAACCATAAAAAGATGAAACTTTTAGAAAAATGAAAAGTAAATAAGCTAAATACAAAATAAGCCAATAAGCATGATAAGCTCAAAGCTTAATCCGTATAAAACTTAGATATAAACCAAAAGATAAACTTTTTATCAATCAAACATCAAGATTAAACAAAATCAAAGATGATTTCGAATCAAATATAAGTAAAAATCAAGAAAGGTAGAATAAGATTAAAGATGAAAAGATTAAACTTGAACTTGTAGATTAAAGATTCAAAAATACAAGATTGAATTAAAGCTTAAACATGAAAGAAAGAAAAGATGAAGTTTTAGTGCGAGAAAGTTAAACACTTTCTCTCTCTAAAGATAAAACTAAAAAAAATGAAAAATGAACTAATTAACTAACAACTAACACCCTCCTAATGTGACATTAGGAGGGTATATATAGGAGGTGGGGAGGTGCATGTGTTGCTTCCTTTTTCTTTCTTCTCGTCTCGAATTTAAATGCTTTGTCTTTTTCTGACGTCGTCTCGGGATTTGTCGATATAAATTGAACTTGTCTTATAATTTTCTTCTTCTATTAGACTTGAGTTCTTCGACTTCATTAAACTTCCGTCTTTAGACTTTTTCTTCGATAAATCTTCATAATAGGCCTTGGACTTCTGTTCTTTTTACACTCTTGATCTTTTGACTTCGTCTTTTGTCGTTTTCTTCGATAAAAGCCCGTGATAGTTCGTGTTTTCTTCCTTTTTCACATTTTTATCCTGAAACACAATAAAAACACAAACCACGCATAATTCCGACTTTTACGATATAAAATATACGTTTTGGTCTTGTTATTATTGGAAATAAGTGGTAAAAGGATAAGTGTTTTCACACTTATTAATACCTTGAAAGTAATACCACAGATTATCTTCCGCTGCTATATGGTAAAAATGGGGATGTTACAGATTGGCATCAGAGCTTACGGTTATAGAGATTAAAGATTTTTCTTAAACTATAACTGATATTTTCAATTTCAAGACCATCAGCCATCGTCAGCGCCAAAGTAAGATTTTTTATCCCTTTAATAACATATCTTATGTTATTATATTATACAAAACTACAAGGATGTCTACTTCCACCTATATTATCGTTTCCGTTGATGACGAAAGAGAAGTTCTGATGTTCACCTCATCTCCCACACATGTGTGTGTTCTGACTTTATCTTTTTATGATAGTCCTAGAGTACAAGAATATTTTTTACATCAAAAAGAAGTGACGAATAGTACGCCTTCGCCTACGTCTCGTTTCCTATTAGCTGAGGATCTATTTTCGTCTCCCAATCAAAGTCGTGAAGAGCCTTATGAAACTAAAGAGGATTCTAGAACACGGATTGTGGAAAGATACGACAAGCAATTATTTGTAATTGCAAGTCATCTCTATGAGATATCCTTAGAAGCATTTAGAATTATGGAGAAGAATATTAGGAATTTGATAAGAGAAAGAAAAGAGATTCAAGAGCATGTTAGTTAGTTGGAATATAAAATGGAGGTTACTCGACGCCATAATATTATACTGGGTAGAAGAATGATACTTATGATATGAATATGGAAAGACTAGAGAAGGAGAATTCTGCGTTAAAAGAAGGACTTACGATGTTTGGGCTTAATTTTTGAAGTACTCATCAACGATCTTAAAACAACTCAACAATCTGTCTCCGAATATATTTTGGACAGAATTTAGGAGATCAAAATGAGGAATTAAGCTTAGGAATCTAGTTTCAGTTTGTAAAAATGTACAGTTTTCTTTATGTAACAGAGATGCTTATCGTGTAAATATGAACGATAAGTTGTTAATAAATAAAGAAGTGTGCTTTTGTTCTAAAAAATTCTTGTCATTTTATTGTATCCTGTATCGTCATTCGTATTATGAATCCTCATATATGAATTCGTTGAAAGGATTAGAAGTTATCATTCGTATTATGAATCCTCGTATATATGAATTCGATGGAGGAATTAGAAATTATCGATATTTTATGATATGTTAAATTTATTCCATACTCGAACGTAGGAAAATCTAAAACCAATATCATTCTTATCAAGTGTTTGTAAATGTTGGTAGAATGGCTCATACGAGATCAACAACATTTGCAACAATGAATATGACACCGGAAGAGATAAGGCAATTGGTTGCTGCGAGTGTGACTGCAGCTTTGCAAGTACAAGCCGCCAATATAGCTAGTTCAAGTAATGGAAATGCTGCTAGAAGAGAAGTTCATATGGAAAAGAAGTGTACTTACAAAGATTTCATGAACTGTCAGCCTTTTAATTATAAAGGACCTGAAGGAGCTGTTGGACTTATTCATTGGTTCGAGAGAACTGAATCAGTATTTGTTCACAGTGACTGTTCTGAAGATTGTAAAGTAAAGTTTGCTTCAGGTACGCTGATAGAGGAAGATTTGTCTTGGCGGAATGCTTATGCTCAACCCATCAGGGTAGAACAAGCTTATCAGACTCCCTGGAATGAATTTAAGAATCTGCTAATTAAGAAGTATTGCCCTCGCAATGAAATTAGAAAGATGGAGGGGGAGTTGTATAATCTAGCAGTGAAGGAGAATAATGTTAATGTTTACATCCAAAGATTTCAGGATTTGGCATTATTATGTCCTAATATGGTGCCTAATACTGAAAAATTGATGGAAGCTTTTATTGGAGGATTGCCTAGAAGTATTGAAGGGAATGTTACCGCCTCTAAACCGCAAACTTTAGAGGAAGTTATCACCATTACTCAAAGATTAATGGATCAGGTGATAAGGTATACTCATGTACAAGTGGTAGTTAATAATAAAAGGAAGTTTGATGACAGGAGGAGCTTCTTGTTAATCGTAATTTCTAGAAGAATAATTATCGCAACTATAATCAAGGCAATAATCTTCAACAGTCGAGCAAAAGAAATGATGTTTCTAAAGTTTATGCTGTAGCATCAAACAATGGTTATAAAGGAGGATTGCCCCTATGTCAGGAATGTTCTTTACATCACACAGGATATTTCACTATTAAGTGTCAGAACTGTGGAAAGATAGGACATCAGACAAGAAACTACAGAAATAAAGGACCAACTACAGGAAATAATCAAATTCCTGTAACTGAGGTCTATCATAACTGCGGAGAGAAGAGACATTTTGTGAATGAGTGCTGTAAAGAGAGCAATAGCCGAGGAAAAGCCTATTTGCTAAACAATACTCAACAAGATCAAAATACGGTTACGGGTATGTTTCATCTAAATCAATGTCTGGTTAAAGTAATATTTGACTCAGGAGCTGATAGAAGTTTCATATATATTAAAATTGCTGCTAAATTAGATGTTCCGACTGTTTCTTTGAATACTAAGTATGAAATAGAAATAGCCAGTGGAAAAATAGTTAGCACTAATACCGTTATTCGAGGATGTATCATTACTTTATTACGTCAATCCTTTGAAATAGACCTTATACCTATTAATCTCGATAGTTTTGACGTAGTCATTGAGATGGATTGGTTATCTACGTACCATGCTAAAATCCTATGTGACGAGAAATCCGTTCATATTCCTATTAACGGTGAAGTTTTGAAAATCCATGGTGATCGAAGTAGAACTCGACTAAATCTCATATTGTGCTTAAAGATAAATAAGTACGTATCTCGAGGTAGTAAAGTTTTCTTAGTTCAAGTTGTATAGAAGAAGGAAGAAGAGAAGTGACTAGAAGATACTCCGATAGTTAAAGAATTTTCCGAAGTATTTCCCGAGGAATTGCCAGGTTTGCCACATGTGCGTCAAGTTGAATTCCAAATCGATTTGATACCAGAAGAAACACCAATTGCTAAAGCGCCTTATCGATTAGCGCCTTCAGAGATGTAAGAGTTGTTAAGTCAAATTCAAGAGTTAACTGATCGTTGTTATTTTCGACCAAGTATATCGCCGTGGGGAGATCCAGCCTTATTTGTCAAAAAGAAAGATGGATCTTTTAGGACGTGTATCGATTATCATAAGTTGAACAAACTTACTATAAAGAATCGTTACCCATTACCCATAATCGATGATTTATTTGATCAACTTCAAGGATCGAGCGTATATTCGAAGATTGATTTACGTTCACGTTATCATCAAATGAGAGTTAAGGAAGACGATAATCCTAAAACTGCTTTCAGGACGCGATACAGACATTATGAATTTTAAGTGATGCCTTTTGGTTTAACCAATGCACTAGCTGTTTTCATGGACCTATTGAACATAGTGTGTAGGTCTTACTTGGATAAATTTGTAATCGTGTTTATCGATGATATACTTATTTACTCTTGTAATAGAGAAGAACATGCCAAGCATCTTGGTATAATTCTCGAATTACTTAAGAAGGATGAGTTGTATGTTAAGTTCTCGAAGTGCGAATTTTGGATCAATGTTGTGAAATTTCTAGGGCATGTCATTGATAGCCAAGGTATTCATGTGGATCCTGCAAAGATTGAAGCGGTAAAGAATTGGAATAGACCTGTTATGCCAACAAAGATAAGACAATTCTTAGGATTAGCTGGATATTATCGAAGATTTGTCGAAGGTTTTTCAAAAATTGCTAAAGCTTTGACAAAATTGACTCAGAAGGACTAACTGTTTGTTTGGGGAAATGATCAAGATATAGCTTTTCAATTATTGAAACAAAAGTTTTGTGAAGCACCTATCCTAGCATTACCAGAAGGTAACGATGACTTTGTCGTTTACTATGATGCATCTATTCAAGGAATGAGAGCAGTGCTTATGCAAAGGAATAGAGTTATTGCTTATACATCAAGGCAACTTAAACCTAATGAGAAGAATTAGACTACTCATGATCTAGAATTACGAGCGGTGATATTTTCTCTTAAATCTGGAGACATTACCTCTATGATACGAAGTGTGTAGTATTTACTGATCATAAGAGTCTTCAATATATTCTTCATCAGAAGGAATTGAATATGAGACAACGGCATTGGTTAGAGTTACTTGTTGATTACGATTGTGAAATTCGTTATCACCCAGGTAAACCCAATGTAGTAGCTGATGCTTTGAGTCGAAAGGAGCGAGTTAAGCCGTTACGAGTTAAGTCGTTAATGATAACTCTTTTTTTCCGAAGTTACCTACCCAAATTCTTGAACCTCAAGAAGAAGCACTTAAGGTAGAGAATGTAGAAGCACAGAAGTTAAGATGGACGAATAAAGAATTTGAAGTTCGTAAAGATGGAATTCATTGTATTAAGAATCGTAGTTGGTTCCAGCCTATGGTAATTTACGAGATTTGGTTATGCATGAGTCTTATAAATTGAAGTATTCTATACATCCTGGTTCTGATAAGATGTATGAAGATCTGAAGAAATTATATTGGTGGCCTAATATGAAGGAAATCATAACAGAATACGTTAGTAAGTGTTTAACGTGTGCAAGAGTTAAATCAGAGTATCAAAAGCATCCGGACTGTTGATACAACCAGAGATTCCGATATAGAAATGGGAAAGAATTACGATGGATTTTGTAACTAAGTTACCTAAGACATCAAATGGACATGACACCATATGGGTTATTGTTGATCGTCTTACTAAGTATGTGTGATTTCTTCCTATTAAAGAGACTGATAGTATGGAAAATTTTACGAGATTTTACATTAAGAAGATAATCTCTCAACAACGGAGTGCCTGTTTCTATTATCTCAGATCGGGATAATCGTTTTACATCTGTATTTTGGAGATCGATGCAAAATTCCTTAGAAACTCAAATAGACATGAGAACGGCATATCATCCTCAAACAGATGGACAAAAGTGAAAGAATGATTCAAACTCTCGAAGATATGCTTAGAGCTTGCATATTAGATTTTTGAAAAGGATGGGAGAAGCATCTACCTCTAGTAGAATTCTCTTATAACAATAGTTATCATGCTAGTATTAAAGCAGCGCCTTTTAAAGTACTTTATGGAAGAAAGTGTCGATCGCCTGTTTGTTGGGCTGAAGTTGGAGATGTTCAACTAACAGGACCAAAAATAATACATGAAACTACTGAAAAGATTTTCCAAATTCGACAGGGATTACAAGCTGCACAAGATAGACAAAGCAGTTACGTCAATACTAGACGTAAACATTTGGAATTTGCAGTTGGAGATCGTGTTATGTTGAAAGTTTCACCTCGTCAAGGAGTTATCCGATTCGGAAAGAAAAAGAAACTTAATCCAAGGTATATAGGACCATTCAAAATAACCAAAAGAATTGGCCCTGTGGCATATAAACTAGAGCTTCCTGAAGAGCTTAGTAATGTTCACAATACTTTTCATGTTTCAAATTTGAAGAAATGCTTATCCGATGAATCTCTCATCATACCGATGAAAGAACTTCAACTTGATGATTAATACAAAGGTTTTCCTTAAGTATCAAAGTTCGTTGTTCCGATCTTTTCGAATTGATTATTGGTAGAAAGTGCGACTCAATTGCCTTTTGGTAAACAAGAGGATGGTTTGGTTTGATTATCTATTTTTAAAATAAAAGCAAATAATTTTCGTTGAGTAAAGTAGAAGCTTTTAGAAAATTAAACCAAAAGTTATTTAGAAAAACACGTAAAACATAAAACTTTGTAAAACTTTAAAACTCAAAAATTTAATCTATCGGAATGTAACAAGTCCTTTCTATCGCAATGCACCAAAATTGGAACCATCGGAATAATTAAGTCATTGCTATCGGAAAACAACACCATCGGAATTTAAGAAATGGCAAAGCTATCGGAATGTATAATATCGGGATGTTGTTGGGTGTCGGAATGTTTTAGATCGGAATACACAAGCTCAGTCCTATCGGAATGTGTCTGTCGCAATACACTTCTGTCGCAATATGATTCTATCGGAATGTTACAAACTAAAATTGGGCAGAGTTTCGTCACAAAGTAACCTTAAACTCCGTGGGAATATGCGATCGCAATCCCAGATCGGAATAAGGGGTATGGTACACGTGATCGCAAAGTAGAACCACGAATGGTTATTGCGATCGAAACAAGCTTCTCGTCGAAATGTTGTAAATCCCCAATATTGCGATGAACACAAAACTTAATCCGAAAATGAAGATAAGCTGAAAACTCAATAAGCAAAGCACGTTCAATAAGCTCACTTAACCGAATCTTAAACAACTAAATAAGCATAAATTTGGCAACTTTCAAATCTCCAAATAAGCAAACTTAATAAATCGAACCTTTTAAAAACACTAGACTTTTTAAGTAATCCGAAAATGCAATAAGCTATAAATATGAAACAAGCCAATAAGCACAACGAGCTTATAGCTTATATCGTATGAAAGCTTAGTAAGGACTAAAAGGACTAACTTTTTAATCACTAAAACATCAAAATCAAACACGAATAAAGGACTATTCGGATCAAAGATGAAGTTTTGGATCAAGGATAATAGCAAAATCAAGAAAGGTTGAAAGAGATAAAAGATTAAAAGCTTAAACTTGAACTTTTGATTAATGAAACTCTAATACAAAGATGAAACAAAGCTTAATTTGAAAGAAAAGATGAAGTTTTAGTGAGAGAAAGTTAAACACTTTCTCTCTCTAAAAAACTAAAACAAAGAAAATTAAAACTAGCTAATGACTAACACCCTCCTAATGTGTCATTAGGAGGGTATATATATGGAGTGGGGAATACATGTATGCTTTCTTCTTTCTTTCTTTTCTTCTCGACTCGATCTAAATTCTTTGTCTTTCTCGATGTCGTCTCGGGATTTGAACTCGTCTTTTAGTTTTCTTCTATAATTTGACTTGAGTTCTTCGACTTCATTAAACTTCTGTCTTTACACTTTTTCTTCGATAAATCTTCAGAAAAGGCCTTGGACTTCCGTTCTTTTTGTACTCTTGATCTTTTGACTTCGTCTTTTCTTGTTTCCTTCGATAAAAGCCCGTGAAAGCCCGTGTTTTCTTCCTTTTTCGTCTTTTGGTCCTAAAACACAATAAAAACACAAACCACGCATAATTCCGACTTTTACGACATAAAATACATTTTTTGGTCTTGTTATTATTGGAAATAAGTGGAGAAAGGATAAGTGTTTTCACACTTATTAAATCCCCTACACTTGACCATTGCAATGCCCTCATGCAATGCATTAATTTTAAAGCACGGTTTACATTTTCCATCATAAATAACTTACCTTGGCCTTTATTAATTACTAAACATTTAAGGAAAATAAGAAGATAAACACAAGTAAAGAAATCAAAAACTTACATTGGGTTTTGGCTGCCATGAACGTTTATCATCCTCAAGTTTCACGTTCCCCATATCAAGCTTAAAAACGAGATCATTGTTATTATAAGTTAGCAAACTAACACGAATTCATGTGGGTCAATTATTTACATAGACTCCCATATTCCTAGGTGTATCTCTTATATTTTATTTTTGTCTTGAATGATCACGAGGATGCATTGTTTGACTTATTTCGATAGTTATTTAGGCCGAAAATAAAGCGGACGATTTAATCAATAGTTAGCTAAAGGACAAAATCTCTTAAAACTGCTTCTCGGGACCTCATAAAGTTCATATCTTGGCATAACTCGCTTCACGATTTGAGACCTTTCTCGGACCGATATTTTGCAGCGACTTCATACTTCGAATCTTGAGAGACGTTCATGAAATAATGGTCTTCTCTTCATTATAGGAATTTCTTCTCTTGAAATTTTTGAGAGATTCTTCATATTTGGACCACGTCTTCTTCATTTTTCTCCAATCTTTATTTTGGACTTTGATATACAACGATCCGCCTCCTTTTAGGACTTGGATTTATTTATCCTCATACTTTGTTAGGGCCTTTTTGGATAGACTTCTCCATGATCTTTTGGGGAGTTTTTGCTTTTCGTCATGTGTCTCGATCCTTCATATTGATTTTTGATAAATGATTCTTCAAATCACTTTTGGATCTTTAGCAACAAAATGTAGCCCTCATGCCTTGTTAGGGCCTTTTCGGACTCGCCAATCTTCGCATCCCGCTTCAATAAGTTATGCCTTGTCTATGAACTCTAATTAATACCGAGCAACTTTTAAACGATCTTGGGCTAGAAGCTAAGTAACTTTTCAAATTGTACAACCTTATTTATTGCAGATAAATTTATTAACAAGCGATGGGAGAATAGGCTTATAATCAACTCGCATAAATTCATGAAAGAATACCAAACTTATGATTGACTCTATCATCTCTCGTTCTCCACAATTTAAAATCTCAAGGAATGAGACTCGTGGATGCTTAGCCAATTAAATCAAAGTTTTGGGTTTTCGAGTCATCTATAGGATCTTGCAAACTCTTAGACTTTTTTAAGTTTAGAATTTGCGTTAAAAGTTCCCTTGATAAACGACTCTCTAGGATCAATTATAGGAACTTGCGAAAAGTTCTTGTTCTTAACCCGTGAGAGTTAAGACTTTTGCGTTTTAAAGTTCCCTATATAAAAGACTAGCAAAACTTGACTTAAACACGTTAAGGATACTAGCTAGAGTAAACTTAGATAAGTAAACTCGGGTTGAGTCAAAATATTGATGACTTTGAAAAATTTAAAACCACTTTATTACTTTATTTTTAGCAAGGAAAGTAAATAACGATAACAAAGGAAAACTACAAGGCCAAAATAGATTAAAAAATTTTGAAAAATGTCGAAAAATCAGATTTTCCGGTTAAAATAAGGGCAAATTCATGGAAAAGACCACTTACTTCGATAGAAGTCCCCCTACACTTGATATAAACATTGTCCTCAATGTTTAAGCATGTGAGAGTAAACTCCCCTACACTTATGACATTGTGTACTTTGTTTAAATCTTGCTAAGGAAAGGACAACTATAGTGATTTCAATGTCAACATATAAGATATGAACTATTGAATCACGACAGTTTAGGATAGAACCAGGAAGATGGGAACACGGGATCACGGTTCGTTAAAAGTCATCGAGGTGCTCTTTGAAGCTTGAATCCCTGCACAGAATAAGAAACAAGAGAACAAACACATACGGGGCTCCCCCTACACTTATTATGAAAGCGGTAAAAGATAGATCACGGGTTGCCTCCCGAGAAGCGCTTGTTTTTTATAACCGAGTCACGAGCCTGACTCGACCCAAACTAGTTCATGGGAAACGTGGTGAGGGATGGAATCATCTCATGAGAGATGTCCTCACCAAAGTACAACTTCACGCGTTGGCCATTCACCTTAAAATTGGGCCCATTTGGCTGAGAAAGCTCAATGGTGCCATAGGGAAAGACTTTGGCGACGGTGAATGGACCAGACCAGCGGCTCTTCAACTTTCCCAAGAAGATCTTTAACCGAGAGTTAAAAAGTAAGACTTGATCACCAACGTGGAACTCTCGGTTCTTAATCCTTGCATCATGGATGATCTTGGTCTTCTCTTTGTAGATCAATGAGTTCTCGTAAGCTTTATTCCTCAATACGTTGAGTTCGTTGAGTTGAATCTTCCGAAGATCGCCAGCTTTGTTGATGTCGAAGTTAGCCCACTTCAAGGCCCAGTATGCCTTATGTTCCAGCTCGATACGGAGGTGGCATGCTTTCCCGTACACAAGACGATAAGGTGTACAACCAATCGGGGTCTTATAAGCAATACGGAAAGCCCACAAAGCATCATCTAACTTATCGGCCCACGAGGCACGATGCTTTCCCACAGTACGCTCAAGAATTCGCTTCAATCCACGATTAGAAATCTCGGCTTGACCATTTGTTTGAGGAAGATAAGCGGTGGAAAGACGGTGATTGACACCGTACTTAGCCATGACTCTAGCAAATTGATCATTGCAAAAATGAGTCCCGCGGTCACTGATGATAGCACGAGGAACACCGAATCGAGCAAAAAGCTGCTTCAGAAAGTTCACAACCACCCTCGCATCGTTCGTAGGGAAAGCCTTAGCTTCAACCCATTTAGAAACGTAGTCAACGGCTACGAGGATGTACTTGTTCCCTTTAGATGATGGAAATGGCCCCATAAAGTCGATGCCCCATACGTCAAAGATTTCACATTGTTGTATGAAATTTTGAGGCATCTCATCTTTATGTGTGATCTTGCCTTGTCGTTGGCAAGCATCACAATGCTTAACCTTTTCGTGAGCGTCACGATAAATGGTGGGCCAATAAAATCCTGAGTCAAACACTTTCTTTGCGGTGTAGTTGGGACCAAAGTGACCACCGGTGGGTCCTTTATGGCAAGCATCAAGGATTTGTAAAGCTGCCGGCCCATCAACACATCGACGAATGACAAGATCCGCACATTGTTTGAAGAGATAAGGGTCATCCCAGAAGTAAGTCTTAACATCTTTAAAGAAATTCTTCTTTTGTTGGGATGTTAACCCTTCGATGAGAATTCCACCCGCTAAGTAGTTTGCAATGTCCGCAAACCACGGGGTGTCATCAAGATTGGAGTGAATAGACATTAAGGCCTCAAGGGGAAAAGAGTCATTGATCTCTTGATTCAGATGATCCCCTTGATAAGGATCCTCAAGTCTACTTAGATGATCCGCTGCTAGGTTTTCGACTCCCTTTTTGTCACGAATTTCAATGTTAAATTCTTGAAGGAGAAAAACCCAACGAAGAAGTCTTGGTTTAGAATCTTGCTTAGTCAACAAGTACTTCAACGCGGAATGATCGGTGTACACGATGGTGGAAGATAGGACAAGATAGGGGCGAAATTTTTCAAAAGCATACACTACAGCTAAAAGCTCTTTTTCGGTAGTGGTATAATGAAATTGAGCCCCCGTCATTGTCTTGCTAGCATAATGGATTGGTTGGAAGTGTTTGTTCACTCTTTGGCCCAATACCGCTCCAATAGTAAAGTCGCTAGCATCACACATTAATTCAAAAGGTAGCTCCCAATTAGGGGTGACCAAGACCGGTGCCTTAGTTAGCTTATCCTTAAGAAGATTGAAGGATTCAAGACACTCTTTGGAAAAGATGAAAGGAGTATCTTTTTCCAAGAGGTGGGTCATCGGGCGAACGATTTTAGAAAAATCTTGAATGAATCGACGGTAGAAGCCCGCATGACCAAGGAAACTTCTCACACCCTTCACGGTTAAAGGTGGAGGTAATTTGGCTATGGCATCCACTTTAGCACGGCCCACTTCAAGACCGGCTTTAGAGATTTTATGTCCAAGCACAATGCCTTCTTTTACCATGAAATGGCATTTTTCCCAATTAGATCAAGGCGAGTGTCTTCACACCGCTTAAGCATGCGTTCCAAATTGGCAAGGCAAGTAGAGAAAGAATCACCATAGACCGAGAAATCATCCATGAAGACTTCCATAGTTTCTTCAACCATGTCATGGAAGATAGCCATCATACACCTTCGGAAAGTCCCAGGAGCATTGCATAAGCCGAAAGGCATTCTTTTGTAAGCAAATGTTCCATAAGTACAAGTGAATGTGGTTTTCTCTTGGTCTTGGGGATCGATGGGTAATTGAAAATAACCCGAGAAACCGTCTAAGAAGCAGTAATAGTCATTACCCGCTAGACGTTCAAGCATTTGGTCCATGAAAGGAAGGGGAAAATGATCCTTTCTCGTAGCATCATTGAGTTTGAGATAGTCTATACAAACTCTCCACCCTGTAACGTGACGAGTAGGAATCAACTCGTTGTTTTCATTGGGCACAACGGTGATTCCGCCTTTCTTAGGCACACAATGGACGGGACTAACCCACGGTGAATCCGAGATAGGTAGATCATTCCCGCATCAAGAAGTTTGATAACCTCTTTTTTGATAACGTCATGGATCTTGGGATTCACCCTTCTTTGGCTTTGAATAGTGGGTTTAAAGTCGTCCTCCATGAGAATTTTATGTGTGCAAAAGTGAGGATCAATTCCACGAATATCAGAGATCTTCCAAGCAATCGCTTTCTTAAGATTCTTCAGCACGGCGATAAGTCGGGATTTTTCTTCTTCTTTCAAGTCCTTTGCGATGATGACCGGTGATTTCCTATTGTCTTCAAGGAAAACGTACTCGAGATGGGACGGCAGATCCTTAAGTTCTAAATCCGGAGGATTTTTGATGGAAGACGTTTCACATTCGGATCATCGATAGAGATGTCTTTAGGAGATGGTGGAGAAATATGGTCCTCATTGAGAAGTTTCTCAATGGTACGAATGTCTTCATCCCAATTGGAGGGAGAATCGTCATATTGCAAATCCACATCTCCCAAAGTTGCTTCAAATTCTTTCAAGATGAAACCACTTTCTCCAAATGGAGTTAGTGATGGAGCAATGGAGGCAACGGTCTCAACAGTGGGTAGAGAAGAAGAACCACTTTTACAAGCGTCTTTGAAATGTTCTTCACAAGCCTCATCAAGAACGTCAATAAAATTAACACTCTCATTTTCAGAAGGTTGCTTAGAAAGTTTACCCATGTTGAAGACGATTTTATCGTCACCAACTCTCACGATTAATTCGCCCGCGGCTACATCAATGAGAGTGCGACCGGTCCTCAAGAATGGACGTCTAACGATTAATGGAACACGGGGGTCCATCTCGTAGTCAACGACAACAAAATCCACCGGAAAGGTGAATTTATCGACACCGACGAAGACATCTTCGGTTATCCCCACTGGATAAGCAACCGTACGGTTAGCTAGTTCCAAAGTCATTCGTGTGGGGACTAGCTCGGGTAGAGATAATTGTTTCCAAACGCTTAAAGGCATTAAGTTGATACTAGCACCTAGATCGGCTAGGTCCATACAATTCTCTACCCCAGGGAAGTTGCAAGGAATCAAGAAACGACTCGGATCACCAAGTTTGGTTGGTAATTTCCTTAAGAGGACTGCGGAGCAATTTCTCATTAAGTTGGGTCTGAGCGATATCAAGGAGTTTCTCCTTATCACTGAGAAGATCTTTAAACATTTAGCGTATTTCGGCATGTAAGCGAGAGCCTCAGCAAAGGAGATATTAAAATTCAGTTGTTTAAACATTTTGAGAAAGTTAGAAACCTGAATATCATCCTTGTTCTTTAATTTCTCTTTTCTCAACCTTGAAGGATAAGGTATATTGGGTTGAGATGAAGGCTTCAGAATGGAATTCTCACTCACATCCTTGGGTGGTGGAGGGGTGGAAGTAGAAGGTGGTGGAATTGGAGAAGGGGACTCGTTTTCTTTAGTCACAATCACCGGTGTAGGTGTAGGAAGCTCGGGTTCCTTTAAACCTTTTCCACTTCGAGTGGTGATTGCTTTCATCTCCCCTCTTGGATTAGCAACGGTGTTACTCGGAATAGAACCCGAACCAGAGGCTTGATTACTTGGGAAAAAACTAGCCATCATATCCCTTAAGTTATTCGTTTGATTGTTCATAGAGTTTCTCATATCGGCTTGAAGATCATTCCCTTGTTTCGCCATGTCATTCCTTAGCTCGGCTCGAATATCGTTCCCTTGTTTTGCCATGTCACCTTTCAAGTTAATGAATTGGCTTTGAAGATTCGTCACCATCTCTCTATTGGTCCTCATGTAAGTTTCGAGGTCTTGGTTCAATGCCGTAGGTTGATTAAGAGGTGGAGCTTGGTAAGCTGAATTAGTTCTTGGAGGTAGGTATGGGTTTCTTTGGGATTGATATTGATTGGTAGCTCGAGGTTGGCTTTGATTGTTGCGGTTGAAATTGTTTTGGTTTTGGCTTTGAGGAGAAAAACCGGGTGGATATAGATAGTTGGTGGAACGATAACTGAGCAAGTTACGGTCTCCTTGAGGTCGTGCTTGGTAGCCTCCTGTAGCAAAGTTACCATTAGCGGCGTATAAATTTTCCGGATTGTCAAGAGTAGAAGGACAATCGATGTACGAATGAGAACCCCCACAAATCTCACAAGAAGGTGCAATAGCTTTGGCTTGTTGAAATTGGTTTGTAGCCATGGTTAAGAAGTTTTTGTTCATCTCAGCTATTTGGCGAGTAAGTTCGGTGAGCTCTGGGTTAGATGATGTAGAAGAAACATTGGCCCTCTGATTATTCCTTGAAGATGCAGATGAATCCCAATTTTTATGGTGAGTGGTCATGTTCTCTATCAGCTCTCTACACTCCTCACGTCTTCTCTTCATAAATGTACCACCGGCGGCAGCATTAATCATATCACGATCACGAAAAGTTAGACCATTATAGAAAGTATCAATCAAAGTAACGGGGAGCATGGTATGGTTCGGACAACGGTCGATCAAGACATTATAGCGTTCCCAAGCATCGAAAAGCGACTCATCAGGTTCTTGTGTGAATCCACTGATTTGGTTGCGAAGACTAGTGACCATGGATGGTGGAAAATAGCGCGACAAAAATTTTTGAGTCATGTCATCCCATGTTTGAATTGAGTTTTTGGGGAGACGATCAAACCATTTTTCAGCATGATGGGATAAAGTGTGTGGAAAAAGGTGAAGGCGAAGAAAATCCATGGAAGCACCGAGTAGTTTCATGCTTTGAGTGACGGTAATGAACTTGTCTAGATGTTTGTTGGCATCATCATCCGGTAATCCGCTAAATGGGCAAGCGTTTTGAACTTGCTGGATCATGTGATGCTTCAACGAAAATTCAGGAGCCGTGATTTGCATCGGCGCAATCGGTCCTCCGCGTTCGTTCATGGTGGGTTGACACAGCTCCTCCATTGTTCGTAAATCGGGTGGGGGACCATTGTTGTTGTTGTTATTGTTATTCAAATTGGAAAGAGGTGGGTTGTTATTGTTGTTATGCACACCAGCCATATCTAAATCTTCACGAGTCTCGGGCTCAGAATAATTTGAAGATCTAGTACGCATACACCTGCAGAAGAAAAAGATACCAAAGAAAAAGAGAATATATATATATAATCTTTTTGGTGCAAAACCTTTGGAAAAGAAATGATTTTTATGATTTTTTAATGTTTTTGTATTTTTGAAAATTT
This sequence comes from Glebionis coronaria, assembly GCA_025667525.1. NCBI lineage: Eukaryota > Viridiplantae > Streptophyta > Magnoliopsida > Asterales > Asteraceae > Glebionis > Glebionis coronaria. The sequence goes on from CM046877.1 coordinate 407,820,029, forward strand.
TTATAATTTTTATGGGTTTTTGAAATTTTTTAGCAAGGAAAATAACGTTCCTAAAAGAACGGATCCCAAAATTCAACGCGTCTCTCACTAAAAACCGTTAATCTTAACGAAAAGAGCCGGCAGCGGCGCCATTTAATACAAAGGTTTTCCTTAAGTATCAAAGTTCGTTGTTCTGATCTTTTCGAATTGATTATTGGTAGCAAGTGCGACTCAATTGTCTTTTGGTGAACAAGAGGATGGTTTGGTTTGATTATCTATTTTTAAACTAAAAGCAAATAATTGTCGTTGAGTAAAGTAGAAGCTTTTACAAAATTAAACCAAAATTTATTTAGAAAAACACTTAAAACATAAAACTTTGTAAAACTTTAAAACTCAAAAATTTAATCTATCGGAATGTAACAAGTCCTTTCTATCGGAATGCACCAAAATTGGAACCATCGGAATAATTAAGTCATTGCTATCGGAAAACAACACCATAGGAATGTAAGAAATGGCAAAGCTATCGGAATGTATAATATCGGGATGTTTTTGGGTGTCGGAATGTTTCAGATCGGAATACACAAGCTCGGTCCTATCGGAATGTGTCTGTCGCAATACACTTCTGTCGCAATATGATTCTATCGGAATGTTACAAACTAAAATTGGGCAGAGTTTCGTCACAAAGTAACCTTAAACTCCTTCGGAATATGCGATCGCAATGAGCGATCGCAATCCCAGATCGGAATAAGGGGGATGGTACACGTGATCACAAAGTAGAACCACGAATGGTTATTGCGATTGAAACAAGCTTCTCGTCGGAATGTTGTAAATCCCCAATATTGTGATGAACACAAAACTTAATCCGAAAATGGAGATAAGCTGAAAACTCAATAAGCAAAGCACGTTCAATAAGCTCACTTAACCGAATCTTAAACAACTCAATAAGCATAAATTTGGCAACTTTCAAATCTCCAAATAAGCAAACTTAATAAATCGAACCTTTTAAAAACACTAGACTTTTTAAGTAATCCGAAAATGCAATAAGCTATAAATATGAAACAAGCCAATAAGCATAACGAGCTTATAGCTTATATCGTATGAAAACTTAGTAAGGACTAAAAAGACTAACTTTTTAATCACTAAAACATCAAAATAAAACACGAATAAAGGACTATTCGGATCAAAGATGAAGTTTTGGATCAAGGACAATAGCAAAATCAAGAAAGGTAGAAAGAGATAAAAGATTAAAAGCTTAAACTTGAAATTTTGATTAATGAAACTCTAATACAAAGATGAAACAAAGCTTAATTTGAAAGAAAAGATGAAGTTTTAGTGAGAGAAAGTTAAACACTTTCTCTCTCTAAAAAACTAAAACAAAGAAAATTAAAACTAGCTAATGACTAACACCCTCCCAATGTGTCATTAGGAGGGTATATATAGGGAGTGGGGAATGCATGTATGCTTTCTTCTTTCTTTCTTTTCTTCTCGACTCGATCTAAATTCTTTGTCTTTCTCGATGTCGTCTCGGGATTTGAACTCGTCTTTTAGTTTTCTTCTATAATTTGACTTGAGTTCTTCGACTTCATTAAACTTCCGTCTTTAGACTTTTTCTTCGATAAATCTTCAGAAAAGGCCTTGGACTTCCGTTCTTTTTTCACTCTTGATCTTTTGACTTCGTCTTTTTCTCGTTTTCTTCGATAAAAGCCCGTGAAAGCCCGTGTTTTCTTCCTTTTTCGTCTTTTGGTCCTAAAACACAATAAAAACACAAACCACGCATAATTCCGACTTTTACGACATAAAATACACGTTTTGGTCTTGTTATTATTGGAAATAAGTGGAAAAAGGATAAGTGTTTTCACACTTATTAATGATAAGTTAAATTTTGTAGAAGAACCTATAAAAATCATGAATAAAGGGATCAAACGATTGAAGCAGATCCGTATCCCAATAGTTAAGGTACGATGGAACTCGAAAAGAGGACCTGAGTATACTTGGGAGCGTGAAGATCAAATTCGAGCTAAATATTCATATCTATTTTCTTAGTAACCCTAGTTTTAGCTAAATCTCGGGACGTGATTTTAAATAAGGGAAAGCGACTATAACATCCAGTAGTTTTGGCTAATGTAATATCAATAAATATGCAATTGCCCATTTGATAAATAAATAAAGAGGAGATTTTGCAAGAAATTTTTGCATTTTGCTATGATATATGACTGAATTATGGAATATATGGGTTCTCACTATCTTAATTGCCACTTCAACATATTCGTATATGTTGTGAGAAATATGTATGTATCAAGTCTGGGTTCTAAAAGTAATAATATGTATATACTATAAATAAGAATAATACAAATATAACAATGATGCCCTAAATTACTAAAGAACCATAGAAACTCTAGAAATCACTTTATAAACCAATGTTTCAAGCAATATAACTACATAATATATATGTACTATTATAAAATACAATATACTAGTTATAATCTATCATATAAAGGAAAGGTAATTAGTCACAAAACACTAATATTCACTAATCTCAAGCTAATTACAAGTATATGACCTAGTAACCAAGATTAGCATATAAAATCCATATCACATTGAATTGAAGTCTAATCTTTTGCAACTAATTATAAAACTCAACTAAGTATCATAATAATTTAATACAATCATCTCAAGCCAAGTTACAAATTAATAAAGCATAAAGTACAAGTTATCAAAGCATAGGATCTTAAGTTTACTTTGTTGGAAATACGTTTTTACGTATTTAGAAAGGATCGGTCACTCCAATGATATTGGGCTCGTGATCCAATATAGCCCATATAGCCCACATGTAGGGTGGGCTATATAAACCCCCCTCCTAGCATGTTAGGAGGGGTTGTTGGTTCACTTCCATTTTCACTTAATCACATTTCCATCTTTTCTTCTTCATCCTCTCCTTTCTCTCTCTTCTTTCTCTCTCTAAGTTTCTCATTTATCATCCATTCAATAGATAATCCACACAATGCTAAATCCTTAGAAATCATCGATCCTACAATTGGTATCAAGAGCATGGTTGATTCATCGGATTAGCGTGTTTTGATCTATTGATTTGATAAAATTTCATTTTTTTTTTTTTTTCTTTCGTTTTTTTTTTTTTTTTTTTTTTAAAGGTTAATCTTCCTTCTCGATTTGTGTTTTTTCTATGTCTCAAACAGTTCCTTAAAATTATCAGTTTTTTATTTCATTTTTTATCATTTTTTTTGTTTCATACTGTTAAAAATATTTATTTGATCTTCTTTATCACCTTATTTTATCTTTACTGTCTTTATCTTCAAAAGTATCAGTTTTTTTTTTAATAAAAAATATCAGTTTTTTTTTTCTATCAAAAGTATCATTTTTTTCTAATATTTTTGTTTTCTTTGTCTCTGTCTTGAAACTTCACCCGTCGGAAAAGGGTTTTAAACATTCTGACAGATTGGTCTTTCGGATCACATTCCAACAAGGGTCATTCCGATTGACATTCCTATAAGGCATTCCGATTGGGACGTTGACATTCCAATCAGATCATTCCGATAAGATCATTCCGATTGGGACATATGCATTCCGTTTAGGTCATTCAGATTGGCACATTGACATTCCGATGGTGTTTTTTGCTTGTGACATTCCGATGATCGGACTCATGACTCAAAACTAACCAAGATCTCACTGACCTCACAACAAGACCCTCGAACACATATTTCTTACTACTTTCAAACCAACCCAACTCTCATCACCACACACCCATCCTCTCGGTCACCCACTCTCGAAGACCCCTCACCCTCGACCAAACCATTCTCACCCCGACTCGACAAAACAAACACAAGACTTAAATAGACTTGTCTAAACCACAAAAGACTCCACAAAGACACGACTCGACAGCTAAAACAACTTGACTCCTCACAACCTCGACTCACACAGACTTGACCAACACAGACTCGTCTCATAATAATCCAAACAAAAACATCATACTCTCGACTCACACAGACTTGACCAAACTTCTCAAATACTCGGACCCAGCCTACAATATCACCGAAACACTCAACACCCTCACCTTTACTCTAGACTACGCACACTCACCCATTTCCCGACTCACACCCTCACACTCTCGACTCCAAACATCATCCTTATCAATCCGAAACAAACACACTCAAAACAAACACTCTCAAATTCTCGACTCCAAAAATTCTCGTCAAACATCAAACTAGACTCGTATTTTTAAACTAAATGATCTCAGAATTAAAATTTTTGTGTACTGCATGTCTAGATCCTTTAAAGATCCAGTCACGCAATTAAAGATTTCTTCATAGATCTTGTGTGAAGATTATATCTTCATTTGATTTTCGAACTCAATTGAACAATCAAGAACAAGAGTGTTCTGATGTGTTTTTGGTTCGGTTTGTTAAAGTTTTCACACATAGCATAAAACAAATCCGAGCATCGAACCTTACCCGAGATCAATTGAGTGATCTTGAAGCTTCGCATTAGATCGTTTCATTTTAAACGGCTTATCATGACAACAAGAACTTAAGTTGCGAAATTGTTTGGTTTGGTGTTGCTTAAAAGATTAGATCTGGTTTGCTGTAGATTAGGTTTTTTCTGGGAATGTTTTATATCGGTGAGGAGAGAGAGAGTTAAAGAGATTAATGTTGATGAGATTGATTTTTTAGGTCTGTGTGTTTGGTTCCGTTGGGGAGAGAGAGAGAGTCAAAGGTGGGGGCGGAGTTTACAAGGAAGGAGATAGATTTAGGTTTTTGAGTTGTGAGTAAATTTAGGGTGCTTTATAGGGGGCCGAGTTCTCTTTATTTCTTAGTGGGTGACACAGTGAAAGACACACGTACCATCAATAATTTTATCAAAGTACACGTATTAACATTTTGTTTAAATAGATTCGAGAGTATGGTTTGTGTGATTTATAAGTTTTTGAATTTTAACGAGTATTAATTTTTTGTTTAAATTGCTAACTTTTCTTCAAAGTTATTTCACAATATGTTTATTTTAGAATTTGTGTGATCATGTGATGACTTATTGGTGAAAGGAGTGAAGTTATATGTGATTTTCATTCTGCGTGGTATTAACATATTTGGCCAACGTGAATATTTTTTAGTCTCGGGTTGATCAACAATTTTAATCAACTCCGTATATCTGATTTTAATATCTGATATTATTAGTGGGTTAGGTTTAATCATGAGTCTCGGGTATTATTATCTGACATTTTAGCCATGTGTTGTTAACATTTTGTTGATCGCGCCACGTTTTTATCATCATTTTATATTGTTGCTATATTTGGATCTATTGGACTCCGGTTTATCTTCTCAACATTTGAGCCGATCAAGTATTTATTGAGCCAAGAAAAAGACAATACCAGACAAGGATCCAAGAAATTTTCATTATAATTCAATGGAGTCTTTGAATTCGAAATTTCAAGAGGGAGACTTGCATCACATGCAAAACACAGCTAGAGAAAGTGGTATAATTTCATGTCGACTACTTCAGTCACATCTTAGGACTATTGCATGGGTTCAAGGAGGAAGCGAATTTGTGACACTCTTTGGTCAACATCATTATACATTCATCGATTCACTATGTGTCAACATGAACCACCTAGCTGAGCAACTTCACAAAGAAGACTTTAATCACTCTGCATCTGAAACTGCATATCAGGCTCTTGTGACACAACTCACGCCTTTCCTCCAATTCAATATCATCAAGTCTGACAATTCAGAGATATGCCGGTCATTTTTTCAATACACACAGAACGATGTTAAAGATTTTCGTGATAAACTATTGAAATTTATGACATCGGTTTCGTCTTCGATTTATGAAAGATCCAGACTTCAGCAAGTGTATGATAATGGAGTGCAAGAATCTATGATGCCGATGCAAGAGGAGAATGGTCATACGGTTGACAACTTGGAGCCTAACGATGGCAAGAGCACGGAATCAAGAGGACAACATGATACCAGTGGCACGTCAGGCAATGTTCACGAGAACTATTTTGATGAAACCTTACCCGTTAATGACGAAGAGCCTGCGGACATGGTAAAATGTAATGTTGATGATGTATATGCTGATGAAATACCGCATATTGAGCATTCTGAACCTAACTATGACGAACATGGGATGGAAAAGAGTGATAGAAATACCACTTCTGATTCATCCGATGTGAGTCATAATGGGGGAGAAAGTGTTCAAAATGCTAAACATCATGATAATTGTCTTATAACTGCTTCATTAACTGCTTCTGATTCCAAGATTAAAGAGCTTGAAACGATTTTAGCTCAGCAATCAAAAGAACTTGAGGATGCCAAAATTGAATTTTCAAAGAAAACGGAGAAATTTGAAACATATTTTGAAAAACTTGAAAAGTCAAACGTTGTTTTTGAACGAAAATTGGATCAAACTGTTCTAGATTCTAAAGCTGAAAAGGATAATTTTTTGAAACAAATTAAGTTGCTTGAATCTAAATTGGCATCCCAAGATAGAGTGCTTAAAGAGAATGAGACATTAAAGGCTCAAGTACAGGAAAAGGTCTTTGCTATAGCTGCGTTGAAAAACGAGTTAAGGAAAACTAGAGGACCTAGTGTGGACACTAACCTTGAAAAACCATCAATCTTGGGGAAGCCGCCTACAAATCAGTTCGTCAGACAACCGTCCGTCAGACAACCTACTGCATTTAGATCTGAGCGATCACAATCCTCGAGACCGCGGTTTGCCTCCCAAGTTGATATGGTTCATCTTTCTAGAACAGTCACTCCACCATCTAGGCCCAATGTGACTAAAACAGCTTTTGCAAGACCTAATCACATGATTGCCTCTAATTTCCCTAGACATAGTCCAAAGAATACGTCTCGAACTAGTTCGAATGACGTTCGCCATACATTTGGTCTAAGGGAAGCTAAGCAAAAGACACAAGTAAGAGATAGGAATTTCAAACCTAGTCAGATGCCTTCTAGATTACCCAACACTGCTAACCATAGCATGTCAAATCCTAGGAGCATCAATCAATCGTCCAGGAATTCTAGATCTTACTCAGACATTAAATATGCTACTTGTAAAACATGTAGAAAATGTGTCTTTACGGCTAATCATGATTCTTGTATCAAGAAACTACTTAATGAGGTGAACTCCCGTGCTAGACTTAAATCCCAGTGGGTGGCTAAACTCAAACCTGTTGGTAAAATGTGGCGCCCCACTGGTAGAACTTTCACCCTTGTAGAAAACGAGTGCCCTTTAACTAGGATAGTCTCCGATTCTATTAAGACTACTAGGGAGGAAATTGAAAAGGAGGATGCATCACCTAAGCATGAACTTAAGGTTTTCTATAAAAGGAAACGTTTGCCAACTAAGCCAAGTGATTCATCTCCTCAGGTCACCTCTGGCACAAGTAAGGCCAACTGTGAACCCCCACTTGCTTCTAAGATAGATATCGCTAACCAATATCCAAGCATGCAAATTCTTAATGAAAATGCAGGTACCAAAGAGGATGTTCCAAAAGAACGAAGTGGTCCAATCATTGTATACCATTCAATTAAGGACACTCTCAGAGTTTGGTTGCTGAAGAAGCTGATATCTAAGAAACAAGTGTCTCAGGGGATTTGTAGTTAAGCTTGTAGTGTGTCAAGGACTTACAGTCACATAACAGACTGTAACTCGCTCTCAAAAGACAGGAAAGTTCATCCCGATGATGACTTATCCTCAAAACGAGAAATTAATTTTTCTCGGACACGAGCTTCCGTTAAAACTATTCAAAGGTTTTAAGCTCGTGTAAAAGGACTTATAGTCACATCACAGACTATAACTTGATCTTCAAAGAAAGGAAAGTTTATCGCTGATGATAAACTTATCCTAACAACGAGAAATTAAGTTTTCTCGGGCATGAGCTTATATTTAAAACATTCGAAGTTTTTAAGCTCATGCACTATGGCTCCTCGTTAAATGACAGACGATGACCCGGACTTCAGAGACATGGAAGTTTATCTACGCAACGATAACTTACCCTTTTAACGAGAAATTAAGTTTTCTTGGACACGAGCTTATCCTAAAACCATTCAAAGGTTTTAAGCTCGTGTATAAGGCTCTTCATTAAATGTCAGATGATGATCCGATCTTCAAATTAAGGAAAGTTTATTGCCGATGATAAACTTATCCTCACAACGAGAAATTAATTTTTCTCGGGCATGAGCTTATATTAAAAACATTCGAAGTTTTTAAGCTCATGCACAATGACTTACAGTTAAATATCAGACTGTAACTCGGACTTCAATTTTAGGAAAGCTTATCTTTAAAGATAGCTTATCCTCGTAAAGGGAAATTAAATTTTCTCGGTCATGAGCTTGTATTAAAACATTCCAGGTTTTAAGCTCAGAAAGGAAAGTGAATCTTTTAAATAAGAGAACTTTTCCTCATAACGAGAAATTCACCTTTCTCGGTCATGAGCTTTACGTTAAAACATTCAAAGTTTTTCAAGCTCATGAAAACGACCTCTAAGTAAATGTCAGCTTAGAACTCGTTCTTCAATTAAAAGGAAAGTTTATCGCCGATGGTAACTTATCCTTAACAATGGGAAGTTTACAACTTCTCGGACTTGAGCTCGTTTTGTAAGATATTCAACATCTTAAGCTCAAGTAATTGGTTTTCAAAACGTTGAACACAATTTTTCGAGAATTTCTCAAAAAGGTTTTCTAAATCTTTCAAAATTGTGTGTTCAAAAAAAATGTTTTGATAAAAAGAGCATGTCTTCTGGAATCGATAATATTTACGATACTAGAAATGTCATTCAATAATGACACGGGGTTGTAAATAAAGTTCGAGCAGAAGTTCAAATGTTTTAAAACATGCTCAAAATGGTTTGCTATTATTTCAGATAGTAACCCGCTTTTCATAATCAAGTCAAGCATTTCACCGGAAAGCTTTGACTCAACAACGGGAATTCATTTTCTCAGGCATGGTTTACTTTACAACCATGTAAGGGATTGTGTTTACTTTATAACACAATCTAACACGGATATATGTACGTGTTAGTGCATTTATTTGTTAAAACAAGAGAAATCTTGTTTTTATGAAGTTATCATCTCTACCAACCGTAGCAATTTACAATTGATATCTACATACTCGACGATGCGACTACTCAAACGGCGACTACAGCTCTTTCAATAGAACACGGGTCAACAATTGAGGGGGAGCAATTGTCCAGCAATCAGAATCTTTGACGCTAAAAGTGCCAAGTTCACATGTTGGTGTCAAGACAAAGATATCAATCGTACACATGGAGTAAAGAGATAACTTCAGACATGATGAGGCGACCAACATTCGTGAACAAGAACCATGTGCTTCTTTCATATGATGTTCTCCATTATTCAGGTCCAACCTCATAAATTGCTAATCTTGTGAATACATTATCATATATGATCTTTGCACGTGATAAATACCTTACACTTGTGTTTAAAAGGTATTTTATTTACGTTTCAAGTACACCCTCATTAATTTGAGGGGGAGCTTGTTAAAATCATGAAGATAACTAGATTTTCATTTTTCTTCCCAAATTTTCTTAAAATGCTATTAAATCAATTGATATTAAAAACATCTATTGCGTTAATATTTTTAATATGGGGGAGAAAATGTGATTTAATATGGGAAATGATTAATTACAAATGGTTTGACTTAACGTGTTAGCTCATCCCGACATGTGCGAAATGTTTTCGGATATCGTGGCATATGTTAAGGGGGAGCAAAATGGATTTGCACTTCAAAATGGATTTCATGGTGACATACACTTACCCAAAACATCTCTATTCACGACGGTGAAGATTGTGGTGACATAAGGATGGTAGGATAGGTTAAAGTCCAATGATTTCTCTAGAACCGGAGGAATCTTCCCAAGGACATTCCATAGCTAGAAATAGTAGTCCTTAGGAAAGATGGAGAAAGATTGTGAACGTAGCTGAATGCCGACCAAGTACTTAAGTTAGCACTGGAACAATCACAACAAGGTGCTAGTGATGACGTATTGGTAAGCATTGAAGGGGTTGAAGAATGAAAAAGAATTGTAAAGATAAAGGGTGTAAAGAAAGAAGCCCTCCAGTGATGCAAAGCACAACCCATCCCAGCTAACTCAGATATCTCTTAAAAGATATTTGTTTTAATCACACGGAGACAACACGTTATCTATTGATTTATTCACTCCGAATAAATTGGTATTGAAAAGGTGGCACTCCTCTCCAGCCTCCGATCACTAAAATCCAAAGTGCACGATCGAGTCTAGAGCCATTTGAGATCATTAAATATCTCATTAGGACACACTTTCATAATTCCTTGCTTCTTCATACACTGTGAAAAGTAAGAAAGATCTTAAGAGTCCTACGCAAAATCTTCATGATCTTGCCTGAACATCCGAGTAATACGAAAGTATTTACAATGAAGATGGAAATCCTTCTTGAGCGAACATCAAAAAGCTCATGGTAGGTGACTTGTGCGATTCTTTATGAATCAAACTTGTGATAACTGGAAAGCAACGGCTGTTTAATTCTTAACTGAATTTAAACACGTTCCAGGCCTCTACGCAATATCTCAGTGATCTTGCCAGAACACTCAGAGTGATACCTTTGTGTTCACGATGATGAGTGGAAATCCTTCTAGTGTTAACCTCAAACAGCACTTGGTAGGTAACTTGCAAGATTCTATACGAATCAAGCTCGTGACAACTGGAAAGCAACGATGGTGTGGTTCTTAATTGAATTTCACTTGTTCCAGGAACATGAATTGACGGCTTAAAATCATGCGGATATTATTATCCAAATGATTCACTCTTTATGTTCGCAGTCAGCTTTGGACGGTCGAATAAAGAGAACGGGTTTACCCGCGAAATCCTGTCAGGAAGTTACTTAATTGAAACTATCCGTCACGGGTACGATATCTAATATCGTCCAACGGTCTTCACCGACCGGAGGTAAAATGCTACCGATTTAGAATGAAATGTTCAAAGCCATTTCTTTCGTGTCTACTTATGTTGCGGCATTTGAAGACGGTGGCGTTGCGAAATCCGAGAAGAAGTCGTCCCCACATGCTTATACTGCATACACTCAGTACTTCAACGAATTCAAGAAAGTCTGAAGGTCAAGTCTTCCGCTGTATCAAACTCTGAAGCTTTCAAGAATTATAAAGGTATAAGTGTGTGGAACATGAAGTCACGAAGAGGCGAATATCACAAGTGATGAATGCACAAGGTCAAGGCAAGAGAACATGCTCAAGACTAAAGTCAAAGATCTCATCAGCATATTCACAAGAACAAGATCGAAGACTCAAGCATAGTATGCTAGGTTTAAGATTTTGTAAAATGGTGTGACCTCCCTTTGGGGGAGATTGTTGGAAATACGTTTTTCCAAGGAAAGTCTCGGTCACATCATTATTAGCATAGATCACGAGCTTTAGACTATTTAGGACATTGTAACTTGGAGTGACCTCCCTTTGGGGGAGATTGTTGGAAATACGTTTTTACGTATTTAGAAAGGATCGGTCACTCCAATGATATTGGGCTCGTGATCCAATATAGCCCATATAGCCCACATGTAGGGTGGGCTATATAAACCCCCCTCCTAGCATGTTAGGAGGGGTTGTTGGTTCACTTCCATTTTCACTTAATCACATTTCCATCTTTTCTTCTTCATCCTCTCCTTTCTCTCTCTTCTTTCTCTCTCTAAGTTTCTCATTTATCATCCATTCAATAGATAATCCACACAATGCTAAATCCTTAGAAATCATCGATCCTACATACTTAATTATCCCTAAGATATGATTAACCTATATAAACCCTTAAACTAAGAATGTAGAAACTCTATAAGTCATAAACCTACTATATATGACCTAGAATAAGCTTACATGATAAAAAAACACTAATCACCCAAAACAAAAAGTCATTAGGATTAGTAACCTAGAAACCCTTATATTAAGAAATCTACATAGAAACATTACCTAATCTTTTAAGAAAATTCTATAAACACTAATAGCATTTCATTAAGTTTATAAGATTATGTTAAGACAATGTACAAGTATCCTTAACCACAAGGTATAATATTTTAATGCATGACTTGTAAATTAGGTCAAAATAGGTATTTTCACCCTTTAGACGTGTTTACTTAGAATAAACCATTAAACCAAGTGTGGGAACTTATTAGACACTTTAAACACAATTTATAGGACCTAAATTGAGTTTAAATCAGTATCTAAGAGGAGGATAATGAGTTTTACGAAGATTTAAACCTAGATCATTAGAAACCCTAATCTACATAAATTTTCTTCCCAAATTCACATCAAACCTTTTTTAAACCTTAAAACAAGAAACCAAATCTTCTAAATAGAATTTCTAAACCCTAATTAATCCTTAATCATTCACTAATCACATTCCTAAGTCCCTAATCACCAAAATTACAAAGTATAAAGTTACAACCTTTAATTTAGGACCCGGTTTTACTTTTTCCCTCTAAAACTTAATTTAAACTTCTTCCCTCCCAAATTAAAACCTCAAATAAGATATTTAGGATGTCCCTAGATATTTTGGAGTGCCAAATAGTAGGTGCATAAGCTACTTGTAGGCTACACATCACCTTCTTATCAATAGTATGTCGTGACACATTTCTAGCTATATGTTCAAGATATTTTCATCCTAGACTTTAAAAACTTGCATAGACCTTTACTTAGCATCCATTAGTCAATAATATATCCTTGTTACACGATTGAGGCTAGAAACTCAGAGCTTAAGGGTTGCAATGGGTATAAATAGGGCGAACACTCCATGGAAGAACTTACACCCTATTTCTTAAGTATCTCCTACCCATTCTTTAATTACACTTCTACAAACATTCTAGGACACTTAGAAGACCAGAAAACATGTCTAGAAGGAAGCCATTAAAGCTCTTGAAGCTTTGATAGCAAGTTGTGTTTATATGAAGCCATAAGGAGCCATTTTGGAGCTACCTAGGTAATTTCTATGTTAACCAAGCTTTGATCTTGTTATAATAAATTATTAGACTTGTTATAATGCCAAAATAATGTTAGAAAGATAATCCAAAAAAATTAGAGCATTTGATCATTTTAAATGAAAGTTATAAGCTAAAGATGTCTTAAAATCCTAGTTTTGTATTTTACATGAAATAATGACTTAAAATCCATTTCAAAAGCTATAAATCTGGAAAAATGTTTTTATTATGATTATAAATGTGTTTTGAAACTTTTTTTTAAATCTTAGGCCATTTGGTACATTTTTGAAGTTGTTATATGATTTTTAGAAGTATAGGGACCAAAACAATCATTTTTGCAACTATTTGGCATTTTGGGCCAAAAGTGTCATTTTGTGAAATTTAAAGATTTAAAAATAAATATTTGAAAGTTTGAGACCCTAAGGTTAAATATTGAGGGTTTAAATTATAAATAATGAAACTATATACGTTAGGGGTTAAAAGTGTAATTATACCAAAATATAACTAATAAGGGCTCTTTTTGCCAATATTGAAACTAAAGACATAAAATTTAAATAACATAATATGTATCATGTTAGTAGGTAACTTTGTACAAGGATGTTCCATCTTGATATTACGTTCTGACTGACTGGTTGGGTTTACGATTTAAAGTGCCCTCGCTCCTCAAACGTTTATAGAATGGATTCTAAGTATAATGGCCCAGACAATGATACTATAAACCTAAAATATGTAAATCAAAGAGAAATACAAAATAATATACAAAGAAATTGAACTGAGAGATTACGACTTGATATATATACATATTTGTGTGTCAACTCAGATTCCATGAGAAAGTTGCGATTGGTTATTTCAGAATAATTCAAGACTCTATAGGCTAAGGTGAGTTAATAGCCTCACTTTTGACAGTTTACAAATGATTTGAAAACCCATGAGGGGGATATATGCTAAAACTGGAATACAAGTGTTTTCATATGCTACTTGATATGATTAGTGACACTACGTTTACTTATTGCCATTAAGTCCCTTTTTAATCATAACCGTTAATCATTTCTAGAAAATGAGCGCTAATATTATGAATAGTATTATTGGAGACTAACATCTCCTATCTGGGCAAGTCGCACTTGTTGGTTTTTTGATATGTCAAGTAGCGGGGTACGAGCTAGTGCCATAATAAATGAGAATTGATGAATTTAAGAACATAGGGTGTATAACACTGTAGCCCTGGATTCATACTTGTATTAAAATGTTGTTTAAACCTATGAATTCACTCAACCGTTGTGTTGATTTTGTAAGCCTATATTTGAGGTGAATAAAGACTTGCGTATTGCGGATGGTGGTGTCTTGCAAAGTTATCATTCTAATAAAACTAGATCTTTGGGATAACCTGTGATGTACAGTGTTTGTACAATTGTTTTATTTAACTCTGAATAATGAATGATAACAAGTTTTTAATAAAATGACTCTTTGAGCATTTTCTATTATTGTGACTTAGATACCTTGAAAGTAATACCTCATATTAGCTTCCGCTACTTTATGGTAAATGGGGGTGTTACATATTGGCATCAGAGCTTACGGTTATAGAGAATAAATATTTTTCTTAAACTATAACTGAGATTTTTAATTTTAAGACCATTAGCCATCGTTAGCGCCAGTGTAAGATTTTTTATCCCTTTAATAACATATCTTATGTTATTAAATTATATAAAACTACAAGGATGTCTAATTTTACCTATATTATCGTTTCTGATGATGACGAAAGAGAAATTCCGGTGTTCACCTTATCTCCCATAGATGTGTGTGTTCCGACATTGTCTTTTTATGATAGTCCCGGAGTACAAGAATATTTTTCACATCAAAATAAAGTAATGAATAGTACGCCTTCGCCTACGTCTCGTTTTCTATTAGTTGAGGATCTATTCTCGTCTCCCAATCGAAGTCGTGAATAGCCTTATGAAAGAGCACGGATTGTGGAAAGACACGACAAGCAATTATTTGTAATTGCAAGTCATCTCGATGAGATATCCTTAGAAGCCTTTAGAATTATGGAAAATAATATTAGGAATTTGATAAGAGGAAGAAAAGAGATTGAAGAGCATGTTAGTCAGTTGGAATATAAAGTGGAGGTTACTCAACGCCATAATATTAGACTGAGTAGAAGAATGATACTTATGAGATGAATATGGCAAGACTATAGAAGGAGAATTCTGAGCTGAAAGAAGGACTTACGAGGACTAGGCTTAATTTAGAAGTACTCATCAATGATCTTAAAACAATTCAACAATCTGACTCCGGATATATTTTGGACAGAATTGAGGAGATCAAAATGAGGAATTAAGCTCAGGAATCTAGTTTCAGTTTGTAAAAATGTACAGTTTTCTTTATGTAACAGAGATGCTTATCGTGTAACTATGAACGATAAGTTTTTAATAAATAAAGAAGTGTGCTTTTGTTCTCAAAAATTCTTGTCATTTTATTTTAGCCATTATCGTCATTCGTATTATGAATCCTCATATATGAATTCGTTGAAAGGATTAGAAGTTATCATTCGTATTATGAATCCTCATATATATGAATTGGACGAAGGAATTAGAAATTATCTATATTTATGATATGTTAAATTTATTCCATACTCGAACGTATGAAAATATAAAAACAATATCATTCTTATCAGGTGTTTGTAAATGTTGGCAGAATGGCTCATACGAGATCAACAACATCTGCAACAATGAATATGACACCGGAAATAAATAAGGCAATTGGTTGCTGAGAGTGTGACTGTAGCTTTGCAAGCACAAGCCGCCAATATAGCTAGTTCAAGTAATGGAAATACTGCTAGAAGAGAAGTTCATATGGAAAAGAAGTGTACTTACAAAGATTTCATGAACTGTCAGCCTTTTAATTATAAAGGATTTGAAGGAGCTGTTGGACTTATTCGTTGGTTCGAGAGAACTGAATCAATATTTGTTCACAGTGACTGTTCTGAAGATTATAAAGTAAAGTTTGCTACGGGTATGCTGATAGAGGAAGATTTGTCTTGGTGGAATGCTTATGCTCAACCCATCCAGATAGAACAAGCTTATCAGACTCCCTGGAATGAATTTAAGAATCTACTAATTAAGAAGTATTGCCCTCGCAATGAAATTAGAAAGATAGAGGCGGAATTCTAAGAACAATCTTAAAGTTTACATCCAAAGATTTCAGGAATTGTCATTATTATGTCCTAATATGATGCCTAATACTGAAAAATTGATG
The DNA here is from genome assembly GCA_025667525.1 of Glebionis coronaria. Lineage (NCBI taxonomy): Eukaryota > Viridiplantae > Streptophyta > Magnoliopsida > Asterales > Asteraceae > Glebionis > Glebionis coronaria. Next base: position 407,836,249 of record CM046877.1, read on the forward strand.
GAATATTTTATTGGAGGATTGCCTAGAAGTATTGAAGGGAATGTTACCGCCTCTAAACCGCAAACTTTAGAGGAAGTTATCACCATTACTCAAAGATCAATGGATCAAGTGATAAGGTATACTCATGTACAAGCGGTAGTTAATAATAAAAGGAAGTTTGATGATAGGAGGAGCTTTCTTGTTAATCGTAATTTCTAGAAGAATAATTATCGTAACTATAATCAAGGCAATAATCGTCAATAGCAGAGCAAAAGAAATGATGTTTCTAACGTTTATGCTGTAGTGTCAAACAATGGTTATAAAGGAGGATTGTTCCTATGTCAGAAATGTTCTTTATATCACACAAGATATTTCACTATCAAGTGTCAAAACTGTGGAAAGATAGGACATCAGACAAGAAACTGCGGAAATAAAGGACCAACTACAGGAAGTAATAAAATCCTGTAACTAAGATCTATCATAACTGCGGAGAGAAGGTACATTTTGTAAATGAGTGTTGTAAAGAGAGCAATAGCCGAGGAAAAGCCTATTTGCTAAACGATACTCAACAAGATCAGAATACGGCTACGGGTATGTTTCATCTAAATCAACGTCTGGTTAAAGTAATATTTGACTCAGGAGCTGATAGAAGTTTCATATATATTAAAATTGCTGCTAAATTAGATGTTCCGACTGTTTCTTTGAATACTAAGCATGATATATAAATAGCCAGTGGAAAAATAGTTAGCACTAATACCTTTATTAGAGGATGCATCATTACTTTATTACGTCAATCCTTTGAAATCGACCTTATACCTATTTATCTCGGTAGTTTTGATGTAGTCATTGGGATGGATTGGTTATCTACGTACCATGCTAAAATCCTATGTGACGAGAAATCCGTTCATATTCCTATTAACGGTGAAGTTTTGATTATCCATGGTGATCGAAGTAGAACTCGACTAAATCTCATATCGTGCTTAAAAGATAAATAAGTACGTATCCCGAGGTAGTAAAGTTTTCTTAGTTCAAGTAGTAGAGAAGATGGAAGAAGAGAAGCGACTAGAAGATACTCCGATAGTTAAAGATTTTTCCGAAGCATTTCCCGAGGAATTACCAGGTTTGCCACTTGTGCGTCAAGTTGAATTCCAAATCGATTTGATACTAGAAGCAACACCAATTGCTAAATCGCCTTATCGATTAGCGCCTTCGGAGATGCCAGAGTTGTTAAGTCAAATTCAATAGTTAATTGATCGAGCTTTTATTCGACCAAGTATGTTGCCGTGGGGAGCTCCAGTCTTATTTGTCAAAAAGAAAGATGGATCTTTTAGGATTTGTATCGATTATCGTGAGTTGAACAAACTTACTATAAAGAATCGTTACCCATTACCCATAAACGACGATTTATTTGATCAACTTCAAGGATCGAGCATATATTCGAAGATTTATTTACCTTCAGGTTATCATTAACTGAGAGTTAAGAAAGACGATATTCCTAAAACTGCTTTCAGGACGCGATACAGACATAATGAATTTCAAGTGATGTTTTTTGGTTTAACCAATGCACGAGCTGTTTTTAGGACTTCATGAAAAAGTGTGTAAACCTTACTTGGATAAATTTGTAATCGTGTTTATCGATGATATACTTATTTACTCTTGTAATAGATAAGAACATGCCAAGCATCTTGGTATAATTCTCGAATTACTTAAGAAGGAGGAGTTGTATGCTAAGTTCTCGAAGTACGAATTTTGGATCAATGTTGTCCAATTTCTAGGGCATGTCATTGATAGCCAAGGTATTCGTGTAGATCCTACAAAGATTGAAGCGGTAAATAATTGGACTAGACTCGTTACGCCAACAGAGATAAGACAATTCTTAGATTGGCTGGATATTATCGAAGGTATATCGAAGGTTTTTCAAAAATGTTATAGCTTTGACCGAATTGACTCGGAAGAACAAATTGTTTGTCTGGGGAAATGATCAAGAGATAGCTTTTTAATTATTGAAACAAAAGTTGTGCGAAGCACCTATCCTAGCATTACCAGAAGGTAACGATGACTTTGTCGTTTACTGTGATGCATCTATTCAAGGAATGGGAGCAGTGCTAAGAAGGTAAATAGAATATCTAAACCCTAATTAAGCCTTAATCATTCACTAATCTCATTCCTAAGTCCCTAATCACCGAAAATTACAAAGTATAGAGTTACAAGCCCTAGTTTAGGACCCGATTTTACTTTTTCCCTCTAAAACCTAATTTAAACTTCTTCCCTCCCAAATTTAAACCTCAAATCAGATATTTAGGATGTCCCTAGATATTTTGGAGTGTCAACAAGTAGTTTCATAAGCTACTTGAAGGCTACACATCACCATTCTTATCAATAGTATGCCGTGACATATTTCTAGCAATATGTTCAAGATATTTTCATCCTAGACTCTACAAACTTGCATAGACCTTTACTAGCATCCCTTAGTCACTAATCTATCCTTGTTACATGTTTGAGGATAGAAACTTGGAGCTTAAGGTTGAAATGGGTATAAATAGGGGCGAACACTCCATGGAAGAACTTGCACCACGTTTCTTAAGTATCTCCTACCAATTCTTCAATTCCACTTCTACAAACATTCTAGGACACTTATAAGACCAGAAACCAGGTCTAGAAGGAAGCCATTGAAGCTCTTGAAGCTTTGATAGCAAGTTGTGTTCATAGGAAGCCATAAGGAGCCATTTTGGAGCTACCTAGGTAATTTCTATGTTAACCAAGCTTTGATCTTGTTATAATGAATTATTAGACTTGTTATAATGCCAAAATAATGTTAGAAAGATAATCCCAAAAAAATTAGAGCATTTGATCATTTTAAATTAAAGTTATAAGCTAAAGATGTCTTAAAACCATAGTTTTGTATTTTACGTGAAATAATGACTTAAAATCCATTTCAAAAGCTATAATTTTGGAAAAATGTTGTTATTGTGATTATAAATGTGTTTTGAAACTTTTTTTAAAATCCTAGATCATTTGGTATATTTTTGAAGTTCTTATATGATTTTTACAAGTATAGGGACCAAAACTATCATTTTTGAAACAATTTGACATTTTGGGACAAAAGTGTCATTTTGTGAAAGTTATATATATAAGAATAAATATTGGAAAGTTTGAGACCCTAATTTTAATATTGAGGGTTTAAATTGCAAATAAAGAAACTATATACTTTAGAGGTTAAAAGTGTAATTATGCCAAAATATAACTATAAGGGCTATTTTTGCCAATATTGAAACTAAAGACATAAATTTAAACAATATACTATGTGTCATGTTAGTAGGGAACTTTGTACAAGGATGTTCCATCTCGATATTACGTTCGGACTGTGTGGTTGAGTTTACGATTTAAAGTGCCCTCGCTCCTCAAACGTTTATAGAACGACTTCTGAGTATAATGGCCCGAACAATGATACTATAAACCTAAAATATGTAAATAAAAGAGAAATACAAAATACTATACAAAGAAATTGAACTCAGAGATTACGACTTGATATATATACATATTTGTGTGTCAACTCAGATTCCGTGAGAAAGTTATGATTGGTTATTTCAGAATAATTCAAGACTCTATAGGCTAAGGTGAGTTCATAGTCTCACTTTTGAAAGTTTACAAACGATTTGAAAACATGTGAGGGGGATATATGCTAAAATTGGAATACAAGTATTTTTGTATGCTGCCTGACATGATTATTGACACTACGTTTACTTATTGTCATTAAGTCCCTTTTTAATCGTAACCGTTAATCATTTCTAGAAAATGAGCGCTAATATTGTGAATAGTACTATTGAAGACTGACATCTCCTATCTGGGCAAGTCGCACTTGTTGGAATGCCAATAGGTTCCTACCTAGGCTAAACAGATATGCTTTATTTTGCTAAAATTAGGAGTCTAGCAAACTACGTGCATAAGGGCAATTTGTTGGTTTTCTGATATGTCAAGTAGCGGGGTACGAGCTAGTGCAATAATGAATGAGAATTGATGAATTTAAAAATATAGGGTGTAACACTGTAGCCCTAGAGTCATACTTTTATTCAAATGTTGTTTAAACCTATGAATTCACTCAACCGTTGTGTTGATTTTGTAAGCATATATTTCAGGTGAATAAAGACTGGCGTGCTGCGGATTGTGGTGTCTTGAAAAGTTATCATTCCAATAAAATTAGATCTTTGGGAAAACCTGTGATGTATAGTGTTTGTACAGTTGTTTTATTTAACTATGAATAATGAATGATAACAAGTTTTTAATAAAATGACTTTTTGAGCATTTTCTATTATTGTGACTTCGATACCCTTGAAAGTAATACCCTAAATTAACTTCCTATGCTATATGGTAAAAATAAGGGTGTTGCACACAACAAAAACCGGTGCCAAGATTCTAGCGTTGTAATTCCAAGCCAAGAAATAATCTTGGCGTTATGATTTTTTTTAATTACTAATGTAAAATATATGTGAATCTATTATCATACTTTTTAGTTTTATGTCACAACTTTATCTATCGCTATGACACCTTATACAAAATATAAGATTATACGCATTTTTTTGTCATAACATACGTAACAACAATTTTTAGCTAGAATATCATTTTTTTAGCTATGGCACGAGGCTATCACACCTTTCTTAGAGCAGGGGGGCAGGTCGCTTTGTGGGAAAACGCCAGGGAAAAACGCGAGAAACCACACCCCGTCTCGAGTTTTCGTGTCTCGCGCCTAGGGCACGACGCACGTTTTCGCGTATTTAATTTTTTATTATATTTTTTTTTATAAAATTCGAAATTCAAAAAAAAGTTACCGTTGCATTTAAAAATTGGACCGTTGGAGGAGCGGGGTATACCCTTTTTTTTCAAAAAAAAAAACCTAATTTTCAACTATAAAACCCCCTAAAATCATCATTTTTTTATATAACTCAAACACACTTTATAAAACACAAACACATCTTTTTTTAATGGATCCTAACAATTGGGTTTACGAGTACTTCAGCAACAACGCCGGGTCTTCGTCTAACCCTACAACACCATCATCCGTTAACTCATCTTCTCCTACTCTTTCACGTTCCAACATCCAAATCCCACCGCTAGTGTTTAACCCATTTGTTAATTGTTCACCGGAGCAATTTCAAATGTGGATGCAAACACAAGGTATATGTAATCCCACACAATCCCAACTACCGTCAACCTACCAAACACATTCATCTCAACCTAATGAACCACAAAACGAGCTCCGTGACGAAGATGATGAAGAAACCGTAGGAGACGAGGACGACGAGGCCGAACCACCCAAAAGAAACCGGAATATCCCCGGAAGACGCGAAGAGCATCGAAGAGTTGAAGAGGAAGACCCGAGAATTATATTTCGGGAAAAAAATTAAGTTTAATTTATGTATTTTTTTATTTCTCGTATTTTTTTTTGTTTTTTTTAATTTATGCATTTTTTTAATGAAATGTTTAAATTATATAGTTTAAAAAGAATTTTTTTCAAAGGCTCACATATTTAGCTTAAGCCAACAAAATAGGCTTAATTTTGATGTTATAGGAATATTTACACAAAACTAATCATATGATGGAAAAAAAAATTTAGTGTTAGTGGGACGGCTCAAGTAGTGCTCTTAAAATACTTCATATTTAAGCCCAAATACCCAATAACATATTTTCGGTCGGGTGTTTGTTTGATAAATAAAGAGCGTGTCTCACATATTGATACCCCTTTTTCCCTTGTTCATCTTTCAGAATTTTCACCTGCGATATTTGCTTTTGATCTTCATCTCTTCTCAACCGTTCAATTTAAAACTTTAATTAAAGGTATGTTACCTCTATCCCAAATACCTAATCAAATTTTAATTGCAAAACCCTCTCTAATTGTTAGTCTTAAATCTTAATTGTATGATTTAAGATTGTTTTTTATGCTCTGTGTTAGAATCTTAATTGTTTTTGTTAGCGATCAGATATAAGTCAATATCTAATCAACAAACGCAGGATTTGCACGATTAGGGGGTGTTTGTTTCGGCTTATATGTCGGTTTATGAGCTTATCTGAGTTCGGCTTTTATTTTATAAGGTCCAAGTTTCTGGCTGGCTTATTTTGAGATTTATGCCGGAAAATTGGGGGTTAATCTTAATCAAATAAACTCAACCAAAACAAACACCCTTTAGGTTGACCGTACATGAACTAGAAGATTATTAATGTTGTGCTTCTTAATTTTATTTACCAGGAGTAGCTATTTGGTTTATGTGTTATCTTAGTTTGTTATTTGTTAAAACTATAATATCTGAAATTTAGTTTCCAGATCGGATACTATTAGGTAACAAAACCAAATTTAAATTCAGTTTTTTAATTTACATGAGAAATTACCTGCGTTCACCCCACATATATATTCTTGGCCAGAGTGCATCAATCAGAATGGTAGATAATGTTTTTCCATGAGCGGAGGGTGGTATTTATGTCTAGTCACGTTTGACTTCAACAGTCGAAACAAGTAGCATACTAGCATTTAGCTTCAAATATGAGGTGGATAGGAACTTGATTATGATATTACTACTTTCCAGCCACTGCAAAGTGTTATAAGTGGTGGTCATGCCAATTTTGTTATGGATATAGCCTAGCTTTTCGTACTTTAATTGCTTTGCTAGTTTTTTTATCACTCTTATTATCTTCATGCTCAAATTTGAAATTTTTGTATCCTGATGCTGAAGTTACCTTATTTTTATTCACAGATCTTATTTTGAGTTTTAAAGATGCCGGCCACAGCGGGTAGAGTTCGTATGCCAGCCAACAACAGGGTGCACAGTAGTGCTGCCTTGCAGACCCACGGTATATGGCAGAGTGCAATTGGATATGATCCTTATGCTCCTAACAAGGAAGATAACAAGAAATCCGCCCAGCCTCAGTCTTCTGCTGCTGCAGAACCTGAGGGTGAAAACGCTTATGCAAGTTTCCAAGGCTTACTTGCCCTTGCCAGAATTACCGGCTCCAATGCTGATGAGGCTCGCGGCTCCTGCAAGAAGTGTGGTCGTGTGGGCCATCTCACATTCCAATGCAGAAACTTCTTAAGCATTAAAGATGACAAGGACAAGGATCCAGAAGCTATTCAGGCTGCTGTCATATCGGGTTTAGAGAAAATTAAAGGGCATAGGAAGAGAAGTGCAAACGAGAGCTCAGATGAGAGTGATGAAGAAGAGAGTGAGAGTTCAGATTCTGATTATGATTCTGAGATTGAAAGGGCTATTGCTAAGAAATATGGTAAAGGGTTGACCAGTAAATTGAAGTCTTCAAGAAAGACGAGAGATGATGATTCTGACGAGGACGACTCGGATTCCAAGGATAAGAAAAAAAGAGGTCGGTCAAAGAAGAGAAGTGTAAAGAGGAGCACCAGTGATACCGATGAGGACAAGAGTGGTAGGAAGAGGAGGAAAGAAAAGAGGAGGAGAAAGGAGGAGTCATCAGATGAGGATAGAGAACGCCGATCCCAAAGGAGGAAGAGTAGGAAAGAGAAGAGGAGAAGGAGAAGCCATCGAGATTCAGATGATTCAGACAGTTCTGAAGACTCCATTAGAAGGCATAAGAGGAAAACCAAAAGCAAGAGCAAGAGGGCAGCTTTGTCTTCTGATTCAGATGCCAGTGGCTCTGAAGATTCAAGGGTTGGCAGGGAGAAAAGAAGGTCCGACAGGAAAAACAGGAACTAGTTATCCGAATAATATGTTCTCGCTCGAAAAGGTATCACTTGTTGTCTTGATTGTAACTAATGTTACTTTGGTAGAGAATTGCTCTTTTGGTATCATTTGATCTAATTCTATGGTTCTGCAGCATTGTTTTTTAGTTATTGAATGAATATTTGAAAGCTACGTTTTCTACATGTTTCCTCAGAACCTGGTTCTCCTTTGCACCCGATATTCTATTGCATGTTTATTGCCTATTTAAGGTCCATGTAGACTATAGTTTGGGAGGCTGGAATGCCTATAAGGATTATTCACGTTAATTGGTATATTTATTTTTAGGGATCCCTTGGTGCCTGGAATTATTATTCAGGTTAATTGCTTCCAAACTTACTGTGCATCTCCTTGATATCTTGCAATAAAACTTTTAGGACTTTGTTTGGAATACAACTTTATAAGCAGTGTGCTCTTTCTGTTTACCCGTGTTTTTGGTATATCCTATACCTCATCTTTTTCCCGCTATTCTTCCTTTTATATTCTACTTGCTTAACATGAACGTATAGCACTTAGGGGATGATTATAATTCGAAGGTACTCTGTGGGATAATAACTTGGCAAGCTCTGTGAAAACTGTTAGCTATATTTCCACGTTTGACATGTTACTTAAGTAAATACAACAGCGTTAACCCATTTTATATAAATAGTTAAAGCCTTGAAATAGCCGCATCAATCACAAACTGTTTTTGTTCCCACGTTCGGTGTTAGATTACGCATTAGTATTAGCAAACGCAAACAGTAAATCCCATGCAGATTTAGAAGCTACCTTCTATTTGAAACTGAGCATGTCATACAGTGCACAATGTATGAGTGTGTAATGCTATATGTAAGACTCTTCTATCTTGGATTGTATATGGTAAATCTAGTTGCTTTACCAACTGGTAGCATTAACAACTTCTTGTATTCTGGACATTGCCTTATATACCTGAGCGGTTGAATTTGATAGGCGTTGTGCCCATTAAATTTAATCTATGCTCAAACTTTTCAGTCATGAATAAAGAGTAATTTTATAGTATTTCTTTCTTTTTGGTATTTAGTCGACAAGCACAGCAGTCAGCGCCTTGTGTTGAATTCATTATCCATTACTTGTAAGTTATTAGGATCTTGTGGAAGTTCGTTCATTATGATATTTAAGAATCATGCGATGGGACCTATTGAGCAACGTCTTTGTACCGCATCTTGCTATGCTGTATTTTCTTATTGTTGATGATTGCTTACACTTTGCAGGAAGCAGAGACAAGAGACAAGGCGAATGTGCAACTGTACTGATATGAATCGGCATATTTGATCCGTCTGATGAGGATTTTAGTCGATTATGGCATGTAAACTTATTTCCAATCAATTGCTATGTATTTGTATGACCGACTTGTTTTTAGATCCCAAAATTGTTTGTGATTTTTATGTCAACCCAACTGGTTTTCTCCAGCGTATCTTAGTTTCATTTGCTTCATATGTCTGCCATATTTAATGTGTTTATGTGTATGTTGAGAACTAACACTTAACATGCAACACGCAAAAGATCAAGTTGATGTGCATCACAAAAAAAAAAAAAAAAAAAAAAAAAAAAAAAAAAAAAAAAAAAAAAAAACAAACCAACCAACTTTTGATGAAAAGCAGAAACCGTGAAACATTGAATCAAGAAAATGCAAGTGTTTTGTTACAATCCTTTTCTGGTGTTACCTTCTTAAAATCCTTGAATTTCAACACTTATAGAACTCGAGAAAACCAACTACAAATATTAGATATTTAGATATGTAAGTTGCTATATCTAACGCAAACATTTTCCAACATGCAATTCTTTTATGCAATATTATTAATGACACAACGGCCAAATGATTCTAAAGCTATTAACAAAGTGCATTTAGTTCATGCATGGGAGCTGGTAAAAAGTTTGCAAGCATGCTTCTCGAAGCATAAAATATGCATGATAACTTTGATGATGCTGTACTTGATCCCCCGTCTTAGTTATCTTCAAATGATAAAAAAAAAAAATGCTACATCCACTTACAACTCATATAAAAACTTCCACACCCTTATGTGACATGTAAGGTGTAAAACTTTTTTTTATAACATAAGTGTGGTTCTAGTCACACCAAAACAGTGAATATTTGGCTAATAATGGATGTATTACTATAAACCAAGGGTGGGCAAAAAAATGATGGTTCATTAAATAGCTCAGACCGGTTTAAAAGCGAGTAAAACCGAACCAAAATGGTTAAAATCTAACTTAAAACTAGTTCAAGTCAAACCGGTTTATTGATCGGTTGAATTGCCTCCAACCAAACCGGTTTTGAAAAAAGATGGTTTGCCAAAAACCGGTTTAGAAACGAATGTCACAGGCATTGAAATCAAACAATCTCAAGGTTTGATGTGCTACAAGAGAATTTGGATGGTACGGAATTGTAGACCACCATTCTCTTTAGAACCTCAATTTTGAAATCAAACAATACAACCAATGCCTCAAAAAAACAGACACACTAAAAATGGCACAAAGAAAAAGACAGAACTTTTTAACAATATGATTCCTGCAGAATTTGGTCAAGAGGTACAAAAGAAAACTCATGAATGGAAAGACGTTTATGTAATTCAGCAAGCGCATGTGGCTCTTGACAATCTACACATATTTATGGTGTTTTACTTCAAATACTAAAGCAACTTCCTATTAAACTCTCGAATAGCAGATACTATCAAAATAGGCTGGCATTGAAGGTCATGAACCACTGGTTTAGTCTTGAGTGGCGGCCCCTTGGTTGAGTTCAGCAAACCTCAATCCAACACGCATTGAATGCTTCAAGAACTTCTCAGCACATCTCTTCACACATGACTCCTCTTGTTTATCTAATGTCTTGCGTCTGAAAGAGTCCACACAATCTGTAAAGCATCTCTCCACAAGATTGTTATACATCCTCAGGCTGCAATGGATTAAAAACAATAGATCATGAGCTGCTCCATTTTATTCGCCACAATGGCAGAAAATGTAAACTATTATAGCTTCTTTTTATATTAATCCGAAGGCTGTTAAAACTTTTGTTAACACTAATTGAACTTTAGCTTTAATCCTGTTAACGAAGCTGAAAACCATCTCGTCCACAGGGAATCTTATATCTCCATAGCATATAATCAGATACCCAAACAAAACAATAAATAGGAATTATCAGTAATCTGTAATCCTCTCCAAGTAGAGAAGAACATACACACAAAAGGATGCACATAAGCTTTTCAGAATCGCTTTCAAACTCGACCCTTGGTCTAAATAAAGTCAAATTTATAATGTTATCAGGCTAAAAATCATGATTCTACACTCTTTGAAAGACTCACACAAACAGATTGATGATGCATGCCGTTTTTCAGCACCATGTTCTTCCCTAAACACACTGCACAAACTTGATTTTGTGATTCTCGGTTTGTAGTTAAGTTTTAGTCACGTTTAATTATTTTGAACTGAATTTGAGTTGGGCTATTATGTTGCAGCTTATGTGGCAAGGCATGCCACATAAACACAATGCATGTAAACTTGATATAGGTAACCTGTAACTTGAATAGCAGGGATTTACATAAAATAACAGCATAAGCATTCATCAAATGGTAAATCGAAAAAAAACATCATACAAGTCACAAGGTGTCAGAAACTAACAAAAAGACGGAAGAGAGTAGCAGAGGGATTAGAATAAAGCAGACCAGGTTGCACCGAATAAATCCAAACAACCTTGAAGTAGCCTAGTGGCGAGAGGGTTTGTAGCTATCACTCTAATATGTGTGAGGTCCCAGGTTCAATTCCTGCTAGGTGCAAACAACCTTGAAGTGGCCACGCCAACACCTGGTTTGAGTCTGTGTGGCGGTGGGTTCAAACCCCGTGGTTTAGTCGGCCAATGTGTTGGAAACCATGGTTAAAAAAAAAAAATATCCAAACAACCACACTGATAGACATCTTTATTTATCTTCCCTCGAACAAAAACTTTTGAGTTAATGGAAGTCAACTAGCAAGCAAGTTCATTTTTCTTATATTTATTTTATAAGCTCGAAAGCCAAAACAGATCCACATTTATCGATGCAGCTAGATTCTAAAACAACAATCAAATGAATTATCAGCGCCCGCTTGCAAATCTCGTTGTTGGGATAAGTACCGCTCAGCTAAGAAATGACCGATTTGTTGAAGTTGAAAAGTAATGCTCACGGCTAAAACAGTCCTTCAAAAACATTTTTGAAGCTGATTGGTTGCCACAACCACAACAAATAATGATCTAGTATAACCTTATCAAGACCACACTGGACGATCTCTCATAAATTAGAGCACTAGGTGCAATAACTTGCAAGTTATTGTCATCTCAGCGCCACTTAACTTACAAGTAACCAACCAACTTGACCAAAAACACAATCACCCGTAACTTGCACCTATCTTAAACTTTTGGGTTGCACTATACCCAATTAAAACACAAATCCACCACAAAAACGAATTAAAAAAGAAGAGAGAAGAATCAAAACCAAGGACACCAAAAAACTTAACTTATCATGATGTTCCATTATCTAACACTAACAAATTCCCAAGTATATTTTTTCATATATCATATATTCAAATAGACAAATCAAGATAAAATAGCATATAAGAACACAAACCCATTTCTGAAAAGTAACAAAAAAAAAAGGAGAGGAACCTGTCACGAACTTGAAGCTGGTCAATCATGTTGGCCATACGAGCTTGATCTTCAGCTGGAAGACTTCCCATATCACCCATCATACTTTTGTCCATATTTCTTTCTTTCTTTCTTTCTTTTTTCACAAGATTATTATTCTTTTCACTAAGATTAAATCAATCAATTAGGGTTCTATATGTGTTTTTGTGTGTGTGTTTTTCTACCTTTCTAATACTTGGGGAAGGGTTTACGATATGGGCTTAAGCTCACCAGTATAATTGGGCCTTCAAATACATTCCATACCCATAAAAATCAAAAATTAAATTGAAACGAACTCTAACTAAAACCGAACAAAACAGATTTTGGGTCATAACTGAATCGATTGAAATATTTAGTTTTTAAATTTGATATGGGTTTAACAATCAAAACTGAGAACGTAACCAAAACCCAAACTTGTATAACTATATATGTATCTTTTATATACTTATATATATACTACGAATATCTGCACATAACGACGAAATCGTCTAACGACAGATAATTAACGATACTTTATACTATGGTAAAATCAAATTATAATTGCACAATGTTGGTATTTGATAGCCTCTTATTGGGCTCTTCTTCTAAATCGGTCAGTGTATTGGTTGTTTTGATAAAGAAAAAATCTTCTCTTATTCGTTCCACTAAGTACTAAGTTAGTCAGCGTAAAACAAATGCAAAATCGTTCAGCATCACAAAAGTTACGTTTATGTCATCCTTATAAATGCCCCTTTTATGATTATTTTATGTAGCTACTATTTTTCTTTTTTAGGCTACCAGCAACGACAATTAGGTCGCGATCTTGACACGTCAGTTTTCTCTCTCTTGCGATTTAGTGAGATCTATTTGCTCCAACAAGGCGACCTAGTTCAATTTTTTAATATAAATATTTTTTTTCAAATAATTATTTACATAAAATAAAGCCATTACAATAATATTTATTTTTAAATAGCGTTAAAGAAATGATTAAAAAAGATTTAATTAAAAGTAAAGGAGATACAATGCATTAGCTAAAAATAACTCAAAAAATTGTCAAATTAATATTTTGTGTGAGGAATTAAACAAAGCTCAATATATTAAAATTTGGAAATTTTTTATTAAGTTTATATAATTAAAACATGTTAATTTTTTTTATATCAACAAACAAACATAGACACAACCCAGTTCAAACACAAACACAAAGGTCGTTGGTAAGGTCGAATTCGGTCGACCAAATGGCAGCGACCGAATCACCACAACGGGCCGACTCGGTCGCGACCAACAGAAGATCGAGACGAATCGCCTGCGTTGCGGGTAGCCTTAACGACAAAGCATATTGGTCCATTATAGTATATAACAAAAAGCATGATTACTTACACTCACAAATGCTACAGTAACTCAAATATAATAATTTTTTAATCCTTATGAACGGTAATTAAATTATTAAAAATTTCACAGCTAATACAGCCCCACCTCCAGGCTCCATCTTTGGTAGGTAAAAACAGCGGTGCCCATTGTTTAGCCGATGGTTTCCAAAATAATATACACATAAACCAGTTTCACCCTTTATCACTTTTAGATCATTCTTGCATACATAAACCAAAATTAAATTAAGTATTGATGCATTATCGTTTTTCAAGCCGTCTGAAGTTGGAACTTTTTTTTAGAACGGCGAGTTAGTAGTTAGTGATTCGAGGTTACAGTGACATCCAATTGGGCAGTATGTAAGCCTCGAACCTTCTCCTTAGGGGATAAACCCCACTCCTGCGTCTGAAGTTAGAACTAGCGGACAGATCTTCAACAATTTATAAGGGCGTACTGATTTGTTATCAAAACATCCCCTTTAAACGATTATTGTTTTCTTTATTGTTATGTGATGTTAATTCTTATGAAAATTTATTTTGTGGTATGCTTTAAGTACCAAGAAACACAAATAGCTGATATTTATGTTTTCGTTAGACAAAAAATGGTTCCTCGCATCCGAGCACAATGTAAGTTTGACAAAACTATGTTTAGTGATCATCTGTTTCTTTATGTGCTTATACGTTGCAAATTATGTTAGTATGGAGTATAGACTCGAAAGATCAGTAGTACTCCCAACAATAGTATTTGGACCTATACCTAATTTGTCTAGGATATAATTTAAGTATTTGACTAGCTTGATTGAATAGAAGTTCCTCACACGTCTATGTCGGCCGTTTGATAAAGCCTTACGTTAGGATTGTGTGTGTAACATGAGCGATTGAAATGAGTATTCAAATGCTAGATATTGTGGCTTTGGATTCAAATGCTAATTAGGTACTCTTTATTCCTATGCCAACTTCAAGTACCATTTCTGTTATGGCAAAATTATCAACATTTAGGTTTGGGACCAGATTTAGTAGTATATTCAACCCAACCATGATGGTTTATCGTTGAATTTATGGTAGAACTATACAAGCTAATATGTATTCAATGCTATCAGACACCAACACAATGCTTCTAGCCCTGTTACTTCTACATTGATTTATGTTACACTTCTTTTTAGCATTCATTATCAACAACTTTAACTAGAGATAATCTAAATATTATTGCACTTACTCGGATATGCATATCATTCCACCAGATTAGCTCACATATATAGTCTTTTACTGCTAATGCGTGTTCCTTACCTATAGTTGCCTGATGCTTATGAAAATTTTGCAGATAAGAGAGATAATTACGAGCAAACAGAAGCAAGGCTCTAAACAAACTCGAATAAAATGAAAAAAACACATTAAGTCTACACAAACTTGCTGCAAGAGTTGATGTTATACTTTGTAGCAACTTTATTTTTTTTGAAAAGCTTTGTAGCAACTTCTTTATTTATTAACAAAAGTGCATCAGATTTTAACGTACGTCTGTATTTTGTTATTAAAAGCACACTCATGTGATAAATACTCAATTTTACTTATTTAGGATTGCAATTCGAAATAATTTACGGTATGGCGCGGGAGCTTGAAAAGTTGCGTGCTCGGATGGCTAATATTGAAAAAACGGATTCGGACGAATATGTCAACAGTTAATCCAAATCCAAGTAACACAGTTAGAAGCGAATAGGATGAAATATCGAGTCAGTTTTGCCCTGCAGATGGCTGTAAATGAATTAGGCACGACAAAACTGACTTGATACATTCAACTGCGTACAACTTATATGCAGATAGTATCGTACATAGTTTCTTGAAGCGTATACGTATCATGTATACTTTAATATGATCAGACGTGTAGTAGGGTGTTTTATGATAATTTGCGGCTTAGGACATTAGTAATTTAGTAGTGATTAAGAAAGTGGTAATTTTTAAACAACGGCATAATTTAAGATAACGCAATACAGGAGAACATAGAAGCTAATGATATCGAGTACTTCACCCAAGTTCTCGCATCCACATACTGAATCTCACACTCTGCCAACGTCGAGACTATCAAACGACAACAAAAACTTGAAAATAACACAAGACACTCACTGAACTAAGACCAGATATCCTAGGACTTGAATAGTACCGAGCTAAGTAAGAAATCCAAACACAAACCAAGCTCATTACACATATTCTAATACACATTTGACCACATGCAACTAATATATTGACTTATGTATATATATAACAGGTATAGAGAAAACCATAACTTGAACCCACCATTAGAAGTTAATAGATATCGAATCGAAGACAAAGATCAAGAGAAAGTTAGAAACATAATTCCTCTATCAGTACTGCCTGAACTTTACATGTTGGCCTCTACTACTCGGCGTACCTACCATGCAGAAATTGTAAATTGTGAATCATGAGGAACCTGACTTTAGATTCAATAAAGCAAATGAGGCAATTGTTGAAGCTAATAACTGATACTTCAAGTGATGATGATGTGGTCATGCCTAGACGGTATGTTTTTGGTTTCCCGTCTTTTATTTTCCATTCGTTTGTTTCGTTTTAGTCATTGCACTTCTTTTGTAGATCAGATCATAAATCAACTAAAATAACTTTTACATGAAAGATATAGAAATTTTTGTTGGATTGATCATTTTCTTCATGATCAGAATCACAAAAACTATGTAGGATATACAATGAATTAAATTTTGATTTTCCTTTAACTTAAACATACTAAGGTGGATTCATGTTCATCTATACATGCTAGAAATCAACTGTTTTGCAACAATTGCTATGGGCGAGTTATAATAGTTTGCTTGGAGTTGCTTAGAAAAAATGTTAGTAAAATAATTGACAAATTTGTAAATGTATGTTTCATTTACAGTCAAGATATGATCTTTAATGGGGTGTTAAAAAATTCTCCGATTTGTAGGTGATCGGTGACATCGGACAAATACTTTCACAACTACCAGATGGTTTGCATCTCATGTTGGTGGCTGAGTATGATTTTTGAATGACAAGTAAAAATAGAGAAAAACACACATTCTTGCTTAGTTAGTGCATCAATTTAATGCATGTTCAATCCATGTATTATTGTATGATTTTATAATCATTTATGTGATGTTACATGTTTGTAGAGTGCGAATTATTCTTTGAAACTATGTTCTCGAAGCGTTTTACAATGAGTTTCCTAAGTGGGTGTTTCGTATGACTATTTTTTCACTCTTATATGCATTTGTTGCGATAAAACACTCCGCAGCGAAGCACGGGATTCCAAGACTTGTTAGTCAACGTTTTATGTATTTATGAATAAATTAAATCATTTATTTATGGATAAATTACACGGATGAAAGATTAGAAACTAAGTTATAATCTCTTTTCTATATTATATTTTAATTTGAATTAAAAAATTATAATATTTTATGTTGATAGAAATATTTACATTTTCTTATTTACCTTGGCATTAACTTTTTATATTTTAATTTAACTTAATAATACGTAGTATAATTTTATCACTTTACAGATTTTGCTCGGTACAAAGAGGTTAAATTGGTAATTTCAAGCAACATATATTAGCTACTCAGAACATTTATCAAACAATTATTTTTATTCTGAATGAGATTCACTCTTCGTTTTAAAATCATTCAGCAGATTTGATTCATTCAACGTTTAATCATACTTTTTATCAAACGACCTTTTAGCATGCGACGATTCAATTCTAAAAAAAGATATCAGATAAGTATGTATCAAAAAGCATAAAAAAATTTTAGTGAAAATGAAATTGAAACATCAAGTACGAGATAAAATCCAACAACGGCGTTACTTGTGAAAGTTTAGGGATATAAATTTAATAGTCGTGTGTTAGGATCAAACTCGGGATTACGAGATTGCATACAATACGTAAAGGGTTAATGTATTTATTATATTTATTGAATTTAAACCGAGCTTTAACTTAAGGGTCGTTAAATAATAAAAGTTAAGTATTAAACGATTGATGATGTATAGTCCCTAGTCGGGCTGGATAGTCCGAACCACAGGTACTACCCGCATCCATCAGGAATGGATTCAATGCTTATGCGATGCGCGCGCAAGCCCAGGAGGCCTAGTTAGCCACTGTCGCACATAAGGTTAATTACTTAGCCAGGTCCTTGTCACAGCGCGACAGGATCAGACAGGAATATAATCTATCATATAAATATATTCGCCTAAAGGGAAGAGATATACACTTGCCTTAGTTATGCGATAAGGATCAAGCTATTTTAGGTCATTATCTCTTCCTTTGGCCGCAAGAGTAGGAGAGCCCAGCCAGGACTCTCTCGGGTATAAAAGGAACCCATAGGTTTCACAAAGGTACGATACACACAAATACCCTAAACACTACATACTCAAATCGATTACTTACTCTCACGCCGGAGTCTAATCGTGGGTCACAAACCCACGGTAAGCCTAACAGTGTCTGTTTAGTGCGCAGGGTCCTCAAAGCAAGTTTCACTTGGTGCAAGAGCCGGAGTCCACAAGACCCAAAATTAAGCCTAATTTGGGTCAAGCTCGGTCTACCCAACTTTTGTATCGACAAGTTGGCGCCATCCGTGGGACCCACACTAATCTCTAGCTAATGACGAAAAGCAGCGCAAACCCGCCCCCATCAAAGGGGGGATCCAATAAGCCAATAGGTCCATACTCAAGCTTTGAACCTAATAACCCAAGTCGTGGAGGGAAAGGACTGCAAGTATCTTTCTCTCCGCTAGTCACTTCGACCCCACAGGCGGTGGGAACTACATCGTCCTCTCAGGAGATCCCTAATCAAGGCCACAAGGATGCTCTATACGCAAGGGATGTGATAGATCCGCAAGCTGAACAGAAATCCCCCACTCGACGAAGCAAAGTATGAGCGACTACGTCGAAGAAAACTATGAGGCTTTGATCCCACTCATGAGGGCACAGATTAAGGCGAATCCAACAAGAGATCTCCGGATCAGTCTAGACTTCGATAAAGAATTCAAGTCTAGGGAAGGGTCAAGACCTAGCAAGGAAGCTAGAAAGGAGAAGAGAAAGAAGCAAAGAACGACTGAGATCCAAGCATTCCCTTCGGATGCGCCCCTCATTGAAGACGCATCGTCCTCAGACAGCTCCAAGGACTCAAGAGAAGAGGATGGTTTCATGACACCAGTCAATGACCATCGGCGCTCAAGCGTGAAGGACAGACTAGGGCCTAACCCTACTAGTAGACGAAGCGCCCTTAAAAGACTGGGCCCCTTGGAAGGAGATTCATCTCAGGATCTGCAAGTTCAGGAAAGGAATAAGAGCACTGGAAGGATGCGCAAGAGGTACTCTTCAAGTGAAGATTCCTCGGACTCTAGGCATAGCGACCGTCACTGATAGGTGTGAAAACACCCATCCTTTTACCACTTAATTCTGGCTAAAACAAGACCAAAACACGTATTTAATATCATTTGTTTGGAATTATGCGTGGTTTTTGTGTTTATTGTGTTTTCAGAGTCAACCGGAAGAGTATTGAAGAAAACATGGGATTACATGGGTTTTATCAAGGAAAAAGACTCAAGACGAAGTCTATTGTCCAAGAGATGCAAAAGATTTGAAGTCATTGTGCCTATTTGAAGATTTATCGAAGAATAGAGCCAAAGATGGAAGATTCATATATGTCGAAGAACTCGAGTCTATTAAATAAAAGATTATAAGACGAGTTGGAATTATTCACCGACACTTCTCAAATCCAAGTCGGAAACGTTTATTTAAAGACGCATGAAGACTAAAGAAGAAAGAAGAAAAAGGAGCCCAACCAAAGCCCAATCACAAAGCCCACCACCATACACACGCCTATATAAAGCCCTTACTTCACAAATTTTCACACACTTAGTCTTTAGGTAGTTTTTAATTTTAGAGAGAGAAAGTTTAGAACTTTCTCTCACTAGATTTCATCTTTTTCCATTCAAGATCAAAACTTTGTATTACTTTTTTATTAATCAAGTTCAAGTTTTTATCTTTTAATCTTTAATCTCATCCTTCCTTTCTTTTACTTTTATTGATTTTGGTACAAATCTCGTATGATCCGTGTTGTTCATCAATGTTTTGTGCTTAAAAAGTTGATTACTTTTTATGTTTCCTCAAGTTTATACATAAATAAGCTTTGAGATCCTTGTTCTTATTGGCTTATTTGTTGATTCATCTTATTTACTTTTTAAAAAGTTTTATAAAGAGTTCATCTTTTTATCATTTGGTTTATTAGTTTGATTATTTGAAATTAGATAAGTTGTTCTTAAATGCTTATTTGATCAGCTTATAGTTGGATTCGAGTTAGTTTTGGGTTTTAGCTTATTCCATAAGCTTATTTCCTTAGCTTTTCACTCGATTTTGCACTATTTTCAGAAAGGGCAAAGCCCTTTTCCGATTGAGTATTCCGACCAGGCTATCCCTTCTTTCCGATCATATGATCGGAAAAGGGTTTCGAGTTTCCGATTGAGCCTCTTAACACTCCGACAATAGCACACCTTGATATTCCGATTGGAAGTTTCTGCATGTATTCCGATTTGAGCAAGTTTCATATTCCGATTACTGTTGGTTATTGATATTCCGATTGGTAGGTTTTGCGAGTATTCCGATTGAGCAAGTTTCATATTCCGATTACTGTTGGTTATTGATATTCCGATTGGTAGGTTTTGCGAGTATTCCGATTGAGCAAGTTTTAATATTCCGATTGCTTCATTTCGCCCAACATTCCGATCAGCATCATTTTTTTGGTTATTCCGATTGTTCTTTTGTTCACATTCTGATCACTCAGATCGGAATACATTCCGATTGAATGCTTTTTCCCCTTATTCTGATTTAGCCTATTTGCTTTATTACGTTCTTACTTTCTTTTAGTAGTTCCCAATTAAGTTCTTATTTTTCACAAAGTTTTTCCAAGTGTTAGTTTTTATTAAATGTCCAATTATTTTTCTAATATAATCTTTAAGTTCTCAAACATTTATTTTTAAACTCGTCTTTTCACAATTAATCATTTAAATCTTTAATTTTACTCTTCGATACTTAATTAATTGTTAATTAGTTTAAAATAGATAAACAAACCAACCACCTTTTTGTTAACCAAGAACAAATCATTCCACTTAAAGCCGAGATCAATTCGAGAGGATATCGAGAGAACTTAATCATGAACCCATTGAAAATCATAATATCAAATGGCGCCGATGCCGGCTCTTCTCGTTAAGATCAAAAGTTTTTTGTGAGAATTTGGATTTTGGGATCCGTTCCCTGTGAACGTTACCTTTTCATAAAATTTTCAAAAAATTTAAAAAAAAAAAAAAGAAAAAAAGAAAAAAAAATATATATATATATATATATACAAAAAATTAAAAAACATAAAAAACCAAAAATATTTTTGCCTTGTTTTTCTTTGTTCGTTCTTTTGCAGGTGTATGCGCACTCGATCCACGTCTTATCAAGAGCCCGAGCCTCTCGATCACTTAGACATGGCCGGTGTACCACCTCCAAACAATAATACCAACAACAACCCACCTTTCAACAACATGAAAAATAACAACAACAATGAGCCCCTTCCGGATAATCGCCCGATGATTGAACTGCTGCAAGCTCATGTAGATGGCAACACGGACCCAATTGTCATACCTCCAATTGCCGCCAACAATTTCGAGCTCAAATCAGGCTTTATCCAGATGGTCTCCGCTCAACCATTCTTGGGACGTACCATTGATGACCCACATGACCATATCAAGAGATTCTTGCAACTCACCAACACGGTCAAGTTCAATGGTGTTCCACAAGAGGTTATAAGGTTACAACTTTTTCCCTTTTCTTTAGAGGGACAAGCCCGGCATTGGCTTGCTAAGGAACCGCCACGGAGTATTCTCTCGTGGACGGATTTGGAAACAAAGTTTATCAATTACTTTTTCCCACCCTCTCGTACTACCGCTTTGCGGAATGAAATCATAAATTTTGAACAAAAGTACGATGAGTCGTTCAGTGAATCTTGGGATCGTTTCAAAGATCTTTTAAGAAAATGCCCACAACATGGTTTTACCAAAGTACATCAAATTAATACTTTTTACAATGGTTTAAGCATGAGTGACCAAGATTCACTGACCAGTGCCTCGGGGGGTAATCTATTGGCTAAGACTTCCAATGCTGCTTGGGACATCATTGAGAATAAATCTCGTGTGCAAACCAAGAGTGTTCGGACCAATGTCGCTAATGCTAGCACTAATGACAGCGACAAGCGATTGGACAAAATCACTACGCTTCTTGAATCGCTTGTCACCCACACCGTCAGCAACAACAACAGCAATAACGCTAAAAACGCCCAAGTTAACGTTGTCAGCCAACCTTGTGAGATATGCGGTGGTCCTCACTCTTACACCACTTGTACTGCCACCCAAGACTATCCTTCTGAGAATGTGAATGCGGCTTATGGCACCTATCCTCAACCTGCTTATCAAGCTAGACCTCAAGGTGACCGTAATTTGCTTAGCTACCGCTCCAACAATTATCTTTCACCACCTGGTTTTCCCCAAAACAACCCAAACCAACAACAAAACCTTAATCGCCCTCCTCAACAACAACAACAATCTCGTACACCATACATCCCTCCTCACAAGCAGCAACAACCACCTCAACGTAACAACCAAGTTTACCAACAACCTGCTTATCAACCACCAGCATACAATGCTCCTCCAAGCCAAACCCCCGCATTACACCAAGAGGTTGCAACCTACATGAGAACCAATGATGTGATCGTGGAAAATCTCCAACAGGAAGTGCGTAACTTGAAAGCAGACTTGGTCAAGCAAGGGAACGATTTGAGAGCCGACATGAGAAATACTATGGATAGTCAAACGAATGACTTAAGAAACACGATGGCTAGTTTCTTCAACGGTAATCAACCCTCTTCTTCGGGTACTCTTCTGAGTAACACCGTTGCGAATCCAAGAGGGGAGATGAAAGCAATCACCACTCGCAGTGGCAAAGGTACCAAGGAACCCGAGCTTCCTATACCTCCACCGGTGGTTGTGACTAAGGAGAACGAGTTACCTGCTCCTATTCCTCATCCTTCTCCTTCCCCAATTTCTCCACCTCTTCCTTCTACCCCTCCTCCACCCCAGGATGTGAGTGATCCTATTCTTCCAACGCCTTCCTCTTCTTCCAAT
This sequence comes from Glebionis coronaria, assembly GCA_025667525.1. Taxonomy (NCBI): domain Eukaryota; kingdom Viridiplantae; phylum Streptophyta; class Magnoliopsida; order Asterales; family Asteraceae; genus Glebionis; species Glebionis coronaria. The sequence continues at coordinate 407,859,176 of CM046877.1, forward strand.
ATACCTTATCCATCTAGGTTGAGGAAAGAGAAGCTCAAAAGCAAGGACGATATTCAGGTTTCGAACTTCCTTAAAATGTTCAAACAATTGAATTTTAACATCTCCTTCGCTGAGGCTCTCGCTCACATGCCTAAGTACGCGAAAATGTTTAAAGATCTTCTGAGCGACAAGGAAAAGCTCCTCGATATTGCCAACACCCAACTTAATGAGAATTGCTCTGCAGTACTCTTAAGGAAATTGCCAACCAAGCTTGGTGATCCGGGTCGTTTTCTTATCCCTTGCAATTTCCCGGGAGTAGAGAATTGCATGGCCCTAGCCGATCTAGGTGCCAGTATCAATCTTATGCCTCTAAGCGTTTGGAAGCAATTATCTCTCCCTGAGCTAGTCCCCACCAAAATGACTTTGGAATTAGCTAACCGTACGGTTGCTTATCCAGTGGGGATAGCCGAAGACGTCATTGTAGGAGTCGACAAATTCACCTTTCCTGCTGATTTTGTTGTCGTCGACTACGAGATGGACCCTCGTGTGCCGCTAATTGTTGGTCGTCCATTCTTGAGGACCGGTCGCACTCTCATTGATGTTGAAGCCGGTGAGCTTATCATGAGAGTGGGTGACGATAAAGTAGTCTTCAACATGGGAAAGTTGTCGAAACAGCCTTATTCATATGAGAGTGTTAATTGTATTGACGTTCTTGATGAGGCTTGTGAAGAACACTTTAATGATGCTTGCAAAAGTATTCCTACCTCTCTTCCCAATGTTGAGACCGTGTCCTCTATTGATTCATCGTTGTCTCTATTTGGAGATAGTGATTTATTTTGGAACAATCTTGAAGACACCATGGGAGATGTGAATTTAGCTCCTAATGATTCTCCTATCAATGGAGATGACGACATGAATTTATTTGACAATCTTCTCACCGAAGACAATCCTGCGCCTCCATCTCCCACGGTTATTTCTATCGATACTCCGACTTCGAATACGCCTCCCGTCGAAAATCCTCCGAATTTAGAATTGAAGGAGTTGCCGCCCCATCTCGAGTATGTTTTCCTTGAAGAAGAGAAGAAGTCGCCAGTCATCATTGCTAAGGACCTCAAGGAAGAAGAAAAAGCCCGACTTATCACCGTGTTGAAAGCTCACAAGAAGGCTATTGCTTGGAAAATTTCTGATATTCGTGGAATTGATCCTCACTTCTGCACACATAAAATTCTCATGGAGGACGACTTTAAGCCCACTATTCAAAGCCAACGAAGGGTGAATCCAAAAATACATGAAGTCATCAAAACAGAGGTTATCAAACTTCTTGATGCGGGTATGATTTACCCTATTTCGGATTCACCATGGGTTAGTCCAATCCATTGTGTGCCCAAGAAGGGCGGAATAACCGTTGTTCCCAATGAACACAACGAGTTGATTTCCACTCATCTCGTTACTGGGTGGAGAGTTTGTATAGACTACGCAAACTCAATGATGCCACGAGAAAGGATCATTTCCCTCTACCTTTTATGGACCAAATGCTTGAACGTTTAGCGGGTAATGAATATTACTGCTTTCTTGATGGTTTCTCGGGTTATTTCCAAATACCCATCGATCCCCAAGATCAAGAGAAAACTACATTCACTTGTCCCTATGGCACATTTGCTTACAAAAGAATGCCTTTTGGCTTATGTAATGCCCCCGGGAATTTCCAAAGGTGCATGTTAGCTATCTTCCATGACATGGTTGAACAAACCATGGAAGTCTTCATGGATGATTTCTCGGTCTTCGGGGATTCCTTCTCTTCTTGCCTTGCCAATTTGGAACGTATGCTTAAGCGGTGCGAAGACACTCGCCTTGTTCTGAATTGGGAAAAATGCCATTTTATGGTAAAGGAAGGCATCGTGCTGGGACACAAGATTTCCAAAGCCGGTCTGGAAGTAGACCGTGCTAAAGTCGATGTTATCTCCAAGTTGCCTCCACCTTCAACCGTGAAGGGTGTGAGAAGTTTCCTGGGTCATGCGGGCTTCTACCGTCGATTCATCAAAGATTTTTCTCAAATCGCTCGCCCGATGACCCACCTCTTGGAAAAAGATACTCCTTTTATCTTTTCCAAAGAGTGCCTTGAAGCCTTCAACTCGCTTAAGGATAAGCTAACTAAGGCACCCGTCTTGGTTACCCCTAATTGGGAGCTGCCTTTCGAGTTGATGTGCGATGCTAGTGATTTTGCTATTGGTGCGGTTCTGGGACAAAGAGTGAATAAACACTTCCAACCGATCCATTACGCTAGCAAGACAATGACGGGGGCACAATTGCATTATACGACAACCGAAAAAGAGCTTTTAGCTGTTGTCTATGCCTTTGAAAAATTCCGCCCCTATCTTGTCCTTTCCACCACAATTGTGTATACCGATCATTCCGCGTTGAAGTACTTGTTGACAAAGCAAGACTCCAAACCAAGACTTCTTCGCTGGGTTTTGCTGCTCCAGGAATTTAAAATCGAAATTCACGATAAAAAAGGAGCAAAAAACCTAGCCGCGGATCATCTCAGTAGACTTGAGGATCCTTACCAGGGGGATCATCCGAACAAAGAAATCAATGATTCTTTTCCCCTGGAGACCTTAATGTCTATAAACTCGACTGCTGACGAAACCCCGTGGTTTGCGGACATTGCAAACTACTTGGCGGGTGGAATCATCGTTGACGGGTTAACATCCCAGCAAAAGAAAAAGTTCTTCAAAGACATCAAGACTTACTTTTGGGATGACCCGTATCTTTTCAAACAATGTGCCGACTTGATTATTCGCCGATGTGTTGATGGACCGGCAGCTTTCGAAATCCTTGATGCTTGCCACAAAGGACCCACTGGTGGTCACTTTGGTCCCAACTACACCGCCAAAAAAGTGTTTGATTCAGGATTTTATTGGCCCACCATCTACCGTGATGCTCACGAGATGGTTAAACGATGTGATGCTTGCCAAAAACAAGGCACGATCACACATAAAGACGAGATGCCTCAGAATTTCATTCAAGAGTGTGAAATCTTTGATGTTTGGGGTATCGACTTTATGGGGCCATTCCCTTCCTCTAAAGGAAACAAATACATCCTTGTAGCCGTTGACTACGTTTCAAAGTGGGTTGAAGCCAAAGCTTTACCTACTAATGATGCAAGGTTGGTTTGTAACTTTTTGAAATCGCTGTTCGCTCGATTCGGCGTTCCTCGTGCTATTATCAGTGACCGCGGGACTCATTTTTGCAACGATCAATTTGCAAGAGTCATGGCTAAGTATGGTGTCAATCACCGTCTTTCCACCGCCTATCATCCCCAAACCAATGGGCAAGCCGAGATATCCAATCGTGGATTGAAGCGAATTTTGGAGCGTACTGTGGGAGAGCATCGTGCCGCGTGGGCCGATAAGTTAGATGATGCTCTGTGGGCTTTCCGTACTGCTTACAAGACCCCGATCGGTTGTACACCTTATCGTCTTGTGTACGGGAAAGCATGCCACCTTCCCATCGAGCTGGAGCATAAGGCGCACTAGGCCTTAAAGTGGGCTAACTTCGACATCAACAAAGCCGGTGATCATCGCAAGATTCAACTCAACGAGCTCAACGAACTGAGAAATGAAGCTTATGAGAACTTGCTGATCTACAAAGAGAAGACGAAGATCCTTCATGACACAAAAATCAAGAACCGAGAGTTCCATGTTGGTGATAAAGTCTTACTTTTCAACTCTCGGTTGAAGATCTTCTCTGGCAAGTTGAAGAGCCGCTGGTCTGGTCCATTCACCGTTGCCAACGTCTTTCCGTATGGAACCATTGAGCTTTCTCAGCCAAATGGGCCCAATTTCAAGGTGAATGGCCAGCGTCTAAAGCTGTACTTTGGTGAGGACATATCTCAGGAGATGATTCCATCCCTCACCACGTTCCCCATGAACTAATTTTTGGGTCGAGTCAGGCTCGTGACTCGGTTATAAAAAACAAGCGCTCCTCGGGAGGCAACCCGAGTATCTATCCTTTTATGTTTTAACCTCCTAAGTGTAGGGGGGCCTGTATGGGTGTTTGTATTTGTGTGGTGATGTGATTACAGGGATGAATGCACTCTTGGAACCTTTGAAGAACCGTGCTTCCGTGTTATCCGAAATCCGGTTCTATCTCTCAACTATCGTGATTCAATTTTCTTCATACTCACATTTGAAATTGATCACTTTAGTCGTCTCTTCCTTAACTCGAGTTAACCAACGTGCACAATGTCATAAGTGTAGGGGATATTTTTCCCACATGCTTAAACATTAAGGACAATGTTTATCTTAAGTGTAAGGGGACTTCTATCGAAGTTTTAAGTGGACTTTTCCATGAAAATGCCTTCATTTAACCGGAAATCATCTTTTTCAACATTTTTCACATTTTTAATTAACTTTGGCCATTTAGTCGTAATTTTTAAATTTTTATCGTTGCTTTCATATGTATATATCCCGCAATAAAGTCAAAATTTTTAATAAAGTGTTGTAGCTAGTTTAGAAATCTTTGACATATTAGGCCTGTTGCGTTTATTTTGACTCAACCCGAATAGACTTATCCAAGTTTATTCTAGCTAGTATCCTTAACCATGTAGACCTTAATTGGTGTATTAGGCTAAGCATCCACAAGTCTCATTACTTGAGATTTTAAATTGTGGAGAACGAGAAATGATAGAGTCAATTATAAGTCGGTATTCTTGCGCAAGCTCACTTGGTGTAATTATTTGCCTATTCTCCCATCACTTGCTAATAATTTATCTGCAATAAGTAAGGTCGTACGATTTGAAAAGTTACTTAGCTTCTAGCCCAAGATCGTTTAAAAGTTGCTCGGTAATGATAAGAGTTCATAGCCAAGGCATAACTTATGAAGCGGGGCGCGAAGATTGGCGAGTCCGAAAAGGCCCTAACAAGGCATGAGGATTCCATTTTATTGCTGAAGATCCAAAAGTGATGTGAAAAGCATTATTCCCAAAATCAATATGAAGGATCAAGACTCACGACGAAAAGCAATAAACTCCCATAAAGATCATGGAGAAGTCTATCCGAAAAGACCCTAACAAGGTATGAGGATAAATACATCCAAGTCCGAAAAGGAGGCGGATCGTTGTATCTCAAAATCCCAATTAGAGATTGAAGAATAATCATGAAGTCGTGGTCAACAAAGTTGGAGTACCCCTCAAAAGTCTCCAAGTGAAGAAACTCTATTACGATGAGAAGACCATTATCTCAAGAACGTCTCTCAAGATATGAAGTATGAAGTACATGCCAAATATCGGCCCGAGAAAGGTCTCAAATCGCGAACCAAGTTATGCCAAGATATGAACTTTTTGATATCCCGAGAAGCAGTTTTAAAAGATTTTGTCCTTTAGCTAACTATTGATCAAATCGTCTTACTTTGCTTTCAGCCCTAAATAACTATCGAAATAAGTCCAAAAATGCATCTTCATGATCATTCTAAGACAAAAATAAAATATAAGAGATACACCTAGGAATAAGGGAGTTTAAGCATTTAATTAAGCCATGTGTGTAAGTGTTTGAATTGCTAACTTATAATAACAATGATCTCGTTTTTAAGCTTAGTTTGGGGAACGTGAAACTTGAGGGTGATAAATCTTCGCAGCACCGAAGCCCTAATGTAAGTCCTCGATCTCTTTGCAAGTTATTTCCATCCTTTTGTTTACTTTAAAGTTTTAATTTCACTTAGTACTTTCATCTTCGTTTAGTAGTATATTAATAAGGCCAGGGTTGATTGATTATGAGAAAAGTGTAAATGTGCTTTGTCACTAAGCATTGCATGAGGGCATGGCAATGGTTAAGTGTAGGGGATTTGATAGGTGTGAAAACACCCATCCTTTTACCACTTAATTCTTGCTAAAACAAGACCAAAACACGTATTCAATATCATTTGTTTGGAATTATGCGTGGTTTTGTGTTTATTGTGTTTTCAGAGTCAACCGGGAGAGTATTGAAGAAAACATGGGATTGCACGGGTTTTATCAAGGAAAAAGACTCAAGACGAAGTCTATTGTCCAAGAGATGCAAAAGATTTGAAGTCATTGTGCCTATTTGAAGATTTATCGAAGAATAGAGCCAAAGATGGAAGATTCATATATGTCGAAGAACTCGAGTCTATTAAATAAAAGATTATAAGACGAGTTGGAATTATTCACCGACACTTCTCAAATCCAAGTCGGAAACGTTTATTTAAAGAAGCATGAAGACTAAAGAAGAAAGAAGAAAAAGGAGCCCAACCAAAGCCCAATCACAAAGCCCACCACCATACACACGCCTATATAAAGCCCTTACTTCACAAATTTTCACACACTTAGTCTTTAGGTAGTTTTTAATTTTAGAGAGAGAAAGTTTAGAACTTCCTCTCACTAGATTTCATCTTTTTCCATTCAAGATCAAAACTTTGTATTACTTTTTTATTAATCAAGTTCAAGTTTTTATCTTTTAATCTTTAATCTCATCCTTCCTTTCTTTTACTTTTATTGATTTTGGTACAAATCTCGTATGATCCGTGTTGTTCATCAATGTTTTGTGCTTAAAAAGTTGATTACTTTTTATGTTTCCTCAAGTTTATACATAAATAAGCTTTGAGATCCTTGTTCTTATTGGCTTATTTGTTGATTCATCTTATTTACTTTTTAAAAAGTTTTATAAAGAGTTCATCTTTTTATCATTTGGTTTATTAGTTTGATTATTTGAAATTAGATAAGTTGTTCTTAAATGCTTATTTGATCAGCTTATAGTTGGATTCGAGTTAGTTTTGGGTTTTAGCTTATTCCTGAAGGTCTACGAGATTATTGGCCTATTCTACATGATGGATTTGATGGAATTAGATGGTTGATTAATTGATAAACATAAAGAAGATGAGATGAAAGAGATGAAGGAGTAGAGAGAGAAAGGAGAGAAGGGAGAAAGTTAGAGAGAGAAAGTGAAAATGGAATAATGATTAAGTGTGAATGACAATCAACAACCCCTCCTAACATGCTAGGAGGGGATATATATAGCCCACCCTACATGTGGGCTATATGGACTATACACTAATTAAATAGATCACGAGCCCATTACATAATTATCGTTGGAGCGACCGATCCTTCATAAATACGTAAAAACGTATTTCTAACAATCTCCCCCTAAGGGAGGTCGCTCCAAGAAACAAAGTTCTAAATAGTCTATAACTCGTGATCTATGCTAACTAAGATGTGACCGAGACTTTATTGGGAAAAACGTATTTCCAACAATCTCCCCCTAAGGGAGGTCACATCTTTTTACAAAATCTTAAACCTAGCATCTATGCTTGAGTCTTCGATCTTGTTCTTGTGAATATGCTTGATGTGATCTTTGACTTTAGTCTTGAGCATGTTTCCTTGCCTTGACCTTATGCATTCTTCACTTGTGATATTTGCCTCTTCGTGACTTCATGTTCCACATACTTATACTTTTAAATTCTTGAAAGCTTCAGAGTTTGATACAGCGGAAGACTTGACCTTCAGGCTTTCTTGAATTTGTTGAAGTACTAATTGTATGTAGTATAAGCATGTGGTGACGACTTCTTCTGGATTGTACACCGCAATGCCACCTTCTTGTTACGCTGCATAAGACAGTTAGCAACAAAACAATATACACGGATGAAATGGCCTTGAACATTTCATTCTAATTCGGTAGCATTTTACCTCCGGTCGGTGAAGACCGTTGGACGATATGAAATATCGTACTTGTGGCAGGTAGTTTCAATAAAGAACCTCCTTGACAAGATTTCGCGGGTAAACCCGTTCTCTTTACTCGACCGTCCAAAGCTGACTGCGAACGTAAAGAGTGGATCATTTGGATAATATTATCCGCATGATTTGAAGCCGTCAATTCATGTTCCTGGAACAAGTGAGGTTCAATTAAGAACCGCACCATCGTTGCTTTCCAGTTGTCACTAGCTTGATTCATAAAGAATCTTGCAAGTTACCTACCAAGTGCTGTTTGATGTTAACACTAGAAGGATTTCCATTCGTCACTGTAAATACTTAATAGTATTACTCTGAATGTTCTGGCAAGATCATTAAGATATTGCGTAGAGGCCTGGAACGTGTTTAAATTCATTCAAGAATTAAACCACTGTTGCTTTCCAGTTATCACAAGTTTGATTCATAAAGAATCGCACAAGTCACCTACCATGAGCTTTTTGATATTCGCTCAAGAAGGATTTCCATCTTCATTGTAAATACTTTCGTATTACTCGGATGTTCAGGCAAGATCATGAAGATTTTGCGTAGGACTCTTAAGATCTTTCTTACTTTTCACAGTGTGTGAAGAAGCAAGGAAATATGAAAGCGTGTCCTAATGAGATATTTGATGATCTCAAATGGCTCTAGACTCGATCGTGCATTTTGGATTTTTAGTGATCGGAGGCTGGAGAGGAGTGCCACCTTTTCAATACCAGTCTATTCGGAGTGAATAAACCAATAGATAACGTGTTGATCTCCGTGTGATTAAAACAAATACCTTTTGAGAGATATTTGAGTTAGCTGGGAAGGGTTGTGCATTGCATCACTGGGTCCATGACGTCTTTCTTCAATATCGAGAATCATTAACAAAAATGATCTCAATAGCATATGTATTGACCCGGTTTCTGCCTAAAGTTGTAAGGAGGGCTTCTTTGTTTACACCCTTTATCTTTACATTTCTTTTTCATTCTTCAACCCCTTCAATGCTTACCAATACGTCATCACTATCACCTTGTTGTGATTGTTCCAGTGCTAACTTAAGTACTTGGTCGGCATTCAGCTACGTTCACAATCTTTCTCCATCTTTCATAAGGACTACTATTTCTAGCTATGGAATGTCCTTGGGAAGATTCCTCCGGTTCAAGAGGAATCATTGGACTTTAACCTATCCTACCATCCTTATGTCACCACAATCTTCACCGTCGTGAATAGAGATGTTTTGGGTAAGTGTATGTCACCATGAAATCCATTTTGAAGTGCAAATCCATTTTGCTCCCCCTTAACATATGCCACGATATCCGAAACCATTTTGCACATGTCGGGATGAGCTATCACATTAAGTCAAACCATTTATGATTGATCATATCCCATATTAAATCACATTTTCTCCCCCATATTAAAAATATTAACCCAATCGATGTTTTTAATATTAATTGATTTAATAGCTGTAACGCCCCATTTTGGAAATGGAATATTACGCATAATCATGGCGTGTCATCAAAGCATACAAGGATAAATGTCTAAGCATTATTCGACCATAAAAGGGAAATACCGGAATCAACATCGGTAAACCCAAAGTAAAGCTCATCACACACAAACATAAATACTGTAAAGGAAAGGACGAAACAATGTCCATAGCAAACTGTATAAAAGTAAAGGAATTGCATAAAGTAAAGAAAGACAGTAAAGCTTCCAGTCCATATGCACGTACGTTTGAGATCTACGAGCGTCCCTGAGTACCTGCCGTTTTGGGAACATGAAAAGGAAAACGGCTGAGCAAGACGCTCAGTGCACGGATGTACAATATAGTATGAAATAGGATAAACATGTAACATATAATAGCGGAAGACTAAGTTCTGAGTATACTGGTTAAGTATTAAGAAAACTGGTTTTATAGTTTGAAAAGCCTTATGTTTATCTTATGAAAACTGTTTTAACATAAATATACCATAGCCCATATAGGTCATGAAAAGGTCACGTGCATGAATACTTGGAGGGGTGACCTCATCATGCTGATCAGAGGGGATGCCTCTAATCAATATATACTGGTTTGGGTAGGAGGGATCAACTCCTTGTGAAGGATGCAAGGCACACACCACATTCACCATGATAAACTGAATAAAACATGTAACTAGGATGCACCCATACGCCCCACCTGATATAATAATATGGCCAAAACTGAAAAGGGACGCCACGAGCAATCACTCCGCCGTGGGGAAGTCATAACATTGGTGCCTCCAATGTTATGGTTATGGTACCTCCATAACTAGGTGAAACTGGTCATGCTTGTATATGGCTATAGATTATGCTAATTAAACATAAGCAGTTCGAAACAATAAAACAAATACTGGGGAAAACAGTTGGCTGCATACGGGGAAATCCTAATAAGGAAGGAATGTCCACACTGAAAGGACGGGAATCCGTACCTCAAGTCCAGTGAATGAACGGAAGAAAGACTCCTACTTCTTGATCACTAACGCTACATGAATACACACGTGTATAAGTATCGATTCACTGATTACGTACTGGGTTTTATGTCTCGTCTTAGCTTACTTTGTATGTTTTAGATCATGGTTTACTGTTTAAAGCCTTAAACTGTGTTTATCTTGTATTCTGATTAATCTGATTAAGTATTACTAGTATTTCATGTATTATTATACTTACTGTGTAATAATAAGTAACTTTCCAAAAATAGCAGGTTTCCAAAAATAGAAAGTTTCCAAAATTAGAAAGTTTCCAAAAATAGAAAGTTTCCAAAAATAGAAAGTTACCAAAAATAGAAAGTTTCCAAAAATAGAAAGTTTCCAAAAATAGACTTTACTGCTTAAAATAGATTAGTTTCTAAAAATAGAAAGTTTCCAAAAATAGATCAGCTGCCTTAATTAAATAAGTTTCTATATATAGAAGGTTTCCATGATTAGATTAGCTGCCTGAAATAGATATATTTCCATATATAGAAGGTTTCCATTAATAGATTAGTTGCCTTATTTAATTAAGTTTCTATAAATAGAAGTTTCCATATTTAGAATTAAGCTGGTTACATATAACATATAAGTCTAAGTGTTTATAAGCTGATTTCTTAAGTCATATGATATAGTATATAGTTTAATTATTATTTCATGTATTTTAATTAAACTATAGGTTAAGCATTTTAATTAAAGTATAACATGTTTTAATTAAAATGAAATAAGATACTTAGGTTAAAATGTGTATTATTATTATTAATAATATAACCTAAGTCATGTCTAAATTAATTAATTATAGGCATGTTTTAAATAATTAATTAATTATAACTTATAACATAAAATACTTAGGTTAAATTAATATCATGCTAAATTAATAATTAAAATAACCTAAGTCATGGTTTAATTAATATTTCATGTTATTAATTAATTTATATCCTAAGTTCATAATTCATAAAAATTAACATGTAACATAGATCATGATTTAACCAACGAACCATGAATCGGGCATGAACTCGACACCGTACCCCGAGCCAAACTCGGGGCACGTGTGCCTCCTTGCTGCCGTGGGTCCCACAAGCACCAACCAAGACCAAAAATGGTCTTGGTGGTGGCGGCAATAAGCAAACCAAACCCCCCTCGGGTTTGTTTGCTAGGTGGCGAAAACAAACACCCTTTTTATATCATTCTTTGATTTTAATTAACCCCAAAACATGTTAGATCAATGTTTAATTATCATGTTTTAATAAGAAAATAATTACATGTTCATGAAAATAATCAAAGATTAAAAAGAATTAAAAAGAAAGGTTTAGAATGATATACCAATACGTAGCTTGAAAGGGGATGAACAAACACGGTTTCTAGCACTTGTATTTAATGTCAAAAATCAACAATACCCTCCTATGGTGTTGATGTAGGTGGCGGCACAAAGAGAACCAAGGAGGAGGAGGAGAAAACTTTTTAGGGTTTATGTTTTATTTCTTGAAAAGTGAAAATGAAAAATAGTTTTTACCATAACCCCCCCTTTACTTGTAAAAGTCCATGGGATTAGCCCATTTCTTGTTGTTGTGCCGTGGGTATGGGGGACCCACATGGGGTACCCGTACCTTTCTCGTGTCCCGATGTTTCGTGTTCGTTCGTGGTTAAACGTGCTCGTGTTTAAAGTGTTTCTGTTTATTTTATCATGTCGTTTATCGTAATCTTAACGCTCGTAATTATATTATATGTATTTACGTAATTATTCTAGTTCGTATTTTAAATGGTGATCATGATTTAATTATGTTCACGTGACATATTTATTAACTGTTTATCATGAGTTCGTACGTAATCGATACTTGTCATGTCATACACGTATGCACTTGCTTGATTATTAGCACATGAATGTGATCAATACTAAATAAGGTAAGTTTTAATCTAGGACGTACGATCTTAAGGGCACTATTCATGGTAAAAGCATGCGGGTTTTACAATTCTTCCCCCCTAAAAAGAATAATTCGTCCCCGAATTATAGATAAAGTAAGCTGAAAAGAAGTAACATATCCGAACTCAAAATATGAAGTGAGGGTAAGAAGCCCGGATAGACTCCTCTGTTTCCCAAGTGGCTTCCCGCTCGGTATGGTCCCTCCAAAGAATTTTGACGAATGGAATCGTCTTCCTTCTCATGACTCGTTCTTGCCTGTCGAGTACTCGTTCGGGTTCTTCTATAAAAGTGAGATCTTCACGTATCTGTTCCAGTGGATACTGAACCATGTGAAGGGGATGATAATTGTACCCTCTGAGTAAGGACACATGGAACACGTTATGCACGTGTGAAAGCTGAGGAGGTAACACCAATCGGTAAGATACTTCACCGATTCGTTCAATGATATCAAATGGTCCGATGAAACGAGGACTGAGTTTCCCTTTGATCCCGAAGCGTTTAACACCACGTGCCAGCGAAACCTTGAGGAAGACGTGATCTCCCACATTAAAATGTATGTCCCTACGATGCTTATCGGCGTAACTCTTCTGACGTGACCGTGCTTCCTGCAGCTTTTGCTTAGCTACTTCGATCTTCTCATTGGTCATTTCTATAATCTCTGGTCCTTCAGTGTTCGCTCTCCCACTTGATCCCAACAAGTTGGAGCGCGACACTTTCTGCCATACAACATTTCGAAAGGAGCACATTTGATACTTGTGTGCCAGCTGTTGTTGTATGCAAACTCGACTAAACAGATGTAATCGTCCCAATCACCTGTCCATTCCAACGCACACGAACTTAACATATCTTCCAATGTCTGAATTGTTCGCTCTGACTGTCCGTCCGTTTGAGGGTGAAAGGCCGTACTCAGCTTAAGTTGTGTACCCCAAGCTTTTTGCAGACCTTTCCAGAATCGCGACGTGAAACGAGGATCTCTGTCTGAGACGATGCTGGAGGGAGTACCGTGGAGTCTCATGATCTCCCTTCTGTAAGTATCTGCGAGTTTACTTACCGGATCTTCCTTGCGTATCGGTAAGAAATGAGTTGATTTGGTGAGTCGATCAACAATGACCCAAATAGCATCGTGCTTTTTCTTGGTAGGCGGAAGACCGGTAACAAAATCCATGGTGATTTTGTCCCACTTCCACTCTAGAATATCCAACGGTTGAAGGAGACCGCCCGATCGCTGATGTTCAATCTTAACCTGCTGGCAGGTAAGACATTTGGAGACATAAGTGGCTACATCCTGTTTCATACCACTCCACCAAAAGTGTTGTCTGATGTCATGGTACATTTTTGTCGACCCAGGATGTATAGAAAATGGGGAGTTGTGAGCTTCAGCTAACAATGCTTCCCGGAGTTCTTGATTGTCAGGAACACAAAGTCTCGTGCCCTGCCAAACGATACCGTCTGCGTCCATTCTGAATTCTGTCTGCTTCTCCAAATTCTGAATTATCGCCCAAATCTCTCCATCATCCTTCTGCGCTTCCTTGATCCTAGTCAGTAACTCAGGTTCCACTCTAAGATTCGCCAAGTATCCGTGCTGCCCACGTACCATGATTTCGATGTCTAGCCGCTCCAAGTCTCTTATGTTTTGTTCCTTGATCTCAATGCCGTTGATCATTCCGGACTTTCTGCTGAGTGCATCTGCTACTACATTAGCCTTCCCGGGATGATACTGTAGGTTAATATCATAATCCTTCAACAGTTCCAACCATCTCCTTTGTCTCATGTTCAATTCTCGCTGTGTGAAGATATACTTCAAGCTCTTGTGATCCGTGAAAATGTCGCATGATTCTCCGTATAAGTAATGCCTCCATATCTTCAATGCGAACACCACTGCAGCAAGTTCTAGGTCATGCGTAGGATAGTTTTCTTCATAGGGCTTAAGCTGCCGTGAAGCATACGCGATCACTTTCCCATGTTGCATGAGAACACAGCCCAATCCCTTCCCCGATGCATCGCTATAGATCTAAAATCCACCTGTACCAGATGGGAGAGTAAGAATAGGTGCAGATACTAACTTCTGCTTCAGGTCTTCGAAGCTCTTCTCTCGTTCTTCCGTCCAGACGAATTTCTCTCCTTTTCGCATCAGTTTGGTGAGAGGCAATGCCAGGCGGGAAAAGTTCTCCACGAATCTGCGATAATATCCAGCTAAGCCTAAGAAACTGCGGACTTCTGTCGCTGACGTTGGTCTTGGCCATTTAGTGATAGCCTCAACCTTCGCTGGGTCCATAGTGATCCCTTCTGCTGATACAATGTGACCTAAGAATGCCACCTTGTTTAACCAGAACTCACACTTGGAGAATTTCGCATACAGCTGCTTCTGACGAAGAATCTGTAGTACCGTACGGAGATGGTCTTCGTGTTCCTCCGTGGATTTAGAGAAAATCAGGATGTCATCGATGAATACAATGACACACTTATCAAGGAATTCATGGAAGATTCTGTTCATCAGATCCATGAATACTGCTGGAGCATTAGTCAGGCCGAATGGCATGACTACAAACTCATAATGGCCATAACGGGTACGAAAAGCAGTCTTGGCAATATCCTGCTCTTTAACCCTCAGCTGATGGTAGCCTGACCTTAGATCGATCTTTGAGAAGTGTTTGGCTCCTTGAAGTTGGTCAAACAGATCATCTATACGTGGCAGTGGATATCTATTGCGGATGGTAATCTTATTAAGCTCGCGATAGTCAATGCAAAGTCGCATGCTGCCGTCCTTCTTCTTAACGAACAAGACCGGTGCGCCCCATGGAGATGCGCTTGGTCTAATGAACCCTCGTTCAAGAAGTTCCTGCAGTTGGTCCTTCAGTTCTTTTAGCTCTATGGGAGCCATACGATACGGAGCCTTAGAGATTGGCTCAGCTCCTGGAACAAGGTCTATATTGAACTCCACTTCTCTTGCAGGTGGTATGCCTGGAAGTTCAGCTGGGAAAACGTCTTGAAATTCCGAAACTACTGGTTGATCCTGAATCGATGGGGATTCAGCATCCATGTCATGAACCGTAGCTAGATAACCTTCGCAGCCATGTGACAGTAATGCACGTGCTTGCAAGGTAGATATAACTTGTACAGACCGTCCGGGTATGAACCCGTTATGAATGTACTCTGGTGCATTAATGTCGCCGAAGATCACCCGATATGAGTGGCAGTCTATGGTAGCATGGTGCTTGGATAGCCAGTCCATGCCGAGAATCATATCGAATTCAATCATGTCTAGGGGAAGTGCATCTACTGCACGAACTTTATCGTCAAACTCTAGAGGAAGACTCTTGTATACATGAGTTATTAATACAGAGTCTTTCAAAGGGAAGTGTCCTGATGTTCTTAGCATATGAAGTGGAAATAACTGAATGAGTGGCACCCGTGTCGAAAAGAACACATGTAGCTTGGCCGTACATATACAAAATTCCAGTAATGGTACCTGTAGATTTGTTTGCCTGATCGCGCGATGTCGTGTATACACGCCCAGTGGTAGGAGGCGGTTTAATATCAGCATGGCCCGAAGTACCCTCCATTTCACCCTTACGGCAATCTCTCATACGATGGCCAGGGAGGCCGCACTTGTAGCACGCGTCAGAATCACGACGACATTGGCCAGGGTGTCTGCGATGGCAAGTACTGCAAAGAGGATGAGTGAATCCTCCAGCAGGAGTCCTTGCTTGCTGAGGGCCTGCTGATGACGAAATGTGTTAAAATAAAGTATATGCACGAGTATAAGACATATGCGTCATAAGATGTTTACCAGTGTTAGCTGAACGGTTAGGCTGAGAACCCCTGTGGTTCTGGTCCTTCCCGTTACCGTGGTTCCTGGTAGAGATTGATATAGTGTCAGCATGAGAGATATAACATGAAATCATAAGAAGATGCGTAAATAGTAGGACCTGCTGTTGTTGGAGTGTCCCGCATTGTTACGGTAATTATCATTACCGCTGCGCCTTTCCACAACAGAACGGTCGTTAGTGTGACCGTTTCCTTTGGGCTGATTAGGCTGCTGCTGAGTAGCCGGCTGAGACCGGTCCCCAGTTTTCTGCCTGGAAGATACAGTTTAAGAGATGATTATAGAACATATAATGATAGGATGCGGTCTGGTTATTGATAGAACACGAAATGTTTACCTCTTGTCGGGTCTTTCAGCTTCCCCGAACTCATCGCGTTCCTGCAACATCTCAAGCTTCCTTGCTGCGTCGGCCACTTGTGCTACTGTATTGAACGTAGCACATACCAGATTGTTCGCGACCGAGGTGCGCAGTGCCCACCTAAAGTGGTGTGCCTGCTCCTCAGGAGTACCAGCTGCTGCTCCCAGAAAACCAGCTAAGCGAAGAAAGCGCTGCATGAATTCGTTGCTATTCTCGCCCGCTCTCTGACGTATCCCATGGTATTCTCGCTTGAGTTTGTCCTGCTCTGCCTTAGGAAAGAACTGCTCCATCACTCTCTCCTTGAATTGGGCCCATGTCAAACCAGCGACCCATTCATCACCTCCTTCTGACTGCGTCAAAGCTAGCCACCAGTTGAGTACATCGCCTTCAAACCGGTAGCATGCCAACCTCGCCTTGAATGCGGGGTCACATCCCATAGCATTGAAAATCTTCTCAATGTGAGTCAACCAGCTTTCAGCATCGCTGGGGCTATCAGTCTTTTCAATAGCCCTAGGACGGAGCTTGTTGAACCTTTCCAACCACACCGCTAATGTCACTGGGGGAGGAGGAGGAGGAGGTGCTTGATTCTGCTGCTGCTGATTGTTGGCAGCTTGAACTTCAGCACGAATGTCATTCCTCAGTTGAGGAAGTAAGGCTTGCATGGCAGCCTGAATTGCAGCATTGAGCTGCTCTTGCTCGCGTGTGAGAACCATCTGACAGTATAACATAAACATATGATTAACAGTTCAAACATAAAATATATCTTATATATATACATGAAAAAAATTTTATACCAAAAATTTCACGAGAAAAATTTTATGCAAGAAAATCTTTGTATGAATGCATGATGCAGTTTTATGAAAACTTTTGATGCTCGAGAGTGAACGCCTCTGGTCAGTTCACTCAAAACAAAAGACATATCGAGGGGACGCCTATGGGCCGGTCCCAAATTTAAAAGTTTCGATAAAACACATGCGACTAAATAGGGCCAGTCCTGTACCAACCATTACTTAGTCAAAAACCCTGTAACAATGACATGTATATGTATGCTTAAAAATGATGAATGCATGAAAACAACTGTCAGTTCTAGGAAGACCGTAGTGACTACCCACTAATCACAGGTCATTTTTGAGAGCCTACAGGTCGAAACCTTGGTCTCTGATACCATAATTGTAACGCCCCATTTTGGAAATAGAATATTACGCATAATCATGGCGTGTCATCAAAGCATACAAGGATAAATGTCTAAGCATTATTCGACCATAAAAGGGAAATACCGGAATCAACATCAGTAAACCCAAAGTAAAGCTCATCACACACAAACATAAATACTGTAAAGGAAAGGACGAAACAATGTCCATAGCAAACTGTAT
Organism: Glebionis coronaria; assembly: GCA_025667525.1. Classification (NCBI taxonomy): domain Eukaryota; kingdom Viridiplantae; phylum Streptophyta; class Magnoliopsida; order Asterales; family Asteraceae; genus Glebionis; species Glebionis coronaria. The sequence goes on from CM046877.1 coordinate 407,876,833, forward strand.
TAAAGTAAAGGAATTGCATAAAGTAAAGAAAGACAGTAAAGCTTCCAGTCCATATGCACGTACGTTTGAGATCTACGAGCGTCCCTGAGTACCTGCCGTTTTGGGAACATGAAAAGGAAAACGGCTGAGCAAGACGCTCAGTGCACGGATGTACAATATAGCATGAAATAGGATAAACATGTAACATATAACAGCGGAAGACTAAGTTCTGAGTATACTGGTTAAGTATTAAGAAAACTGGTTTTATAGTTTGAAAAGCCTTATGTTTATCTTATGAAAACTGTTTTAACATAAATATACCATAGCCCATATAGGTCATGAAAAGGTCACGTGCATGAATACTTGGAGGGGTGACCTCATCATGCTGATTAGAGGGGATGCCTCTAATCAATATATACTGGTTTGGGTAGGAGGGATCAACTCCTTGTGAAGGATGCAAGGCACACACCACATTCACCATGATAAACTGAATAAAACATGTAACTAGGATGCACCCATACGCCCCACCTGATATAATAATATGGCCAAAACTGAAAAGGGACGCCACGAGCAATCACTCCGCCGTGGGGAAGTCATAACATTGGTGCCTCCAATGTTATGGTTATGGTACCTCCATAACTAGGTGAAACTGGTCATGCTTGTATATGGCTATAGTTTATGCTAATTAAACATAAGCAGTTCGAAACAATAAAACAAATACTGGGGAAAACAGTTGGCTGCATACGGGGAAATCCTAATAAGGAAGGAATGTCCACACTGAAAGGACGGGAATCCGTACCTCAAGTCCAGTGAATGAACGGAAGAAAGACTCCTACTTCTTGATCACTAACGCTACATGAATACACACGTGTATAAGTATCGATTCACTAATTACGTACTGGGTTTTATGTCTCGTCTTAGCTTACTTTGTATGTTTTAGATCATGGTTTACTGTTTAAAGCCTTAAACTGTGTTTATCTTGTATTCTGATTAATCTGATTAAGTATTACTAGTATTTCATGTATTATTATACTTACTGTGTAATAATAAGTAACTTTCCAAAAATAGCAGGTTTCCAAAAATAGAAAGTTTCCAAAAATAGAAAGTTTCCAAAAATAGAAAGTTACCAAAAATAGAAAGTTTCCAAAAATAGAAAGTTTCCAAAAATAGACTTTACTGCTTAAAATAGATTAGTTTCTAAAAATAGAAAGTTTCCAAAAATAGATCAGCTGCCTTAATTAAATAAGTTTCCATATATAGAAGGTTTCCATGATTAGATTAGCTGCCTGAAATAGATATATTTCCATATATATAAGGTTTCCATTAATAGATTAGTTGCCTTATTTAATTAAGTTTCTATAAATAGAAGTTTCCATATTTAGAATTAAGCTGGTTACATAAGCTAACATATAAGTCTAAGTGTTTATAAGCTGATTTCTTAAGTCATATGATATAGTATATAGTTTAATTATTATTTCATGTATTTTAATTAAACTATAGGTTAAGCATTTTAATTAAAGTATAACATGTTTTAATTAAAATGAAATAAGATACTTAGGTTAAAATGTGTATTATTATTATTAATAATATAACCTAAGTCATGTCTAAATTAATTAATTATAGGCATGTTTTAAATAATTAATTAATTATAACTTATAACATAAAATACTTAGGTTAAATTAATATCATGCTAAATTAATAATTAAAATAACCTAAGTCATGGTTTAATTAATATTTTATGTTATTAATTAATTTATATCCTAAGTTCATAATTCATAAAAATTAACATGTAACATAGATCATGATTTAACCAACGAACCATGAATCGGGCATGAACTCGACACCGTACCCCAAGCCAAACTCGGGGCACGTGTGCCTCCTTGCTACCGTGGGTCCCACAAGCACCAACCAAGACCAAAAATGGTCTTGGTGGTGGCGGCAATAAGCAAACCAAATCCCCCTCGGGTTTGTTTGCTAGGCGGCTAAAACAAACACCCTTTTTATATCATTCTTTGATTTTAATTAACCCCAAAACATGTTAGATCAATGTTTAATTATCATGTTTTAATAAGAAAATAATTACATGTTCATGAAAATAATCAAAGATTAAAAAGAATTTAAAAGAAAGGTTTAGAATGATATACCAATACGTAGCTTGAAAGGGGATGAACAAACACGGTTTCTAGCACTTGTATTTAATGTCAAAAATCAACAACACCCTCCTATGGTGTTGATGTAGGTGGCGGCACAAAGAGAACCAAGGAGGAGGAGGAGAAAACTTTTTAGGGTTTATGTTTTATTTCTTGAAAAGTGAAAATGAAAAATAGTTTTTACCATAACCCCCCCCCCTTTACTTGTAAAAGTCCATGGGCTTAGCCCATTTCTTGTTGTTGTGCCGTGGGTATGGGGGCCCCACATGGGGTACCCGTACCTTTCTCGTGTCCCGATGTTTCGTGTTCGTTCGTGGTTAAACGTGCTCGTGTTTAAAGTGTTTCTGTTTATTTTATCATGTCGTTTATCGTAATCTTAACGCTCGTAATTATATTATATGTATTTACGTAATTATTCTAGTTCGTATTTTAAATGGTGATCATGATTTAATTATGTTCACGTGACATATTTATTAACTGTTTATCATGAGTTCGTACGTAATCGATACTTGTCATGTCATACACGTATGCACTTGCTTGATTATTAGCACATGAATGTGATCAATACTAAATAAGGTAAGTTTTAATCTAGGACGTACGATCTTAAGGGCACTATTCATGGTAAAAGCATGCGGGTTTTACAATAGCATTTTAAGAAAATTTGGGAAGAAAAATGCAAGTCCAATTATCTTCATGAATTACACAAGCTCCCCCTCAAATTAATGAGGGTATGCTGAAACGTAAATTAAATACCTTTTAAACACAAGTGTAAGGTATTTATTACGTGCAAAGATCATATATAATAATGAATTCACAAGATTAACAATTTACGAGGTAGGACCTGAATGATGGAGAACATCATATGAAAGATTCACGTGGTTCTTGTTCACGAATGTTGGTCACCTCGTCACGTCCCCGAGAAAATTAATTCCCGTTGTTGAGTCAAAGCTTTCCGGTGAAATGTTTGACTTGATTATGAAAAGCGGGTTGCTATCTGAAATAATAGCAAACCATATGGAGCATGTTTTAAATCTTTTAAACTTCTGCTCGAACTTTATTTACAACCCCGTGTCATTATTGAATGACATTTCTAGGTTCGTAAATATTATCGATTCCAGAAGACATGCTCGTTTTATCAAAATATTTTTGAACACACAATTTTGAAAGATTTAGAAAAACCTTTTGAGAAATTCTCGAAAAATTGTGTTCAAAGTTTTGAGAACCAATTACTTGAGCTTAAGATTTGGAATATCTTAGGAAAGCTCATGTGACAACCCTGGTTTTGAGGTTCGTCACTTAGTTTTATTTTGTGCTAGTTGCGTGTCTTTACGTGTTTATGTGCTTATTGGTGTGTATAGATTGTGGTTTGGATATCGTTTCCGGTACGGGGTACCTTGTGAGTGAAACAATGTGTGATGATTTCATGTTCATGTGCTCACATGATAGTGACTATGAAGTGAGATGGTGTTATTTAGTGGTTTTACGTATACGTATATGTATTATAGAAAAATCGTATTTTTACGATTTACGGTTTAGCATTTAGAGGTCTCGGATGAGGTGATTAGCCATATGGATATTTTTCGGGATGGTTTTGAGTCATTTAGGACTTAATTATAAAGTTTATTTCAAAATTTGAGATTTTTTATAAAAGTGTATATTTTACGTCTTTTACGGTAAAACGCGTAAATTTGACTAGTTTTATGGTTTTGAGGTTTTGGAGGCTTTAGGAGCTGAAATAAATTAAGGAGAATTAAGATAATATTATTAATACATATATAGATAATAAAAATAAAAAAAATGAATTTAGGGGTGTTTGGGTCAGTTTAGACGCACCAAAGAAGAAAGAAAGAATGAAAAAGCCCAAAACAGGCCCATTGGACTTGTAATGGGATTAGGGGGCCTTTAGGACTTAACCAAACCCAAATCATAACCATAATAATCAGGTTTTTAACCTCCATAACATCATCTAGCCTAAATTCATCAATGGTGGCCAATTAGGGTTCTTCATAAAATTGGGGTTTTCTCATCTTCCATTAATTTAAAGGTAAATCTTCAAAAACCCTTTTCATATTAATTGTTTTTAATGTTTCTATGATCATATTATGATGGATTTAGGTTAGGTTTTAATTAAAAACAGTATATTAATCATATTATAATGATTAAATAAATTAGGGATTGTAATTAGTGGGGTTAGGGTTAATTAATTAGATTAATTTGATTAAACCCGTTTTTAAAAACTGGGCAGAATTTTGAGTCAATTGTTTCGATCATATCGGGAGTTCTAGGAACATTCAAGATGCGATCCAAGTTTCCCTGGAACGATATTTGAAGTGGCTTTCCAATGAAAGAAACTAGAACTAAATTGGAGGTCAGGAAGTGGGTCAAAAACAGGTTACAACAGTCGGAGGTCAAAACAGTTTTGAATTCAGACTGTTTTCTTTTTAAGTTTTGGGTTGTTTGGGGTATTTAGGGGTGCATTGGGATCTTCTCCCGAACATGAGAGATGGTTTATATATTGTAGTAAGTATCTGAACTTGGGCTAAGGTTGTGGTTTAGGGTAAGACCCCTTAATTGTAACAAACTTTTAGTATGTTTAAAATAAGGAAATCTGGAATGACAAAAGTATATATATGTATATCGGGGCCTTAACAGTATCTTTAAGGTTAGGGCCAGTGGGAGGTGTTAGTCAACATATGTAAGGGTATGAATATTCTATTTACAGAAACCATGGGTATGTTTAAGTGGACGTTTGACTTAAAGTTTTGAGACTTAAAAAATGGGACTGTTTTGTGTAAAATATGAACGGGATAGTTATTAAACTTAATCAAGTTAAGGACTTGTTAGGGAAGGTTAATGGGATGGTTAGAGCTTATCAATTAGGTTTTTATATGGGAATAGACTAGATGTCCATCATAGGTTGATGAGCCGTTTTAGTGGTTGGATCATGTATTGATTGCGTGTTTTTGGTTTGATAGCTTGTTGCTAGTGCGAGGACTTGTGAAGAAGCGATCAGGTGAGTTTCGTAGTCCCATATTTACTATTGTTTTTGACTTCCAGATGGGATGGAAGAGACACTGTGTTGAGTTATTTATAAATTGTTGCTGTGAATGTTTTTATGGTTGTGATGGACTTGTATGTACACTTATGTGATTAACTGCTATGTGATTCTTGATTGTGAATGATTTGGATCGGGGGACACGTGCCGTCTCAGTTATTGTGGTTTGACAAGGTAGTGGCCTTGTGGTTTGACAAGGTAGTGGCCTTGTGGTTTGACAAGGTAGTGGCCTTGTGGTTTGACAAGGTAGTGGCCTTGTGGTTTGACAATGTAGTGGCCTTATGGTTTGACAAGGTAGTGGCCTTGGGATAGGTACATAGTGTGATCATCTATGGTACCATGATGTTGTTTGGCAAGGTAGGAGCCTTGGAATTGTTTGGTATGATTAATCTTGATTGATAGTTGTTAATACATAATTGTAGCGCATTGTCCATATGTTATTGTGTTGATGGTTCTTATTCATAGATTATAACTATTTTGGCGTTGGAGTCTAAACCTATGACTCTCACCAACTTTATGTTGACGTGTTTTAGTGTCTCTTTCAGGTGTGAATGTGGTTAAGCGTAAGGATAGAAGTGGCTAGACTTGGATGCCTTAGGGTTTCATATAGAAGGAGATCCCCGTTCCTTCTTAGTTTAGTTTCTGTTGTTTGTTTATTAAGTGATACTGTTGGCACCTATATGTTTGTTTTGTTTGTGTTACTTGTTTGTCTTACGTAAGAGGTAGGATTGTTACCTACTTACCTAGACTCCTGCATTGTTGAGATATTGTCATGACATTTGTGTCACCATTTTTATGACATTTCTTATATCATTTAGTTAACTCTATAGACACGCTATTGTTGTGATGATATCCATACGTCGTGCCCTATATTCCGCCATAGTGGGGTGTGACAGAATGGTATCAGAGACAATGGTTATAGAGAATTAGGGCCTAGTCGTGTAGCCTAGTCTATAGCTTAAGGGTCCCTGCATATAGGCGTCATAGGAGTATGTGTGCATTTTATTATAATTGATGTGTTTGAATGTTATTTATTGTGATGTTTTGACTAGTATGAATTGAACCATAGTAAGTTCATACTTAGCCACCTGTTATTTTCTTTTTGGGTTGTGACTAGTGCGGGTTGAACCATAATCGCCCACATTAGTCATTGTCGTATTTTGCTTAAATTGTACATTATAGTACATAATTTGGTACATGGTAGTTCTATCTTTTGTTGGGTTATTTTATGTACCTGAGGTACAGTATTTTTTTCTTTTTATGTTTAAGTCATGTTCCCTAAGAATCGTGTGGTGGTTCGAGTTACTAGGAGTAGGTGGATAGGAAGGGTTTTAAGCTGTTTCCACTCTTACGGGCGACATGACTTATAACTGATTATGTTTTCGTTTTGGATTTAGTCTATGCTGTTTTAGCTAGACTATGGATTTACGTATTCAAAGAGTATTGCTATGTTATTTTAATAGATGGAGTTTTGGACTTTATTGTTTATGTGGTTATGAGCTTATGTGAGTAGATGGATTTTTGTGTTATATGTTGTATTGATTCTTATAAGTGTCATCATAGGAGGGAGTGTATTGGAGGAAGGGTAATTGTATAAGTATGGTGGCCAACATAGTTATACAAGTACCACAACTTCAATGGGTTCTCAAGTATGGTTGCATGAAAGAGGGTTAGTACATGCGTGTATATGATGAGATGTAGAATTTGGGTATATGTATTTTATATGGATTTATGTAATGGCTGCCTATGATATGGCTATTGTTCTTTTTGTGTTTTATGTTTTGGGTTATAGTTGTGGTGTGTGATTATGAGGTCACACGATATGGTTTGGTTTTGGAGGTGGGCATTATGCCTTGTTGTGGCACGGTGAGATGGTGATTACTCGTATAGAAAAACGAGCGTATAAAGCGATTGATTGACTTACGTGTATGATAACGAGTATGTTTAGGGGATTCAATAGGTATACATATGCGGATGTATATATACTACTATGTGTTAAGTTATGGTATATGGTCGTTCACTAGTTATTATAGCTTGAACGTACCTTGTGTTTGTTCGTGTTTTATGGTGCTGGAGTTTGGTGGAGTTTCAACGACGTTTTGAATTTTTTGAACTGTGTCTTGTAGCGTATTCTTTGAGTTTCGTATTTCACGTGTACGTTTTAAAACGGTGTTCTTGGTTTTAAGTCTATTGAAATAACCTGGGATTTCTTTTGAGATAATGAAATCTTTTGTGTTGAGTCTTACATTTCTTTTGGTTGGTATATGGAAAAAGAGGACTTGGAAATCTAGTATAGGGTTAGATAGTTGGTCGTATTCGGTAAAATAAGGGTAAGGTGTTGGGGTCGTGTTTGAAACAAGATGTAACATAAGATTTTTTTTTAATCAACACTTATTTATTTTAAATTCTAAAAGACTTTCTTAAAATAAAGCAGAGTAAAATTTCTTTCCACTTACATAATTAATACCAGGTTAAATTTGAGTTTAGGAAGATTTCACATACAATTTTATCTTTCATTAATATAAAACCGTTTTGGTCATAACTTGTTCGTTTTTAGAGATTTTTGAGTGATTCAAAAGCAAAAAAATTATGTACTCGGAACGTACTTTTCAAATATTCAGAATGTATAGCCATGGGAGGTCAGTGGACTGGTCGGAATTGTTTTACAAGTGTCGGGTTAAAGGTTGAGTTTGAATAGTAGGGTATTTTTATGATTTGGGATGCACGGGATACCTAGTTTTCGAGTTGAGTATTGAGTTCGTCAAAGGGGTTGTTTGTAGATTGTTTGAGTCATATAGATGTGGGAGGTAATAATAAATAAATAAATAAAAGATATATATTCTTTTGGAAAGTTCGATCTTTTGTACGGTTTAAATGATATGTCGCGGGGCGTAATATGTTTTGGTTGCTATTGGGTGTTTCTTGGATTATTTTTTTCATTATCATGGGTCATTTTGAATTGATACACGTTTTGGGTTTGAGTTTTCTTTTGAGTCTCATGGTTTTTGACTTGTTTTAACTGGTGCACGTGAAATGTCGTTAGTTATCCGTGGGTTTGATTCGTTGATCGTATCTGGTGGATTCAGGATGTAGTTTTGGTTTCATATTGTTTGGGAGCGTTGAGGTAGTCATATGAAAGACTTGGTCGCGCCTACACGCTTAAGTAGGTGACCATGAGAGAACGGTCGGAATACCCTTAGTGGGGAGGAAGGAAGTTCGTAGACGAACTAATGTGGTCATGAGGTCTCTTAGGAGTACCAAGGAGATGAATAGAGATTTGTGGGATACTAGCACAAGTAACGCGCCATAGAGAGTGTTGGAAGGGGATACAATACCTCTAAGGTATTTATGATTGTTCATAGGGCATGTAAGTTTTCCGAAAATTTCCTGAAATTTAGTAGGTTTGCCTATTACTGTGAGGTAGAACCATAAATAGAGCAAGTAGGAGAAGTGAGAGGAGTTGTAGTTAGTGCCTTTCCAAGGCAAATCGTTGATGGAGTCATTTAAAAACAAGAGCTGTTAGAAATTGCAAGGAATGCCGGATAAAAGTTGAGTTGCTTAGTAGTAGATTGGATGTGGAAAGAGGTTGAGTGGTCCGATGAGAGGAAGTACCGGTCTTTTAAGATGCGTGTAGAATTTTGCAAGTAGAACGAGGTAGGAATTTATTCGTATTGCCGCTAAGAGAGGGTGCAAGGAGGACATAGTTGAAACTGCTAAGGATGTTGTATGAACGCTTTGGGTTTACGGTTATGCATTTGGCTTCGCCAAAGCACTATCGGATTTCATGGAGTCAATGAAGCGAGTGTGCATGAACGTATGTAAATGAGTTGTCATCGGGAGTATCGACGACATCTTGATCTACTCAAAGTCTAAGAAGGAGAGTGAGGCGAAGTATGTGTTGGTTTTGGAGTAGAATTATACGTAAGATTTTCAAGTGTGAGTTTTAGTATTAAGTCTACCATGATGAGTAGTTAGAGATGATGGCATATCATGGAACCAGCAAGGGACGAAGTGAAGAAGGACGAGGAAGCATTTTGGAGGCTGAAGAGGTGGATTGGATAATGAGCCGATCTTGGCATTATCGGAAGGACTGGATGAATTCGCGAAGCATGACGATACGCGGAGCAAGGATTTGGATGTGTACGAGAACGACAAGAAAGGCGATTTCTTATACGTTGCAGGAACTGAAAATTTGGAAGAACTGGATAGACTTAGTTAGTGGAGTTGGACTGTTATATCTGCCTAGAATGCTAGAGGCATTTGGTGTATGAGACGTGGAGAATGATCTATACGGATTGTGAACGTCTCCAACACATATTCAATCATCTTGATTGAACATTTGGCAAAGGTGATGGGTGGAGTTAATTGATGAAAGAAAATGGCAAGGCCAAGTACCATCTGGGAAGGGCAAGCATGGTTGATGAGCCATGGAATAAGAAGAATGAAGTGAAGCTGAGATGAACTTGAACTATATGGATGACGTATTAGGGTGGTTTGGATGAAGGATGTAGGTTGCACGAGTTGAGTTGTCTAAAGCAGAGAACGCATCAACATGTATGTTGCGTGGCTTGGACAATCATATGGAGAAAAGGGACATAGACTATACTTCCTACATAGATAGGAGCAGCTTAGAAAGGGCGATGTAAGGACGAAGTTGGTGGAATAAGTACGACGAGAGTTGGGTGATAGTCGATAGACAGACTAATTCATCTCATATTTCAAGAGGAATGAGAAGTCACGTAGTCGAGAAGTTGGAAGGATTGCGTACGTATGTGATGGAATAGAGGGTTCTGCGTAAATGTTAGTCTAATATGTATGGAATGCCTTATGAAGGATTATGGCAAGGGAAGAAACGATGGGAAGCATCACATCGTGATGTATGGTATGAGTGGGTGATAAGAGGGAGTTAGGAAACTCATTAGCGATGGCTGAGTTTTCATATAATGATAGTTATCATACTAGAAGTCGATAAATTCCATTAGGGGTACTATATGAAAGGATAGGGTGAGTTGTCCCTATTGTGGACTAGAATTGGTAAAAGAGGCTACTAATGTGGTAATGATGGTTGTGGAAAGGATGAGAGCAACAAGGGATGCTATGTAGAAAAGGAGGAAACCACTAGAGTTAGTGACAAAGTTATGTAGGGAGTTTCACCCATAGTAGTGGGTGGTATGTTTTGGTAAAATGGAAGAGTTGATGTAGAGTTTTGTAGGTCCATTTATGATCTTTAGAAAGATCGGACCATTAGCTTATGAGCATAAAATTTCCTGGGGGAAATGAGTTGTATACATGATACATTTCATGTATTGAGATTGGTAAAGGTTATTTGAGAATGCATTTTGCATGTACGGTTATTCGGGACTTGTGTTAATGAGAGTCTTTGTTTTATCAAAGAGTCATCTAGGAGATTTATTGACTGTGAGGTCAAGAGTTTGGCAATGAGTTTAATTGTTCTTGGTTTGTATATGTGGTATTTTGAAACTTGAACTAAAGTTCACGTGGAAATGAGAGGAGTTCTTTTAGAACAAGTATCATCGTGTGATTTGTTGTCTGTGTGTTTGATCCTAAGGAGTAAATCTCGGGACGAGATTTCTATTAGGAGGGAGTGATGTGACAACCCTGGTTTTGAGGTTCGTCACTTAGTTTTATTTTGTGCTAGTTGCGTGTCTTTACGTGTTTATGTGCTTATTGGTGTGTATAGATTGTGGTTTGGATATCGTTTCCGGTACGGGGTACCTTGTGAGTGAAACAATGTGTGATGATTTCATGTTCATGAGCTCACATGATAGTGACTATGAAGTGAGATGGTGTTATTTAGTGGTTTTACGTATACGTATATGTATTATAGAAAAATCGTATTTTTACGATTTACGGTTTAGCATTTAGAGGTCTCGGATGAGGTGATTAGCCATATGGATATTTTTCGGGATGGTTTTGAGTCATTTAGGACTTAATTATAAAGTTTATTTCAAAATTTGAGATTTTTTATAAAAGTGTATATTTTACGTCTTTTACGGTAAAACGCGTAAATTTGACTAGTTTTACGGTTTTGAGGTTTTGGAGGCTTTAGGAGCTGAAATAAATTAAGGAGAATTAAGGTAATATTATTAATACATATATAAATAATAAAAATAAAAAAAATGAATTTAGGGGTGTTTGGGTCAGTTTAGACGCACCAAAGAAGAAAGAAAGAATGAAAAAGCCCAAAACAGGCCCATTGGACTTGTAATGGGATTAGGGGGCCTTTAGGACTTAACCAAACCCAAATCATAACCATAATAATCAGGTTTTTAACCTCCATAACATCATCTAGCCTAAATTCATCAATGGTGGCCAATTAGGGTTCTTCATAAAATTGGGGTTTTCTCATCTTCCATTAATTTAAATGTAAATCTTCAAAAACCCTTTTCATATTAATTGTTTTTAATGTTTCTATGATCATATTATGATGGATTTAGGTTAGGTTTTAATTAAAAACAGTATATTAATCATATTATAATGATTAAATAAATTAGGGCTTGTAATTAGTGGGGTTAGGGTTAATTAATTAGATTAATTTGATTAAACCCGTTTTTAAAAACTGGGCAGAATTTTGAGTCAATTGTTTCGATCATATCGGGAGTTCTAGGAACATTCAAGATGCGATCCAAGTATCCCTGGAAAGATATTTGAAGTGGCTTTCCAATGCAAGAAACTAGAACTAAATTGGAGGTCGGGAAGTGGGTCAAAAACAGGTTACAACAGTCGGAGGTCAAAACAGTTTTGAATTCAGACTGTTTTCTTTTTAAGTTTTGGGTTGTTTGGGGTACTTAGGGGTGCATTGGGATCTTCTCCCGAACATGAGAGATGGTTTATATACTGTAGTAAGTATCTGCACTTGGGCTAAGGTTGTGGTTTAGGGTAAGACCCCTTAATTGTAACAAACTTTTAGTATGTTTAAAATCAGGAAATCTGGAATGACAAAAGTATATATATGTATATCGGGGCCTTAACAGTATCTTTGAGGTTAGGGCCAGTGGGAGGTGTTAGTCAACATATGTAAGGGTATGAATATTCTAATTACAGAAACCATGGGTATGTTTAAGTGGACGTTTGATTTAAAGTTTTGAGACTTAAAAATTGGGACTGTTTTGTGTAAAATATGAACGGGATAGTTATTAAACTTAATCAAGTTAAGGACTTGTTAGGGAAGGTTAATGGGATGGTTAGAGCTTATCAATTAGGTTTTTATATGGGAATAGACTAGATGTCCATCATAGGTTGATGAGCCGTTTTAGTGGTTGGATCATGTATTGATTGCGTGTTTTTGGTTTGATAGCTTGTTGCTAGTGCGAGGACTTGTGAAGAAGCTATCAGGTGAGTTTCGTAGTCCCATATTTACTATTGTTTTTGACTTCCAGATGGGATGGAAGAGACACTGTGTTGAGTTATTTATAAATTGTTGCTGTGAATGTTTTTATGGTTGTGATGGACTTGTGTGTACACTTATGTGATTAACTGCTATGTGATTCTTGATTGTGAATGATTGGGATCGGGGGACATGTACCGTCTCAGTTATTGTGGTTTGACAAGGTAGTGGCCTTGTGGTTTGACAAGGTAGTGGCCTTGTGGTTTGACAAGGTAGTGGCCTTGTGGTTTGACAAGGTAGTGGCCTTGTGGTTTGACAATGTAGTGGCCTTGTGGTTTGACAAGGTAGTGGCCTTGGGATAGGTACATAGTGTGATCATCTATGGTACCATGATGTTGTTTGGCAAGGTAGGAGCCTTGGATTGGTTTGGTATGATTAATCTTGATTGATAGTTGTTAATACATAATTGTAGCGCATTGTCCATATGTTATTGTGTTGATGGTTCTTATTCGCAACTTATAACTATTTTGGCGTTGGAGTCTAAACCTATGACTCTCACCAACTTTATGTTGACGTGTTTTAGTGTCTCTTTCAGGTGTGAATGTGGTTAAGCGTAAGGATAGAAGTGGCTAGACTTGGATGCCTTAGGGTTGCATATAGAAGGAGATCCCCGTTCCTTCTTAGTTTAGTTTCTATTGTTTGTTTATTAAGTGATACTGTTGGCACCTATATGTTTGTTTTGTTTGTGTTACTTGTTTGTCTTACGTAAGAGGTAGGATTGTTACCTACTTACCTAGACTCCTGCATTGTTGAGATATTGTCATGACATTTGTGTCACCATTTTTATGACATTTCTCATATCATTTAGTTAACTCTATAGACACGCTATTGTTGTGATGATATCCATACGTCGTGCCCCATATTCCGCCATGGTGGGGTGTGACAGCTCAAGTCCGAGAAGTTGTAAACTTCTCGTTGTTAAGGATAAGTTTATCATCGGCGATAAACTTTCCTTTTATCTGAAGAACGAGTCCTAAGCTGACATTTACTTAGAAGTCGTGTTCATGAGCTTGAAAACTTTGACTGTTTTAACGGAAAGCTCATGACCGAGAAAGGTTAATTTCTCGTTACGAGGAAAAGTTCTCTTATTTAAAAGATACACTTTCCTTTCTGAGCTTAAAACTTCGAATGTTTTAATACAAGCTCATGACCGAGAAAGGTGAATTTCTCGTTAAGAGGATAAGTTATCATAAACGATAAGCTTTCCTTTATTTTAAGTTCGAGTTACAGTCTGACATTTAACTGTAAGTCATTGTGCATGAGCTTAAAAACTTCGAATGTTTTTATTATTAGCTCATGCCCGAGAAAAATTAATTTCTCGTTGTTAGGATAAGTTTACCATCGGCGATAAACTTTCCTTTCTTTGAAGAGCGAGTTATAGTCTGTGATGTGACTATAAGTCCTTGTGCATGAGCTTAAAAACGTGGAATGTTTTTAACATAAGCTCATGCCCGAGAAAAATGAATTTCTCGTTTTTAGGATAAGTCATCATCGGGATGAACTTTCCTGTCTTTGGAGATCGAGTTACAGTCTGTTATGTGACTGTAAGTCCTTGTACATGAGCTTAAAAACGTGGAATGTTTTTAACATAAGCTCATGCCCGAGAAAAATGAATTTCTCGTTTTTAGGATAAGTCATCATCGGGATGAACTTTCCTGTCTTTGGAGATCGAGTTACAGTCTGTAATGTGACTGTAAGTCCTTGTGCAAGCTTTAACCATGGATCCCCTGAGATACTAGTTTCTCTGATATCTGCTTCTTCAGCAACCAAACTCTGAGAGTGTCCTTAGTTGAACGGTATACAATGATTGGACCGCTTCGTTCTTTTGGAACATCAACTTTGGTACCTGCATTCTCATTAGGAGTTTGTATACTTTTGCATGGGTTAGAGATATCTATTTTAGAAGCACGTGAGGGTTCACGGTTTTCTTTTCTTGTGTCAGAGGTGGCCTGAGGGGATGATTCACTTGTCTTAGTTGGCAATCGTTTCCTTTTATAGAAAATCTTAAGTTCAGGCTTAAGTGATGTATCATCCTTTGCAATTTCCTCCCTAGTAGTCTTTGTAGAATCGGAGACTATCCTAGTTAAAGGGCACTCGTTTCCTACAAGAGTGAAAGTTCTACCAGTGGGGTGCCACATTTTGCCAACGGGTTTGATTTTAGCAACCCACTGGGATTTAAGTCTAGCACGGGAGTTCACCTCATTAAGCAATTTTTTGATGCAGGAGTCATGATTTGCCGTAAAGACACATTTTCTACATGTTTTACAAGTAGCATATTTAATGTCCGAGTAATTCCTAGATGATTGATCGATGCTCCTAGAAGACGCCATGCTACGGTTAGCAGTGTTGGGTAATCTTGACGGCATCTGACTAGGTTGGACATTGCTATCTCTTACATGTGTCTTTTGAATAGCTTCCCTTAGACCAGATTTATGGCCAACGTCATTTGAACTAGTTCTAGACGTGGTCATTGAACTATGCTTAGAGAAACTAGGGGCAATCATGTGATGAGGTCTTGCTAAAACTGATTTAGTCACATTAGGCCTAGTTGGTGGAGTGACTGTTCTAGAAATATGACCCAAATCAACTTGGGAGGCAAACCGCGGTCTCGAGGATTGTGGTCGCTCGGATCTAAATGCAGTAGGTTGTCTGACAATCGGTTGTCTGACGAACTGATTTGTAGGCGGTTTCCCCAAGATTGATGGTTTTTCAAGCTTAGTGTCCACACTAGGTCCTCTAGTTTTCCTTAACTCGTTTTTCAACGCAGCTATAGCAAAAACCATTTCCTGTACTTGGGCTTTTAAAGTCTCATTCTCTTTGACCAAGTTATCTTGGGATGCCAACTTAGATTCAAGCAGTTGAATTTGTTTCAAAAAATTATCCTTTTCGGCTTTAGAATCTAGAACTGTTTGATCCAATTTTCTTTCAAGAACAACGTTTGACTTTTCAAGTTTTTCAAAGTATGTTTCAAATTTGTCCGTTTTCTTAGAAAATTCAAGTTTGGCATCCTCAAGATCTTTTGATTGCCGAGCTACGATCGTTTCGAGCTCTTTAATCTTGGAATTAGAATCAGTTAACGAGGCAGTTATAAAGCATTTATCATGATGTTTAGCATTCTGAACAATCTCTCCCCCATTATGACTTACATCGGATGAATCAGAAGTGGTATTGCTATCACTCTTTTCCATCCCATGTTTGTCATAATTAGGTTCAGAATGCTCAATATGCGGTATGTCATCAGCATATACATCATAAACAACATTACATTATACCATGTTTGCAGGCGCTTCGTCATAATCGGGTAAGGTGTCAGCAAAAAAGATCTCGTGAACAGTCCCTGACGTGCCACTGGTATCATGTTGTCCTCCTGATTCCGTGCTCTTGGCATCGATAGGCTCCAAGTTTTCAACCGTATGACCAGTTTCCTCTTGCATCGAAGAGTCTTGCACTCCATTATCATACCCTTGCTGAAGTCGAGATATTTCATAAATCGAAGACGAGACCGATGACATGAGTTTCAAAATTGTATCACAGAAAACTCGAAGCTCGGTATGTGTATCTCGAAGAAACGATTGGCAAATCACTGAACTTGCAGACTTGATGATATTGAATTGGAGGAAAGGCGTGAGTTGTATCACAAGAGCCTTATAAGCAATTGACGATGCAGAGTGATTAAAGTTGTCACGGTTGAGTTGTTCGGCGAGTTCGGTCAAAGTGGTGAACGTTGAGTCCATGAATATATGACGATCTTGACCAAAGATTGTCACAAATTCGCTCCCTCCTTGAATCCTCGAAAGAGTGACCAGATGAGACTGAAGCATTTGAAATGAATTTATACCACTTTCTCTAGCTTTGTCGTGCATTCGATGCAAGTCTCCCTCTTTAAGTGTCGAGTCCATTGAAAATCGAGGAAACATGATGTGGATGTTGTAGTTTTCAGGATTTTACAATTTGATTCGGCTCAAAAGATGTTGTCGGCTCAAACAATTATGAATTAAACCCGATAAAAAAAATCCGTAGTCGCTAAAAAATAAATCCCGTCACGTTGACTCGTCACTTTTGACTTTACAACCGGCCACAATAACTTTTAACCCGGCAAATGTTTTTCCACATTAACTTTTAAAAATACCCGCCTCGACACGATTTGCCAAAAATTAATAAACAAAATATACGAAACTAAAAATATAAAAGAGACAAAAAGACAAAAATTTAATTTAACTAAAAATAAGTAAAAAATAAAATGTGATGTTTTAAGATAAAATGTGATATTTAAAAAAAAAAATAAAATCTAATAAAATTAGAAGACTAAAAATGACTTGAAAAAAGAGACATATCCACCAAACACGTGTTATCAACCCACCATTCTTGTTATCTCCGCTTAAATTAAATAAATATCCGTCCCCTAGTTTTATCCGCCCCACAAAAATAAAACACGCTTGAATCTGTTCCCACAAAACCTCTTGTTATCTGTTCCCAAACTAAAACACGCTTGAGTCTCTCTCTCTCTCCTCACAAATACAGTAACCAAAAACGCAGCCTCCTTCTTCTTGAAATCAATCACAAAACCTAATCTATATTTCTCTCAATAAACAACAGCCAAAACAGAACTCAAAATCAAAGCTAAGCTTAAACCAAACATTGGTTAATCCTAATCCGTCTCTTTTTCTTTGATACACAAAGCAACCAGCAACCATTCACACCTTCTATATCAAATCCACAAGAATAAACCTGATTATTTATTCAGATAACACGAACCCCAAAGGAAGACATGCATCGAGTTCATCTTCAAGATCTTAAAAGATAAGGTCTCGGGTAGGTTTTTCTTTTAATGTTTTTGTTGAGTCCCTCTCTCTTCTGTAGAGTCCTTCTGTCGGGTGTCTTGATTGATTGAGTGTCGAGTGTATTGTGAGGGAATAAGGTGATGGTCGAGAGTCGAGTGTTGGGTCTGTTTTGTCGAGGTAAGGGTGTGATGGGTGTCGAGTGTTTTGGTGAGGGGAGGGTGTGAGAGGGTGTGGATTTGAAAGGGATTTGAGAGTCTTGGTTTTTTTTTGGTTTAAAGGTGAGAGGATGGTTTTTGTTGTTGATGGAGTGGTGTCTGTTTGTTTGTCGAGGGAGAGTGAGGGGTGTCCGAGAGAGAGTGTGAGTGTTAGGATTCTGTTCAGTCGTTTATGACGTTTGAGACAACTTTTCAAACTGAAACAAAGTGAATTTTGGGTG
Organism: Glebionis coronaria; assembly: GCA_025667525.1. Classification (NCBI taxonomy): domain Eukaryota; kingdom Viridiplantae; phylum Streptophyta; class Magnoliopsida; order Asterales; family Asteraceae; genus Glebionis; species Glebionis coronaria. The sequence goes on from CM046877.1 coordinate 407,894,642, forward strand.
AGTTTATGATGTCGAGAGGTCTGATGTGAATGTCTGGATGAGGTGTCGAGGTGTCTCGGGTCAAGGTTGTGATTTGTTGGGTTGGCCGTTATGTTTGAAATGGTTGCTTCGTTCGGAAGAGTTCTTCGTTCGGAAGAGTTCCGAATCGGAAGAGTTCCGAATCGGAAGAGTTCCGAATCGGAAGAGTTCCGAATCGGAAGAGTTTGATTCGGAAGATTTTGATTCGGAAGATTTTGATTCGGAAGATTTTGATTCGGAAGATTTTGATTCGGAAGATTTCGAATCGGAAGATTTCGTTCGGAAGTTTCTTCGTCCGGAACTTTTTCGTCCGGAACTATGAGTTTGATTCGGAACTTCTCGATTCAGAACTTTTCAGTTCGCCCGGAACTGGACAAAAACTGACAGACTGACTGACTGAAACTCAAGACCAAAAAAAAAAACCTTGATAATGAAAAACCTTGATAAGGAAGGACTGAAGGACTGGTATTGGACAAAAAAAACTCGAGACCCAATAGATTAAAAAATAAAGAAAAATAATGATTATATAATAAAAAAAATAAAGACAACTGGACAGACTCGAAACCCAGATATAATAAAAAAATTATATATAAAAACTGGTATATAAAAAAATATAATTTAAAATGATTATATAAAAAAAAAACTGATTATAAAAACTAAAAAAAACTAATAAAAACAAAAATTAAAGTGGAAATTGATAAAAAATAAAATAAAAAGGATAAAATTAAATGTTCAATTTAAGGAACTCAAACAAAAAAGCAATCAAAATAGAAGGATTTAAACAAAAAAAATACAAAATTAAAAAGAGAAAAACACAAACTTTTATAAAAACACCAACTTTTTAAGATTTGATAATAAAATTTTTGATTTTTATATAAAAATTTGTGATTTTTATCTAAAAAGGTAAGTAAATCTAAAGATTTGACATGATTTAACACATAAAAACACAAACTTTTTATAAAAAATACAAACTTTTTAAAATTTAAGCATGATTAAATCAAAACCCACCAAAATCAAAAAGAAAATAAAAGCTAGAATAAACCAATCAAACCTTGGCTCTTGATACCAATTGAAGGTCTACGAGATTATTGGCCTATTCTACATGATGGATTTGATGGAATTAGATGGTTGATTAATTGATAAACATAAAGAAGATGAGATGAAAGAGATGAAGGAGTAGAGAGAGAAAGGAGAGAAGGAAGAAAGTTAGAGAGAGAAAGTGAAAATGGAATAATGATTAAGTGTGAATGACAATCAACAACCCCTCCTAACATGCTAGGAGGGGATATATATAGCCCACCCTACATGTGGGCTATATGGACTATACACTAATTAAATAGATCACGAGCCCATTACATAATTATCGTTGGAGCGACCGATCCTTCATAAATACGTAAAAACGTATTTCTAACAATTCCATAAGCTTATTTCCTTAGCTTTTCACTCGATTTTGCACTATTTTCGGAAAGGGCAAAGCCCTTTTCCGATTGAGTATTCCGACCAGGCTATCCCTTCTTTCCGATCATATGATCGGAAAAGGGTTTCGAGTTTCCGATTGAGCCTCTTAACATTCCTACAGTAGCACACCTTGATATTCCGATTGGAAGTTTCTGCATGTATTCCGATTTGAGCAAGTTTCATATTCTGATTACTGTTGGTTATTGATATTCCGATTGGTAGGTTTTGCGAGTATTCTGATTGAGCAAGTTTCATATTCCGATTATTGTTGGTTATTGATATTCCGATTGGTTTTGCGAGTATTCCGATTGAGCAAGTTTTAATATTCCGATTGCTTCATTTCGCCCAACATTCCGATCAGCATCATTTTTTTGGTTATTCCGATTGTTCTTTTGTTCACATTTCGATCACTCAGATCGGAATACATTCCGATTGAATGCTTTTTCCCCTTATTCCGATTTAGCCTATTTGCTTTATTACGTTCTTACTTTCTTTTAGTAGTTCCCAATTAAGTTCTTATTTTTCACAAAGTTTTTCCAAGTGTTAGTTTTTATTAAATGTCCAATTATTTTTCTAATATAATCTTTAAGTTCTCAAACATTTATTTTTAAACTCGTCTTTTCACAATTAATCATTTAAATCTTTAATTTTACTCTTCGATACTTAATTAATTGTTAATTAGTTTAAAATAGATAAACAAACCAACCACCTTTTTGTTAACCAAGAACAAATCATTCCACTTAAAGCCGAGATCAATTCGAGAGGATATCGAGAGAACTTAATCATGAACCCATTGAAAATCATAATATCACCACCCTAGCCATAAAAGGGTCTCCCCTTCTTCCACTGAGGACTCTGATTCCTCTGATTATGACAGAAAGCACCACAGTACACCCAAAAGACCAAGGATACAAGGTGAAGATCAATGGACCTTGCCATGGCGTTGAGATAAAGGAAGCGCATTTTCAGAGCTCATAACGACTTTCAGGGATAACAAAAAAATACGCATGCCGTCCAATGTCAAGACCTACGACGGTACGACGGATCCAGATGATCACCTAAAAGTGTTCGAATCTCAAGCAGGGATAGAACAGTGGCCAGAAGCTGTGTGGTGTCATATGTTCAACTCAACTCTCATCGGGAACGCTCAGACATGGTTCAACCGCCTCCCGCGTAGGAGCGTTCATGGGTTCGAAGAACTTCGGAGAGCGTTCCGAAGAAACTATGTGCAGCAGAAGAAGTACGAAAAAAGCCCAGTTTCACTCGCGAGAGTGAAGCAGAGGCACAACGAAAGCCTCAAAGACTTCATGGAGCGCTTCAAATCTGAATGCAACCAGATTAAGGATTTCCCGGAGATTCTCAATATTTCTGGATTCCTCGCAGGCATCACAAATCCGGACCTAATTAAAAAGTTGAACGACAGAACTCCGACAACATTCGACGGGGTAATGAAAAAGGTCCGAGCGTTCATCTAAGGAAAAACCGCAGCAGCAGATAGCAGGCAGATAGCATCAGGCTACAAGTACCAAGACAGGCCCAAGAAACAATCATATGGGCAAAACATCAGTCGCACGTCGGACTTCCAGGGAGCGGCAAAGCAAGGGCGCAACAACAACAACAACAACAGCAAGTTCACCCCGCTGCAAAAAACCTCCAGGGAGATATTCCTATCATAAGGAGCAAGTTTTCCAAAGCCTAGCCCAATGATGGGACTAGCAGATAAACGGGATACCACAAAACATTGTGAATACCATGATGATAAAGGGCATGCTACTGATGAGTGCATTCAATTGAAAAGGCACATTGAGAGCCTGGTCAAAGCAGGAAAGCTGAACCACCTGATAAGAGACTGGAGAAAGAACTCGGATACGAAAAAGGGGGAAGCGAAGAAACAAAAAGATAAACCCATAACCATATTGATGTGTGGGAAAATGTCGGTGTATTTTAATTAAGTACGTTATAGAGCAAATTTAGGGAATTACCTTTAGGAAAAGGTAATAATCCATAAATAAGCTAAAGACGAATTCAATTAACACGAGAGTGATCCCGGTTCGTTGTACACAAGGACCTTATGAATTTGAGACGTTCGTTTTGAATTGGACAATTGCTTTGAATTTGGTTTCGGTTTTTATCTAAATTAATTCTACCAATTTTTAAATCTAAAGTGCATGAATCGTACCCTAAAATTAGATCTAAAAGACAATTATTTAAATCTAAATTAAATTTAAACTTAACTTTTACTATTTATCTTTTAAATGAAACAATTTGTCTAACAAAATTATTTTTAAACTAATTTAATTAAAAACACTTTTAAAACTATTTAAAACTATAAACTAAATTAATCTAATTAAAAAAAATTACTTTTAATTTAACAAAATTTTTTAGATCTAAACTTATTTAAATCAAAATTAATTAAAACTAAATTTTGTGAAAACAAAATCTAAAACAATTTAAATTCCTAAAAAGTAATAAAATATTTTTATTTTTATTTTTCATTTTTATTTTTTTTATATATTATTTATTTTGAAATTAAATTTAATCTATATTATAATAAAACTATTTTAATTAAGTTCCTAAAGTTATAAAAAAAATAATGTAGACGTTTTATACTTAACAAAACTAGACAGATTACTAGTGCATTTAAAAATTCAAACTTTAAACTTAATACAAAAGAGCCTATAGCTCAGGTGGTAAGTTGTGTGGCTATTGTCCGTGAGGTCACGGGTTCGAGTCCCACAAGGGACTTTTTGTGATAAAATTATTTTGGACAGATTTTTGTTATAACACCCCTCCAAACAGTTCGTTTGGACAAGTTAATATATCAGTAAAGTAAAACAACTTAAATAATATCAAACATATGAAAATATATAAATCATCTAACAAAATTAATCTACCAAATCTTAAAAACAAAACAAGTTCAATCTTAAAAAAATGCAGACAAAAAGCAAATACAATAAGTTTCTAAATCAGCAGACTTAATATAACTACTCAGATAAATGAAATCTTAATCAGCAACTTAGCACTAATCAATATATATATCAAAACCAGACGTTACAAACTATCAGCAAATTTCATGATCTTAAAATTAGAAGGTATCTTAAACAGATTCATGCTAAAAATGAAACTTCTTAACAATCTCATAAAGCATTTCAAATCAGCTTAGCTATTAACAAAAACAGAAGACTATCAACTAGCAGATCAAACTAAACAATCAGCAAACACCATTTTAGCAGCTATATTCCACAAATAATCAAGTAAACAGGATAATTCGTATCATTTATAAAAAACAGCTTAAACCTTGAGATAACTCATTAAACAATAACAACAATTAATTTTAAACTATTTTAGATAGACTAAATAACCAAACAGATGTAAAAAGAAATAACCAGACAAACAAGAATCAGTATATCCAATGCTCAACAAAAATTAAACTTAAACTAAAAATTAATAAAAATAATTAGATTAACCTTTTTTATGTTGAACCTTTGATGAAGAAGAATGCGCTGAGCATTCTTTCAACCGAATCAAAACCCACATCTCTCGTCACCATTCTCGAACCAAGTTCTCAACGAACCAACCATCATGGCTCGAATCAGAATCAACAATCGAACCAAAAACTTTAATCTATCCATGGGGATAAGATTTGTTCCCAAATCTCACTTATATTATTTAATTAAAGCTATTAAATAAGCTTAATCAAATAATATTTTATATTATAATATCAAAGTAGAATAATAAGGAAAAACTGCAATCAATTTTCATAGTAAAGTAAACTCAAGAAAATATTGAACTCGAAATCACTTTTATTATCATATAAAAATTATTACAATACTTATAAAAAGAAAATTACATTATCCTATCTAAATTGGAATTATAAAAATAAAGTAAAAATTGGGATGAACAATTACAATATTTTGTGGGTTTTTATAGGCAAACCCCAAGCCCTCTTGAGGCGAGTTTGTTGAGCAGAAAATCAATCTTGGCCTTTGATTCTTCGTCTCTCTTTCTCTTTCTTGATCGAATGGTTGAAAAGATGCCTCTCTCCCTTGGATCGTCAACGTGGCAGGGTTTTGTGCTAGTTGTGCTTGTTTGCAGGTGATGTGGCTCTTTCTCATTGGACAGTTGATTGGTGGTGATGAAATCTACCAATCAAAAGAAAGGGGGTGACAAGGTGAGATGCCACGTGGCCTTGATAGCTCCATCTTCTACATCCGAATTAGTAGGGAATTATTAACATGCGCGTGGGTTTCACTTGCCATAGATATGAAAAGCCCTAATTCTAATTTAGGGTTTGTGGGTGGGTGGTATTTTGTTTGTCTGCATTTATTTTCTGAGTTGTAACGAAGGAGAAATAATCAAAAGTGAATGAAGTGGAAAGTATTTATTCACTTTCCACCGTCTATCATTTTACCCTAATGGGCTTGTCCCATTTCTTGCTCACGTCTTATAAATTCAATATTGGGCCTTGGACCCAATAGATTACTCCCACCGTTTAATAAAGTTACATGGGCCTTGAGTTATAAAACTCCATCCGTCCCAATTAAACTGTTTTGGGCTATTGTTTGGGCTTTGGTAAAAAGTAAATAGATTTTATCTACTATTGGGCTTTCAGGCCGAATAAGAAATTGTGGGACCCACAAAGCCCAATTAACTTTTATAAAATTAAATCCTCGAATAAACGACTTAATTTTTGGTTTTCTTGATAATTCTTCAAATCTCGTGTCGTTTTTACCGGTTTTCGTGATCTCGGGTACCTACACACATGAAACAACAAACATGCATATACAATACAAAATCCATATGTTTTATGCAATTTAAGCTTGTTTATTGATATAAATGATATGAGTAAATTCACTCATATCAAACTCCCCCTTGCTAAGCAATTGCGGTGTCCTCACGCAATGATATAATAAAGCTACTAACTACACTTTTATTCAACTTTTGACACTTTATTTTGCTAAGACATAATGTAATGCTTTCATTATTTGAAAAATAACTTTTAGGATCATAAAACTTAAATAGATTCATCGTCCTCGACTTTTCACTTTTCCAAGTTAAGTTTAAAAACAAGATCATTGTCAATTATAAGTCCCAATGTTAAGACCACTTATACAAGTAATTTGTGTTTAACTCAATCTCCTTTTATTCCTAATTGTATCTCTATATTTTAATTTTTGTCATTCACCCTAAGGCTCATTTGACTTATTTGATAACTATTAGTCCAAAAATGAAGGCAAAAACGGTGTAAACCTAACACTCAAAACCTAACCTCGACTTCAAAAACCGTTGTCACTAAAGAAAGCTCACATCAAGGATAACTTAACACGATTTTAGGGATAAATTCCCGGATCCGAAATTTGGCTAGTAGGTCTACTTAAAGCAACAATAAATACTCCAAAGTCAATTTTGACTTTATTAATGGAGTTAGAAACAATTACATCATACACCTTGAGGCTATTTAAGATGTAAAAGTGCTCCTTATCTATAATCTACACCCGAAGGCTCCTTGGACATAAACAAGGGAATTGACATTCACCATCCCACCTTAAGGCTCATGATGATGAAATAATTTTATTAAACACGTCACCAAGACATACACCCTAAGTCTCTCATGACAAGGTAAGTGCTACATGACTCCCACCCGAAGGCTCATAGAGAACATGTTTTTATTTATTATTATTATTATTATGATATATATAGTAAGCCAAATTTCCGCAATCCCATGATCAAAAGTCCATGACGCTGACACCCTTAATGTGTTCTCACTTTAATTACAAGGGAAGAAAAAGAAGGAGTTACGAGTTAAGATATTAAGCCTAAACCGCCAAAAACTTCATTTATTAAGCAATTTATTATTCAAGCGTGAAAAATAAATACGAGGAGATAGAATAAAACACAAAAATACTTATAGAAGGAAGAATTAACCTCAAAAACTTATGACTAAACTTTATCATCTCTTGTTCTCTAATACACGGATTTTGCCAAGTATAAAAATTTGTTCGTCTCGATTCAATTCGAATTGACTACTGGTTAAATGTGCGACTCAGTCGTCTTTTGGTGAAAAAGAAATATTTCTGTCGTTGTTGTAAAATAAAATTGCAAAACTTTAAAGTAAAAGGCAAGGTAAATAAAGTTATAAATGATTAAAAAGTAAATGATGAGAAATTAAAACGATTGACAAATAATAAAGAAACGATATTAAAAACAAATATGAAAACGAAACAATTAATAAAAATAAAACTAAACAAAGAAATTAACTTTTGACTTAAAAATAAAGTTTACTTAATGAAAAAGGAGAGAATAAAACTAAGATTGTATTTTAAAGCTAAACGAGGCAAAACCTAAAGCGGGTACTAAATAAAAGATAAAACTTGAAATTTACGAAAAAATATTAATTTTAAAATTAGACGAAAAATATAACTAAAAATACGTAATTTTCAGAAATAAAATCGGAACAACTTTCAGATTAAACTAAACGATTGGGGAACAAGAAACAAGCTAGCAGACAGCTAGCTCAAGCTACCAAGCAGGTAGCTGGATTTTTGGCGGGAATATAATAAGCTGCCAAGCAGGCATGTCATTCTATAATACTCGTTCGGAAAATCTGTTTGTTCGGAATATTTATTTCGTTCGGTATTTTTTTTGCTTTGTTCGGTATATTCTTGTTGGTTCGGTATTTTTGGTCTGGTTCGTGAAAAATGTTTTGTTCGGTAATACTTTTTTTTAAACCTTCGTTCGGAATAATTTGGAAAAGGCTTGGTTCGGGAAAAATTAACTGGTTCGGTATTTTCACTTGGTTCGGGAAAAATGGTTTGGTCGGGAAAAATGCTCATTCGGAAAAATTGCTTGGTTCGGGAAAATAGCTTCGTTTGGGAAAAACTGGAAAAACTAAACAGTGGACAAAACAAGGCAATAAGGAACACGAATTTAACCAAAATCAATCTATAAAATTAAACTAAACTAACCACTAATAATCAACTAACAACAATTAACCAAACCAAATCAATAAAACTAACAATTAAAGCTAAACTAATCAAAACCCACTTAATAAAATAAAACTTAAATCAACCAAAAACAATAAAACTAAAAACAATAAATCACTAATTAAGATCTACCAAGCATTAAAACATCTAAATCAACAAACTTTATGGAATCAAAATCAATAAAACTATAAAACCCACTAGATTAATCAACCAAAAACTCAAGAACACAACCAAATCAAATAAAACAAGAAATGAAGGATGAGATTAAAAATAAAACTTGATTAAAATATAAAGATTCAACAACAATTAAAAGTAAAAATTAAAGGACTTACAAATTTAAGGTGCAAGACAAGGAATTTAAATTGACAAGAAAATAAATGACATGAAAATTAAATTGGAAGAACTATTTTGTCAAGATAGCCAACAAAAAATAAAATGAGATGAAGTCTAGTATATATAGGGGAAGTGGTAGGTGGTTTGGTGGACTTGTCTTCTTTCTTTTCTTTTCTTTCGTCTCGTCTCTAAATTAAATTGAGGTCTCGACTTTGGCTCGGGATTTGTCGATAAAAATCTTGAACTCGTCTTAATATTTCTTCATTTATTAGACTTGGGTTCTTCGACTTGTAAATATTCCGTCTTTGGTCCCTTTCTACAATAAATCTTCAAAATAGGCCCATTGACTTCCAATCTTTTGCACTCTTGATCTTTTGACTTCGTCTTTTGTCTTTTTCTTCGATAAAAGCCCGTAAAAGCCCGTGTTTTCTTCCCTTTTCACATTTTGATCCTAAATCACAACAAAAACACAAACCACGCATAATTCCGACATTTACAACATAAAATACACGTTTTAGCTTGGTTATTATTATAATTAAGTGGTAAAAGGATAAGTGTTTTCACACTTATTAAATCCCTACACTTGACCATTGTAGTGTCCTCATGCAATGCATTAATTACAAAGCAAGATTACATTTTCCATCATAATCAATCCACCTTGGCCTTTATTAAACACAAGACAAGTAAAAAGAACAAAGACTTACCTTAGGGTTTTGGAATGTCATGAATGTTTATCACCCTCAAGTTTCACGTTCCCCAAACCAAGCTTAAAAATGAGATCATTGTTATTATAAGTTAGCAAACTATCACAAACTCATGTGGGCCAATTATTTACTTAGACTCCCTTATTCCTAGGTGTATCTCTTATATTTTATGATTGTCTTGAATGATCACGAGGATGCATTGTTGACTTATTTCGATAGTTATTTAGGCTGAAAATAAAGTAGGACGATTTAATCAATATTTAGTTAAAGGACAAAATCTTTTAAAACTGCTTCCCAGGACCTCATAAAATTCATATCTTGGCATAACTCGCTTCACGATTTGAGACCTTTCTCGGACCGATATTTGGCAGCGACTTCATACTTCAAATCTTGAGAGACGTTCATGAAATAATGGTCTTCTCTTCATAAAGGGAATTTCATCACTTGAACTTTTTGAGAGATTCTTCATATTTGGACCACGACTTCTTTATTTTCTCCAATCTTTATTTGGGATTTTGATATACAACGATCCGCCTCCTTTTAGGACTTGGATCTATCTATCCTCATACCTTGTTAGGGCCTTTTTGGATAGACTTCTCCATGATCTTTAGGGGAGTATTTGCTTTTCGTCGTGTGTCTCGATCCTTCATATTGATTTTTGATAAATGATTCTTCAAATCACTTGGGATCTTTAGCAACAAAATGTAGCCCTCATGTGTTGTTAGGACCTTTTCGGACTCACTTATCTTCGCATCCCGCTTCAATAAGTTATGCCTTGGCTATGAACTCTAATCAATACCGAGCAACTTTTAAACGATCTTGTTCTAGAAGCTAAGTAACTTTTTAAATCATACAAACTTACTTATTGCAATTAAATTTATTAACAAGCGATGGGAGAAAAAGCTTATAATTAACTCACATAAATTCATGAATGAATACCAAACTTATAATTGACTCTATCATCTCTCGTTCTCCACAATTTAAAATCTCAAGGAATGATACTCGTGGATGCTTAGCGAATTAAATCACAGTTTTGGGTTTTCGAGTTGTCTTTCGGATCTTGCATCTTCTTAGACTTTTTCAAGTTTAGATATTGCGATTTAAAGTTCCCTTGATAACCGACTCTCTGGGATCAATTATAGGAACTTGCGAAAAGTTCTTGTTCTTAACCCGTAAGAGTTACGACTTTCGCGTTTTAAAGTTCCCTATATAAAAGCTTAGCAAAACTTGACTGAAACACGTTAAGGATACAAGCTAGAGTAAACTTAGATAAGTAAACTCGAGTTGAGTCAAAAGATTCACAACGATAAAAAATTAAAACCAATTTATTAAAATTTTATTCTAGCAAAGAAAGAAAATACCAATAACAAAGGTAAATACAACTAGGCCAAAATAGATCAAAATTTTTGAAAAATGTCGAAAAATCAATTTTCCGGTTAAAATGAGGACAAATACAAGGAAAAACCCACTTAACTTCGATAGAAGTCCCCCTACACTTAATATAAACATTGTCCTCAATGTTTAAGCATGTGGGAGTAAACTCCCTTACACTTAGGACATTGTGCACGTTGTTTAAATCTTGCTAAGGAAGAGACCACTAACATGATTCCTATTTTAATATTGGGAAATATAAAATAGTGAATCAAAAGAGTTTAGGATAGAACCGAGAAGACGGGTACACGGAATCACGGGTAGTCAAAAGTCATCAAGAGTGGATCTTTGAATGTTCCAATCCCTGCACATCATAAGAAAGAAACAACAAACACCTACGGGGCTCCCCCTACACTTATGATGAAAACAGATAAAGATAGATAGATAATCGGGTTGCCTCCCAAAAAGCGCTTGTTTTTGTTAGCCGAGTCATGAGCCTGACTCGTTCCCGAATTAAATGGTCCATGGGGAGGCCTCTAATGTAATACCGGGATCAAAGATCTTATCCTCGTTCCTAGAGGATAATAATAAAGGAGAGGCCGGATGATAAGTTTTGAATGGTAGAAAAGTCCTCTCAATATAAGAAAAGTAAGTGAAATCATGATCCACGGGAGGTGGGGTGGGGAAAGGAAGCAAATTGTTGTCCCCCCAAGAAATTTGATGGTCACTAGGCGGCAAAGCCGTAAAGTTGTCAATTTCACCTCCCGGCAAACGCACCAGGACTTCTATCGAAGTTAAGTGGGTTTTCCTTGTATTTGTCCTCATTTTAACCGGAAAATTGATTTTTCGACATTTTGGGCTATCAATGTCCTCAGTCCCTTCGTCAAAGAAAGGATTCACCTCACTAGATATGTAGGCGTCATCAAAATCAAATAAAGGGTTCGAATAAATCTTGAAAGTTTCCTTCGGAACGTCTTCATCGGATAGTGACTCGTCATCACTAGAAGTAAAATCATCATCTTGATCAAAAAGAGGATTCAAGAAAGCCAAAGAATCATCTCCCAAAGTGTTGGTAGAAGGAACATCATCAGAAGAAAGCACATCATATTCATCGTCACTGTCGGATGTCACCTCAGATTCACTTGGAATTGGGACAAGGTTATCAGCACTAGATTTTATGAATTCGTCGGATTCCTTTGCAGGAATTGTGCTAAGATCCTCATCTCCTAGGATGGATGAATACTTAGGCTCCAGAGCCGGCAAGTCGAGAGAAGGAATATAATTCTCATCGTTCCAAGAAATAGGACTCTCATCGTCATCATCATCATAATAATATAGAGGCACAAGAGGAGGAGTATAAGCACTAAGGTTAAATACTTGCTCTTGTTGATGATCCTCTTGACATTTTACGTTGTATTTATGGAAAGCTTCTTCGAGGTTTTGAAATTGAGTAACAAGAGTAGCCCATTGTTCTTGGGTACTCAACTGTTCGAAAGAAGGTTGATGATTGACGGTGTGATGTGGGGGCTCAACATTAGGAAAACCGGAATTATGGTACGGATGTGGCTCATGATAATTCATCGGCTGACAATAAGAAGTATCGTGAGGTCCCCCACAATTATTGTAACACGGGTATTGAGAAAAACCCGGTGCATTTGGCAGATAGCTAGGACCATTGTCGTAATTGTAACCCGGTTCTTGCTCGTCAAGAGACGGGCATCGAATAGGACACACAATACACCAATGAGAATCGCTGCGACAATATGCAAGGGGGAGGAATAGGTGGATTAGAAGAAAAGGATGAATTAGTGGAATTGCACGATGGAAAAAATCCAAAATGGGAAAATTGTGAATCGGAAACGGTTGGTAGATCTTTTCCGCATTGCTCGCAATAACAAAATTTACATAATTCGCCATCATATAATGGTCTCCTACACATCCCACATTGGACATAAGAACCCATGAAGAATTAAAAATAAGAGGGATGGAGAAAAGAATTAAACATAATAGAGGACAAAGAGGAATATTTTTTGATGCAAAACTTAGAAAAGATATGCATTTTATGATTTTAAATATTTTTTTTGGATTTTCAAAAGTTTTTATGCTTGAAAATAACGCTCCCAAGATAACGGATCCCAGAATACAATCTTTCTCACAAAAAACCGTTAATCTTCACGAAAAGAGCCGGCAGCGGCACCATTTAATACAAGGATTTTGCCAAGTATAAAAATTTGTTCGTCTCGATTCAATTCAAATTGACTACTGGTTAAATGTGCGACTCAGTCGTCTTTTGGTGAAAAAGAAATATTTTTGTCGTTGTTGTAAAATAAAATTACAAAACTTTAAAGTAAAAGGCAAGGTATAAAGCTATAAATGATTAAAAAGTAAATGACGAGAAATTAAAACGATTGACAAATAATAAAGAAACGATATTAAAAACAAATATGAAAACGAAAGAATTAATAAAAATAAAACTAAACGAAGAAATTAACTTTTGACTTAAAAATAAAGTTTACTTATTGAAAAAGGAGAGAATAAAACTAAGATTGTACTTTAAAGCTAAACGTGGCAAAACCTAAAGCGGGTACTAAATAAAAGATAAAACTTGAAATTTACGAAAAAATATTAATTTTAAAATTAGGCGAAAAATATAACTAAAAATACGTAACTTTCAGAAATAAAATCGGAACAACTTTCAGATTAAACTAAACGATTGCGGAACAAGAAACAAGCTAGCAGGCAGCTAGCTCAAGCGGTAGCTGGATTTTTGGCGGGAATATAATAAGCTGCCAAGCAGGCATGTCATTCTATAATACTCGTTCGGAAAATCTGTTCGTTCGGAATATTTATTTCGTTCGGTATTTTTTTGCTTTGTTCGGTATATTCTTGTTGGTTCGGTATTTTTGGTCTGGTTCGGGAAAAATGTTTTGTTCGGTAATTTTTTTTAACCTTCGTTCGGAATAATTTGGAAAAGGCTTGGTTCGGGAAAAATTAACTGGTTCGGTATTTTCACTTGGTTCGGGAAAAATGGTTTGGTCGGGAAAAATTGCTTATTCGGAAAAATTGCTTGGTTCGGGAAAATAGCTTCGTTCGGGAAAAACTGGAAAAACTAAACAGTGGACAAAACAAGGCAATAAGGAACACGAATTTAACCAAAATCAATCATAATCAATCTAAAAATTAAACTAAACTAACCACTAATAATCAACTAACAACAATTAATAAAACCAAATCAATAAAACTAAAAACAATAAATCACTAATTAAGATCTACCAAGCATTAAAACATCTAAATCAACAAACTCTATGGAATTAAAATCAATAAAACTATAAAACCCACTAGATTAATCAACCAAAAACTCAAGAACACAACCAAATCAAATAAAACAAGAAAGGAAGGATGAGATTAAAAATAAAACTTGATTAAAAGATAAAGATTCAACAACAATTAAAAGTAAAAATCAAAGGACTTACATATTTAAGGTGCAAGACAAGGAATTTAAATTGACAAGAAAATAAATGACATGAAAATTAAATTGGAAGAACTATTTTGTCAAGATAGCCAACAAAAAATAAAATGAGATGAAGTCTAGTATATATAGGGGAAGTGGTAGGTGGTTTGGTGGTCTTGTCTTTTTTCTTTTCCTTTCTTTCGTCTCGTCTTTAAATTAAATTGAGGTCTCGACTTTGGCTCGGGATTTGTCGATAAAAATCTTGAACTCGTCTTAATATTTCTTCATTTATTAGACTTGGGTTCTTCGACTTGTAAATCGTCCGTCTTTGGTCCCTTTCTACAATAAATCTTCAAAATAGGCCCATTGACTTCCAATCTTTTGCACTCTTGATCTTTTGACTTCGTCTTTTGTCTTTTTCTTCGATAAAAGCCCGTGAAAGCCCGTGTTTTCTTCCCTTTTCACATTTTGATCCTAAATCACAACAAAAACACAAACCACGCATAATTCCGACATGTACGACATAAAATACACGTTTTGGCTTGGTTATTATTATAATTAAGTGGTAAAAAGATAAGTGTTTTCACACTTATTATTCTCCATATTGTAAAATCTCAAAAATGCGAGACTAATGGACACTTAGCCTATTAAATCAATGTTTTGGGTTTTCAAGTCATCTATAGGATCTTGCATCTTCTTAGACTTTTTCAAGTTTTAGAATTTGCGTTTTAAAGTTCCCTTGATAAACGACTTACTAGGATCAATTATAGGAACTTGCAAAAAGTTCTCGTTCTTAAACCCGTATGTGTTAAGACTTTCGTGTTTTAAAGTCCCCTATATAAAAGTCTAGCAAAACTCGATTTAAACACGTTAAGGAAAAAGATAAGGTAAAAACCAAGTCGAGTCAAAAACTATTTTTATTTTCACCAACGGAAAGCCTACATTTGTGTCAAAAACACTTATTTTCTTTATTATAAAACACAAAATAACACTAAAAATTTAAATTTTTTATGAAAAATGAGAAAAACGATTACGTTTGGACACGACAAAAGCAATTGCAAGCGATTATATCGATTGACTCCCCCATGCTAAAACCAAACATTGTCCTTAATGTTTCCTAGCTCAAGAGTAACAGCCCCTTGCTAAAACCCTAAGAGTCTAATGCAAAATTTCTAACATGGTAAGAGCACGCAAATCTATAAGCCGTTTATTAATTATCCTTCAAGATAAAATGTTAGTCGATAAAAATCAAAGGATAGTGAGTGCCCCTTTTTGACAATCAAAGTATGGAAACTCGAGTGGACCGACAAAAACCGAAAACGAGAGTCTTCAATGATTAGGGTTATACCTAAGATTCACAACACAACAAAACACGAGCACGAGCTTGAAAAGATCAAGCCTTATTTAGAAAATAGATAGAAGATAGAATGTATGGGACTCCCCCACAAGGCACCTCATTTTTGTTAACCGAGTCATGAGCTCGACTCGATCCCGGCATTCATTGGTCCTTAGGGAAAGTTTGAAGATCCGGAACAACCTCCGTAGGTATGTCCCCTCCAAAGTAATGTTTCACACGATGATCATTCACCTTAAAGTTAGGCCCGTCTTTTTGAGCAAGCTCAACGGTGCCATAAGGGAAAACTTGTGAAATGGTGAATGGTCTGGACCAACGGGATTTAAGATTGCCCGAGAAAATATTAAGTCTAGAGTTAAATAAGAGGTCTTGATGTTTCCCAGGCAGCGACGCGCCAAACTTTTTGATGTGTGGGGAAATGTCGGTGTATTTTAATTAAGTACGTTATAGAGCATATTTAGGAAATTACCTTTAGGAAAAGGTAATAATCTATAAATAAGCTAAAGAAGAATTCAATTAAACATGAGAGTGATCCCGGTTCGTTGTGCACAAGGACCTTATGAATTTGAGACGTTCGTTTTGAATTGGACAATTGCTTTGAATTCGGTTTCGGTTTTTATCTAAATTAATTTTACCAATTTTTAAACCTAAAGTGCATGAATCGTACCCCAAAATTAGATCTAAAAGACAATTATTTAAATCTATATTAAATTTAAACTCAACTTTTACTATTAATCTTTTAAATGAAACAATTTGTCTAACAAAATTATATTTAAACTAATTTAATTAAAAACACTTTTAAAACTATTTAAAATTATAAACTAAATTAATCTAATTAAAAAAATTACTTTTAATTTAACAAAATTATTTAAATCTAAACTTATTTAAATCAAAATTAATTAAAACTAAATTTTTTGAAAACAAAATCTAAAACAATTTAAATTCCTAAAAAGTAATAAAATATTTTTATTTATTTTATTTTTTAATTTATATATTATTTATTTTAAAATTAAATTTAATCTATATTATAATAAAACTATTTTAATTAAATTTCTAAATTTATAAAAAAACAATGTAGACGTTTTATACTTAAGGAAACTAGACAGATTACTACTGCATTTAAAATTCAAAGTTTAAACTTAATACAAAAGAGCCTATAGCTCAGGTGGTAAGTTGTTTGGCTATTGTCCGTGAGGTCACGGGTTCGAGTCCCACAAGGGACTTTTTGTGATAAAATTATTTTGGACAGATTTTTGTTATAATACCCCTCCAAACAGTTCGCTTGGATAAGTTAATATATCAGTAAAGTAAAACAGCTTAAATAATATCAAACATATGCAAATATATAAATCAGCTAACAAAACTAATCTACCAAATCTTAAAAACAAAACAAGTTCAATCTTAAAAAAATGCAGACAAAAAGCAAATACAATAAGTTTCTAAATCAGCAGACTTAATATAACTACTCAGATAAATGAAATTTTAATCAGCAACTTAGCACTAATCAATATGTATCAAAACCAGACGTTACAAACTATCAGCAAACTTCATGATCTCAAAATTAGAACGTATCTTAAACAGATTCATGCTACAAATGAAACTTCTTAACAATCTAATAAAGCAGTTTCAAATCAGTTTAGCTATTAACAAAAACAGAAGACTATCAACTAGCTATCAAACTAAACAATCAGAAAATACCATCTTGGCAGCTATATTCCACAAATAATCAAGTAAACAGGATCATCCGAATCATTTAAAAAAAACAGCTTAAACCTTGAGATAACTCATTAAACAATAACAACAATTAATTTTAAACTATTTTAGATAGACTAAATAACCAAACAGATGCAAAAAGAAATAACCAGACAAACAAGAATCAGTATATCCAATACTCAGCGAAAATTAAACTTAAACTAAACGTTAATAAAAAAAAAATTAGATTAATCTTTTTTATGTTGAACCTTTGATGAAGAAGAATGCGCTGAGCATTCTTTCAACCGAATCAAAACCACCATCTCTCGTCACCATTCTCGAACCAAGTTCTCAACGAACCAACCATCATGGCTCGAATCAGAATCATCAATCGAACCAAAAACTTTAATCTATCCAGTGGGGATAAGATTTGTTCCCAAATCTCACTTATATTATTTAATTAAAGCTATTAAATAAGCTTAATCAAATAATATTTTATATTATAATATCAAACTAGAATAATAAGGAAAAACTGCAATCAATTTTCACAGTAAAGTAAACTCAAGAAAATATTGAACTCGAAATCACTTTCATTATCATATAAAAATTATTACAATACTTATAAAAAGAAAATTACATTATCCTATCTAAATTTGCATTATAACAATAAAGTAAAAAATAAGATGAACAATTACAATATTTTGGGGGTTTTTATAGGCAAACCCCAAGCCCTCTTGAGGTGAGTTTGTTGAGCAGAAAATCAATCTTGGCCTTTGATTCTTCATCTCTCTTTCTCTTTCTTGATCGAATGGCTGAAAAGATGCCTCTCTCCCTCGGATCGCCAGCGTGGCAGGGTTTTGTGCTAGTTGTGCTTGTTTGCAGGTGATGTGGCTCTTTCTCATTGGACAATTGATTGGTGGTAATGAAATCTACCAATCAAAAGAAAGGGGTGACAAGGTGAGATGCCACGTGGCCTTGATAGCTCCATCTTCTACATCGGAATAAGTAGGGAATTATTAACAGGCGCATGGGTTTCACTTGCCATAGATAAGGAAAGCCCCAATACTGATTTAGGGTTTGTGGGTGGGTGGTATTTTCTTTGTCTGCGTTTGTTTTCTAGGTTGTAACGAAGGAGAAATAACCAAAAGTGAATGAAGTGGAAAGTATTTATTCACTTTCCACCGTCTATCATTTTACCCTAATGGGCTTGTCCCATTTCTTGCTCACGTCTTATAAATTCAATATTGGGCCTTGGACCAAATAGATTACTCACACCGTTTAATAAAGTTACATGGGCCTTGAGTTATAAAACTCCATCCGTCCCAATTAAATTGTTTTGGGCTATTGTTTGGGCTTTGGTAAAAAGTAAATAGATTTTATCCACTATTGGGCTTTCAGGCCTAATAAGCAATTGTGGGACCTACAAAGCCCAATTAAATTTTATAAAATTAAATCCTCGAATAAACGAATTGATTTTTGGCTTTCTTGATAATTCTTCAAATCTCGTGTCGTTTTTACCGGTTTTCGTGATCTCGGGTACCTACACACATGAAACAACAAACATACATATACAATAACAAATCCATATGTTTTATGCAATTTAAGCTTGTTTATTGATATAAACGATATGAGTAAATTCACTCATATCAAACTCTCCCTTGCTAAGCAATTGCCGTGTCCTCACACAATGATAAAATAAAGCTACTAACTACACTTTTATTCAACTTTTGACACTTTATTTTACAAAGACATAATGTAATGCTTTCATTATTTGAAAAATAACTTTTAGGATCATAAAACTTAAATAGATTCATCGTCCTCGACTTTTCACTTTTCCAAGCTAAGTTTAAAAACAAGATCATTGTCAATTGTAAGTCCCAATATTAAGACCACTTATACAAGTAATTTGTGTTAAACTCAATCTCCTTTTATTCTTAATTGTATCTCTAGATTTTAAATTTTGTCATTCACCCTAAGGCTCATTTGACTTATTTGATAACTATTAGTCCAAAAATGAAGGCAAAAACGGTGTAAACCCAACACTCAAAACCTAACCTCGACTTATTTGATAAGTATAGAGTCAGGTCGCTGACAATTGAGATAGCCCTCGGGGACCACACTATAGAAGGCATGCGCGTCGATGGGGGGGTCTACAACGAACATATTGAACGAACATTGTTTCATGCGGCTGCCATGGGAAATAAGGAAGGAGCTGGAAGAGACAGGACAGATCCTTACAGGGTTTAGCGGTGATAAGACTCGACCACTAGGACACCTCTGCACACAGGTGACCATTGGAAACACAGAACACTCGATGATGGAGTGGATGGACTTCATGGTTGTGCGGTCTCAATCATCGTACAACGGGATAATTGGACAGTTGGCACTAAAGACATTGCGCGCAGTACCTTCCACAGCACATGGTATGTTCAAATTTCCAGTATAAGATGGAGTAGTTACCATCCGTAACATAGACACACTCGAAGGGGGTAATAGTACTTCTAGCACCAGCGCTAAAAGGAAGTACGTAGATAGGTGTCAACACGATATAGAGCCTAGCCCACAGATGAAAAGAAGGAGGCGTATCTCGGAAGAGTCCCAGGCGAAGAGCATATCCGTGCGCGAGGGTTCGCTGTCAGGGATCCTGTGGGTCCTCTTCTCGACAGGCTTCACAGGAAACGGAGGACCAGATGTAGGGTTCATCCTCATGAACCAGGGCGACATAAAAATCACGTACGCATTGCTGTTTGACTTCCCTACAACTAGCACGGAAGCGGATTTTGAAGCCCTCATAGCAGGTCTCCGATTGGCACTTAGAATGGGCATGAAGAGCCTAGTGGCTTACACATACAACCCTCTGGTAGAAAGTAGGTTCGACGGGTCATGCGAGCTACGAGGGCAGGTGCTAATCTAGTACACGGAAAAGATACGGGACATGACGGCACAATTCGCAGAATTTGCTGTACGAAGGGTTGTAGGAAAGAAGGGCGAGATCTCGGTGGACATGGACCAACTTTCAATTGTGGGACATGGATAAGCCTCCTAGTCACGTTGTAGTCATTTTATCTTGCACAAAAATGTGAGTGCGGAGATGGAGTCACCAATATGGATGACACCTATTAGAAAGTTTTTGTCACATAACAAGTTGCCAAGCAGTAGAAGGAAGGCTAGGAAAATACAGGTGAGAGCTAGGTATTTTAAATTTGTCAAAGGAGCATTGTACAGACAATCAGGCAACGGTCGGATGTTACAATGCTTAGCACCAGATCAAGCGCGGGCAGTGGTGGAAGCCGCACACAGAAAGAGTATGTCCTCGTGGCCCAGTAGCTGTGGTTGAGGAAGTCACTCTCTCAGGGTACTTTTGGCCATTTATACACAAGGATTCTCGTAAAAGAGTGGTGCGTTTTCAGAGATGCCAGGCGGACTCAAGACGTAGGACAAATTCTAACATGGTTACTGGCCCACTCTCAACCAAAGACGCAGTGGGAGGGGGACTACTTTCAAAGCTGGGGCGTACTCTTGGCTCCCTAGCAACATCAATTGGAAATATGGCGTGGCGCGCAGCAACACTGCTCCCATCCAAAGGTAACCACCAGCAACAACGCAGGGGAGCAGTCGTCCCCGCAACCGGGATAACTGCATGCATCATGCGGCAGCGGGATCGTATGGGCGTACTACCAGCAGCGCGAAGCACACAAGGCGCGGTGAGGCAAGAAAAGGACTCTCGCGGACTGGCATGAGTGTGCATGGCTATGTGGAGTCAGTATCCAGCTCTGCGAGAAGTGAGTTGAGAGGCAGCTAGAATTGTGGACGATATTCTCCCTGAGATATTGCATAATTAGCATGGACCATTCTCTTGGCTACTAATAGCCCCAATAAGGATCCATGTATTTTTTCTTTATTGTCGTTTTTTTAGGGTTTCATTTTTTGTTATTTATTTTGACATTAGCAAAAAGTATGAATAAAACGCTGCGGTTCCTAGCTAGCTCCACAGCCCAAATAACCTTTTTCTTTTCTATCTTTTATGCATAAGAGTGTTGTTTCTTTTCTGAAATATATATAAATTTGGCCTTCTGGTGTACATGTACAATAAACTTTTCTAGGTGAAATAAGAGGACTAAGTTTACCTTACCAATTAAACTTGTCGTGTAAGAGGGATGCACCCCCAGCGCGCCGGATCAGGTATCCTTTGTTAGGCAGCTTCCCACAAGACGTTGTGGTAGTGTAGCAGTCCGCATACCTTATGACGGATATGCACAAGACACAGTGTGCACGCCTTACAAACTTGTCATTCTCTATGACATTGCTTATGGTAGTAGTGGCAGGACCACACGTAATAACTTTCAACTCGCCCATAAGTTTGGAGTCACACTCCAATGAGTGTACTCATAAACAGGCGTTCTGTCTCACTTAGGCGTGAATACAGACACCTGGACACACGTATATAACAAGGAACGTAAGCATAGCGTAGGACGCTACGTATTGGCAAAAATACGGGTTGCCATAAATATTATACAAATTCCTTAATTTACAAAGTTATTGTGTGTAGTTAGTACAAGGCAAATAGTAAAGAAAGGTGCCCTCTATAGGAGGTCGTTCGCTGACAGCGACCTCTTCAACCTGCGGTGTGTCGGGTTCAATGATGTGGAGTGATGTAACCATGCCTCCTTCATACACTGCAGCACACGAGTCTGATACACATTGATGGAAGGCAGGCTAACTGGTACACCATCGGATCGACTAGGGTGTGCTAAACCGAAACCAATAGCGACACCTTTAGTTGAAGTCCGGTTCTTCTTCGCAACACGTCTCACGTGCTGTTTCAACTTGTTTTCTAGTGGAATGATTATTGGTGCACCAGAGATGTAGACAGGGACCTGCAGTTGAGAAATATCCGGTTTGGCCAGGGCATGGGGACCTTCTTCCGTTCTTTCTACGCGATGGCTTGCTAAGGTAAGGCCGGCCATGATCACACTTATAGGAAAATCTTGGTCTTTCTCAATGCGGTCTATGATGGGCAATGGGAGGTCTAGTCTATGGAATGCAACATCAAAGAGTTCTTGTGCGTACTTGGAGTAAATTTTGTAGAAACTAGAAGGGGGGGGGGGGGGGGGGGTTGAATAGTTTCTTAAATTTACTTGTTAAAGTTTGGTTTTAAAAATCCTTTTTCAAAAACTTAAGCTTGAGTATTTATGTGAAACCTTCTTATACACAATATGAACAAGGTATAGTGCAAGTAACTAATAATCACAAGTATAAAGTATAAAGAATGTAAAGAGATAAGGGAAGGAAAGATCAAACCAAATACCAAGGATTTATAGTGGTTCGGCAATGAAGCTCACTCCTTGTTCCTACTCCACCCCTCGAGTACTCCTTACTCGAGAGTTCACTAATCAACAAGCTCCTTAAGGTGGAGAAACCGTACACAATGTCGCTTAACCAATTTCCGACTCTAAGCTAAAAGTCGAGCCCTAATCTTAGCTAGGACCAATCTACACCAATATACTTTGAGGACTAAGTATTAACCCTAATACCTACACAACTTCCAAAAAGACACAACTACTTGGATCTTCACAACAATGACACAACAATGAATAAATAAGTTTGGATCTTCAATGGATCTTTGAGGTAGACAGAACACTTCAACAATGATAGTGTTCTTCTCTTTGCACTTTGAGAGGAAAAGATGGGAGGAGAAAGATTCACTTCTAAACAAGTAGTAATCAAACAAATGATCAAGGATTTGAGTGATTTAAGAAGTATGTAAGAATCTGAAAGTTTATGTGCAAAAGAGGTGGATTGAAAGTCTGAGAATGGTCCACTATTTATAAGACAAATGTCCAACGGCTATATCTGCCCGCGGTTCTTTATTGCAGCCCGCGGTTCCTTATCGATAAGGAACCGCCGTAGGCGCTAAGGAACCACCAGCGTAGAGTCTGCTCCCTTTTGTCTTTTAGTGGGTTGGATCGAATCTGGGGATTAAAATATCTTGAAAGGATATTCCAAACCAAGATAGAATATGCTATTTTCAAATTTCAAACTTTAAAATAATTAATTTAATAAAACATTTTCTTAAAAATAAAGTTTAATAATAAACTTTGTCACACTTAATAAAAAGTGAGTTTTAAGAAAAGATTAAATCCTTGATCACTTAATTAGTATAATTACTTGTTTGTTCATACCTTAAGTGATAATGGTTGAAATGAAAAATACTTGAACTCAAGAATTCGTTTTTCATTGTTTTCGTAAATGTTTGTTTTTACATATTGTCGTAATCAAAACAAAGCGAGACCAAAAAATGCAAGTAACATTTTTAGACATCATTGCATTAACAATCTCCCTTTTTTGATTCCGACAATCCATAAACTCAATCATCTAATAAAACAAGATTTTCGAAGACGAGTTTATCATTTCTCCCCCTTTGTCGAAGCAAAAAGGTTGCAAAAGTCTTTGAAGAAGAAAAGAACCAGACTTTGCAAATGCTAGCCCTTGGTGCTTACTCCTCCTTGCTTGGGGCACCAAGGAATCGAAATATGGTGACAAGTGATGAGATGGCATTTATACATGATCTCATCGTTCTTTTCGGGCTTTAAATGCATAAAAATGTCATAAAATACCATATATATGCTTGTGTTTGTTTACTTGTGTATTTTAGGTATGGATATCGTGAAAAAGACAAAAGATCACAAGATACAAGGAAAAACGGACACGAGAAACGAAGCCGTACAAAGAACCGGGCCCTAATCATGGAATTTTCATCAAAATACCCTTGAAGACTTGAAGACATAACAAGATTAATCCTCCAAGAATGAAGAAATGACACTTAAAACCCTTGTATATTGATAATTACAAGTTTGGTCCCTTAAGTTTGTCAAAATTACAAAAAGGTCCTTCAACTTTGAAGAAATGACAAGATTGGTCCCTCAACAAAATCAATTTGTCAATTATAGTCCCTCATGAAGAATAAGAGACATTTAAGACCTTTGAAGATCAACATTGTCCAAGATCAGCCCTTGAAATTACTCAAAATGGCAAAAATGGTCCTTTGAAACCTTTTTCCAAAAGATTGTGCCAAAAGTGTCAAGTGATGAAAGATATTAACAAAGGAAGTCACGTTTTAGGGCATAAAACTTTGTTTGCCAAAAACTTCAAAACATAAGGACCAAAAGTGCACAAGTTGAAAGATTCAAACTAAACTGGCGCCTAACACTTGTGTTTCCCCCAAAATCGGATCTAAACAAGTTACTGTACATCTTTTTACACACCCAGAATTTACCTCCACTTAACCTTGGGTAAAATTCAATTAAACCTGCACACACTTGATTCACACCCACCAAAACCCATCCCACTCCTAAAATCCCCAATCCCACGCGTGTGGACCCTACCCCCAATTCCCCTCTCAACCAATCACATCACACCTTGTCCTCCAAGGCATGTGACGTATCCCAAATCAATGGCTGATGTTTATTGCTTACTCACAACGCAAGAATAAACGTCCAGGATCAAAATATGACAACTCATACCTCAAAACCGTCAAGGGCATTTTAGAGATTTCTAGTGATTAGGGTTTTGTTTTAAGCCTTCTAGTATGTTCATTAGAGTAGTATAAAAGGAGGCATCAACCTGTGATGACCCCTTGTTCCAGTTTTAAAGCTTGCACATGTAATTCCTTTTTTATGAAATAAAAGTTTGGTTTTTGTTTTAAAACAAGTATAATTCCTTTTTAGGTTTATAAAAAGTTGTGTGTTGTGTATAAGCTTGATTCTGAGTTCCATTTTCAATTTGGTTAAGTAACTTTCATTTTCAAAGTTATTTAAAGGTTTTCTGAAATTTTAAGATTTTTGGTAAGAAATCTGTTTAAAGTTTGTGTGTTAAGAGGTAAGTGTTAATCAGTGAAATAGTGTTTTGGAAACGTGTTCTCAAGGATTAAAAAGGTTTTGGAAGAGTTTTAAAAAGATAGAAAAAGAAACAGATTATATATATATTTGCTTGTATTTTTCTTGTCTTCTTGATTCTTCTTAAAGCAGGTAGAGTGTTGTTGTTGATCACAGATCTGCACCAACCCGAGTTGGTAAGGAGGTGGATTTGCATCCACTAGGTCCTTGGATGTAAGGACCTTAGGTAATCTCCTTTTCCTTTTGAAAAATCTCAGAAAATAGAAGCTTATGTGATATTGTTTGATTTGGTGATCTTTGTGTGTTAGACTGTTGAAATTGAGTTGTTTTGAGTTAATATGCATGTTAGAAGATCATTGAATCAGTTTGAGTAAGCTTGTAAGGTTTTGGTTTGTTAAAAAGTGGAAAAGAATTTTTAAAAGGGTGTTTGGAAATAGGTTTAAGCAGGGTATTTAATCCTTGATTGAGTTTGAAAAGGTGTTAGAATACTTGTTATAGGTTAAGATAGGTTTCTAGTTAGTTGGTAAACAGATTTGGTCAAGTTTTGGAACAAGTTCAAGTGATAAAAGTAAAATAAGCATAGCTAAATCTGCATACCACTTTTCTGCTTGTTTTTATCAAATTTTTGTGCATGATCTTGGATTCCTGTTAGGAGTTAGGTTATGTGTGTTATTGAAGTTGCTTGTGGACCATTTGATGATTGTGTGTGCTGAAAATTAGACTTGGAATCTCATTTAGGTGCATTATATAGCATCCATAACCACCAGACCTTGTTATAAGTTACAGAAACTTGAAAACGTTTTTGTGTGCATTTGTTTGAGAATTTGGTGTGCTAGTTGCTTTGTTCCCTGCTTGTTTTGACTCCTTGTGCTTCAATAAGCACAAGGGTGTCCCCTCTTGTCCAAAATCACCACCAAACAATCTCAAAGCCAAGACCTCTTGGCTAAAATCCTTTGTGAAGAAAAGCAAAGAACACAAGCAACTGCTTGTGTTCATTATAAGAACTGCACACATTTTTGGTCCTTATTTTGGATTAATCTCAGTTAAAAAGTGAATTGGAGTTGGATTATAAGCTAATTAAGGTTACTGGTTGGTTAGAAAAAGAAAAAATAAAAAAGAAGACAAGTGCAAAAAGTCACCCGTAGCTGGACTCGAACCCCAGACCTCTCGCTGGAGGGTTAGGAGCTCTACCGCTAATCTAGGTGCTTTTTTACGTTAGTGTTTGTTTTCAAGAGTTATTTAATACGTTTTCTTTTGTTAGCTTATAAATAAAAGCCGTAGCTTAATCCCTTATTTTCAGCTTATTTGATAATCGTTTTTGCTTATTTTGATTTTTCCTAGGATCATATTAGTTATTAAGACTTTTCTAGCCAATTTTCAGATTTTTCCTTTTATTTAATTATTTTTTAGGATTTATTTATTAGACGTATTTTAAAAAATCAATAAAAAATAGAAAAAAGATTTTTAATTTTTAGGAAAAATAGTTTTTAGCTTTTTAATAAATATTTTGAGGTTTACATCTAATTTTGGTTTTATAAACTTTAATTTTTAATTTTATAATATTTTAAGGTTTTTAATAAACTTTAAAGATTTTTATAAAATTATTAAAAAGGTTTTAGGATCTCTAATTTGTGTTTTTCTCTTAGTTAGAATATTTAGGATTTTTGAGAATTTTTTAGAATTTATTTGAAAACTTTTTATTTTTAGGAATATTTTAATATTATTTTATTAATTAAAAATCAAAGTTTTATTTTTATTTCTTTTCCATTTTTCCTAGGTTCTTTATCATTAATTAGGACCTTTTCCATTTTTAGAATATTTTTATAGCTTTTAGATTTATTTTTATAATTATTTTAAGTTTAATTAGTTTTTAATTATTTTTAATCATTTTTAGAGTTTTAAAAATAGTTTTAATAGCTTTTAATTTTTAGAAAATTACTTTTTAGTCTTATAATAATATAAGTTAAGTATTTGTCCAATAAAATCATATTTTAGACATTTGAATTAGTTATATTTAATTTTAGGGCTTTAATTAGCATTTAAAATTAAATATTCAATTAATAAAAGGTTTTAAAATATCTTTGTTGGATTTTTATCTTTATTTATATTATTTTAGACTTCTTTTTAGTCTTTTTAATTATTGATTTTGTTTTTGGTCTTAGTATTAAATTTTTTAATTTGGGTAGTTTTTCACGACTTTACGTCTTTTACGTCGTAGTTTAATTTTAACGTAACCGTCTTTCATCTTCTCATCCCCATTCTTCTCAATATTAATCTCAAAGAAATACAAGTTAAAACACACACATATACCTCCTTGGGAAACGAACTTTCTCTTCTCTTTTAAGTGATTGGGTCATTTGTGCACGGTTTTCCTAAACCGTCGTACTTAATACTTACCGCTATTTACGCTCTTTTCCTAAAGAGTAGTAAAACTCTACAATCATTTTGGCGCCGCTGCCGGGGAGGTGTGTTGTGCTTTAATTTGGAAGCTTTTGTTTTTGATATTATCCATAATAAGTATTTGTGTTAAGTGGAACTCCCTTAACACGTATTATCGGTTTTCTTGGTTTTTCTTGTACAAATATTATTAATATATTGTATTAAGTATCACAATCAATATACAATATCTCCAAAAGTGTGAAAACACAACCTTAATTGGGATTTGATCTCCTAATTATTGTATTCGAATCTCAAACAAAAAGAAAAGGCAAAAATAGATAAATACTTTCGTGAAGCTCGATTTTGAAAAATACAAACTATAAGGTGGGTATAAGGCGGGTATTATAAAATATACCCTAAGGAAAAAGGCTCTTAAGTGCTTCGCGCCGCCTCGTTTCCCCGCTTGCTTGTGAGTATTTTGACATTGAAGGCTAATCGAGGGTTTTGCCGCCCAAAGTATTATTACGTATACTATATTTGCTTGGTTTTCTTTGTGATTAAACCCTCGTGAACAATTTGGTTTTCACCAAAGTTCTAAAGTCATTAGAAGACGTTCACTCCACGTGATCGTTTTCATTCCTTTGAGGCTTCTTTAATCAAGAGTTTGATTCGAGGAGAGATTTTGTAGATTGTTGTCTACGAAGATACACCAAAATCCAAAAAAAATTAAATATCATCAAAAACACAAAAAAATTGAAAATTCACAAAACCACCAAAAAGAATCTTCTTTGCTCACCTCCCATTCTTCGTGTAGTTTATGATCACTCGTAATCAAGCTAAACGAGCTCGTAAACGTCTTCAAAAGCAAGCAAATCAAGGATCGTTGATTGTTGAAGAACCTCCAATTGTTGAACCTATTGTAGAACAAGAAGTCATCATGGCTAATCGTACTATGATGGAGTTGCTACAAGCACCCACCGAGGGTTTTGGAGAGGCCATTGTTATTCCCGCCATCCTTGCGGAGAATTTCGAGATTAAGACGGGTTTAATGTCGATGTTGCAAGCAAATAAGTTTAGAGGTCACGAGAAAGACAACCCGCATTACCACATTAGGAATTTCAACCGTCTCACCGCCACTAGCAAATTCAAAGATGTTCCGCATGACGCCATTAAGATGATGTTGTTTCCATACTCGTTGGATGGTCCCGCAAAAATTTGGCTCGAGAAAGAACCGCCAAATTCGATTTTGACATGGGCCGATCTCGTTTCTAAGTTTGTGAACAAGTTTTTTCCACCATCTAAAACAACACACTTAAAAAATGAGATTTCACGATTTGTGCAACGAAATAATGAAAGTTTTTCAATGGCATGGGAACGATTTAAAGAGATGTTACATGAATGTCCTCACCATGATTTTTCGGAATTGCATCAAATTGATACTTTTTATAATGGGCTTAATGATCATGAACGAGATTATTTGAATGCCGCCGCGGGTGGTAATTTTTTGTGCAAGACGACAAATGAGGCTTTACAAATCATTGAGAATCGATCTAAGGTTTATAGCCCTCGTAACACACCGAGTGTTGCCAATATGGGTTCGTCATCTTCGTCACAATCGTCTCGTAGCATTAACGCCTTACATGATGAAGCTAATGAGGAAAATCGGTTTTTTGATAGATTTGCTAATCTAATGTCCCATTGGAAGGCTCAAGAAGCTTCCAATTCCGCTTCGGTTAAAGCGGTTGCTAAGAGTTGTTTATCTTGTGGGGGAACTCATGATCTTTCCGAGTGCATTACCGCGGATGGTAACACTTCGAGTGCTTATGTAGCAACGGGAACTTATAACCAAAACGGCCAAGGTTCTCGTCCAAATCAAGCTCCACCAAATCAAAATGTTAACAATTATCGAAACAACAACCAAGGTAATTACCAAGGCAACACACGCAATTACAACAAAGGGAATTATCAAAGTGGGAATGGACTAATCTCTAATCAAAATCAAAACCGTGATTTTCAAAACACTACACAAGGTTTTCAAAATGCTCACACGAAAAATTTGCAAGGAGAATTTTTAGATTATGCAAAAGCAAATGATGCTAAATTTGATAATATGCAACGTGAGATGATTAGCTTAAGGTCCGAGTTGAAAAACGAGCTTAAAAATGAACTTGCTAATGAACTTAAGACTCATGCAAATAAAATGGAAGGAAATGTCCAACGTCTTCAACAAAACCAACAAAAGATGGAATTAGGACAACATGAGATTAAGCAAGAGTTATTGAAGGCGGATGCTAGGCAATCAAAATTTGAGGACCGAATGGCTAAGATGTTTGAAGCAATCATGTGTAAGCCCTCTTCTTCGGGTGGTCTTCCTAGTGATACCATTAACAACCCGAGGGGAGAATTGAAGGTTGTTGCTACACGAAGTGGTAAAACTTTCAAGGAACCAATCTCTCGTCCAAGTACTTCTACGGAGAGGGAAATCGAGAAAGAACCCGAGGTGATGGTCGAAAAAGAGCACATTACAATCCCACGAAGTACCGCTCAAACCACACCTACGGTTACACCAATACCAATTGTGGAACCCGAGTTTCCAAGGCCGTTGCCTAATGACCAACCCACACCACCTTTACCCTACCCTTCAAGACGAAACAAAGAGAAAGCACAAGAAAGGAACAATTATCAATTTGAACTCTTTATGAAAATGTTCCGTGATCTACATTTTAACATAAGTTTTGCCGATGCTTTAATCATGATGCCTCGATTCGCCGCAAACTTCAAAAGTATGCTAAACAACAAAGAGAAGTTACAACAATCGTCTAGTTGTTCATCGGTTTTTCTAAGCCGCATACCACAAAAAGTCGGTGATCCCGGTAAATTTTTGATTCCGTGTGCTATTCAAGATATGGAGGAATGCTACGCCTTGGCCGATCTTGGTGCTAGTATTAATTTAATGCCTCTCGAGATTTTCAAATCGCTTTCGCTTCCGGCTCTTACTCATTCGAACATGTCCATCGAGATGGCCGATCATTCTACGATCATGGCATGTGGAGTAGCCGAGGACGTTTTCGTTAAAGTCGGAAAGTTTTACTATCCCGTTGACTTTATCGTTGTAGACATTCCCATCGATCGAAAAGTTCCTCTCATTTTGGGTCGTTCATTTTTGGATACATCAAGAGCACTTATCGATGTTCATGCTCGAAAAATCACCCTTCGTTTCAATGAGGAAGAACTTGTCATCAATGCAACACAAAACTCCAATCTTTCTCATGTATATTCTATTGCAACTTTAAACCATGGTGACTCGACCAATGTCATTTGCAAAGAATTTTCACCAAGAGTTTTAGGGAATGTCGCCAAAAACAATTTACCATTTCCTCCGCCGGTGGAGGTTATGAGTGCTAAGCCTACAAAGAAGAAACCATCAATACTTGAATCGAAAAATCCTTCGCCTCACCTCGAACATTCATTCTTGAAAAGTGTTGATAAGTTGTCGGTTTCTACGGAAGATCTTTCGGATGATGAATATGTAGACCCCGATGGGGAGGTTTTCTTCGTCGATAAACGTTTTGAGAACTTGCCACCACCAAAACCAAAACGGTTTCAAAATGTGAGAATTTTTAGTGTAACTAACATCGTCTTAGAAACACCGAATATTTCCGACATAATCAAAAAGGGTTTTCATAAGGAGAGTTTAAAAGATAACAAAGGAAAAGATCTTAAATGTGATTTTTCTACAAATCTAACTCCGTCATCACCACGTGATTTGAGTGCTACAAGCTCGTCTACTCCTTTTGACGATGCTTTGTGTGGTCTTAGTATGGGGGAAGCCCCTTATGTTCCCTCATCCTTGTCCACCGAGGACGAGATATTCGATCCCGAAATTTCATGTAAAGGGAAATCTCGGTCTTCCACCGATGCAATAAATGGAAACTATATCTATTTGCTTGGTGCGAGTCTACCTCGAGTAGCTCAAACGTTTGTCTTACCAATTGTCTCACCCTTCTACTTCTCATCTATTTTCTTCAAACTCTTTGAGTTTATGGCACATGTTGAAGTGGCGTTAAATTGTTTTTCCAAAGAGAACGAGAACGCCATTTTCGACCCCGGTATTTTGCATCATCTAAGGACTTAGTCCTTATTACCGGTTGCTTTTTGGGCCTTGTTTATCATGTAAGCCCCACCAAAAATTGACCACACCTTGATATCCCTAAATGTTCACATTTTGAGGGGATCGAGTCGAGCTCATGACTCGGTAATCAAAAACGAGGTGCCTCGTGGGGGAAATCCCATGCTTATCTTTATGCTTATTATTCACTAATAAGGGGACTTGTACCCTTCCAACTCGTTGTCTCGTGGTTGTTTGTGATTGTGTTATCTAGATCATCATCATCATCTACGATTGAAGACTCTCGTGTTCGTTTACGTGAGCCTCCATCGTTCGTTTGAAGAAGTTTTTCACGATTCCATGACATATCCTTAATTGTTCTAACAATTATCTTTTAGCATAATTAATAAACGGCTTTAGATATATTGTTGATCACCCTTTCCATGCTAGATCCTAAGCATTCGACTCTTCGTCTCTAGTATGGGGGTGCTCCACCTTTAGACTCAAAACATTGAGGACAATGTTTACTTTTAGTATGGGGGGGTGAATAGGTACTTGCTTTGCTACGCCCTCACGTTTTCCAACTTTCAATGTTTTGTTTTGCTAATAAGGCTAAAAATGGCCAAATTTTAAAAATTTTTCTTAGTTTTCATAAGTGTTTTTAAGACACGAATGTATATTTTCCGATGGGTAGAATAAGAGTTAATTTTTGACTTGATGGGCATTTGGAGCCCTTTACATTCCTTAACCCGCTCAATTTAAGTTTTGCTAGACTTTTATATAGGGAGCTTTAAAACGCGAAAGTCTTAATTAATTCGGGTTAAGAACAAGAACTTTTCGCAAGTTCCTATAATTGATTCTAGAAAGTCACTTATCAAGGGAACTTTAAAACGCATTCTCTAAACTTGAAAAAGTCCAAGAAAGTGCAAGATCCTATAGGTGGCTTGAAAACCCAAAACTTTGATTTGATATAGTCTTAATGAAAGCTAATCCAAATTTGGCTTAATTTTGACTTGCATGGCTAAGTATTCACGAGTCTCTTTAATTAGAGGTCTTTATATAGTGAAGAACGAGAAATGATAGAGTTAGACAAGTGATCATGCTAAACGTAGAACATGAAAGTGTTCTTTCAAAAACTCATATGTTTTTAATTGTGGCTTTTTCTTCCCATAAGATCAATGCATTAGTAATAAAACATAATTGCAATAAGTAAGGTCGTACGATTTGAAAGGTTACTTAGCCTCTAGCGCAAGATCGTTTAAAAGTTGCTCGGGGTTGAATAGAGTTCATAGCCAAGGCATAACTTATTGAAGCGGGATGCGAAGATTGGCGATCATCCAAAAAGGCCCTAACAAGGCATGAGGAGCTCTATTTTTGCTAAAGATCCAAAGATGATGTGAAGTATCATTATTCCAAAATCAATATGAAGGATCGAGACACACGACGAGAAGCAATTACTCCCCTAAAGAATGGAGAAAGTCTATCCAAAAAGACCCTAACAAGGTATGAGGATAAATATATCCAAGTCCGAAAAGGAGGCGGATCGTTGTATATCAAAATCCAAAGTAAAGATTGAAGAAAAATGATGAAGTCGTGGTCCTATATGAAGAATCTCTCAAAAATGTCAAGTGAAGAAATTCCAAATATATGAAGAGAAGACCATAATTTCAAGAACGTCTTCCCAAGATTTGAAGTATGAAGTACATGCCAAATATCGGTCCGAGAAAGGTCTCAAATCGTGAAACGAGTTATGCTAAGATATGAACTTAAGGAGATACACGAGAAGCCGTTTTAAAAGATTTTGTCCTTCGGCTAACTATTGATCAAATCGTGCTACTTTACTTTCGGACTAATAACTACTCAAATAAGTCAATATGAATCACTTGTGATCCATGACAAATAGATAAAAAATGCTAGTAACCCATTTCCTTTTATAATAACTAGGATTGCGGGGAGAAAAAGTATTACACAATTTGGACGTATGAGTAGTGTTAGCATTGTGACTTGTACCAACAATGATCTTGTTTTTGCACTTAGCATGGAATGTATGACAATCAAGGATGACGAAGTTTACTCTAAGGGACATTGACTTGTTTCTATTCTTTGACCCTAAAAGTCACATTTTGGTGATGAAAATCATACATTATGTCTTTACACATCATCGTAGTATGTTGCAAGTTTTCTTTTACTCTTCAATAAAGGTTAATAAAATTGAATTTTGGAGTTGTTACGATACTTTATTCTAGCATTGCGTGAGGGCACGGCAATGGCTTAGTATGGGGGAGTGATGAGATGGCATTTATACATGATCTCATCGTTCTTTTCGGGCTTTAAATGCATAAAAATGTCATAAAATACCATATATATGCTTGTGTTTGTTTACTTGTGTATTTTAGGTATGGATATCGTGAAAAAGACAAAAGATCACAAGATACAAGGAAAAACGGACACGAGAAACGAAGCCGTACAAAGAACCGGGCCCTAATCATGGAATTTTCATCAAAATACCCTTGAAGACTTGAAGACATAACAAGATTAATCCTCCAAGAATGAAGAAATGACACTTAAAACCCTTGTATATTGATAATTACAAGTTTGGTCCCTTAAGTTTGTCAAAATTACAAAAAGGTCCTTCAACTTTGAAGAAATGACAAGATTGGTCCCTCAACAAAATCAATTTGTCAATTATAGTCCCTCATGAAGAATAAGAGACATTTAAGACCTTTGAAGATCAACATTGTCTAAGATCAGCCCTTGAAATTACTCAAAATGGCAAAAATGGTCCTTTGAAACCTTTTTCCAAAAGATTGTGCCAAAAGTGTCAAGTGATGAAAGATATTAACAAAGGAAGTCACGTTTTAGGGCATAAAACTTTGTTTGCCAAAAACTTCAAAACATAAGGACCAAAAGTGCACAAGTTGAAAGATTCAAACTAAACTGGCGCCTAACACTTGTGTTTCCCCCAAAATCGGATCTAAACAAGTTACTGTACATCTTTTTACACACCCAGAATTTACCTCCACTTAACCTTGGGTAAAATTCAATTAAACCTGCACACACTTGATTCACACCCACCAAAACCCATCCCACTCCTAAAATCCCCAATCACACGCGTGTGGACCCTACCCCCAATTCCCCTCTCAACCAATCACATCACACCTTGTCCTCCAAGGCATGTGACGTGTCCCAAATCAATGGCTGATGTTTATTGCTTACTCACAACGCAAGAATAAACGTCCAGGATCAAAATATGACAACTCATACCTCAAAACCGTCAAGGGAATTTTAGAGATTTCTAGTGATTAGGGTTTTGTTTTAAGCCTTCTAGTATGTTCATTAGAGTAGTATAAAAGGAGGCATCAACCTGTGATGACCCCTTGTTCCAGTTTTAAAGCTTGCACATGTAATTCCTTTTTTATGAAATAAAAGTTTGGTTTTTGTTTTAAAACAAGTATAATTCCTTTTTAGGTTTATAAAAAGTTGTGTGTTGTGTATAAGCTTGATTCTGAGTTCCATTTTCAATTTGGTTAAGTAACTTTCATTTTCAAAGTTATTTAAAGGTTTTCTGAAATTTTAAGATTTTTGGTAAGAAATCTGTTTAAAGTTTGTGTGTTAAGAGGTAAGTGTTAATCAGTGAAATAGTGTTTTGGAAACGTGTTCTCAAGGATTAAAAAGGTTTTGGAAGACTTTTAAAAAGATAGAAAAAGAAACAGATTATATATATATTTGCTTGTATTTTTCTTGTCTTCTTGATTCTTCTTAAAGCAGGTAGAGTGTTGTTGTTGATCACAGATCTGCACCAACCCGAGTTGGTAAGGAGGTGGATTTGCATCCACTAGGTCCTTGGATGTAAGGACCTTAGGTAATCTCCTTTTCCTTTTGAAAAATCTCAGAAAATAGAAGCTTATGTGATATTGTTTGATTTGGTGATCTTTGTGTGTTAGACTGTTGAAATTGAGTTGTTTTGAGTTAATATGCATGTTAGAAGATCATTGAATCAGTTTGAGTAAGCTTGTAAGGTTTTGGTTTGTTAAAAAGTGGAAAAGAATTTTTAAAAGGGTGTTTGGAAATAGGTTTAAGCGGGGTATTTAATCCTTGATTGAGTTTGAAAAGGTGTTAGAATACTTGTTATAGGTTAAGATAGGTTTCTAGTTAGTTGGTAAACAGATTTGGTCAAGTTTTGGAACAAGTTCAAGTGATAAAAGTAAAATAAGCATAGCTAAATCTGCATACCACTTTTCTGCTTGTTTTTATCAAATTTTTGTGCATGATCTTGGATTCCTGTTAGGAGTTAGGTTATGTGTGTTATTGAAGTTGCTTGTGGACCATTTGATGATTGTGTGTGCTGAAAATTAGACTTGGAATCTCATTTAGGTGCATTATATAGCATCCATAACCACCAGACCTTGTTATAAGTTACAGAAACTTGAAAACGTTTTTGTGTGCATTTGTTTGAGAATTTGGTGTGCTAGTTGCTTTGTTCCCTGCTTGTTTTGACTCCTTGTGCTTCAATAAGCACAAGGGTGCCCCCTCTTGTCCAAAATCACCACCAAACAATCTCAAAGCCAAGACCTCTTGGCTAAAATCCTTTGTGAAGAAAAGCAAAGAACACAAGCAACTGCTTGTGTTCATTATAAGAACTGCACACATTTTTGGTCCTTATTTTGGATTAATCTCAGTTAAAAAGTGAATTGGAGTTGGATTATAAGCTAATTAAGGTTACTGGTTGGTTAGAAAAAGAAAAAATAAAAAAGAAGACAAGTGCAAAAAGTCACCCGTAGCTGGACTCGAACCCCAGACCTCTCGCTGGAGGGTTAGGAGCTCTACCGCTAATCTAGGTGCTTTTTTACGTTAGTGTTTGTTTTCAAGAGTTATTTAATACGTTTTCTTTTGTTAGCTTATAAATAAAAGCCGTAGCTTAATCCCTTATTTTCAGCTTATTTGATAATCGTTTTTGCTTATTTTGATTTTTCCTAGGATCATATTAGTTATTAAGACTTTTCTAGCCAATTTTCAGATTTTTCCTTTTATTTAATTATTTTTTAGGATTTATTTATTAGACGTATTTTAAAAAATCAATAAAAAATAGAAAAAAGATTTTTAATTTTTAGGAAAAATAGTTTTTAGCTTTTTAATAAATATTTTGAGGTTTACATCTAATTTTGGTTTTATAAACTTTAATTTTTAATTTTATAATATTTTAAGGTTTTTAATAAACTTTAAAGATTTTTATAAAATTATTAAAAAGGTTTTAGGATCTCTAATTTGTGTTTTTCTCTTAGTTAGAATATTTAGGATTTTTGAGAATTTTTTAGAATTTATTTGAAAACTTTTTATTTTTAGGAATATTTTAATATTATTTTATTAATTAAAAATCAAAGTTTTATTTTTATTTCTTTTCCATTTTTCCTAGGTTCTTTATCATTAATTAGGACCTTTTCCATTTTTAGAATATTTTTATAGCTTTTAGATTTATTTTTATAATTATTTTAAGTTTAATTAGTTTTTAATTATTTTTAATCATTTTTAGAGTTTTAAAAATAGTTTTAATAGCTTTTAATTTTTAGAAAATTACTTTTTAGTCTTATAATAATATAAGTTAAGTATTTGTCAAATAAAATCATATTTTAGACATTTGAATTAGTTATATTTAATTTTAGGGCTTTAATTAGCATTTAAAATTAAATATTCAATTAATAAAAGGTTTTAAAATATCTTTGTTGGATTTTTATCTTTATTTATATTATTTTAGACTTCTTTTTAGTCTTTTTAATTATTGATTTTGTTTTTGGTCTTAGTATTAAACTTTTTAATTTGGGTAGTTTTTCACGACTTTACGTCTTTTACGTCGTAGTTTAATTTTAACGTAACCGTCTTTCATCTTCTCATCCCCATTCTTCTCAATATTAATCTCAAAGAAATACAAGTTAAAACACACACATATACCTCCTTGGGAAACGAACTTTCTCTTCTCTTTTAAGTGATTGGGTCATTTGTGCACGGTTTTCCTAAACCGTCGTACTTAATACTTACCGCTATTTACGCTCTTTTCCTAAAGAGTAGTAAAACTCTACAATCAACAAGCTACATAGAGGGTTAGTAGAAGAGAAGAGACACCCAAAAAGATACATCAAAGATCACAAAAAAATAAGAAACAAAAGATCCAAGATAAGTCATGTTAAAAGAAAACATGATAAAAGATACAAGGAAATAAATCATACAAAGATGTATGAGACACAACCACAAGAAAAAAAAACGTAAATCCAATCATAGTTAAACTAGAACTCTAAGATTTGCTTGAACTAGATGTCTTGAAGATAAGCAACCAATGCTTAGATAAAAGACAAGGTAGTGGCGGAAGGAGGTGGTGGTGGCTTGGTAGAGATCTCATAGTCATAGTAAAGAGGAGGTTTAACTAAGATACTCTTGATGTAATGTAACTCCTCATAGATGTGAGCCATAGTAAGATGTTGATATTGACAACATTGACAATATGTTCCATGATGCATGACATTATCATGTGAAGGAGGTAGAACACTAATAGTGGTGGAAGATAAGAAGTTCCACAATCACCACTCTTAGAAGGAGAAGAGATATGATTTTGAGTGTTCTTGGGTGAATTGGGGTTGAAAGCAATTGAAGAGAATGGAAGAGAATAAAAGCTTTCATTTGGGGAATAAGACATTTTGTTTTGAGAAAGAATGCAAAATGCTTAAGGTTATATAGAGAAAGTCCAAGATAATTTGGGGGTGGTCAAAGGGTTGAAACAAAGATTCCAAAAAGTGTTGGAACAAATCTAGAGTTTCAGGAATTCCCGAAAAGACAGGTATTGGGCGCGGTTCCTTAACTCAGCCGACGGTTCCTTATCACCGGGGAACCACGGTATCAATAAAGAACCGCCCACAGTGGGTTGAGTTTGGTGATGATGGAGGATTTTCCAGTTCATCAAATCCTATTTTTCTAGTCTAACTAAT
The DNA here is from genome assembly GCA_025667525.1 of Glebionis coronaria. Lineage (NCBI taxonomy): Eukaryota > Viridiplantae > Streptophyta > Magnoliopsida > Asterales > Asteraceae > Glebionis > Glebionis coronaria. The sequence continues at coordinate 407,933,362 of CM046877.1, forward strand.
CATGGGGATATGCTAAGAAGCAAAGATAGACAAAGAAAACACACAAGAGCTCACCAAACAAGGTTTAGACCAAAATACATAGATTTTTTAATAAAATCAATGTAGGAGGTGTGTAGAACTAGACACAAGGTCATGACACAATGATCCTCCATAGTTCTCTTTTGTTCTTGCTATATTTGAGAGACCCATACATATGAATTATGTAAGCTCATTATGAATGGAAAGAAGCTATGAAAAACGTTTTTAGATTGAATTAACAATGCAAAAACATTTCTCGACCATTTTCGAAAAAGCTTTGAGAATTTTGAAAAAGAAGAGAAGTTTTCCAAAAAGAGTTTATTAAACTTGAGAACTCAAAGAAATAAAAGACTCAAAAGATACAAGATAATAAGAATGCACAATTAAGGAATATGTTCCATTAAACCTAGACCTAGACGCAAGTAATTAAAAGGTTCCCTCTTAAGTGGCTTAGTGAAGATATCGGCTAAGTTTTCTACCGAGGGTACCTTCTCTATCGAAATGTTCCTTTTGAACATTATCCCTAAGAAAATGGTGGCGAATCTCTATGTGCTTAGTTCGGGAATGTTGCACGGGATTCTTGCTAAGGTCTATTTCACCCTTGTTGTCGCACATGATGGGAACATCATCAAGAGAAATCCCGTAATCAACAAGTGCTTGCTTCATCCATAGAGCTTGTTGACAAGCTTTTCCGGCACTCACATACTCGACTTCCGTGGTGGATATATCAAGAGCGATTTGTTTCTTGGAGAACCAAAAAGTTAACCAACAACCCATGAAGGTACAAAATCCACTAGTGCTTTTCCGGTCCACATAGTGACCCGGATGATCTGAGTCTACGTAGACAATGGTTTCTACGCCGGTCCCTTTAGGATACCATAATCCTAAATGTATAGTGCCCTTAATGTATCGGAAGATATGCTTAACTGCTTCAAGGAGAGAGGTTATGGGAGCCTTTTGGAAGCGAGCACAAAGGCAAACACTAAACATGATATCCGATCAACTTGCCGTTAGGTACAACAAACTACCAATCATACCTCTATATTTGGTGTTGTCTACCGACTCACAATCATCATCTATAGTGAGTTTAGTATCCGAGGCCATAGGGGTCTTCATTTGTTTAGAGTCTTCTAATCCAAATTTCTTTAGCATTTCTTTAAGATACTTGGCGTAGAAAAGTGATAATCTTATAACTAATCAAGAGGGTTGTTGTTTTTATAGAGAGAGAAACTAGAGAGAGAAAGAAAGAAACTTGCATTAATGAGAAAATGGAATAAACAACCAACACCCTTTTCCATGGTAGAAAATGGTTTATATACCCAAGTCCTTAAGTGGACTTGGGCCTCCGGCCCATGAACATGCTCATGCGTCAGGCTAAACATAAACATTACTTAAACAATACTACGAGCCTATAACTATATTGTTGGAGTGACCGAGACTTTCTTTATACTTAAAACGTATTTCCAACAATCTCCCCCAAAGGGAGGTCACTCCAAATTTACAAAGTCCTAATCTAGCATGTTAGATCTTCGTTCTTGAGCTCCTAGTCCACTTTCTCTTTTCTTATTTTACTTTTCTTCTTTTTCTGAATATGTGTTGAATAACATCAGGCTTTTGCTTGGAACATGTTCTTTTGGCCTTTCACGTGCAATCTTTGTCTTCTTGTGATATTCGCCTCTTTGTGACTTCATGTCCCACATACCTATCCTTTGTTGAATTCTTGAAAGTTTCAGAGTCGATACAGCGGAAGACTTTTAGGTCAGACTTTCTTGAATTTGCTGAAATATTTGATGCAGAAGGAATAAGTATGTGAGGACGACTTCAACTGGTACACCGCAACGCCACCGTCTTCAAATGCAGCAACATAATAAGACACAAATAAAATGGCTTTGACATTTTATTCTGATTCGGTAGCATTTTACCTCCGGTCGGTGAAGACCATTGGACGATAATAAATATCGTACTTGTGACAGGTAGCTCTAATTAAAGATCTCCTTGACAAGATTTCGCGGGTAAACCCGTACTCTTTATTCGACCGTCCAAAGCTGACCGCGAACATAAAGAGTGAATCATTTGGATTAAAAATCCGTATGATTTAAGCCGTCAATTCATGAAACCTGGAACAAGTGAATTTGAATTAAGATTTTCACCATCGTTGCTTTCTAGTTATCACGAGCTTGATTCAAATAGAATCTTGCTTGTCACCTATCGCAGTGCTGTTTGATGTTGACACTGGAAGGATTTCCACTCTTCATTGTGAACACTAAAGAGTGCCACTCTGAGTGTTCTGGCAAGATCACTTGGATAATGCGTAGAGGCCCTGGAACAAGTTTAATCTCAATTAAGAGTTAAACCATCGTTTCTTTCCAGTTATCACATGATTAGTTCTTAAAGAACCGCACGTGTCACCTACCATGAGCTTGTTTGATGTTGGCTCAAGCAAGATTTCCATCTTCATTGTAATACTTTCGTATTACTCAGATGTTCTGGCAATATTACAAGAATATTGCGTAGGACTCATAAAAATCTTTCTTATTTTTAAAATTGTGTCCTAATGAGACTTTTGATGATCTCGTGGCTCTAGACTCAATAGTGCATTTTTTGTTTTGGTGAGCGGAGACTGGAGAGGATTGCCACCTTTTCAATATCAATTTATTCTGAGTGAATAAACCGATAGATAACATGTTGAACTCCGTGACATTAAAATAAATATCTTTTGAGAGATATTTGAGTTGGCTGGGAGGGGTTGTGCATCGCATCACTGGGTCCATGATACTTTGTCTTCAAGATGAGTTGACCCGGTTTCTGCCTAAATTGTAAGGAGGGCTTCTTTCTTTACACCCTTTATCTTTACATTTCTTTTTCATTCTTCAACCCCTTCAATGCTTACCAATACATCATCACTAGCACCTTATTGTGATTGTTCCAGTGCTAGCATCAGTACTTGGTCGGCATTCAGCTACGTTCACAGTCCATTCTCCATCTTTCCTAAGGACTTATATTTTCTAGCTATGATATTGTACTTGGGAAGATTCCCCCGGTTCATGGAAGAATCATTGGACTAGTACCTAATCCTACAACCCTTTTGTCACCACATCCGTCGTGAATTAAGTGTGTTTTGGGTAAGTACTTGTCACCATGAAAAATCCTTGAAAACTCACTTAAGATACTTGTGATATAAATATCAAAGTTTTGTATCTTTAAGTGTTTTTGTTCATCAAAAAAATGCTCCCCCGTGACATGTGCAACACACATATTAAGTTGGTTTATACTTGAAATCTTTTTCATGTTTAGCCAAATATATTATCAAGTCTCCTTAATCCCATTTTCTCCCCTTATCCAAAATGTTAACCATTAATATTTTGGATACTAATGGATTAACCGGTCTTTGGGTAATAAAATGAAATTAGTTGCTGGCCATAGAACATGTCAATGCTCCCCCTCAAGTTAATGAGGGTTAGTTGTAGTGCTTGAGTATGATAGATTTTGAAAGATTTAGAATCTCGTGAGAAATTCTTGAAACATTATCATACTTTCACACTACAGCAAGCCACAAAAGCACAATATGCATAGTATTTACGTATTCACAAAAGATATATGGAGTGAACATGATATAGTACGACCCATTTTAAATGGATCGTTCCATGAACTTGTGGTGCGCTCCATATGGTCTTCCACCAACGAATCATTTTAAGCTTCTTATAAGACGTCTTTCCCTCAGCTTCCCATCAATCTTCTTGATCGTATAGGTAGTACTCTGTTGATATACCGTGTGCCAATCTACAGTGACCTCTGGAAGAGTCTTATACTTGTTGAGATGCACCAACTTTTCCCGAATATGGGTGAGAGTCCCGTCACTGAATTTGTGGATCTATGGAATTCGCATGAACTTCATTAGACCACGACCATTCAGGTAGAAAATGCCGGGTATCGGGTCAGTGGTACTGGTGTAAGGAGATTTGTCTGTATGCCTCTGGAAGACTTTAGTACGTGGTTTTGAAAGATTGAGCTTCCTTTGATAACTTTCTACTCCAAGTTGCAGATCCTCAACTCTTTTCTTGATGACAACTTGACGTGTGTACATTCGAAGAGCTGAATTCAAGGCAATTAGTTCTTCAGATTTCAAGTGTCTGAGGGCGTTGTGAGTTAGCAAAAGCAGCATGTCCTCAATGTCCTCGAGACGAAGAAGTGGAAAATCGCCTTCCTGGATAGTGTAGACTTTTTCATCTTCTCTAATGAGTCTGATCTCTGTCAAATGTTGATAGCCTGTTTTGGGTTCAATCCTAACTCCTTAGATGCTTTTGATTCGAATTAGAGATAAGACTTGATAACCTGAGTTGTGCATACATGCATAGTTGTAGGCGCATCGCACACGCTCATCCCAATGTGAAGCACCCAATTCGGCATATCGATCATATTCAGGATATTTTTATGGATACCAGAGACGATTAACTTTTTCTTCTAACCAAGGTATCAAATCCTAAGTTGCAGCCTTTACCAATGTTAAGGAAGTTGCATACTTGTTTGCTCCCTTGACCAAGTATTCGAGATCCTCACTGACAAAGAATTCAAGTGCAATTTGATCATCATCTGCAGTTGTAGTAGGAGGAGGTTTTTCAGGCGCATGAAGACCATCCCTTTGAGTAGTTCTTAACGCTTTCAGAAGCTCATTTGCGTTGTACTCGTATTCCGTACCGCTGAGCTTGGATTTAACACGAAGGTTGGGATTTTTGAGTCCTCACATAACCATTGCTTGAGTTATGTTAGACCAATAGGTGTACTCCAAGAATCTTGAAAAATCTATTGGATTGCTTAGGAATTGGGAGAAGTCAGCTTCATCAGCCTTTGTCAGTGGACGAAGTGCAGCAGCGTTGGACACCCAAGGTTGTACGGGTGCATTTCATCTTCCTCGAGTATATCCACCCATGCTGGTTCACTTGACTCTGGAATATCAGGAACGATAGTAGAGACAAGAACATCAACAACAGGTACTGCTACTGCTTCAGTGTCTGGTATGTCTTGGACTGGATCAGAGACTGGGATATCTGGTACAGGTTGATCAGGTTCCGTCAGTTGTTGTTGCACTAAAGGTGTAGTAACTGAAGCAACTGGGGCAGATGTGACAGGAACATATGTGGTTGCAGGAGCGATTGTGGCTGGAGTATGTGATGAGGCTGTATTAGCATCTACATCATGAAACTTCTTGGTGCATCTGCCTTGACGAGGTGGAGGTTTTGGAGTTGATTTACCCTTGGTAACATCATCTTTGGGAGATTTGTCACCTTTGGATTTGTCTTTATTAGACTTGTCTTGCTTATCTCCATCCTTTTTCCCTGTATCATCGTCCCCTTCTTCTTGATCATCACCGTTTTTTCCGTCACCATCACTATTATCATCACCATCACTGTGTTTATCACTTCCTTCTTCGTCATTAGTACCTTCTTCGTTATCACTACCTCGTTCTTCATCACTTCCTCCTTCGTCATCACTACCTTTGTCTTCATCACTCCCTCCGTCGTCATCACTACCTTTGTCGTCATCACCCTTGTCATCATCATCATTGTTAAGTTGGATTCACTATGAACACGGGTAAAAGATCCGGAGGTCGGGGATGATAGAAGTGTTGTTTAGCCATGGTAGAGAGAGAAACAAGTAACTAGAAAAGTTTGTTTATTCTAGTGAGAGAAAGACAAGAAAGAAAATGGTAAGCCTCACCCCTCCATGGAAGTATGGAGGGGTTTATATAGCACGGGACTTGGACTTTATATATGAAAATATTAGTCCCTGCAAGTCCCGGCTATGAAACTAATGTAATTCCGTTAGTCGCACACATTTTAAGACTAACAATCTTCCCCCAATGTGGTGACATACGGAATTACTTACAATGTTCCTAACAAATGCAAATACAACAAAAATATGACAGTATTAAGTTTGCTTCCAATGCTGAGGATGACACGGTTGTCTTTAAGTCTTCTAGAAAAACTTATACCCCAGTTTGAATCCTCTTTTTCTTTGCTTGTTGAGGAACCATTGTATCATGTATGAACTGGATTAACTTCCCCCCAATTCATACCACATGCCTTGAAAATCTTTCTTCATAAACTTCTTTTTGACGAAGCTTCTGAATCAGCTTCCCCCCAAACCAATATCCCTGAGCAGAACCTGTAGCTTGAGCAATCTTCTATCTTTGACATTTAAAGTGTCAGCGAAATTTTGTAGAAGAAGAAGTAAACCCCACCAAGTAACTGCTACCTTGACATTTTTGGTCTTCATGATTATGAGTTTGGGGGAACATGTAAGAAATCAACAACAAATCTTCTCACGCTTGTAGACTACTTCCCCCTAGAAGTTGAACTAAGTACTCCAGACTGGGAACTAAGACTCCAAAGTACACATTCTTCCCCCATGATGGTGACGAACTCTCGGAAGCATCATCTGACGTGTACGGTCAAAATCACGAGATGTTCTTGTCGAAAGTATGATGGTGACGAACACTCAGAAGCATCATCTGACGTGTACGCTCAGAATTGCGAGATGTTCTTATCAGGAGTAAGAAGGTTAAGAACACTCGGAAGCATCATCTATCGTGTACGCACAGAATCGTGAGATGTTCTAGTCAAGAGTATGGTGGTTAAGAACACTCGGGAGCATCATCTAACAAGTACAATCAGAATCGCGAGATGTTCGTGTCTGAAGCAGTAATCTTTGTTGACATTCTGTAGCTCAAGTTGCTCGTGAGAATTGTTTGCTGATCACATCTATACTCTTGTACTCTCTGGCTAAACTTACCAACCTCGTATTCTTTCGGCTATTTGTAGTGACCACTGATGAAGTAAACCTGATATTCCAAACTTGAAACTGAAGTACAATCTCCCAAATTTGTTACTTACGCTTAGCATTTGAGTTGATTGACGAACGGTGCAGAGAAACGTCTCTTAGAATCTTATACATAAAGAGAGAGGTATAAGATGTAGAACACCTCTTGAAGTATCCACAACTCTCGGTGAGTGTGACACTGAGCACTACAACGTAACTCCTTAAGTGATAGTTGTCCATGTCGTCGACCATCCACCCCTTGACAGTGGAAACTAGATAAATCAAGTCTTAATCATTAATGCTGAAGCGAATCATCAATCGATAGAGGGGGTGAAAAGGCTCGATGATGAATTGAGTAGACGCCTTCGTGATGTTCTACTTCACCTTCAAGTAATAAATACCAAATCCACTTCGTAATCACTTGACATTACTTTGCCCGAATACTAGCCGTTTTGACAATTTTAGTGAATCTTAAAGGATCGTTTTGGTGTTTGTTTGTTTTTGTCTTCGTGTTTGTTGTGTGTGTTGAGTATGACTGAGTGTCGATAACTAGGGAACCAACGATGACTAGAGAAAGAGAGGTCGTCAACGTCGTCTAGTAAACTTGATTTTTGAAGCCCAAATCAATCATATACCCAACTGATGCGCGGATCGACCTCCGCGGTGAGGTCGTCTGAAGAATTTCCGAAAAATAGGGGTTTCAAAATGAGGTTTTTCTTATATCCAAATGAGTGTAATATAACAAGTATATCATGCACATTGGTAATAATCCAGGCCACACATCTTTCCTTAAACATTCGGCCCATAACTCAATTCATGTCACACGGTCGATTTTCGGGAACCAACATCATTTGTAAAAGTTCCATGAAGTTAAAGCCAAAAACACGTGGCTGGCTAACGAACATGGAAATTTTCTTTGTAACCAAATTAAGTTAAATGAGTAGCTCATTCAATAGCACGTGTAGTCCGGGTATTAAGTGTAAAGCAGAACCTGGCCCAACAGAAAGTAATATTAATACAGCCCATCAACAATTACCATTACCCATTCCATCATCTAAGATGGATATAAATAAGAACAACCAAAAAATTAGGTTATAACAATAACCCTAATCTCGTTCATCAATCTCTCCGCCCCCATTTCTGAAAAACTGAATCTGCCACCTCCAACACATCTTATAAACTTATCACAATCCATATCCATCTGAAACCTCCGCCCCATCTCAGATCTATATGAACTAAGAATCTCAATCATACACCACAACGGAACCCATTTGTTTATTTTCGAGAATAAACATCAAGAACGCCGTAATATAGATTTATGCACATAGTCCCCAAAGAACACAAGATCTTAATGGAATCAAGGTCCTATCGAGGGTCTCAGGTAGGGTGTAGATCAATTGATTGCATGTCGAGTTTTAATTATCTCGAAACAAAGATTCGAATATCACAAGTTTGTTATGATTCAATCATTTTCGTAGATATCTATGATGAGATTTAAACGATAAAAGATCTATAAAAGATTGATTGATCGTTTAAAATCTGAGATCTTTTCAATGTTTGTTAAATGAGTCTAGATGAGATGGGTTTTAGGTGTCGATGGGTTAGTTTGATAAAGTTGTGTTGAGGAGGTAAAAGGTTGGAGTTTTTAGATATAGGTTCTGGTCAAAAGATGATATAGGCCTCGAGTCATGTTTTTTTTTCTTTTTAAATGGTCATCGCAATGAATGACACAGCATCGCAATGTTTTCTGTTTATTATGTTTGGACGTGGGTCTCGGTCTATTTTTCTATGAAAAATCATGTCACAATGATACACTACACCACACTCCATCGCAATGATCATCTTAAACTCAAACTGTCGTAATGTAAGTCCAAACACCCCCATCACAATAATTTCAACATCCATCGGAATGTTTCAAAAAAATTCAACAGCATTTGGCCTTATAATACCATTGCGATAGGTCAAACCACCCATCGCAATAAGACCCATGGGAATGAGTCCCATCGCAATAGGGACAGTCGGACCCATCGGAATGTTTAAAAAATCCCATCGCAATGTAGCTGTAGATTATTCCCCATCTGAATATGCATCGTAATGTGCCATCGGAATACTTCCATCGTAAAGGGTTTTTCAGCCGAAAAAGTGGATCTGTGTAACTTTGATATAATTGTCCTTTTTCCAATAAATGATCAGATGATGTAGCATGGGACAAAAACGAGTAAAAGAAAGAGGACAAAGAACTTATGACAGAGACACAGATATCGATATCAAAGTGATAAAAAAAATAAAATAATGATAGAAAAAGAACTGAAAGACTATTAAAAGATGGATAAAGACGATGGTGAGTGGACAAAAAAACGAAGATTTGAGAAGTGATATTACCAGATTTAAAACGTGACCAGATAATCCACGGATCAAACACAGATTCGAACAAAATCAAGGATACAAAAACACGAAACACCCCCGGTTAGCTCTGATACCAATTGTTAAGTTGGATTCACTATGAACACGGGTAAAAGATCCAGAGATCGGGGAGGATAGAAGTGTTGTTTAGCCATGGTAGAGAGAGAACAAGTAACTAGAAAAGTATGTTTATTCTAGTGAGAGAAAGACAAGAAAGAAAATGGTAAGCCTCACCCCTCCATGGAAGTATAGAGGGGTTTATATAGCACGGGACTTGGACTTTACATATGACAATATTAGTCCCTGCAAGTCCCGGCTATGAAACTAATGTAATTCCGTTAGTCTCACACATTTTAAGGCTAACAATCATTGTCATCATCAGCATCATCGTCATCATTTTCGGATTCATCTTCTTCTTCATTTAAGATATTATAGGGAACTACAATACCATGTTTCTCGAATATCTTAGTATCTTCATCTATAGCCGTTTTAAGAGCTTTGTGAAGGATCTTTTGAGCTTTAGTTTTGTTGTAGGACCCGACTTGAATCATCCGAGCATGTAAGAGTTTCTTTAACTCATAATCCGTGAACCTTTGAGCAATGAGGAAATCTGACTTTTTAGCGTCAGAAGACTTGATCATGACTTTGCTTGCGGTAATTTGTTTCAACTCGTCTCGCAGGTTGTCAATAGATTCCTTAACCTTTTCATCAAGTGATTGAACAATTGATTCGTTAGCTTCGGCAAGAACCTCTTTCTCAGCTCGGTACTTCTTTTTGAGTTCTCAAAGACGTATGAACGTTGCTTCGTTTTTGGCGGTTTCATTTGCTTTGACGTGAGCTATTTCTTCTACATGTAGTTTGCCAGATAATTCTAACTCTTCTTGGAATTTAGCAATTACGTCTTCTTGAGTTTTTCTTGTGGATTCTTCACTTTGCTGTCTACGAGCTAACTCCTCTTTAATTCGACTCATCTCTTCTTGTTGAGCTGTCATGAGTTGTTCCATTTTGTTAGTGCAAACATTACGATGCTTTGTCGATATAATCTCTTTATGTTTTGTTGATGACAAACGTATAATTCGCAATACATTATGTAAAATGTTAAGATACTCGTAATCACTCAAGAATACATTTGTATACTTCTCTCGACACCTCCAAGATCGAATTCGGCATGAATCACTCAAGGTATGTACAAACATGTCATTAACCTAACTAAGTGATCAAGGATTAATATTTTCTTAAAACTCACTTTTATACAAAGTGACAAAGTAATTTTTAATTAACTTTATTTTTAAGAAAATGTTTTATTAAAAAGAAAAATGGAAATTTGAATTTGGAATATTCCAAAGAATATTCCCTAAGGTATATTACAAAGAATATTCTTTAATTTGAATTTGGCATATTCCATATGCCAAAGGAATATCCTTTGAGGGTATAAACTACCCCAGATGGCATATCCCCACTAAAGGAAAAATTTGCACGGACTCCAACGCGGAGGTTCCTTAAAGGAACCCGCGGTTCCTTATTGATAAGGAACCACGGGTAGAGATAAGGAACCGTAGGTGTTTTTGACCGTTGCAATGTTGCCCGTATAAATAGTGGATCATTTCCAGATTTTCTTTCAACCCTTTTTGCACAGTTTCTTCAAAAACATCTTTAAACCCTTGATTAGTTAGTTAAGATTAATCTTGATTAAGATGTGATTCTCTCCTTCAATCTCCTCATCCTCTTAAGTGCAAAGAGAAGATCACTCACACATTTTGTGATGTGATTAAAGATGAAGTCTTGATGAAGATCATCATGTTCTGTGTCTTGTGTAGATCCAATGTATATGTGTATACTTGGATCAAACTTGTGTAGATCCAATGTATATGGGTATACTTGGATCAATATTGTGTAGATCCAATGTATTTGTGAATACTTGGATTAGTTGTGTTAATCCATTGTATTTGTGAATACTTGGATTAAGTCTTGTGTAAATCCATTGTATATGTGTATACTTGGATTTATGTTGTGTTGATCCAAGTTACATGTGTACACTTGAATATGTGTTTTATTGACTTGTAATAGGTAAGAGTTGTGAGTTCTCACTAAACTATAAAGTGATGTGGTTGTGTCTTGTGAGTTCTCACTAAACTATAAAGTGATGTAGTTGTGTCTAGTGAAGTTCTCACTTAGCTTCAAAGTGAAGAGTCGTGAAGATTGGTTCTACCTTTCGATTAGAACTCGACATCTAGCCTTGTGTCGTTAAATGGTGAAGTGGGCAACGTTGTGTAGATTGGTCCTACCTAAGATTAGGACTCGACATCTAGCTTAGTGTCGGAAATAATGTAAGCGACGTGTATGGTTTTCTCCGCCTTGAAAGGAGTTTTGTTGACTAGTAAAGTAACTCTCGAGTAAGGTGTACTCGAGGAGTGGAGTAGGGCGAAGAGGAGCTTCGTGACCGAACCACTATAAATCATCGTGTCGGTACTTTCCTTTACATTTATGTCTTTACAATGATAGATGTATTTATATGTTGTGTGTTGTGTGCATCTCATAATCTAAACATCTAAGTTACGGAAAAGCTAAGGCTTAGTACGTGTGTGCTTCGTGTTTAGATTATGGTAAAGTGTGCATCCTTTAGTCTAAACATCTTAGTTGCGGAAAAGCTAAGGCTTAGTACGTGTGTGCTTAGTGTTTAGACTGTTGCTTGATGTACACTTGATTTGATGTGTTTGTGTGTTTCCTTACTTATAGTTATTATCTATTACAAACACATCTCATATATAGCCAAGCTTAATCGATAATTTGATACAAACGATTGTCAAGGTTTACAACGTATCAATATTTGGCATTCACTGTAGGCGGTTCTTTATTGAGCCCGCGGTTCTTTATTGATAAGGAACCGCGGTGATATTTAAGGAACCGCGACCAGTGGAATAAACGAAATGTTTTGAAAAATGAACTAGAAACTATTCAACCCCCTTCTAGTTTCTACAATTGGTATCAGAGCGAGGTTATTCAAGATCTTTGAAGTATATTGTACTTTAAAGCTTGGATCGATCTTTGCTCTCTTTTTCAAAACAAATGGTTTTTAAAATTAAAACGGTTTTTAAAAATAGAGACGATCTTTGTATCAAATTGTTCATGAATGGGAGTGACTACTTATGAAACGTATTTTTTTGTTTCATTCGTACAAGTTTTGGTGTTAAATAAACTTTTTATAATAGCTTGAGTTAAATCTTTTCATGTTTGGAAGTATAAAAATCTTTTGTGTCATAATTAACTCTAAGATACGAGTTCTCTGTGTCTAAAATGATTTTTTTAGAGTCCTAAGTCCTTCCAAAAAGTTACCAAATGATTTTGGCCAAAAACCCCATTTTTGTCCTCTGGACGCGGTTCTTTATCTATTCCCCACGGTTCCTTATCAATAAGGAACTGCGGTCAGTCCGACACAGATTTTTGAAAACTTTGAAAAATCATATAAAATCAATCGTAAGTCCGTAGAAGTCGTGCCACCCGTCATTTTGAACGTAATTTAATTTTCTTTCAATTAAAAATGCTTCCAAACCTTTATTCAAACCTTAAAATTTGGATGGTTTCTAAGTTCCATACTTTGTCCAAAGTATTGAGCGTCAATTTGTCGTAAAACTTGTGTTTTACTCTTTTCTATTAAGTTGGACAACTCTTGGTGATATATCTTTGAAAATTGATATATTTACAAAGTGTTTAACTTAATTAAATTTTAAATGGGTCAAAGACTATTTTTAAATAAAATCAAGCTATGAATACTTTGTTGTATCTAACACTCAAAACATGGACGAATTCTTTTATGTGTTAAGCTAATTGTTTGTGTGTGTTTCTTTGTGTGTTATTATTATATGTAGACATTATTAAGTGTTCCTTGCTATTTGTAGTATTATTGCTTATATGTCTAGTCTCTTGTGCCTTGCTTGGTATTTGTTAGTATCTAGTTTTTCCTAATTAGGATGTATGCTAGATTTCTTGCATTTTAGTTGCAAGATTAGTTGCGCATTGCATATAGGATTAACATCTCTTGGTTTACAAATGTTACATAAACATCTTGTACACCTCGGCATGTTATTTAACACTTTTAGGTTTGAAAGCTTTGGGAGCTTGTCAAATCTATTGATTTAGGTCGTCTTACTCGATCATTGTGTTATTAGTTCAAGTAGATAAATGTCTCACTATAAAACATGAAACACCCTTTGAAAATCTTAGCTATTTTCTCTTAAAAGAGTGTTTGTGGGAATCAAGAAAGATTTCGATTAAATATCAATGCATTATTCAAACTATGATTGGTATCATTATCGAATCTAATTGACATGTTTTTAGTGTAGACATGAATGTGGTTTATTAATAATATACATCGGATCATAACTCACACTTTTGTTGATGGCGTTATATTGAATCTACTTGTTCAAATTGTTAGACATATTTTGTTTAATAATTACTTATAATGCACAATAGAGTCGGTTTGATAACTTGGATGTTTCATCCGAAATACTCAAGTAATTTACATTGCTATGTAATTTATAAATGTGTCATTTCCGAAAGACCAATCAAGAGGGTTCCTTTGGTTTGTGTAAACTTCGTTTATACACTTCAAAGTTATTGGCCTCAAGTTCTATTAAGGTAAATAACCTTAACTAGACTTGTTTGACAAGATATGCAATGGTGCATTCTTAACCCTCATTAGGTCATGCATTGTGTCGCCATGCAAGTTTCATCCTTGCCAAACTTTATTAGGCAAATGTTGGAATTACATTTTGTCTAACTTGAGAATGACTACTAGAGAATTTATGCACTAGGATCTTAATTTGACCTAACGGTTGAATTACTTCCATGTGGGAAGTTGAGTTAGTGTATAACTCGTAAAAATGGTCGTGTTTAGCCTTAATTGAGCACCTCTAGTGATAGTCTCATACTCGTTCTCTAAATTGGCTAAATGGCTCTTCCTATATATGACTAATGATAGTTTACTTTGATGAACTTCGTATGTCATTAGGAGTCTTTTTCTTCTGTAGCCATTAGGTTTTTCTTAACTTTCTTCCTACGTGCTAATTGAACCTATGTGTTTTTCCTTTGTGTGTGTTCTAGTTTTTATTGCTCTTAAGCATGACTTTATGATAAGTTAGACTAGAACATTAGGATTTGCTGAATTGGAAAATCTTCCTTCACCACCTAAACCAAGCCTCTGTAGGTGGTTCTTTAAATAGACCGCGACTCCGTATCAATATGGAACCGCCGGTGGAGATAAAGAACCGCGGGCAGAAGCTCTCAAATTTGGGTTTTCTGAAACTTCCCAATTGTTCCAACACCCTTTGGAATCTTTGTTTCAAACCTTTGATCACTCCCAAAATATCTTGGGCTTTCCCTTTTTTAACCCTTTACTAGTTTGGATCATCCCCTCACCCTTTTAAACCCTCCTTGTTAGCCATGTTCTTCACACCTCAAACCATTCATCCTTACCCCTTAAACCACCCATTACTACCATGGTTTCTACAAGAACCTCCAATTCATCCAAAACCTCCTCTTCAAAGAGGCACCTCAAAATTAAGATTAAGTTACCCAAACTTAACTCTTCACCCTTTCACGCACCTAAGAATGAGATTGTGCCCATTCTCATCTCTTCATGACCCTCACCACCTCTTGCTCCATGCAAGGCTACCTCAGCACATGGCACCAACCATTCACATGGTTGTACCTCATCTTCATTCCAATCTATAATGAATGAGCTAACCTCACCCTTCACTCCTAGTACTCTCTTGGATGTGACTACCCAACCTCAACCTATCCAAAGCGTTCCCATTGAGAATGAATTTGTTGAACCCTTGGTGACTTCACCTTTTACCCGACCATATTCACCCACATCACCCATTTCACCTTTGGAGAACATAACTCCCCCCAAACCTTTCACCACCACCTAAACGTCACAAGGCATTGTGAAAATATCTCTTTCCCACACTCTTATTATCCACCAAATTCCGCCACCACCTTGTCTTCTAATTAAGCATGTGTATTGCTTATTAATAAGAGACTCAATCTAAGAAAATCTTAGGATTTTAGTGTAACTAAGATTAAAATTATGCTTAAGTTTTAGTCTTGTTTTTTCATACATCTTTGTATGATCTTTATTCTCTTGTATTTCCTTTCATGTTTTTCAACATGATTTTTCTTTGAGTCTTGGATCTCGTTTTTCTCGTGATCTTTCTTTTCTTATTTATTTTCTCACTCGGTTGTCAAGGAAGGTTAGATTTATATCTAAATCCTCTCCTAGTAAGATTGACAACTTAAATATTTCTTTTGAAATATTCAAGTAATTTTAACTTGCAATTGCAATTGTTAAAAGTCATATCCGAAGCATTGACTTTCAATCCATTTAGCATCTTATCTTAAATTGTTTGACCAAGTGATTTTTCTTTGAGTCGATAATCGGTTTTGGACACCCAATGTCCACGGTTCCTCAAATAACCTTGGGTCTCATTATTGATAATGAACCACAGACCTATTTAACGAACTACGGCTAGTGAGTCCCTTTGTTCGTTTTGGTATTTTTCTCTTTTGACAAGTCTTCTTAAAGATTCCTTCTTTTATTCTCTTTTGAGTTTATTGTCTCGTTTCGTGAAGATATCCTTAACTTCTTTGTTGAGTCTCTCTCAATCATTTTAATCATGCTCTTCTAAGTCGAGTCTCTTTCTTCTATTCTTTCTAAACTAAGTTGAGTCGAGCCTCACCCTTTCCTCATCATGTAATTGTTCTTTGAACACTCACAATGATTGAGAAGAGCTACAAAACTTTGAGCATGTAGTTTATCGTATGCTAAACACCATCCATCTTGGTCTTTCTATTCTTTGGCTTATTTGATCTCTTTCTTTATATCATTGAGTCATCTTTTTGGTGTCGACATTCATAAGCATCCTTGCCTATAATGTCTTTGGTTTTATATTTTTTGTTCCTTCTCATTTTTTTAGTCGATTGAGGTTAAAATTTACAATTGGATTGGGTGATTCCAACAATTCTAAGTTTTTAACCTTTTGAGAGGATTTTGGTTAAATCTTGAATTTTCTTGGGTGATTCCAAAAATTCTAAGCTTTTAGCCCTTTGACATATTATCATTACAATTAGTATGGATGTTTCTTCTCTACCTCTATTCCAACAATTGTGAATTGATCTTGTCAAGATCCTCTCCTTTGACTTGATTTTGGATTGATAGCATCGCGTGCACACTTCTTTCTTCAATGCTTGTCATTTTTTGTGCAAACGACTTGTTTATCATCCTCATTTTTCTTTTCATCATAGTCCTTCTTTCTATCTTTTCGACTATGTGGAATTGTTTTTATTGTCCATGTCATACTCTCTTTAGTTTGGTATTTCTTGCCAAAATATTAAAAGTGGAGTATGTTCTCTCGACAATATTTTTCTCTTAAATTGGACATCTCTTTTCTCTCTTGGTCCTCTTTATATATTTTTTTTGGTGTCACGAAAATAAGTTGGGGTCTATTTTCTTTCTAATAGCCCTCTTATTTCTCTTAACTTGTCATATTTTTTACACTTCTAAAAGTTAAGATTGTTTTAGCTTTCTCTCGAGTCCCTCTTTTTTTTACTCAAGTTGTTTAAAGCTAACTCCGTTTGGGTGACATCTCATTATGCATATGCTCTTGTCCACTAACTTTGTTTTGTAGGACACTTCTAACCCAATTTTGTAGCTCGTCACTATTCTTGATTTGTTGGTGCCTCAAGCAAGGGGGAGCTCATATCAAGGGGGAGCATTTGCAAGAGTTCAAGTCATTACATTTGCGATCGTTGACTCACTCAAATTGCATTCATCGAACATCTTGCAAGTAATGCATTTTGGACACTCGTAGATAAGCATATTATTATGCTTGGAGTTGGTTAACCTATGGTGATTGAAGACTTCACTAGGATGACGCAAGCTCAATATTTTTGTATGATGGGTTTATGGTTTGGATTCTCGCCTCTCAAACGACAACCACAATGGATGTTAGATTTTTGGATGAATGTTCTCTCGAAGTCGATCCTCCTCTTCTACAAATGAAGACTACCTTTTTGATTCGACAAAAGGGGGAGAAGTAAGTGTAAACGAGTAACTTATGCATTTTAATATGTGTTGCGGTTTACTTTTTTGTCATCATCAAAAAGGGGGAGATTGTTAGTGCAAACATTACGATGCTTTGTCAATATAATCTCTTTATGTTTTGTTGATGACAAACGTATAATTCGCAATACATTATGTAAAATGTTAAGATACTCGTAATTACTCAAGAATACATTTGTATACTTCTCTCGACACCTCCAAGATCGCATTCGGCATGAATCACTCAAGGTATGTACAAACATGTCATTAACCTAACTAAGTGATCAAAGATTAATATTTTCTTAAAACTCACTTTTATACAAAGTGACAAAGTAATTTTTAATTAACTTTATTTTTAAGAAAATGTTTTATTAAAAAGAAAAATGGAAATTTGAATTTGAAATATTCCAAAGAGTATTCCCTAAGGTATATTCCAAAGAATATTCTTTAATTTGAATTTGGCATATTCCATATGCCAAAGGAATATCCTTTGAGGGTATAAACTACCCCAGATGGCATATCCCCACTAAAGGACAAATTTGCACGGACTACAACGCGGAGGTTCCTTAAAGGAATCCACGGTTCCTTATTGATAAGGAACCGCGGGTGTTTTTGACCGTTGCAATGTTGCCCTATAAATAGTGGATCATTTCCAGATTTTCTTTCAACCCTTTTTGCACAGTTTCTTCAAAAATATCTTTAAACCCTTGATTAGTTAGTTAAGATTAATCTTGTTTAAGATGTGATTCTTAATAAGTGTGAAAACACTTGTCCTTTTACCACTTATTTCGAATAATAACAGGACCAAAACGTGTATTTTATGTCGTAAAAGTCGGAATTATGCGTGGTTTGTGTTTTTATTGTGTTTTAGGACCAAAAGATGAAAAAGGAAGAAAACACGGGCTATCACGGGCTTTTATCGTAGAAAAAGACTAAAGACGAAGTCGAAAGATCGAGAATGAAAAAAGAACGGATGTCCAAGGCCTATTCTGAAGATTTATCGAAGAAAAAGCCTAAAGACGGAAGTTTAATGAAGTCGAAGAACTCAAGTTTAATTATAGAAGAAAATTATAAGACAAGTTCAACTTATATCGACAAATCCCGAGAAGACGTCGAGAAAGACAAAGAAATTAAGTCGAGTCGAGACGAGAAGAAAGAAAGAAGATAGCTTAAGCACTTAATCTCCCCACCTCCTATAAATACCCTCCTAATATGTCATTAGGAGGGTGTTAGGTGGTTAGTTTTTAGTAGTTGTAGTTAATTTTTAGTTTTATTAAGTGTGTTTTTATTTTCTCTCTAGTTTTCCTTTAAAACTTATTGAATCTTTACATTAATCTTGTAATCTTTTGATATTAATCTTTAATCAATCAAGCTTATTTCCTTAATTCTCATTCTGCCTTTCTTAATCTTTTTCTTAATCTTGATAATCATGTAGTTTTACTTTATATTTAATTGATGGTTTGATTGTGTAGCTTATTTGATTGTGCTTATTGAATTGGTAATCTTAAAAGTTTTTACTAAAGTGCTTATTGTTCTTAATCTTAATGCTTAATAGTTTTTAAAAATAAGTTGTTTTTAATAAGTTTAAGTTTTTATAAAAAAGTGCTTTTTGATTTCTAGCTTATTTAGTGTTTTAAAAGTTTTCTTAAAAATCTTTTTGGTTTAAATTTTGGTAAGTGCTTATTTTAGATTTGCTTATTTGTTAAGTTTTTCTTTGTACTATCCAGGTTCCTTTAACCCTTGTATTCCGAATAGCTGCCTTTACGGTATTTCGAATATAGTCAACTACCTAGTATTCCGGATATGCTCAAGTTATTTCATTCCGGATATAAGTTTGGACCTTTATTCCGAATAAGCCTCATTTAAGTAATCGGGATTAGCTTCAGAAGTTGGTATTCCGGATAACTATCTGGAATTTATTCAGGATAAGCTCACAAAGTTCTTTTTCCGGATAAGCATTCGGATCATATTCCGGATAAGCACACAAAGTCGTTATTCCGGATAAGCTTTTTATTTCATTGCGGATAAGCTCAAGGTCAAGAATTATGGATAAGTCTCCGAACCTGCATATTTCGGATAAGCCTAAGAAGTTTATTCCGGATAAAGTGAAGTTTTTAGGGATTCCAGATAAGGCTATTGTGTTATTCCGGATAAGCTCAGCAACGAGGTATTCCGGATAAGCTTCCGGACAAGCTGTTAAACTTTATTCCGGATAACCTCAAGTACAAACATCCCGGATAAGCTGCACTTCTTCATTATTCCGGATAAGCACCAGTAATTCATTCCGGATAACATTCCGGATAATATTCCGGATGAGAGTTTGTATTTCCAGTTTTTGAATTTCAATTATTCCCGCCTTTTTACTTAGAATTATTCTAACTTGTTTTGTTTAGTTTAAAATTTCAAGCTTTCATTTTTATTTACTTACTCAACGACATTTTCATTTTTAGCTTACAATAGATAACCAAACCCTTTTATTTTCCACCAAGAACAATTGAGTCGTACTTTCTACTAGTAATCAATTCGAAAAGATCGGTTTAACGAACTTTCATACTTGGCTAAAAACCTTGTATTAAATGGCGCCGCTACCGGCTCTTTTTGTTAAGATTAACAGTTTTAAGTGAGAGACGCGTTGGATTTTGGGATCCGTTCATCTTTAAACGTTATTTTCTTGCTTAAATTTTCAAAAATCCTAAAAAATATAAAATTTTCAAAAATATAAAAAAATAGAAAAACATAAAAACCAAAAATATTTCTTGTATATTTTTCTTTTCCTTTTGTAGGTGTGTATGTGTACTCGTGCTCGTAAGAAGAAAGTAGCTCAAGCCGAAGTCATTACTCCACCTATTGTCACCATGGACAATCAACCAATGATCGAGCTTTTGAAATCGCACGTAGAGGGCAACACCGATGCTATTGTCATACCCGAGATTGGAGCCAACAATTTTGAACTCAAATCCGGCTTCATTCAAATGGTCTCTGCTCAACCTTTCTTGGGGCGTTCGCTTGATGATCCTCATGACCATATAAAAAGGTTTCTTCAACTCACAAATACGGTTAAGTATAATGGGGTTTCACAAGAAGTGATTCGCTTACAACTTTTTCCTTTCTCCTTAGAGGGACAAGCCCGGAATTGGCTTGATAAGGAACCGCCACAAAGTATTCTTACGTGGACGGATTTAGAGACCAAATTCATCAACTACTTTTTCCCACCTCACGTACTACCGCTTTGCGGAATGAAATCATTACCTTTGAACAAAAGTACGGTGAGACATTTAGTGAATCTTGGGACCGTTTTAAGGAACTTTTAAGAAAGTGTCCACAACATGGTTTCACAAAAGTACATCAAATAAATACTTTTTACAATGGGTTAAGCATGAATGACCAAGATTCACTAAATAGTGCTTCGGGGGGTAACATTTTGGTTAAGTCTTCTAATGCCGCTTGGGATATTATTGAGAACAAGTCTAGAGTGCAAACCAAGAGTGTTCGGACTAATGTGGCTAGTGCTAGCACTACTGAGAGCGACAAGAGAATTGATAAGCTTACTTCGCTTGTTGAATCACTTGCTCTCCAAACCGCTAATAACACCAAAGCTATCACTGCCCAAGTTAATGCTATGAGTCAATCATGTGAAATATGCGGGGGATCTCACTCATACATCGATTGTCCTTTGACTCATGACAATCCGGAAAATGTGTATGCCGCCAACGTTAACTTTGCTACGGGAGGCTATCAAGCACGTCCTCAAGGTGACCACAATTTGCTCAGCTATCGATCAAACAACTTTCTTTCACCACCCGGTTTTCCCCCACAAAACCCAAACAACCTCAATCGCTATAATCAAAACTAATCTCGTGCTCCAAATCAATATCAAACCCAAAGAACCCCATATCCACCTCAAAGAAACAACCAAGTTTACCAACAACCCGCTTATCAACCACCTGCCTACCATGCTCCTCCTCTCAACCAACCCACCACATTACATCAAGACATTGAAACTTACATGAGGACTAATGATGTGATAGTGCAAAATCTTCAGCGGGAAATGGCCAACATGAAAGCAGATATGGTGAAACAAGGGAATGATCTTCGAGCCGATATGCGAAACACTTTGGCAAGTCAAACGAATGACTTAAGGAACATGATGGCTAGTTTCTTCCCGAGTAATCAAGCCTCTGGTTCGGGTTCTCTTCCGAGTAATACCGTTGCTAATCCAAGAGGGGAGATGAAAGCAATCACCACTCGAAGTGGAAAAGGTTTAAAGGAACCCGAGCTTCCTACACCTACACCGGTGATTGTGACAAAGGAAAACGAGTCTACTTCTAAAATTCCTCCACCTTCTATTCCTCCAACTTCTACTTATCCAATTCCACCACCTTCTACTTCTTCCCCTCCACCACCCAAGGATGTGAGTGAGAATTCCATTCCAAAGCCTTCATCTCAACCCAATATACCTTATCCCTCAAGGTTAAGGAAAGAGAAGTTGAAGAACAAGGATGATATTCAGGTTTCTAACTTTCTCAAAATGTTTAAACAACTGAATTTCAATATATAATTTGCTGAGGCTCTCGCTCACATGCCCAAATATGCTAAAATGTTTAAAGATCTTCTCAGTGGTAAGGAGAAACTTCTTGACATCGCTCAGACCCAACTTAATGAGAATTGCTCTGTAGTGCTCTTAAGGAAATTACCCACAAAACTTGGTGATCCGGGTCGGTTTCTCATTCCTTGCAACTTCCCCGGGGTAGAGAATTGTATGGCCCTAGCCGATCTAGGTGCTAGTATAAACTTAATGCCATTAAGTGTTTGGAAACAATTATCTCTACCCGAGCTAGTCCCCACACGCATGACTTTGGAATTAGCTAACCGTACGGTTGCTTATCCAGTGGGGATAGCTGAAGAGGTCTTCGTTGGCGTCGACAAATTCACCTTTCCGGCGGATTTTGTTGTCGTTGACTACGAGATGGACCCCCGTGTTTCATTAATCGTTGGACGTTCATTCTTGAGGACCGGTCGCACTCTCATTGATGTAGCCGCGGGTGAATTAATCATGAGAGTTGGTGACGATAAAATCGTCTTCAACATGGGAAAACTTTCTATGCAACCTTCTGAAAACGAGAGTGTTAATTTCATTGAAGTTCTGGATGAGGCTTGTGAAGAACATTTCAAAGACGCTTGTAAAAGTGGTTCTTCTTCTCTACCCATTGTTGAGACCGTGGCCTCTATTGCTCCTTCACTAACTCCATTTGGAGAAAGTGATTTCATTTTGAAAGAATTTGAAGCAACTTTGGGAGATGTGGACTTACAATATGACGATTCTCCCTCCAATTGGGATGAAGACATTCGTACCATTGAGAAACTTCTCAATGAGGACCATATTTCTCCACCATCTCCTAAGGATATCTCTATCGATGAACCGAATTTGACTACGCCTTCCATCGAAAATCCTCTGGATTTAGAGCTTAAGGATCTGCCGTCTCATCTCGAGTACGTTTTCCTTGAAGACAACAAGAAGTCACCCGTCATCATCGCAAAGGACTTGAAAGAGGAAGAAAAATCTCGACTTATCGCCGTGCTAAAGAATCACAAGAAAGCGATTGCTTAGAAAATCTCCGATATTCGTGGAATTGATCCTCACTTTTACACACATAAAATTCTCATGGAGGACGACTTTAAACCCACTATTCAAAGCCAAAGAAGGGTGAATCCCAAGAACCTTGACGTTATCAAAAAAAAGGTTATCAAACTTCTTGATGCGGGAATGATCTACCCTATCTCGGATTCACCATGGGTTAGTCTCATCCATTGTGTGCCTAAGAAAGGCGGAATCACCGTTGTGCCCAATGAAAACAACGAGTTGATTCCTACTCGTCTCGTTACAGGGTGGAGAGTTTGTATATACTATCGCAAACTCAATGATGCTACGAGAAAGGATCATTTTCCCCTTCCTTTCATGGACCAAATGCTTGAACGTCTAGCGGGTAATGACTATTACTGTTTCTTAGACGGTTTCTCTGGGTATTTTCAAATTCCCATCGATCCCAAAGACCAAGAGAAAACCACATTCACTTGTCCTTATGTAACATTTGCTTACAAAAGAATGCCTTTCGGCTTATGCAATGCTCTTGGGACGTTCCAAAGGTGTATGATGGATATCTTCCATGACATGGTTGAAGAAACTATGGAAGTCTTCATGGATGATTTTCGGTCTATGGCGATTCTTTCTCTCATTGCCTTGCCAATTTAGAACTGTGACACCCTAGAATCGAGGTCATTAACGATACCCTAAATTACGCTAATTTTTGAAATTTTTAATAAATTTTAATTTCTATGCTTATAAGTATTTTGGTTAAAGACCGATGTTCGAGGTTATAATTTTTACGGTTGACGTTTTAAGAAGGACGATGACGATTACGATCCCGAGGGATGCCCAATTTTATATAATTTTTGACGATTTGTCGATAATGTAATTTTTCGAGAATTTTATTTACGGTTCGTGTTAAGTTGAGTCGGGTGAGTTTTATAGCCTTCCAAGTACATTTAAAGTATCCCAAAAATATTTTGGAGCATTCGGGAAGATTTCCGACTCCCGTAAAATTTTCAAAATTGACAAATGAGTCAAACCCGCAAAGTTTTGAGGTCGTTTTCTATTTAAGGACAAAAGAAGCCAAAAATTGCATTTAGGTCCCTCCTAACCCATCAAAAGGGCCAAAATGAATAAACACACAAACACATACAAAATTTACAAGAAAAAAATCAAACACTCTTCCTCTCTTCTCTCTCAAACTCACGGCAACCCCCACCACCATCAAAAATCCACCAAAAATCTTTTCCACTTGATTTTTCAAAAATCTAAGGTTAGACCACACTTAGTTTGGTCATTCCCCACATATTCATGTGCTCAAATCCAACATGCATTGATAAAAAATTTTCAAGATTTTTCCATATGATCCAAATTCGTTTTTGAGGCTTAAAGAGCTAATGCATGTTGATAATTTAGTGTTATGGAAGTATAAACACCATGAAAACCCACCAAAATTAATTTGGTTGTGGTGATTGGGTCACCCAAACCCCACGGCAAAGGGGGTGTTTGGGGAGCCATGGTGGTTGTTGATTTTGCATGTTATATTTGTGTTTGGTTTGTTGTTTTAGGATGATTCATATAGGTCTTATTACTTGCATGTTCATTTTCTTTGATTCTTGATATTGAGATTGGTTGATCAATAGGGGTAGGATGGAAGTTTGATGTTAGGATATGTTTGGGAAGGCTTAGGATGATGTTTAGTGTTGGTTAGAAGTCTTGGAATCGAGTCTAAGCATGTTTTTGGTATGGTCATTTTTTAGGCAGAAACATTTGGTCTATTTTATAAAAATGATTTTTGTTCCAGGTCTTGAAAACTAAATGTAGTGATAGAGGGTTTTTCTAGCTTTAATTTGGTATAAGGTAGAGCCCGTGACTCAAAACGAGCTAAAAGTTATGACATTTTAAAGATCGGGTACCGGGAGACGAGGACTTTCACAATCCGAATTTGTGCAAAGTTTTAGTCAAATCCCGAGGGTCACAAGTATAATTTGGTAAATGGTCAAGGGTCAAAATTTGGTCCCTAACCTGTACAAATGGGTCTATATGTTGACTTATGAGTCAAGGAAGTCAAAGGTATTTTTCATATAGGTCAAAGTGGTCAAAATTGGTCGAAGCGCAATTTCAGCCCGTAAAATGTAGTCGTGGAAATGAGTTGCGTAACGGGTCGTAAAAGTGAAAACTTTTATTGGGCTTAAAAACATGTTATCTACAGGTCATATAGGATTTTTGGAAATTTTGTTAAATTTTATAAGCATGGTTTAATAAGTTAAAACAGCCCGTACTTTAGTCAAGTACCGGCGAGAATGAGTAAAAATGGACAACATAAGTAATGAGAATGAATGGTATAGAATAAGTGATACTTGTTGTTTTTGTTTTTGGCGTGAGTTATATTTGTCTTAAGTGACTTGTATATATGTATTTTATACAGTACCGTAAGTATTTAAATGAGATTACTCATTACGCGTTATTTGTGATAGGTGTTGATTTACCCGGGCATCCGTAACATCGTCAGTGATCACTCCTCGAACTACCGACTACTTAATATCTAAGGTGTGAATTTATAGCCTCGCTTATACTTATTTCAAATTGTTTTACCCGCGAGGGAAATGCATGCTAGTTTTTAAAAAGGAACGTATATCATGAATGATTGTTAGACCCGAAAGTTGCCTTAGAATTGTGTTGAGTACCAAAGTTGCAAAAGTCCCTAAATTCATGAACTATTAACTATTGTCTTGCCCTCGAGTAGGGGGAAATAGCCGCTTATGCAATTTGTAGTACTACGGGGTTAACGACCCAATGCTAGCCGAGAAGCTGTACTTATAGTAAGTTCTGCGGTAGATTATTTTGTATGAGAAATAAGGTATAATTGCAACTGATGCCTTTAGAAGGGGCACTGGTTTCATCTGAATCATGCCGGTATATTTACGCGGGTGATTGAGTTAACGGATTAGTGTCATGAGCTTAAACACAATTGTCAGTATCCTGATTATAGTTTGTTTGATCGACAAGACTATAAATGATCACGAATGGTTTTTATTATATATACGTTCAAATGGATTGAAAAACCTATGAATTCCACTCAACGTTTTCGTTGACCAAATTTTTGGCATGTGTTTCAGGTAACCGCTGAGCAGTAGGATGGAGCATGCATGGGATGGATGTTGTGTGTTCGGCTTGGTGTCCGCTTGTTTTTCCCTCCTTTTCTACTTAAACAATTTTTATGTTTAATGTCATGTGGTTTTAAACTGAAGTTTTTGGGGTTGAGATTCATGGGGACCGAAAACGCTAAACTCTGTGCACTATTTGGGGTTGGAAAAACTGTGGACATGTATCATCTAACAATTTTAAATGTCGAATTTTTAAGTCGACGTCTTTTTAGCGTCGTTTGATATATCTTGTGTGCAATGAATACTGTGTAGCACCCATTGTTGTAGTTCCGCTGCGCATAACAATTGTGGGGGTGTTACAGATTGGTATCAGAGCCACGAGTTATAGAGAACTAGGTCGTTTTTGAAAATCCTAAACTATAACTTTTGGTGTCGTAAGAAAAGGGTCCAAGCACACACAACTATCATGCATGGCTCCGGTAAGATTTATTGTTGTATTTATGGCATTTGACGTATACTTTTGAGTAAAGTATATAAGTGGGTAATTATTATATAAGTATGGAATTACTATATGTAGACGTTAAATTTTACGTGAAATATCCGACATCGTAATTTTTGTATTAATCATGCATGAGCATCATATTATTACATTTCGGGCATATGTACCACCTTTGCATTGCATTTGCATGCATATATTTATAATTATTGTATAATTACTTATGTACCCTCCGAAATTCGCTGTTATTGCAGGAATGGCCGAGGTACCGCCTAACGATAACGGAAACGATGTACGAGCCCAGGACCCCGACCCAAGGAGAACTACTTGCCCCACGCCTATGCGTCCTTCCCATCTGGTTGGTGTACCAGATATCCCCAGAAGAGCCGAAGGTGCAATGAGCGCAAATTCTCTTCATCAAGGCATCCCAAGAATTTGCTGTCCCGGACCGAGGATTTATCATGACGTACGACGGACTGTGAGAGGTTTGGAAGGATCGATGTGCATGAGGTATGTAGTGGAATCAAGGGTGGTCAGTAGATTCGACGAGAATGACAAGGCGGACGAAAGACTGTTGGAAAGGACTTCAAGAATTGCGTATGATGGGATGATGAACACAAGTGCCATCAACAGTTTGAAATCAATGGTTGTGAATTTAAGTGCTAGTCTTGACCGTGTGAGGGAAGATCAGATGAGGTTGTCGAGGATGCAGAGTTGGGAGCATCGTGTGAGGGATTCATTGCCCCCGGATTGGAGATTCGTGGACGATGTGGAGATGGAGGCGAATGACTTCATGGTTCAGCCGCCTACTAGAGGTGCTTGTATTTCGGTGGGAGATCAGGTGGCGATTGAGTGTGGATCCACATCAGGGACGAAAAAGGAAACAGAATGTGGGCCGGATGAGAAAGGAAAGGGAAAAGTGGATGATGTGGATGAGGACGTAAGTGATGAGGAAACCGAGGAAGACGACGACGAGCCGCCATCCAAGAGGCAGTGTGGATCACCACATGCCTAGTTACTTGTTTTGTATTTTCTTTGATCATTGTAATAGAACTATTTTAGACCTTTGTATGATGGTATTATGACGAGAAACTCAAGTACTTGATGTTTTGTGGTGAACGATTGTAGTGGCATTACTTGTCACGATTTTGGTTAACTATCAATACAATCTATGTTACCTTTCATGATCTGTGATATGTCTTAAATTTGATCTTTTGTGGTGTGAATTGATGAATATTAGTAACTCCGTAGTGATGTGTCGTTGTATGTATTTTATGTCTGGGAAACTTGATATGAATACTTACATTGTTTTTCTATTTTCTTTGTCTTGCAGAAAGAGATATTCGATAAAACAATGCCTCCAAAGTTGACTGCCGATCGTGTTAACAACATGATTCAGGAAGCTATAGCTAATGCGTTGCAAGCGGACCGAGCTGGGAGAAATCAGGATCCAGGAAGGAACGCGGGGAGACAACCAGCCCCGAGAGTGTGTACCTATTCTAGCATTATGAAGTGCGGTCCCACGCAGTTCCGTGGATCGGGTGGAGCCCTAGAACTTAGGCGATGGTTGGAAAAAGTTGAGAGTACGTTTGAAATCAGTGGTTGTGCAGAGGCGGATAAAGTAAAGTTTGCAGCGGCTACGTTTATGGATGATGCGTTAAGTTGGTGGAATACCCAGGTAGCTACGGTGGGATTGGCTGTGGCAAATGCAAGAACGTGGAATGCGACCAAAGCTTTGTTGACCAAGAAGTTTTGCCCAGAGGAGGAATTGGGGCAATTGGAGGACGAATTGAGGCATTTAACCTTAAAGAACAACGATATAGCTGCTTACACCAGGAGATTCAATGAGTTAAGTCTTTTGTGTCCAGACATATTTGCCAATGATGCCAAGAAAATGAAGCAGTATATTAAGGGTTTATCTAGCAACATCAAAGGTGAAACAACTTCGTCGAAACCTGGAACGTTTGACGAAGCGGTTCAAATGGCACACGCTTTGATGGACGTTAAGCTTCAGGACAAGCAGAACTACATTGCTGAGGGCAACAAAAGGAAATGGGAGGCAGCACAAGGCAACCAATCCCAAGGCCAGAACCGAGGAGGAAACCGAAACAACCAAGGGCCGAACCGTAATCAACAGTTTAATCAGAGAAGGAACGAAGGGATGAGGGCAGTGACGAACCCTAGAGGTGTGAAAGTGAATCCCCATTGTGGAAAGTGCAACTTGTATCATGTTGGAAATTGCCCGCCGGCATGCGGCAAGTGTGGAAAGGCAGGTCATAGGACAGCTAGTTGTCGAACGGGAAGAGTAGCCACTGGGGCTAATGCTATCAGGATGAGAGGATGTTATAGCTGTGGAGAAAGAGGGCATGTGCAAGCAAATTGCCCAAAGACAGGAAACAGACGGGGAGGAAATAATGCGGCAGCTGTGTATCAAGTGGGAACTGCTGATAAACCACAGGGTCCCAATGTGGTTACCGGTACGTTTTTGCTAGACGCTTGTTATGCTAGTATTTTATTTGATTCTGGCTCCGACAAGAGTTTTGTAGACGTTAGATTTAGTCGTCATATCGATAGAGAACCGGTGTTGTTAACGACTAGTTATAATGTTGAATTAGCCGATGGAAAAATTGTTAGTACGAATTCTATACTGAAAGGGTGTACCTTGAAGTTAGGAAACTACGCTTTTAAAATCGACTTGATGCCTATAGAGCTAGGATCGTTTGACGTGATTGTGGGAATGGATTGGCTAATGGCGCATAGTGCTACGATCGTCTGTGGTGAGAGATTGGTGCAGATTCCGCTGAGGAATAGGGTTTTAACGGTAAAGGGAGACGAATGCACTTCTCGTTTGAAGGTGATTTCGTGTTTGAAGATGATGAAGTACGTAGGGAGCGGATGCGATGTGTTTTTGGCACAAGTTTCGAGCGATGGTGATGTAGAGGCAAGGATTGAAGAGGTACCAGTTATTCGCGAGTATCCGGACGTTTTTCCAGACGAGTTGCCAGGTTTACCGCCTAACCGTGAGGTCGAGTTTCGAATTGACTTAGTGCCAGGAGCTGCGCCGGTTGCACGCGCACCTTATCGTTTAGCACCATCTGAGTTAAAGGAGTTATCGGATCAATTGAAGGAATTGATGGACAAAGGATTTATTAGGCCGAGCTCATCACCTTGGGGAGCGCCAGTGTTGTTCGTAAAGAAGAAGGATGGTTCGTTTAGGATGTGTATCGACTATAGATAACTCAATAAGCTGACGGTTAAGAATCGGTACCCATTACCGAGGATTGATGATTTGTTCGATCAATTACATGGTTCTAGTGTATACTTAAAGATCGATTTAAGATCAGGGTATCATCAACTGCGTGTAAGAGAGGAGGATATTCCTGTAACTGCCTTTCGTACGCGGTATGGACACTTTGAATTTCGAGTGATGCCGTTTGGGTTGACAAACGCGCCTGCTGTATTCATGGATCTTATGAATCGCGTGTGCAAGCCGTATCTAGATAAGTTTGTTATTGTTTTCATCGACGACATACTTATTTACTCTAAGAGTAGGGAGGAGCACGAGAAGCACCTAAGAAAGATTTTGGAGTTGTTAAGGAAGGAGAAGCTGTATGCAAAATTCTCTAAGTGTGAGTTTTGGTTGGAATCAGTGCAGTTTCTAGGTCATGTGATTGATAGTGAGGGAGTTCGTGTAGATCCTGCTAAGATCGAAGCGATCAGGGAATGGTCAGCACCGACGACGCCGACTGAAGTTCGACAGTTTTTGGGTTTAGCTGGGTATTATAGAAGGTTTATCGAAGGATTTTCGTTGATTGCGAAACCATTGACGAGGCTTACCGAGAAGAATAGGGTGTATGAAT
The DNA here is from genome assembly GCA_025667525.1 of Glebionis coronaria. NCBI lineage: Eukaryota > Viridiplantae > Streptophyta > Magnoliopsida > Asterales > Asteraceae > Glebionis > Glebionis coronaria. The sequence continues at coordinate 407,963,747 of CM046877.1, forward strand.
GGGGAAATGAGGAAGAGCTTGCTTTCGAAACGCTCAAGGATAAGTTATGTTCCGCGCCGATTTTATCATTGCCTGAGGGAACCGAAGACTTCGTGGTGTATTGTGATGCGTCTCGTAAGGGTTACGGAGCAGTGTTAATGCAACGTGAAAAGGTGATAGCTTACGCGTCGAGGCAATTAAGGAAGAACGAGGAGAATTACACGACGCACGATTTGGAATTAGGAGCGGTAGTTTTTGCGTTGAAGTTGTGGAGACACTATCTGTATGGGACAAAGTGTGTTGTATTCACTGATCACAAGAGTTTGCAGCACATTTTAGATCAAAAGGAGTTGAATATGCGACAAAGACGATGGGTTGAACTATTGAGTGATTATGATTGTGAAATTCGCTATCACCCTGGGAAGGCGAATGTTGTAGCGGATGCATTGAGTAGGAAGGAACGGGAGAAACCTTTGAGGGTTAGAGCTTTAGTGATGAGTGAGAGCGTTGACTTAACCGAAACCATACTGAAGGCTCAGGAGAGAGGATTGATGAAAGGGAATGTTGAAGCCGAGAACTTGGGACGAATGTTGAAACCTATTTTCGTGATTAGGTCAGACGGACTAAGATATTTTGAGAATCGAATTTGGTTACCACTGTGTTCATCTGAGGAAGGAAAGCCTGGAGTTCGAGAATTGGTTATGAATGAGTCGCATAAGTCGAAGTATTCGATACATCCTGGATCGGATAAGATGTACCACGACCTGAAGAAAGTCTATTGGTGGCCGAATATGAAGGCAGATATTGCTCGTTACGTCAGTAAGTGTTTGACTTGCGCGAAGGTTCAGGCAGAACATAAGAAACCATCTGGATTGTTGGTACAACCGGAAATCCCAGAATGGAAATGGGAGAAAATCGCAATGGATTTTGTGACGGGTTTGCCTAGGACTCCTAGTGGATGCGATATGATATGGGTAATTGTGGACAGGTTGACGAAATCTGCTCATTTCTTACCAATGAAGAAGACGGACAGCATGGAAAAACTCGCCAGCGTGTACGTGAAGGAGATCGTCTGTAGACATGGAGTGCCGTTATCGATCATTTCGGATCGTGACAGTAGATTTACGTCGGAATTTTGGAAATCGCTTCAACGTGCGATGGGCACTGAACTGAGTTTAAGCACGGCTTATCACCCGGAAACTGACGGCCAGAGTGAACGAACGATTCAAACGATGGAGGACATGCTCCGAGCATGCGTGATCGATTTTGGAGGAAGTTGGGAACGCCACTTGCCTCTGGTGGAATTTTCGTACAATAATAGTTATCATGCGAGTATCAAAGCGGCACCGTTCGAAGCATTGTATGGAAGGAAGTGTAGATCGCCCGTGTGTTGGAGTGAAGTAGGGGAGAGTCAATTGACTGGACCCGAAATGGTTTTAGAAACGACAGAGAAGATCGTGCAGATCAAGAACCGACTACTTGCTGCGAGAAGCCGACAGAAAAGTTATGCCGATAACCGAAGGAAACCGTTGGAGTTTGAAGTTGGAGATATGGTTATGCTCAAGGTATCGCCATGGAAGGGTGTAATTCGTTTTGGGAAGAAAGGAAAGTTGAGTCCGAGGTATATTGGACCGTTTAAGATCGTTGAACGAATTGGACCAGTAGCGTACAAGTTAGAATTGCCGACCGAGCTTAGTGCTATTCATGACACGTTTCACGTATCGAACCTGAAGAAGAGTTTGGCGGACAAGGAATTGGTGATTCCTTTGGACGAGATTCGACTAGACGACAAAATGCACTTTGTGGAAGAACCTGTGGAAATTATGGACCGGGAGGTCAAGCGGTTGAAGCGTAGTAGGATTCCTATTGTGAAGGTCCGATGGAATTCTAAGCGTGGACCGGAATACACCTGGGAACGTGAGGACTTTTTCAAGGAAAGGTACCCTCATCTGTTCCAGTAAGACGAAATGTGAGTCCAAGAAGAGGCGAGCGCCGGGACGTCGCTCTCTTTAAGGAGGGGTGGATGTGACACCCTAGAATCGAGGTCATTAACGATACCCTAAATTACGCTAATTTTTGAAATTTTTAATAAATTTTAATTTCTATGCTTATAAGTATTTTGGTTAAAGACCGATGTTCGAGGTTATAATTTTTACGGTTGACGTTTTAAGAAGGACGATGACGATTACGATCCCGAGGGATGCCCAATTTTATATAATTTTTGACGATTTGTCGATAATGTAATTTTTCGAGAATTTTATTTACGGTTCGTGTTAAGTTGAGTCGGGTGAGTTTTATAGCCTTCCAAGTACATTTAAAGTATCCCAAAAATATTTTGGAGCATTCGGGAAGATTTCCGACTCCCGTAAAATTTTCAAAATTGACAAATGAGTCAAACCCGCAAAGTTTTGAGGTCGTTTTCTATTTAAGGACAAAAGAAGCCAAAAATTGCATTTAGGTCCCTCCTAACCCATCAAAAGGGCCAAAATGAATAAACACACAAACACATACAAAATTTACAAGAAAAAAATCAAACACTCTCCCTCTCTTCTCTCTCAAACTCACGGCAACCCCCACCACCATCAAAAATCCACCAAAAATCTTTTCCACTTGATTTTTCAAAAATCTAAGGTTAGACCACACTTAGTTTGGTCATTCCCCACATATTCATGTGCTCAAATCCAACATGCATTGATAAAAAAATTTCAAGATTTTTCCATATGATCCAAATTCGTTTTTGAGGCTTAAAGAGCTAATGCATGTTGATAATTTAGTGTTATGGAAGTATAAACACCATGAAAACCCACCAAAATTAATTTGGTTGTGGTGATTGGGTCACCCAAACCCCACGGCAAAGGGGGTGTTTGGGGAGCCATGGTGGTTGTTGATTTTGCATGTTATATTTGTGTTTGGTTTGTTGTTTTAGGATGATTCATATAGGTCTTATTACTTGCATGTTCATTTTCTTTGATTCTTGATATTGAGATTGGTTGATCAATAGGGGTAGGATGGAAGTTTGATGTTAGGATATGTTTGGGAAGGCTTAGGATGATGTTTAGTGTTGGTTAGAAGTCTTGGAATCGAGTCTAAGCATGTTTTTGGTATGGTCATTTTTTAGGCAGAAACATTTGGTCTATTTTATAAAAATGATTTTTGTTCCAGGTCTTGAAAACTAAATGTAGTGATAGAGGGTTTTTCTAGCTTTAATTTGGTATAAGGTAGAGCCCGTGACTCAAAACGAGCTAAAAGTTATGACATTTTAAAGATCGGGTACCGGGAGACGAGGACTTTCACAATCCGAATTTGTGCAAAGTTTTAGTCAAATCCCGAGGGTCACAAGTATAATTTGGTAAATGGTCAAGGGTCAAAATTTGGTCCCTAACCTGTACAAATGGGTCTATATGTTGACTTATGAGTCAAGGAAGTCAAAGGTATTTTTCATATAGGTCAAAGTGGTCAAAATTGGTCGAAGCGCAATTTCAGCCCGTAAAATGTAGTCGTGGAAATGAGTTGCGTAACGGGTCGTAAAAGTGAAAACTTTTATTGGGCTTAAAAACATGTTATCTACAGGTCATATAGGATTTTTGGAAATTTTGTTAAATTTTATAAGCATGGTTTAATAAGTTAAAACAGCCCGTACTTTAGTCAAGTACCGGCGAGAATGAGTAAAAATGGACAACATAAGTAATGAGAATGAATGGTATAGAATAAGTGATACTTGTTGTTTTTGTTTTTGGCGTGAGTTATATTTGTATTAAGTGACTTGTATATATGTATTTTATACAGTACCGTAAGTATTTAAATGAGATTAATCATTACGCGTTATTTGTGATAGGTGTTGATTTACCCGGGCATCCGTAACATCGTCAGTGATCACTCCTCGAACTACCGACTACTTAATATCTAAGGTGTGAATTTATAGCCTCGCTTATACTTATTTCAAATTGTTTTACCCGCGAGGGAAATGCATGCTAGTTTTTAAAAAGGAACGTATATCATGAATGATTGTTAGACCCGAAAGTTGCCTTAGAATTGTGTTGAGTACCAAAGTTGCAAAAGTCCCTAAATTCATGAACTATTAACTATTGTCTTGCCCTCGAGTAGGGGGAAATAGCCGCTTATGCAATTTGTAGTACTACGGGGTTAACGACCCAATGCTAGCCGAGAAGCTGTACTTATAGTAAGTTCTGCGGTAGATTATTTTGTATGAGAAATAAGGTATAATTGCAACTGATGCCTTTAGAAGGGGCACTGGTTTCATCTGAATCATGCCGGTATATTTACGCGGGTGATTGAGTTAACGGATTAGTGTCATGAGCTTAAACACAATTGTCAGTATCCTGATTATAGTTTGTTTGATCGACAAGACTATAAATGATCACGAATGGTTTTTATTATATATACGTTCAAATGGATTGAAAAACCTATGAATTCCACTCAACGTTTTCGTTGACCAAATTTTTGGCATGTGTTTCAGGTAACCGCTGAGCAGTAGGATGGAGCATGCATGGGATGGATGTTGTGTGTTCGGCTTGGTGTCCGCTTGTTTTTCCCTCCTTTTCTACTTAAACAATTTTTATGTTTAATGTCATGTGGTTGTAAACTGAAGTTTTTGGGGTTGAGATTCATGGGGACCGAAAACGCTAAACTCTGTGCACTATTTGGGGTTGGAAACACTGTGGACATGTATCATCTAACAATTTTAAATGTCGAATTTTTAAGTCGACGTCTTTTTAGCGTCGTTTGATATATCTTGTGTGCAATGAATACTGTGTAGCACCCATTGTTGTAGTTCCGCTGCGCATAACAATTGTGGGGGTGTTACAAGAACGCATGCTTAAGCGGTGTGAAGACACTCGTCTTGTTCTTAATTGGGAAAAATGTAATTTCATGGTAAAAGAAGACATTGTTCTTGGACATAAAATCTCCAAAGCCGGTCTTGAAGTGGAACGTGCTAAAGTGGATGTCTTAGCCAAATTACCTCCACCTTCCACCGTGAAGGGTGTGAGAAGTTTCCTTGGTCGTGCGGGCTTCTATCGTCGATTCATTCAAGATTTTTCTAAAATCGCTCGCCCGATGACCCACCTCTTGGAAAAAGATACTCCTTTTATCTTTTCTAAAGAGTTTCTTGAATCCTTTAATCTTCTTAATGATAAGCTAACTAAGGCACCGGTCTTGGTTACCCCTAACTGGGAGCTACCTTTTGAATTGATGTGTGATGCTAGCGACTTTGCTATTGGAGCGGTTTTGGGCCAAAGAGTAAACAAACACTTCCAACCAATCCATTACGCTAGCAAGACAATGACGGGGGCTCAATTGCATTATACCACTACCAAAAAAGAGCTTTTTAGCTGTAGTGTATGCTTTTGAAAAGTTCCGCCCCTATCTTGTCCTTTCTACCACCATCGTGTATACCGATCATTCCGCGTTGAAGTACTTGTTGACTAAGCAAGATTCTAAGCCAAGACTTCTTCGTTGGGTTTTACTCCTTCAAGAATTCAACATTGAAATTCGTGACAAGAAGGGTGCAGAAAACCTAACCGCGGATCATCTAAGTAGACTTGAGGATCCTTATCAAGGGGATCATCCGAATTAAGAGATCAATGACTCTTTTCCTCTTGAAGCCTTAATGTCTATCAATCCAAATCTTTATGACACCCCGTGGTTTGCGGACATTGCAAACTACTTAGCGGGTGGAATTCTCAAGGAAGGGTTAACGTCCCAACAAAAGAAAAAGTTCTTTAAATACATTGAACACTATTTTTGGGACGACCCTTACCTCTTCAAACAATGTGCAGATCTCGTCATTCGTCGATGTGTTGATGGACCGGCAGCGGTACAAATCCTTGACGCTTGCCATAAAGGACCCACCGGCGGTCACTTTGGTCCCAATTACACCGCGAAGAAAGTGTTCGACTCTGTATTATATTGGCCCACCATTTATCATGACGCTCATGAAATGGTTAAACGTTGTGATGCTTGCCAAAGACAAGGCAAGATCACACATAAAGATGAGATGCCTCAAAATTTCATACAAGAATGTGAAATCTTTGATGTATGTGGTATCGACTTTATGGGGCCATTTCCATCATCTAAAGGGAACAAGTACATCCTCGTAGCCGTTGACTACGTATCAAAATGGGTTGAAGCTAAGGCTCTCCCTACGAACGATGCGAGGGTGGTTGTGAACTTTCTGAGGCAACTTTTTGTTTGATTCGGTGTTCCTTGTGCTATCATCAGTGACCGCGGGACTCATTGTTGCAATGATCAATTTGCTAGAGTCATGGCTAAGTATGGTGTCAATCACCGTCTTTCCACCGCTTATCATCCTCAAACAAATGGTCAAGCCGAGATATCTAACCGTGGATTGAAGCGAATTCTTGAGCGTACTGTGGGAGAGCATCATGCCTCGTGGGCCGATAAGTTAGATAATGCTTTGTGGGCTTTCCGTACCGCTTATAAGACCCCGATTGGTTGTACACCTTATTGTCTTGCGTACGGGAAAGCATGCCACCTCCCTATCGAGCTGGAACATAAGGCATACTGGGTCTTGAAGTGGGCGAATTTTGACATCAACAAAGCCGGCGATCTTCGAAAGATTCAACTCAATGAGCTAAATGAACTAAGGAATGAAGCTTATGAGAAATCATTGATCTACAAGGAGAAGACCAAGATCATCCATGATTCAAGGATTAAGAACCGAGAGTTCCACGTTGGTGATCAAGTTTTACTCTTTAACTCTCGATTGAAGATCTTCTCGGGAAAGCTGAAGAGCCGTTGGTCTGGTCCATTCACCGTCGCCAAAGTCTTCCCATATGGCACCATTGAGCTTTCTCAGCCAAATGGGCCCAATTTTAAGGTGAATGGCCAGCGCGTGAAGTTGCACTTTGGTGAGGACATCTCTCATGAGATGATTCCATCCCTCACCACGTTTCCCTTGAATTAAGTTCTAGGTCGAGTCAGGCTCGTGACTCGGTTAACAAAAACAAGCGCTTCTCGGGAGGAAACCCGTTGATCTATCCTTTACCGTTTTCATAATAAGTGTAGGGGGAGCCCCGTATGTGTTTGTTGTCTTGTTTCTTCTTCTGTGCAGGGATTTAAGCTTCAAAGATCCATTCTCGATGACTTTTGACGAACCGTGATCCCGTGTACCCGTCTTCCCGGTTCTATCCTAAACTATCGTGATTCAATATTTCATATCTTATATGTTCACATTGAAATCACCATAGTTGTCCTTTCCTTAGCAAGATTTAACCAAAGTGCACAATGTCCTAAGTGTAAGGGAGTTTACTCCCACATGCTTAAACATTGAGGACAATGTTTATATCAAGTGTAGGGGGGGACTTCTATCGAAGTAAGTGGGCTTTTCCATGAATTTGTCCTCATCTTAACCGGAAAATTTGATTCTTCGACATTTTTCAAAATTTTTAATCTATTTTGGCCTTGTAATTTTCCTTTGCTATCGTTATTTACTTTCTTTGCTAGAATAAATTTTCAATAAAGTGGTTTTAAATTTTTCAAAGTCGTGATTATTTTGACTCAACCCTAGTTTACTTATCTAAGTTTACTCTAGCTAGTATCTTTAACGTGTTTAAGTCAAGTTTTGCTAGGCTTTTATATAGGGAACTTTAAAATGCGAAAGTCTTAACTCTCACAGGTTAAGAACAAGAACTTTTCGCAAGTTCCTATAATTGATCCTAGAGAGTTGTTTATCAAGGGAACTTTAAAATGCGATTTCTAAACTTGAAAAAGTCTAAGAATTTGCAAGATCCTATAGATAACTCAAAAACCTAAAACTTTGATTTAATTGGCTAAGCATCCACGAGTCTCATTCCTTGAGATTTTAAATTATGAAGAACGAGAGATGATAGAGTCAATTATAAGTTTGGTATTCTTTCGTGAATTTATGTGAGTTGATTATAAGCCTATTCTCCCATCGCTTGCTAATAAATTTATCTGCAATAAATAAGGTTGAACGATTTGAAAAGTTACTTAGCTTCTAGCACAAGATCGTTTAAAAGTTGCTCGGTATTAATTAGAGTTTATAGCCAAGGCATAACTTATTGAAGCGGGATGCGAAGATTGGTGAGTCCGAAAAGGCCCTAACAAGGCATGAGGGCTACATTTTTTTGCTAAAGATCCAAAAGTGATGTGAAGAATCATTTATCGAAAATCAATATGAAGGATCGAGACACACGACGAAAAGAAAATACTCCCCTAAAGATCATGGAGAAGTCTATCCGAAAAGACCCTAGCAAGGTATGAGGATAAATAGATCCAAGTCCTAAAAGGAGGCGGATCGTTGTATATCAAAGTCCAAAATAAAGATTGGAGAAAAATGAAGAAGTCATGGTCCAAGTATGAAGAATCTCTCAAAAACTTCAAGTGAAGAAATTCCTATTATGAAGAGAAGACCATAATTTCAAGAACGTCTCTCAAAGATTTGAAGTATGAAGTCGCTGCCAAATATCGGTCCGAGAAAGGTCTCAAATCGTGAAGCGAGTTATGCCAAGATATGAACTTTATGAGGTCCCGAGAAGCAGTTTTAAAAGATTTTTTCCTTTAGCTAACTATTGATTAAATCGTCCCACTTTATATTCGGCCTATATAAACTATCGAAATAAGTCAAAAAATGTATCCTCGTGATCATTCAAGACAACAATAAAATATAAGAGATACACCTAGGAATAAGGGAGTCTAAGTAAATAATTAGGCCACATGAGTTCGTGTTAGTTTGCTAACTTATAATAACAAGGATCTCGTTTTTAAGCTTGATATGGGGAACGTGAAACTTGAGAATGATGAACATTCATGACAACCTAAAACCCTAATGTAAGTCTTTGATTTCTTTACTTGTTTTGTTCTTTTAGTTTTCTTAGTGTTTAGTATTTAATAAAGGCCAAGGTGGGTTATCTATGATGAAAAATGTAAACCGTGCTTTGAAATTAGTGCATTGCATGAGGACATTGCAATGGTCAAGTGTATGGGATTTAATAAGTGTGAAAACACTTGTCCTTTTACCACTTATTTCCAATAATAACAGGACCAAAACGTGTATTTTATGTCGTAAAAGTCAGAATTATGCGTGGTTTGTGTTTTTATTGTGTTTTAGGACCAAAAGATGAAAAAGGAAGAAAACACGGGCTATCACGGGCTTTTATCGAAGAAAAAGACTAAAGACGAAGTCGAAAGATCGAGAATGCAAAAAGAACGGAAGTCCAAGGCCTATTCTGAAGATTTATCGAAGAAAAAGCCTAAAGACGAAAGTTTAATGAAGTCGAAGAACTCAAGTCTAATTATAGAAGAAAATTATAAGACAAGTTCAACTTATATCGACAAATCCCGAGACGACGTCGAGAAAGACAAAGAAATTAAGTTGAGTCGAGACGAGAAGAAAGAAAGAAGATAGCTTAAGCACTTAATCTCCCCACCTCCTATAAATACCCTCCTAATATGTCATTAGGAGGGTGTTAGGTGGTTAGTTTTTAGTAGTTGTAGTTAATTTTTAGTTTTATTAAGTGTGTTTTTATTTTCTCTCTAGTTTTCCTTTAAAACTTATTGAATCTTTACATTAATCTAGTAATCTTCTGATATTAATCTTTAATCAATCAAGCTTATTTCCTTACTTCTCATTCTACCTTTCTTAATCTTGATAATCATGTAGTTTTACTTTAAATTTTATTGATGGTTTGATTGTGTAGTGATGTAGTCTAAAAAACAAAGTAACAAAAATAATTAATTGGATCGGTTGATTCAATAAGAATGCCAGAAACAATTCTGCTAATAATCGTTGATTCTGAGGAATGCCCGAAAATTAGGGTAAACACGGCAACACAACGGCCAGTGGTTTAACTTTTATTAAACTGATAACTGTCTTGCTAGGGTTACAGCAGATTCATTAAATAATGACTGCAAACAAAGAAAAACCCTAAAAATCCAACGGGTTGGACCGTAGCCCAATGACAAAGTCCAACTGAAAGTGAAAAAAACATAAAAATGCAAAAAACTGATAGTAAAAAGGCTTTTTGGGCCTTGGGAAATCCGCAACCAGCTAAAAGATGGTTACAGCGTCTTCGGTCTCCATTTTACGCACGTTTTGACAGGTCACAGGCTGAAAACGGACTTAGGATGCAAAAGTTATGCCCATTTTACTAAACCCCTCTTCGTCACGTGATCTCGGGCCTCCATAAACAAGTCAGCCCGTTCTTCAATACTTGGGCCTCCATCATTCCCCCCTGGATAAGAAAAATTCGCCCTCGAATTCTCAACTGTATCATCATCTGAAGAATCACCATGGTAAGGCAACAAGTGCTTCACATTAAAAACATCAGAACAACGAATATGACTTGGCAACTTCAAACGATAAGCATTTGAGTGCACCTTATCCACAATTTCCACTGGACCAATCTTCTTAGCATACAATTTATTATATTCACCAACTAGAAAACGATCCTTAGTCAAAACAGCCCACACAAAGTCTCCTACTTCAAAGTCAACATGTCTCCTCTTTTGATCTGCATCCTGCTTGTACTTCGAATTAGCGCGAACCAAGTTGTCACGAACAGATTTATGAACATCATGCAACCCCTCAACAAAATCCTGCACTTTCTTCGGAACATACCTAGAAATCTGAGGAGTCATAAGATCAAGAGGACCACGTGGCTGAGCAGAATAAACCACCTGGAAAGGACTAAACCCAGTGCTCCGATTAACAGCATGATTATGAGCAAACTCAGCTTGATACAACTTCTGATCCCATGCCTTCACATGATCACCCACCAAACACCTTAACAGGTTACCAAGGGACCTGTTAACAACTTCGGTTTGCCCATCAGTTTGAGGATGATAAGCACTACTAAAATTGAGTTGAGTATTCACCATCTTCCACAAACTACGCCAAAAATGACTCAAAAACCTGGTGTCCCGATCAGAAACAATGGAGTAAGGTAAACCATGTAAACGGTACACACCCCTAAAGAAAAGTTGGGCTACATTAACTGCATCTGTTGTCTTCTTGCAAGGAATAAAATGAACCATCTGTGTTTTTTATTCATTTTTATTCATATCACAATCATCATACAATAAACCCAAGTCGTAGTTTTTATAAGAAAACTAAACTTGAGGAAAAAGATAACAATATGATTCTTAAGAAACACAAGATAAGAAAACTAAATAGAAGATACGACAAAATAAAACTAAATAACAAGTTTATTCTTATGCCTCCTCCATCATGTAGCTTATTTGATTGTGCTTATTGAATTGGTGATCTTAAAAGTCTTTACTGAAGTGCTTATTTTTCTTAATCTTAATAATCATGTAGTTTTACTTAATAGTTTTTAAAAATAAGTTGTTTTTAATAAGTTTAAGTTTTTATAAAAAAGTGCTTTTTGATTTCTAGCTTATTTAGTGTTTTAAAAGTTTTCTTAAAAATATTTTTGGTTTAAATTTTGGTAAGTGCTTATTTTAGATTTGCTTATTTGTTAAGTTTTTTTTGTACTATCCGGGTTCCTTTAACCCTTGTATCCCGAATAGCTGCCTTTACGGTATTTCGAATATAGTCAACTACCTAGTATTCCGGATATGCTCAAGTTATTTCATTCCAGATATAAGTTTGGACCTTTATTCCGAATAAGCCTCATTTAAGTAATCGGTATTAGCTTCAGAAGTTGGTATTCCGGATAACTATCCGGAATTTATTCAGGATAAGCTCACAAAGTTCTTTTTCCGGATAAGCATTCGGATCATATTCCGGATAAGCACACAAAGTCGTTATTCCGGATAAGCATTTTATTTCATTGCGGATAAGCTCAAGTTCAAGAATTCCGGATAAGTCTCCGAACCTGCATATTCCGGATAAGCCTAAGAAGTTTATTCCGGATAAAGTGAAGTTTTTAGGGATTCCGGATAAGGCTATTGTGTTATTCCGGATAAGCTCAGCAACAAGGTATTCCGGATAAGCTTCCGGACAAGCTGTTAAACTTTATTCCGGATAACCTCAAGTACAAACATCCCGGATAAGCTGCACTTCTTCATTATTCCGGATAAGCACCAGTAATTCATTCCGGATAACATTCCGGATAAGAGTTTGTATTTCCAGTTTTTTAATTTCAATTACTCCCGCCTTTTTACTTAGAATTATTCTAACTTGTTTTGTTTAGTTTAATATTTCAAGCTTTCATTTTTATTTACTTACTCAACGACATTTTCATTTTTAGATTACAATAGATAACCAAAACCTTTTATTTTCCACCAAGAACAATTGAGTCGCACTTTCTACTAGTAATCAATTCGAAAAGATCGGTTTAAAGAACTTTCATACTTGGCTAAAAACCTTGTATTAATTCTCTCCTTCAATCTCCTCATCCTCTTAAGTGCAAAGAGAAGATCACTCACACATTTTGTGATGTGATTAAAGATGAAGTCTTGATGAAGATCATCATGTTCATCATTTTTATTTATTTCTTGAGTAGATCCAATGTATATGTGTATACTTGGATCAATCTTGTGTAGATCCAATGTATATGGGTATACTTGGATCAATATTGTGTAGATCCAATGTATTTATGAATACTTGGATTAGTTGTGTTAATCCATTGTATTTGTGAATACTTGGATTAAGTCTTGTGTAAATCCATTGTATATGTGTATACTTGGATTTATGTTGTGTGGATCCAAGTTACATGTGTACACTTGGATATGTGTTTTATTGAGTTGTAATAGGTAAGAGTTGTGAGTTCTCACTAAACTATAAAGTGATGTGGTTGTGTCTTATGAGTTCTCACTAAACTATAAAGTGCCGTAGTTGTGTCTAGTGAAGTTCTCACTTAGCTTCAAAGTGAAGAGTCGTGAAGATTGGTTCTACCTTTCGATTAGCACTCGACATCTAGCCTTGTGTCATTAAATGGTGAAGTGGGCAACGTTGTGTAGATTGGTCCTACCTATGATCAGGACTCGACATCTAGCTTAGTGTCGGAAATTATGTAAGCGACGTGTATGGTTTTCTCCGCCTTGAAAGGAGTTTTGTTGACTAGTGAAGTAACTCTCGAGTAAGGTGTACTCGAGGAGTGGAGTAGGGCGAAGAGGAGCTTCGTGACCGAACCACTATAAATCATCGTGTCGGTACTTTCCTTTACATTTATGTCTTTACTATTATAGATGTATTTATATGTTGTATGTTGTGTGTATCTCATAATCTAAACATCTAAGTTGCGGAAAAGCTAAGGCTTAGTACGTGTGTGCTTCGTGTTTAGATTATGGTCAAGTGTGCATCCTTTAGTCTAAACATCTTAGTTTCGGAAAAGCTAAGGCTTAGTACGTGTGTGATTAGTGTTTAGACAATTGTTTGATGTACACTTGATTTGATGTGTTTGTGTGTTTCCTTACTTATAGTTATTATCTATTACAAACACATCTCATATATAGCCAAGCTTAATCGAGAATTTGATACAAACGATTGTCAAGGTTTACAACATATCAATATTTGGCATCCACTGTAGGCGGTTCTTTATTAAGCCCGCGGTTCTTTATTGATAAGGAACCGCGGTTATATTTAAGGAACCACGGCCAGTGGAATAAACGAAATGTTTTAAAAAATGAACTAGAAACTATTAAACCCCCCTTCTAGTTTCTACACATTTGAATCATGAATATTGCTGGTAATGATGGAATCAATGATATCGGTGCTGCTGTGGCTTGTTGTGTAGGAGCAATGGTCATGGTAGTGCTTGAAACTGAAGCGGATAGAGCTCGACTTGGTAGAGTTAGAGGAAGTTGAATTGATGCCGGTGGGGTCACTGTAATAACTTATGGAGGTACTATTGAAACTGGTGGAGGCACTGTAGAAACTGGTGGAGTGATGTGTCGTTGATAGTATATGTGATAATTAAGATACGTTATAGGGTAAATTAGAAAATTACCTTTAGGAAAAAGTAATAGACTAATATTACCAAAGACGAATTCAATTAAACACGTTGGTGAACCAAGTTCGTTGTACACGAAGATCGAGTGAATTTGAGACATTTTGCTTTGATTTGGACAATCGATTTAAATTGGTTTTCGGTTTTTTAAACTAGAAATTAATTCTACCAATTTTAAACTATTTAAAATTATCCTAAAGTGCATGAATCTTAAACCCCGCTATTATTTAATCTAAAACTAATACTTAAAATTTAAAACTATTTAAAAATTAAACTAACTAATAATCTATAAAAAAAATTAATCTTTTTAATAAAAATAATTTTTAAACTATTTAAAAATCTAATTAAACTTTTTAAACTTTACTTTATTAAAAATTTACTTAGAACAAATCTATTTAAAAACTATTTTTATTTAATTATAAAAATTTAATTATTAAAATTAACTAATTAAACTTTTAAACTTAAGAAAAACATTTTTTTATTTTTATTTTATTTTATTAGTTAAAGAAAACTAAAATTTGACTTAAATAAAAGTATTAATCAAAAATAATTTAAAAACGTAAGTTAAAATTAAACAAACTTTGAATTCAAACTCTGCCAAACTTAATACTATATTAACTAAACTGAAAGTGAGTTAACCAAAGAGGCCAGTTAGCCCAGTTGGCTAACACGCTGGACAATGAACTGCGAGGTCGCAGGTTCGAGCCTCACAAGGGCAATTTTTTGTGATTAATTTCTTTTTTTTAACAGATAATATTATACTCAGTCACAGGAGATGACGTTTACAACGTTAAGATTGAAACTGATAAGGATATCAGTATTAACAGACAAATTGAGTCTGTTAAATATAATCACAGCAATTTAAATCATGACCAAAATAATCAGCAAACAAGAAACTAAACTAACACTCCTAATTATCAGCAAACTGAATCTCTAAATAATTCTATCACTCAACATATTTTAAGAACGAATCAGCAAGCACAAACTTAATACTCCTTCAATCTAAAACAGATATTTCAACTTCAACAAAAATCAGCAGGATAACAATTCAGCGATTTCAAAATGAATAACCAAGCTAAAAATTAGTTAAACAATACAGAGAATACTGCTCAACTTATACAGCAAAATACACAAGCAAATAGTATTTAATCACCAAAACTCAGTCTAAAACTATTTAATCAAACTATCCTATCAAACTAAAACAATGACTCTTAGTTTTATCTAACAATGATCGAATCAATCCATCAAACTACCCTATCAGCAACATAAATAGATTCTACAGCAACCTAAAACACTAGCTACACATGAATGCAAAAACTTCTATCAGCAAGCCTCAAGGAACTTATAACAGTATAACAGATCTATATCCTCCTTAACTAATCAACTTAAAATCAAGGTAAGCAGAAATATTAAACGAGCAGATTCATAACATTAATCTCTAAAAAAAACTCACAGATTCAAATAGTCCTATAACATTTATATCATTCATAAACAAATAACTTAAAAATCATATTAATAGCATAATAATAACTAGTAAACATACCCTTTGAAGAAAACCTTTGAGACGAAGGTTTGTGCTGAACAACCTTATGAAACCGATTCTACACCACCATTAACCTCCATTAATCGTCAAACGAACCACCACCACCAATAGATTCACCATGTTTAATTTCTTCCAGTGGGGAAAAAACTTATCCAATACTTTACTTTTAATATTAAATCTAAGCTATTAATTAGCTTATATTTAACATCACAAACATTATTCTTGTAAAACAGTAACAAGAATTAATTCATATATCACTTTAAACAATAAAAAACGAGACACGCATTTAAATCAAACGACTGAATCTTTTATTAATTTTCCAGAAATATTACAAGACTTGATAAAAAGAAATACAAGATTAATCCTAGAACTATTTCTACATAATAACTTTTAAGTAAAGAAAAGGATGATAATTAAAAGAGAAAATGAGGGTTTTTATAGCCATCCCAGGGCTGTGGAGGAGAGAATATCCGCATCTTTTTTAGAATATTCTTCTACAGTTATGGCCCTTAGATCTTCATTCTCCTTTCTCTCTCATGTTTGGCTTTGATCGGATGGTTGATATGACACAACTAGCACACGGATTGCCAACGTGGCATCCGTGTGTGCTAGTTGTGTTTCTTTGCTGCCTTTTGATTGGATTAGTAGGAAAAATGATGTGTTTAACCCAGTCATTCGCTGCCATGTAGCTCTTTTCTTCCTCACATTCTCTTCCTTAAAATTGGGGGATTTAATTCCCCCACACTTGAATTGAGCGTGTGAACAAAAGCCCTCTATTAATTTTGACATTTATTGGTTTAGGGTTTGGGAACAGTAACTTAAAGTTACTGGTTATTATTTTTTTTGCTATGGGGAAGATGAAGGATAGAGTGTATCAAAAAAGAATGTGATGTGTGCATATGGGAGAAAAACGTGTGGTGGTAAAGTAAGTGGGTGAAAATGGACGGTTTATTTATTTATTGTGTGAATTATACACGTTTGACTGAAAACGAGTTTATACTCTCAAAGTATTTGTAAAAATTCCAAACCCTAAGGCCCATGAAATGTCATTCGTTCCATATTCATTAATGGGCTTGGGCCCTTAATATTTTTCTTCCATCCGTTTATTAAATTAAATGGGCCAGGACCTTGTCCAAAAGTAATACACTTTATATCCAAATTTGGGCTTTTCAGGCCCAATAAGCTCATGTGGGACCCACTTGGTAAATATTCTTGACAAATGATGAAATCCGCTAAAGTCGAGCTCGATTTTGGCTTCTTTGATCTTTTTCTTCAAACTTGTGTCGGTTTTGCCGGTTTTCGCGAACTTGGTACCTACACACATCAAATCAACAAAACAACATATACAAGGCATTTTTGATACATTAATTGCATATATTCATTGTTATTTGATATAATTGATATGAGTAAAAGAGCTCATATCAAACTCCCCCTTGCTAAGCAATTGCCGTGTCCTCACGCAATGATAAAATAAAACACTAACTACACCATTATTCATCTAATGACACTTTATTTTGCAAAGACATAATGTATTGCTTTCATTATTGAGAAATAACTTTAAGGATCATAAAACTCAAATAGATTCATCGTCCCTGACTTTTCACTTTTCCATGCCAAGTGCAAAAACAAGATCATTGTCAATCATAAGCCCCAAAATTAAACCAACTCATACAAGTAATTTGTGTTAAACTCAATCTCCTATTATTCCTAATTGTATCTCTAGATTTTATTTGTCATTTACCCAAAGGCTCATTTGACTTTATTTTGATATTTATTAGTACAAAAATGAAGGCAAGAACAGTGTAAACTCAACACTCAAAACCTAACCTCGACTTCAAAAACCGTTGTCACTAAAGAAAGCCCACATCAAGGATAACTTAACACGATTTAGGGATAAATCCCGGACCCAAAATTTGGCTAATATGGCTACTTAAAAGAAACAAATAAAACCTCCAAAGTCAATTATGACCTTATTAATGGAGTTAGCAACAACTACATCATAACACCTTTTAGCTCTTTAAGATGCAATTGTGCTCCTTATTTAAAATCCACACCCTAAGGCTCCTTGGACAAAAATAAGGGAATTGACTTCACCATCCCACCTTACGGATCATGATGATGAAGCAATTTTTATTCAACACGCCCCTTGGCATACACCCTAAGGCTCTAATGATAAGGTTAGTGCTACATAACTCCCACCCGAAGGCTCCTAGAGAACATGTTTTTATTTATTTTTATTTATTAATATGATATTTATAGTAAGCCAAATTTCCACAATCCCATGATCAAAAGTCCATGACGTTGACACCCTTAATGTGTTCTCACTTTAATTACAAGGGAAGAAAAAGAAGGAGTTACGAGTTAAGATATTAAGCCTAAACCGTTAAAAACTTCATTTGTTAAGCAATTATTATACAAGTGTGGAAAGTAAGTACGAGGAGATTAAATCAAACACAAAAATACTTGCACAAAGAAGAATTTAATCTTAGAAACTTATGATTGAACTCTATCATCTCTTGTTCTCCATATTGTAAAATTTCAAAAATGTGAAATCAATGGATACTTAGCCTATTAAATCAAAGTTTTGGGTTTTCAAGTCATCTATAGGATCTTGCATCTTCTTATACTTTTTCAAGTTTTAGAATTTGTGTTTTAAAGTTCCCTTAATAAACGACTTTCTAGGATCAATTATAGGAGCTTGCGAAAAGTTCTTGTTCTTAACTCGTATGAATTAAGACTTTCGCGTTTTAAAGCTCCCTATATAATAGCCTAGCAAAACTTAATTCAAATACGTTAAGGAAAAGCTAAGGTTAAAAACCGAGTCGAGTCAAAAACTATTCTTATTTTCATCAACGGAAAGCCTACATTCATGTCAAAAGCACTTATTTTATTTATTAAAACTTAAAAATAACACTAAAAATTTTAAAATTTTATTGAAAAATGAGAAAAACAACTACGTTTAGACACGACAAAAGCAATAGCAAGCGATTATATTGATTGACTCCCCCATGCTAAAACCAAACATTGTCCTCAATGTTTCTTAGCTCAAGAGTAACACCCCCTTGCTAAAACACGAAGAGTCTAATGCAAAATCCTAGCATGGAAAGAGCACGCAAATCTATAAGCCGTTTATTAATTATGCCTCAAGATAAAACGTTAGTCGATAAAAATCAAGGGTAAAGAGTGTGCCCCTATTTGGCATTCAAAGAATGGAAGATCAAGTGGACCGGCAAAAACCGAACACGAGAGTCTTTAAATATTAGTGTTAGAAAATAGAAAGAAGATAGATTGTATGGGACTCCCCATAAGGCACCTCGTTTTTGTTAACCGAGTCATGAGCTCGACTCGATCCCCGCATTCATTGGTCCTTAGGGAAAGTTTGAAGATCCGGGACAACCTCCGTAGGTATGTCCCCTCCAAAGTAATGTTTCACACGATGACCATTCACCTTAAAGTTAGGCCCGTCTTTTTGAGCTAGCTCAACGGTGCCATAAGGGAAAACTTGAGCAATGGTGAATGGTCCGGACCAACGGGATTTAAGCTTGCCCGAGAAAATCTTAAGTCTAGAGTTGAATAAGAGGACTTGATCACCAACATTGAAAATGCGGTTTTTGATCTTAGAGTCATGAATCCTCTTAGTCTTCTCTTTATAGATCAAAGAATTTTCATAAGCTTGATCCCTTAATTCACTTAGTTCATTTAATTGAACCTTGCGATGATCACCCGCGGTCCTCAAATCAAAGTTACAATGCTTAAGAGCCCAATACGCCTTATGTGCAACCAATTGGCGTCTTGTAAGCCGTACGGAAAGCCCACAATGCATCGTCCAATTTATTCGACCATGAAGTGCGATTTTCTCCAATAGAACGCTCCAAAATCCTTTTAAGAGCACGGTTTGAAACCTCCACTTGACCACTCGTTTGAGGGTGATAAGCCGTAGAAAGTCGATGAGTGACACCATATTTCTTTAGAACTTTTTCAAATTGTTCATTACAAAAATGGGTCCCACGATCACTTATAATAGCCCGCAGAGTTCCAAACCTAGCAAAGAGTTGTTTCAAAAAGTTCACCACAACTCGAGCATCATTCGTGGGCAAAGCCTTAGCTTCGACCCATTTAGACAAATAGTCCACGGCTACGAGAATGTATTTATTTCCTTTCGAAGATGGAAACGGCCCCATAAAATCGATCCCCCACATGTCAAAGATTTCACAAACTTGGATAATGTTTTGAGGCATTTCATCCCTTTGTGAGTTCTTTCCTTGACGTTGACAAGCATCACAAGTCTTGATCAAGTCTTGGGCATCACGATATATGGAAGGCCAAAAGAAGCCAGCATCAAAGACTTTCTTCGCGGTGGCGTTAGCACCATGATGTCCCCCGGTGGGTCCCTCATGACAAGATTTAAGGATATCTTGAGCTTCTTTGCCAAACACGCACCTACGAATCACTTGATCCACGCACACACGAAACAAATAGGGGTCGTCTCAAAAGTAGTAGGAGATATCCTTGAAAAACTTTCGTTTTTGTTGGGACGACATACCCTTGATCACAAACTTCCCCGCATGGTAATTTGCGATGTCCGCAAACCATGGGGTACTATCATCACCACGAAAAGCAATCATACCAAGCGTTTCGAGAGGAAGTGTTTCATTAATTTTCTTGTTCTCTCGATTGCTTTGGTGAGGATTCTCAAGTCGAGATAAATGATCGGCCGCGAGATTCTCGGCTCCTTTTTTGTCTAGAATTTTGACATTAAATTCTTGAAGGAGGAGAATCCACCGGAGCAACCTCGGCTTAGCATCTTGTTTATTAAGAAGATATTTGATAGCCGAGTGGTCCGTATACACTATGGTTTGAGACAAGACGAGATATGGTCTAAACTTTTCAAAAGCATACACAACGGCAAGTAACTCCTTTTCCGTTGTAGTGTACTTTGTTTGAGCATCCGTCATAGTCTTACTTGCATAGTGTATAGGCAAGAAATGTTTTAACTTACGTTGCCCCAAAACCGCACCTATCGCATAATCACTAGCATCACACATAATTTCAAAAGGTAGGTCCCAATCCGGGGCAACCAAGATTGGAGATTAGGTTAACTTCTTTTTAAGCATCTCAAAGGCTTGAATACACTCATCCGAAAAGATGAAAGGAGTCTCTTTTTCCAAAAGATGGGTCATAGGCCGACCTATCTTAGAGAAGTCTTGTATAAAATGTCGATAGAAGCCGGCATGGCCGAGAAAACTCCTTACTCCCTTAATGTTGGTGGGTGGAGGCAATTTGGCAATCACGTCGATTTTAGCCCTATCAACCTCAATACCGGCCTTAGAGATCTTATGTCCTAACACAATTCCCTCTTTGCACATGAAGTGACATTTTTCATAATTAAGTACAAAATTTGTTTCCTCACAACGTTGCAACATTCTTTCAAGGTTAGAGAGACATGAAGTGAAAGATTCCCCAAAAACCGAAAAGTCATCCATGAAGACTTCCATGGTTTTCTCGATCATATCATGGAAAATGGCCATCATACACCTTTGGAACGTCCCCGGAGCATTGCATAGTCCAAAAGGCATGCGACGATAAGCAAATGTTCCATAAGGACAAGTAAATGTGGTCTTTTCTTGATCACGAGGGTCAATGGGGATTTGGAAATAGCCGGAAAATCCATCCAAAAAGCAATAGAATTCATTCCCCGCTAGTCTCTCTAACATTTGATCCATAAAAGGTAATGGAAAATGATCCTTCCTAGTGGCATCATTAAGTTTCCTATAGTCAATACAAACACGCCAACCGGTCACAAGTCTAGTAGGAATCAATTCATTATCCTCATTAGTAACAACCGTCATTCCTCCTTTCTTTGGAACACAATGCACGGGGCTAACCCAAGGACTATCCGAGATAGGGTAGATCATTCCGGCGTCTAGAAGTTTAGTGACTTCCTTTTTGATCACCTCATGAATCTTTGGATTGATCCTTCTTTGATTTTGGATAGCGGGTTTATAATCATCCTCCATTAGAATTTTATGAGTACAAAATTTTGGATCTATACCCTTAATGTCGGAGATTTTCCATGCAATGGCCCGTTTATGTTTCTTAAGCACTTTGATGAGTTCATCCTTTTCATTTTCCTTTCATCCTTTAGCAATAATCACCGGTAACTTATCCTTTCCTTCAAGAAAAGCATACTCCAAATGAGTGGGTAATTCCTTAAGTTCTAATTCGGGTGCTTCCTCAATAGATGTTTTCACTTTAGTCTCATTTTCATTCACAACTTTTAAATCCATAGGTGGTGATTCATAAAGATCTTCATTCAAAAAGGCTTCAAGTAAATCGATATCTCCCTCCATATCATGATAAACCTCATCATATGAAGATAGCAAATCCGGTGTGCTAAGAAAAGCATCCACCTCCTCCAAGATAAAATCACTAGCCCCAAATGGAGTAAGGGTGGAGATGAAAGGGCAATAATAGGATCCGATAAAGAAGGATTGCCATTTTCGGAATTAGCCGAGAATCCAGGCACTTCTTGAGAATATTCTTCACAAGTAACATCAATCACATCGATTTGATTAATTGAATCCTCGTAATACTTGGAAGAAAATTTAGAGATATGACCAATATCAAACGTGATATTTTCATCATCAACTCTTAAAGTCAATTTCCCCGCTTTCATGTCAACTAAAGCACTAGCCGTCATCAAAAACGGTCTTCCCAAAATTAGTGGTACACGAGAATCTTCGGGATAATCGCAAACCACAAAGTCCGTTGGAAAGACGACTTTCCCTACCTTGACGAACACGTCCTCGGCTATTCCTTTTGGTAAGGCGATCGATCGATCCGCTAGCTCGAGAGTCATCTTAGTAGGTGTAAGCTCGGGAAGTGATAACCTTTTCCATACGGAAAGAGGCATCAAATTAATGCTAGCACCAAGATCGGCTAAAGCTAAGCATTCTTCCATATTAGGGAAATCACATGGTATCACAAACTTGCCCGGGTCTCCAAGCTTTTTGGGAAGCTTTTGTGTAAGAACCGCGGAACAATTAGCATCTAAATATGTAGACACTTCAACCAATTTCCCTTTATCATTCATCAATCTCTTAATAGTCGAAGCAAACTCAGGCATGTAAAGCAATGCATCCGCGAAACTAACATTAATATAAAGATTCTTAAACATCTCTAAAAAAGTAGTCATTTGAGCATTGGACTTTTTGCGGAGCTTCTCTTGGTTAAGTCTCGAAGGGTAGGGTAGTGTGGGTTTAGTCTTCGGAAGCTCGGGTTCCGGAATAGGCAATTGGTCTACCTTTGGTGGAATAGGAATTTACTTTTCTTTAACCACCTCGGGTTCTTGCTCCACTTCCCTCACCGTAGAGGTACTCACATGTGGAAGCAAAGGTCCGTTTAAAGCTTTCCCACTACGTGTGGTTATAGCTTTCATCTCACCCTTCGGGTTTGGAATGGTATTGCTAGGTAAGCCACCCGAAGACGAGGAAGGTTTGGTCATAAAAGATTCAAACATTGAGAGCAATTTGTTTTGACTTTGCTCCATACTTTATTGCATACGATTTTGGTTTTGCTCTAGCCTTTGTTGATTAAGCTCAATCTTATTGTTTTGCCCTTTAATCGTATTTTGAAAATCGAGTTTCAAAGTATTAATTTTCCCTTGAATGTTGTTTTGAAAAGCTTTCATGTTTGCCTCATTTGACTTGATATAGCTTGACAACTCATTTTGATTATTGTGAAAACCTTGATTGTTTTGGTTAGCATTAAACCCATTTCCTTGGTTGTAATTCCTTGGTTACCACGGTTAAAATTATTCTCATTGTTTCCATTGTTGTACCTATTTTGAACCGGTGGAAAACCCGGTGGAGCAACATGATTTTGACGAGGAACTTGACCGTTAGAGCCATAAGTTCCCGTCGCAGCAAAAGCACTAGCTTGATCAAACCCTGTGGTTAAAAAAGCATGATTTGGATGTGCTCCACCACATGATACACAAACATTCTCAACCATATTAATGGATCCATGAGGATTCTTCCTAAGCTCATTCAAAATCGTGTCAATCTTAGAGTCCAATCTAGCAATCTCGGGATTAAACGAATTCACATTGGAAACACCCGGTGTGTTTCGTGAATATTGTGCTCTAGATTTATTCTCAATTATTCCCCACGCGTCTCTCGGAGTTTTTCTTAAAAGATTACCACCCGCGGCGGCATTTAAAGAATCTTGTTCAATCATATTTATCCCATTATAGAAAGTATTAATTTGATGCAATTCCGAGAAACCGTGGTGTGGACATTGTCTCAACAAATCTTTAAATCTTTCCCATGCAACCCCAAACGATTCATGCACTTTTTGTTCAAATCTAGTGATCTCATTCTTAAAGTGTGTTGTCTTAGATGGTGGAAATAAATAATTCATGAACTTAGAGACTAAATCATCCCATGTTAAGATCGAACCCGGTGGTTCTTTCTCATACCAAATCTTAGCATTACCCTCGAGCGAGTACGGAAAAAGCATGAGCTTAATCGCGTCATACGGCACATCTCTAAACTTGAGAGTCGAGGTAATTCGAAGAAAATTCCGAATGTGAGAGTGCGGGTTATCAGTCTCATTGCCACGAAATTGGTCGGCACGAATGAGCGATAAAAGACCTGTCTTAATCTCATAATGATCCACCAAAATAGCCGGCACAACGATTGCTTCCCCATACCCTTCGGTGGGTGCACGGAGCAATTCCTCCATTGTTCGGTTATCGGCCATCTCTACAACAATAGGTGGAAGCTCGGGTTCCACTATTCGTTGTTGACGATTTCTGTTTCTACGAGGAATATTTTCAAGCCTATTAAAATCAATCACAAGACGAGAAGAACGTAATTGCATACACTACAAAGACGAGAATTTAGAAGAAATTAGAAAAGAAGAAGATTATTTTTGGTATTTTATTCGGTATTGCTCAATCAATAATGATCGATAAAAAACAAGGAATAAGGATAACTACTATGGAAGTAAATTACCCTCGGTCGACTTTGAAACGATAGGTGAAAACCTAAACGTCTCGAGGTTCAATAAGTAAACTACAAAAATAAGATTTATTACTACTTGAGTCGGCAAACCAATAATAGGTTGTCCCTCTCAATATACGCACAAGCAAGCGGGGAAACGAGGTGGCACAAAGCACTTAAAAACCTTTTTCCTTAGACGGCTTTTTATAGCACGTCGCCTTATACCCACCTTATAGTTTGTATAAATCGAGTTCAAACTTCTTATTAGTATTTATCTATTTTTCCTTTTATTTTTGTTTTGGATTCGACTACAATAGCTAGGTGATGAAATCCCAACTAAGGCCTTATTTGAAAAGTATGTAAAATTTATTGTTCTACGTAATACAATATATTATTCACAAAAAACGAGAAAAACGATACATACTATATAATAGAAAAATAACAAACTTTCCGAGGACGGAAAGGGTCTTCAAATCAACGATCAACAAATCTCCACAAAAGCGAATCGTACACAAGATCCCCGGCAGCGGCGCCAAAATTTTTGATGTGTCATTGATAGTATATGTGATAATTAAGATACGTTATAGGGTAAATTAGAAAATTACCTTTAGGAAAAAGTAATAGACTAATATTACCAAAGACGAATTCAATTAAACACGTTGGTGAACCAAGTTCGTTGTACACGAAGATCGAGTGAATTTGAGACGTTTTGCTTTGATTTGGACAATCGATTTAAATTGGTTTTCGGTTTTTTAAACTAGAAATTAATTCTACCAATTTTAAACTATTTAAAATTATCCTAATGTGCATGAATCGTAAACCCCGCTATTATTTAATCTAAAACAAATACTTAAAATTTAAAACTATTTAAAAATTAAACTAACTAATAATCTATAAAAAAAAATCTTTTTAATAAAAATAATTTTTAAACTATTTAGAAATCTAATTAAACCTTTTAAAGTAATTACTTTATTAAAAATTCACTTAGAACAAATCTATTTAAAAACTATTTTTATTTAATTATAAAAAATTAATTATTAAAATTAACTAATTAAACTTTTAAACTTAAGAAAAACATTTTTAATTTTTCTTTTATTTTATTAATTAAAGAAAACTAAAATTTGACTTAAATAAAAGTATTAATAAAAAATAATTCAAAAACATAAGTTAAAATTAAACAAACTTTGAATTCAAACTCTGCCAAACTTAATACTATATTAATTAAACTGAAAGTGAGTTAACCAAAGAGGCCAGTTAGCCCAGTTGGCTAACACGCTGGACAGTGAACTGCGAGGTCACAGGTTCGAGCCTCACAAGGGCAATTTTTTGTGATTAATTTCTTTTTTTTAAAAGATAATATTATACTCAGTCACAGGAGGTGACGTTTACAACATTAAGATTGAAACTGATAAGGATATCAGTATTAACAGACAAATTGAGTCTGTTAAATATAATCACAACAATTTAAATCATGACCAAAATAATCAGCAAACAAGAAACTAAACTAACACTCCTAATTATCAGCAAACTGAATCTCTAAATAATTCTATCAGTCAACATATTTTAAGAACGAATCAACAAGCACAAACTTAATACTCATTCAATCTAAAACAGATATTTCAACTTTAACAAAAATCAGCAGGATAACAATAGAGCGACTTCAAAATGAATAACCAAGCTAAAAATTAGTTAAACAATACATAGAATACTGCTCAACTTATACAGCAAAATACACAAGCAAATAGTATTTAATCACCAAAACTCAGTCTAAAACTATTTAATCAAACTATCCTATCAAACTAAAACAATGACTCTTAGTTCTATCTAACAATGATCGAATCAATCCATCAAACTACCCTATCAACAACATAAATAGATTCTACAGCAACCTAAAACACTAGCTACACATGAATGCGAAAACTTCTATCAGCAAGCCTCAAGGAACTTATAACAGTATAACAGATCTATATCATCTTTAACTAATCAACTTAAAATCAAGGTAAGCAGAAATATTAAACGAGCAGATTCATAACATTAATCTCTAAAAAAAACTCACAGATTCAAATAGTCCTATAACATTTATATCATTCATAAACAAATAACTTAAAAATTATATTAATAGCATAATAATAACTAGTAAACATACCCTTTGAAGAAAACCTTTGAGACGAAGGTTTGTGCTGAACAACCTTATGAAACCGATTCTAAACCACCATTAACCTCCATTAATCGTCAAACGAACCACCACCACCAATAGAATCACCATGTTTAATTTCTTCCAGTGGGGAAAAAACTTATCCAATACTTTACTTTTAATATTAAATCTAAGCTATTAATTAGCTTATATTTAACATCACAAACATTATTATTGTAAAACAGTAACAAGAATTAATTCGTATATCACTTTAAACAATAAAAAACGAGACACGCATTTAAATCAAACGACTGAATCTTTTATTAATTTTCCAGAAATATTACAAGATTTGATAAAAAGAAATACAAGATTAATCCTAGAACTATTTCTACATAATAACTTTTAAGTAAAGAAAAGGATGATAATTACAAGAGAAAATGAGGGTTTTTATAGCCATCCTAGGGCTATAGAGGAGAGAATATCCACATCTTTTTTAGAATATTCTTCTTCAGTTATGGCCCTTAGATCTTCATTCTCCTTTCTCTCTCATGTTTGGCTTTGATCGGATGGTTGATATGACACAACTAGCACACGGATTGCCAACGTGGCATCCGTGTGTGCTAGTTGTGTTTCTTTGCTGCCTTCTGATTGGATGAGTAGGAAAAATGATGTGTTTAACCCAGTCATTCGCTGCCACGTAGCTCTTTTCTTCCTCACATTCTCTTCCTTAAAATTGAGGGATTTAATTCCCCCACACTTGAATTGAGCGTGTGAACAAAAGCCCTCTATTAATTTTAACATTTATTGGTTTAGGGTTTGGGAACAGTAACTTAAAGTTACTGGTTATTATTTTTTTGCTATGGGGAAGATGAAGGATAGAGTGTATAGAAAAAGAATGTGATATGTGAATATGGGAGAAAAACGTGTGGTGGTAAAGTAAGTGGGTGAAAATGGACGGTTTATTTATTTATTTTGTGAATTATACACGTTTGACTGAAAACGAGTTTATACTCTCAAAGTATTTGTAAAAATTCCAAACCCTAAGGCCCATGAAATGTCATTCGTTCCATATTCATTAATGGGCTTGGGCCCTTATTATTTTTCTTCCATCCGTTTATTAAATCAAATGGACCAAGTGTTGGACCTTGTCCAAAAGTAATACACTTTATATCCAAATTTGGGCTTTTCAGGCCCAATAAGCTCATGTGGGACCCACTTGGTAAATATTTTTGACAGATGATGAAATCCGCTAAAGTCGAGCTCGATTTTGGCTTCTTTGATCTTTTTCTTCAAACTTGTGTCGGTTTTGCCGGTTTTCGCGAACTTGGTACCTACACACATCAAATCAACAAAACAACATATACAAGGCATTTTTGATACATTAATTGCATATATTCATTGTTATTTGATATAAATGATATGAGTAAAATAGCTCATATCAAACTCCCCCTTGCTAAGCAATTGCCGTGTCCTCACGCAATGATAAAATAAAACGCTAACTACACCATTATTCATCTAATGACACTTTATTTTGCAAAGACATAATGTATTGCTTTCATTATTGAGAAATAACTTTAAGGATCATAAAACTCAAATAGATTCATCGTCCCTGACTTTTCACTTTTCCATGCCATGTGCAAAAACAAGATCATTGTCAATCATAAGCCCCAAAATTAAACCAACTCATACAAGTAATTTGTGTTAAACTCAATCTCCTATTATTCCTAATTGTATCTCTAGATTTTATTTGTCATTCACCCAAAGGCTCATTTGACTTTATTCTGATATTTATTAGTTCAATAATGAAGGCAAGAACGGTGTAAACTCAACACTCAAAACCTAACCTCGACTTCAAAAACCGTTGTCACTAAAGAAAGCCCACATCAAGGATAACTTAACACGATTTAGGGATAAATCCCAGACCCGAAATTTGGCTAATATGGCTACTTAAAAGCAACAAAGAAAACCTCCAAAGTCAATTATGACCTTATTAATGGAGTTAGCAACAACTACATCATAACACCTTTTAGCTCTTTAAGATGAAATTGTGCTCCTTATTTAAAATCCACACCCTAAGGCTCCTTGGACAAAAATAAGGGAATTGACTTCACCATCCCACCTTACGGATCATGATGATGAAGCAATTTTTATTCAACACGCCCCTTGACATACACCCTAAGGCTCTAATGACAAGGTTAGTGCTACATGACTCCCACCCGAAGGCTCCTAGAGAACATGTTTTTATTTATTCTTCTTTATTAATATGATATTTATAGTAAGCCAAATTTCCGCAATCCCATGATCGAAAGTCCATGACGCTGACACCCTTAATGTGTTCTCACTTTAATTACAAGGGAAGAAAAAGAAGGAGTTACGAGTTAAGATATCAAGCCTAAACCGCTAAAAACTTCATTTATTAAGCAATTATTATACAAGTGTGGAAAGTAAGTACGAGGAGATTAAATCAAACACAAAAATACTTGCACAAAGAAGAATTTAATCTTAGAAACTTATGATTGAACTCTATCATTTCTTGTTCTCCATATTGTAAAATTTCAAAAATGTGAAATCAATGGATACTTAGCCTAATAAATCAAAGTTTTGGGTTTTCAAGTCATCTATAGGATCTTGCATCTTCTTATACTTTTTCAAGTTTTAGAATTTGCGTTTTAAAGTTCCCTTAATAAACGACTTTCTAGGATCAATTATAGGAGCTTGCGAAAAGTTCTTGTTCTTAACTCGTATAAATTAAGACTTTCGCGTTTTAAAGCTCCCTATATAATAGCCTAGCAAAACTTAATTCAAATACGTTAAGGAAAAGCTAAGGTTAAAAACCGAGTCGAGTCAAAAACTATTCTTATTTTCACCAACGGAAAGCCTACATTCGTGTCAAAAGCACTTATTGTATTTATTAAAACTTAAAAATAACACTAAAAATTTTAAAATTTTATTGAAAAATGAGAAAAACAACTACGTTTAGACACGACAAAAGCAATAGCAAGCGATTATATCGATTGACTCCCCCATGCTAAAACCAAACATTTTCCTCAATGTTTCTTAGCTCAAGAGTAACACCCCCTTGCTAAAACACGAAGAGTCTAATGCAAAATCCTAGCATGGAAAGAGCACGCAAATCTATAAGCCGTTTATTAATTATGCCTCAAGATAAAACGTTAGTCGATAAAAATCAAGGGTAAAGAATGTGCCCTTATTTGGCATTCAAAGAATGGAAGATCAAGTGGACCGGCAAAAACCGAACACGAGAGTCTTTAAATATTAGGATCATACCTAAGATTCACAACACAACAAAACATGAGCACAAGCTTGAAAGATCAAGCCTTATTAGTGTTAGAAAATAGAAAGAAGATAGAATGTATGGGACTCCCCATAAGGCACCTCGTTTTTGTTAACCGAGTCATGAGCTCGACTCGATCCCCGCATTCATTGGTCCTTAGGGAAAGTTTGAAGATCCGGGACAACCTCCGTAGGTATGTCCCCTCCAAAGTAATGTTTCACACGATGACTATTCACCTTAAAGTTAGGCCCGTCTTTTTGAGCTAGCTTAACGGTGCCATAAGGGAAAACTTGAGCAATGGTGAATGGTCCGGACCAACGGGATTTAAGCTTGCCCGAGAAAATCTTAAGTATAGAGTTGAATAAGAGGACTTGATCACCAACATTGAAAATGCGGTTTTTGATCTTAGAGTCATGAATCCTCTTAGTCTTCTCTTTATAGATCAAAGAATTTTCATAAGCTTGATCCCTTAATTCACTTAGTTCATTTAATTGAACCTTGCGATGATCACCCGCGGTCCTCAAATCAAAGTTACAATGCTTAAGAGCCCAATACGCCTTATGTTCGAGTTCAATCGGCAAGTGGCATGCTTTTCCGTAGACCAACCTAAATGGTGTGCAACCAATTGGCGTCTTGTAAGCCGTATGGAAAGCCCCAATGCATCGTCCAATTTGTCCGACCATGAAGTGCGATTTTCTCCAATAGAACGCTCCAAAATCCTTTTAAGAGCACGGTTTGAAACCTCCACTTGACCACTCGTTTGAGGGTGATAAGCCGTAGAAAGTCGATGAGTGACACCATATTTCTTTAGAACTTTTTCAAATTGTTCATTACAAAAATGGGTCCCACGATCACTTATAATAGCCCGCAGAGTTCCAAACCTAGCAAAGAGTTGTTTCAAAAAGTTCACCACAACTCGAGCATCATTCGTGGGCAAAGCCTTAGCTTCGACCCATTTAGACAAATAGTCCACGGCTACGAGAATGTATTTATTTCCTTTCGAAGATGGAAATGGCCCCATAAAATCGATCCCCCACATGTCAAAGATTTCACAAACTTGGATAATGTTTTAAGGCATTTCATCCCTTTGTGAGTTCTTTCCTTGACGTTGACAAGCATCACAAGTCTTGATCAAGTCTTGGGCATCACGATATATGGAAGGCCAAAAGAATCCGGCATCAAAGACTTTCTTCGCGGTGGCGTTAGCACCATGATGTCCCCCGGTGGGTCCCTCATGACAAGATTTAAGGATATCTTGAGCTTCTTTGCCAAACACGCACCTACGAATCACTTGATCCGCGCACACACGAAACAAATAGGGGTCGTCCCAAAAGTAGTAGGAGATATCCTTGAAAAACTTTCGTTTTTGTTGGGACGACATACCCTTGATCACAAACTTCCCCGCATGGTAATTTGCGATGTCCGCAAACCATGGGGTACTATCATCACCACGAAAAGAAATCATACCAAGCGTCTCGAGAGGAAATGTTTCATTAATTTCCTTGTTCTCTCGATCGCTTTGGTGAGGATTCTCAAGTCGAGATAAATGATCGGCCGCGAGATTCTCGGCTCCTATTTTGTCTAGAATTTTGACATTAAATTCTTGAAGGAGGAGAATCCACCGGAGCAACCTCGGCTTAGCATCTTGTTTATTAAGAAGATATTTGATAGCCGAGTGGTCCGTATACACTATGGTTTGAGACAAGACGAGATATGGTCTAAACTTTTCAAAAGCATACACAACGGCAAGTAACTCCTTTTCCGTTGTAGTGTACTTTGTTTGAGCATCCGTCATTGTCTTACTTGCATAGTGTATAGGCAAGAAATGTTTTAACTTACGTTGCCCCAAAACCGCACCTACCGCATAATCACTAGCATCACACATAATTTCAAAAGGTAGGTCCCAATCCGGGGCAACCAAGATTGGAGATTCGGTTAACTTCTTTTTAAGCATCTCAAAGGATTGAATACACTCATCCGAAAAGATGAAAGGAGTCTCTTTTTCCAAAAGATGGGTCATAGGCCAAGCTATCTTAGAGAAGTCTTGTATAAAACGTCGATAGAAGACGGCATGGCCGAGAAAACTCCTTACTCCCTTAACGGTGATGGGTGGAGACAATTTGGCAATCACGTCGATTTTAGCCCTATCAACCTCAATACCGGCCTTAGAGATCTTATGTCCTAACACAATTCCCTCTTTGCACATGAAGTGACATTTTTCATAATTAAGTACAAGATTCGTTTCCTCACAACGTTGCAACATTCTTTCAAGGTTAGACAGACATGAAGTGAAAGATTCCCCAAAAACCGAAAAGTCATCCATGAAGACTTCCATGGTTTTCTCGATCATATCATGGAAAATGGCCATCATACACCTTTGGAACGTCCCCGGAGCATTGCATAGTCCAAAAGGCATGCGACGATAAGCAAATGTTCCATAAGGACAAGTTAATGTGGTCTTTTCTTGATCACGAGGGTCAATGGGGATTTGGAAATAGCCGGAAAATCCATCCAAAAAGCAATAGAATTCATTCCCCGCTAGTCTCTCTAACATTTGATCCATAAAAGGTAATGGAAAATGATCCTTCCTAGTGTCATCATTAAGTTTCCTATAGTCAATACAAACACGCCAACCGGGCACAAGTCTAGTAGGAATCAATTCATTATCCTCATTAGTAACAACCGTCATTCCTCCTTTCTTTGGAACACAATGCACGGGGCTAACCCAAGGACTATCCGAGATAGGGTAGATCATTCCGGCGTCTAGAAGTTTAGTGACTTCCTTTTTGATCACCTCATGAATCTTTGGATTGACCCTTCTTTGATTTTGGATAGCGGGTTTATAATCATCCTCCATTAGAATTTTATGAGTACAAAATTTTTGATCTATACCCTTAATGTCGGAGATTTCCCATGCAATGGCCCGTTTATGTTTCTTAAGCACTTTGATGAGTTCATCCTTTTCATTTTCCTTTAATCCTTTAGCAATAATCACCGGTAACTTATCCTTTCCTTCAAGAAAAGCATACTCCAAATGAGTGGGTAATTCCTTAAGTTCTAATTCGGGTTCTTCCTCAATAGATGTTTTCACTTTAGTCTCATTTTCATTCACAACTTTTAAATCCATAGGTGGTGATTCATAAGGATCTTCATTCAAAAAGGCTTCAAGTAAATCGATATCTCCCTCCATATCATGATAATCCTCATCATATGAAGATAGCAAATCCGGTGTGCTATGAAAAGCATCCACCTCCTCCAAGATAAAATCACTAGCCCCAAATGGAGTAAGGGGTGGAGATGAAAGGGCAATAATAGGATCCGATAAAGAAGGATTGCCACTTTCGGAATTAGCCGAGAATCCAAGCACTTCTTGAGAATATTCTTCACAAGTAACATCAATCACCTCGATTTGATTAATTGATTCCTCGTAATACTTGGAAGAAAATTTAGAGATATGACCAATATCAAACGTGATATTTTCATCATCAACTCTTAAAGTCAATTTCCCCGCTTTCATGTCAACTAAAGCACTAGCCGTCATCAAAAACGGTCTTCCCAAAATTAGTGGTAAACGAGAATCTTCGGGATAATCGCAAACCACAAAGTCCGTTGGAAAGACGAGTTTCCCTACCTTGACGAACACGTCCTCGGCTATTCCTTTTGGTAAGGCGATCGATCGATCCGCTAGCTCGAGAGTCATCTTAGTAGGTGTAAGCTCGGGAAGTGATAATTTTTCCATACGGAAAGAGGCATCAAATTAATGCTAGCACCAAGATCGGCTAAAGCTAAGCATTCTTCCATATTTGGGAAATCACATGGTATCACAAACTTGCCCGGGTCTCCAAGCTTTTTGGGAAGCTTTTGTGTAAGAACCGCGGAACAATTAGCATCTAAAGATGTAGACACTTCAACCAATTTCCCTTTATCATTCATCAATCTCTTAATAGTCGAAGCAAACTTAGGCATGTAAAGCAATGCATCCGCGAAACTAACATTAATATAAAGATTCTTAAACATCTCTAAAAAAGTAGTCATTTGAGCATTGGACTTTTTGCGGAGCTTCTCTTGGTTAAGTCTCGAAGGGTAGGGTAGTGTGGGTTTAGTCTTCAGAAGCTTGGGTTCCGGAATAGGCAATTGGTCTACCTTTGGTGGAATAGGAATTTCCTTTTCTTTAACTACCTCGGGTTCTTCCTCTACTTCCCTCACCGTAGAGGTACTCACATGTGGAAGCAAAGGTCCGTCTAAAGATTTCCCACTACGTGTGGTTATAGCTTTCATCTCACCCTTCGGGTTTGGAATGGTATTGCTAGGTAAGCCACCCGAAGACGAGGAAGGTTTGGTCATAAAAGATTCAAACATCGAGAGCAATTTGTTTTGACTTTGCTCCATACTTTGTTGCATACGATTTTGGTTTTGATCTAGCCTTTGTTGATTAAGCTCAATCTTATTGTTTTGCCCTTTAATCGTATTTTGAAAATCGAGTTTCAAAGTATTAATTTGCCCTTGAATGTTGTTTTGAAAAGCTTTCATGTTTGCCTCATTTGACTTGATATAGCTTGACAACTCATTTTGATTATTGTGAAAACCTTGATTGTTTTGATTAGCATTAAACCCATTTCCTTGGTTGTAATTCCCTTGGTTACCACGGTTAAAATTATTCCCATTGTTTCCATTGTTGTACCTATTTTGAACCGGTGAAAAACCCGGTGGAGCAACATGATTTGGACAAGGAACTTGACCGTTAGAGCCATAAGTTCCCGTCGCGGCAAAAGCACTAGCTTGATCAAACCCCGTGGTTAAACAAGCATGATTTGGATGTGCTCCACCACATGATACACAAACATTCTCAACCATATTAATGGATCCATGAGGATTCTTCCTAAGC
Source organism: Glebionis coronaria (assembly GCA_025667525.1). Classification (NCBI taxonomy): domain Eukaryota; kingdom Viridiplantae; phylum Streptophyta; class Magnoliopsida; order Asterales; family Asteraceae; genus Glebionis; species Glebionis coronaria. The sequence continues at coordinate 407,998,504 of CM046877.1, forward strand.
TCATTCAAAATCGTGTCAATCTTAGAGTCCAATCTAGCAATCTCGGGATTAAACGAATTCACATTGGAAACACCCGGTGTGTTTCGTGAATATTGTGCTCTAGATTTATTCTCAATTATTCCCCACGCGTCTCTCGGAGTTTTTCTTAAAAGATTACCACCCGCGGCGGCATTTAAATTATCTTGTTCAATCATATTTAGCCCAAACGATTCATGCACTTTTTGTTCAAATCTAGTGATCTCATTCTTAAAGTGTGTTGTCTTAGATGGTGGAAATAAATAATTCATGAACTTAGACACTAAATCATCCCATGTTAAGATCGAACCCGGTGGTTCTTTCTCATACCAAATCTTAGCATTACCCTCGAGCGAGTACGGAAAAAGCATGAGCTTAATCGCGTCATTCGGCACATCTCTAAACTTGAGAGTCGAGGTAATTCGAAGAAAATTCCGAATGTGAGAGTGCGGGTTATCGGTCTCATTGCCACGAAATTGGTCGGCACGAATGAGCGATAAAAGACCCGTCTTAATCTCATAATGATCCGCCAAAATAGTCGGCACAACGATTGCTTCCCGATACCCTTCGGTGGGTGCACGGAGCAATTCCTCCATTGTTCGGTTATCGGCCATCTCTACAACAATAGGTGGAAGCTCGGGTTCCACTATTCGTTGTTGACGATTTCTATTTCTACGAGGAATATTTTCAAGCCTATTAAAATCAATCACAAGACGAGAAGAACGTAATTGCATACACTTGAGTCGGCAAACCAATAATAGGTAAAAAACAAGGAATAAGGATAACTACTATGGAAGTAAATTACCCTCGGCCGACTTTGAAACGATAGGTGAAAACCTAAACGTCTCGAGGTTCAATAAGTAAACTACAAAAATAAGATTTATTACTACTTGAGTCGGCAAACCAATAATAGGTTGTCCCTCTCAATATACGCACAAGCAAGCGGGGAAACGAGGTGGCACAAAGCACTTAAAAACCTTTTTCCTTAGACGGCTTTTTATAGCACGTCGCCTTATACCCACCTTATAGTTTGTATAAATCGAGTTCAAACTTCTTATTAGTATTTATCTATTTTTGCCTTTTATTTTTGTTTTGGATTCGACTACAATAGCTAGGTGATGAAATCCCAACTAAGGCCTTATTTGAAAAGTATGTAAAATTTATTGTTCTACGTAATACAATATATTATTTACAAAAAACGAGAAAAACGATAGATACTATATAATAGAAAAATAACAAACTTTCCGAGGACGGAAAGGGTCTTCAAATCAACGATCAACAAATCTCCACAAAAGCGAATCGTACACAAGATCCCCGGCAGCGGCGCCAAAATTTTTGATGTGTCGTTGATAGTATATGTGATAATTAAGATACGTTATAGGGTAAATTAGAAAATTACCTTTAGGAAAAAGTAATAGACTAATATTACCAAAGACGAATTCAATTAAACACGTTGGTGAACCAAGTTCGTTGTACACGAAGATCGAGTGAATTTGAGACATTTTGCTTTGATTTGGACAATCGATTTAAATTGGTTTTCGGTTTTTTAAACTAGAAATTAATTCTACCAATTTTAAACTATTTAAAATTATCCTAAAGTGCATGAATCGTAAACCCCGCTATTATTTAATCTAAAACAAATACTTAAAATTTAAAACTATTTAAAAATTAAACTAACTAATAATCTATAAAAAAAAATTTATCATTTTAATAAAAATAATTTTTAAACTATTTAAAAATCTAATTAAACTTTTTAAACTAATTACTTTATTAAAAATTCACTTAGAACAAATCTATTTAAAAACTATTTTTATTTAATTATAAAAAATTAATTATTAAAATTAACTAATTAAACTTTTAAACTTAAGAAAAACATTTTTTATTTTTATTTTATTTTATTAATTAAAGAAAACTAAAATTTGACTTAAATAAAAGTATTAATAAAAAATAATTTAAAAACGTAAGTTAAAATTAAACAAACTTTGAATTCAAACTCTGCCAAACTTAATACTATATTAATTAAACTGAAAGTGAGTTAACCAAAGAGGCCAGTTAGCCCAGTTGGCTAACACGCTGGACAGTGAACTGCGAGGTCGTAGGTTCGAGCCTCACAAGGGCAATTTTTTGTGATTAATTTCTTTTTTTAACAGATAATATTATACTCAGTCACAGGAGGTGACGTTTACAACGTTAAGATTGAAACCGATAAGGATATCAGTATTAACAGACAAATTGAGTCTGTTAAATATAATCACAGCAATTTAAATCATGACCAAAATAATCAGCAAACAAGAAACTAAACTAACACTCCTAATTATCAGCAAACTGAATCTCTAAATAATTCTATCAGTCAACATATTTTAATAACGAATCAGCAAGCACAAACTTAATACTCATTCAATCTAAAACAGATATTTCAACTTTAACACAAATCAGCAGGATAACAATTCAGCGATTTCAAAATGAATAACCAAGCTAAAAATTAGTTAAACAATACAGAGAATACTGCTCAACTTATACAGCAAAATACACAAGAAAATAATATTTAATCACCAAAACTCAGTCTAAAACTATTTAATCAAACTATCCTATCAAACTAAAACAATGACTCTTAGTTCTATCTAACAATGATCGAATCAATCCATCAAACTACCCTATCAGCAACATAAATAGATTCTACAGCAACCTAAAACACTAGCTACACATGAATGCGAAAACTTCTATCAGCAAGCCTCAAGGAACTTATAACAGTATAACAGATCTATATCATCTTTAACTAATCAACTTAAAATCAAGGTAACCAGAAATATTAAACGAGCAGATTCATAACATTAATCTCTAAAAAAAACTCACAGATTCAAATAGTCCTATAACATTTATATCATTCATAAACAAATAACTTAAAAATCATATTAATAGCATAATAATAACTAGTAAACATACCCTTTGAAGAAAACCTTTGAGACGAAGGTTTGTGCTGAACAACCTTATGAAACCGATTCTACAACACCATTAACCTCCATTAATCATCAAACGAACCACCACCACCAATAGATTCACCATGTTTAATTTCTTCCAGTGGGGAAAAAACTTATCCAATACTTTACTTTTAATATTAAATCTAAGCTATTAATTAGCTTATATTTAACATCACAAACATTATAATTGTAAAACAGTAACAAGAATTAATTCGTATATCACTTTAAACAATAAAAAACGAGACACACATTTAAATCAAACGACTGAATCTTTTATTAATTTTCCGGAAATATTACAAGACTTGATAAAAAGAAATACAAGATTAATCCTAGAACTATTTCTACATAATAACTTTTAAGTAAAGAAAAGGATGATAATTACAAGAGAAAATGAGGGTTTTTATAGCCATCCCAGGGCTGTGGAGGAGAGAATATCCGCATCTTTTTCAGAATATTCTTCTTCAGTTATGGCCCTTAGATCTTCATTCTTCTTTCTCTCTCATGTTTGGCTTTGATCGGATGGTTGATATGACACAACTAGCACACGGATTTCCAACGTGGCATCCGTGTGTGATAGTTCTGTTTCTTTGCTGCCTTCTGATTGGATGAGTAGGAAAAATGATGTGTTTAACCCAGTCATTCGCTGCCACGTAGCTCTTTTCTTCCTCACATTCTCTTCCTTAAAATTGGGGGATTTAATTCCCCCACACTTGAATTGAGCGTGTGAACAAAAGCCCTCTATTAATTTTGACATTTATTGGTTTAGGGTTTGGGAACAGTAACTTAAAGTTACTGGTTATTATTTTTTTGCTATGGGGAAGATGAAGGATAGAGTGTATCGAAAAAGAATGTGATGTGTGAATATGGGAGAAAAACGTGTGGTGGTAAAGTAAGTGGTTGAAAATGGACGGTTTATTTATTTATTGTGTGAATTATACATGTTTGACTGAAAACGAGTTTATACTCTCAAAGTATTTGTAAAAATTCCAAACCCTAAGGCCCATGAAATGTCATTCGTTCCATATTCATTAATGGGCTTGGGCCCTTGTTATTTTTCTTCCATCCGTTTATTAAATCAAATGGACCAAGTGTTGGACCTTGTCCAAAAGTAATACACTTTATATCCAAATTTGGGTTTTCAGGCCCAATAAGCTCATGTGGGACCCACTTGGTAAATATTCTTGACAAATGATGAAATCCGCTAAAGTCGAGCTCGATTTTGGCTTCTTTGATCTTTTTCTTCAAACTTGTGTCGATTTTGCCGGTTTTCGCGAACTTGGTACCTACACACATCAAATAAACAAAACAACATATACAAGGCATTTTTGATACATTAATTGCATATATTCATTGATATTTGATATAATTGATATGAGTAAAATAGCTCATATCATGGAGGCATTGTAGAAACTGGTGGAGACACTGTAGAAACTGGTGGAGGCACTGTAGAAATTGTTAGAGGCACTATAGAAACTGGTAGAGGCACTGTAGAAACTGGTGGAGGCACTGTAGAGACTAGTAGAGGTACTGTAGAAACTGGTAGAGACACTGTAGTACTTAAGGTTTTGGTAGTCTCAACAAATGCTGTCGTATCAGTAGACCCGGTAATGTCCATGTCCTTCAATCCGTCATGAGGTTGTTGTTCATCATGAATATCGGCATCGTCATCAACTTGGGCAGATTTCTCACGAAGAGGAATGTAGTCATCCGGCTTCCCAAATTCAGCAATATCATGAGGTAGTAAAGTTTCTTTTGCCTTCATACCTGAACCACTACCCCCCGTGTCTTTCTTACTTTGCATGATTGCTTTCTTGACATTTCGTCTTTCAGTTTTGCTAAGCAGTTCTTCTTCATTAATATCTTCATCTTCATCCTCAAGCATTAGCTCCTTCCCACTAGACTTGGCAACACTTTTCTTATTTTTGGGCTTAGGTGAAGCTGTTTCATCTGATGGTTCACTTTGTTTGCGTTTGCCTTTGCCTTTGGGTTTTGTTGAAGAGAAATCCCCTAATGCAACTCTTTCCTTTTGAATTTCCATTATCCAACAATTGCTTGTATGCCTCACTTGCTTTGAGTTCATCAGTCAACATATGATTAGGAATAGCGGTTAGAATACCTGAGTAAACACCGGTGTGTCCATCGTGTTTTAAATCCGCAAGAATAGCATCGTCATCGGGAGTATGATGAGGACTTTCTTCACGCTTATCGATAGAGGCATCTAATTGCATGAAGTGATGAATAATAAGCTTGATAAAACGTGGGAAACGAAAGTACCCAGTCTTCTTCTTGGTATCATGGAAGAGTTGATAATGAAATTCCTCCCATAGTAACTCTGCATAATTCATATTCTTACCCTTATAGATGCCCCAAAAGATACAAGCAATTGAAAGATGCAAAGAGTCATATCCAGTTGATTTAGCAGTAAGACACCGAATGAGTATTCCGAAAAATTCTTTCCAAGGTTGACCCAAGTTAGCTGTAGTAAATTGAGACACCACTCGTAACTCAGGATCACCGTATCCAAGAGAATGATACATCTTCGCAATTTCATTCTTGTCAGGGTCGACTGTAAACCTTTGACCTGTAGGTGGCATTGGTAATCCGAATATTTGACGAAAGATAGGAATTGAGAGAGTATATTACTTTTTGTTGATGGTGAATGTGAGCTTTCTGTCTGATAGCCGTTTTTGAAGCCCAAAGTTCATACATATAATCGGTTGGAACCGAAGCCGTACCCCATAAAGCCTTCTTTATTGGAGTTCGATCAAGGATGTCTGTGGCCACTTTGAAAGCATAGTGAGCTGAGGCAGAATCTTCTTTGTCTTCTTTCAGTCGAAAGTTGTTTGGTATAAACTGTAGAGCCTTGGCGGCGACAAGTGTCTGATTAGCTTTGATTTGCCGTTCGGTAAGTTGAGACATGTTTTCTGCTTAAGACGAACAAACATACAACATTGATATACCCAAATATATGTATCATGATGTATCTATACCTAAGAAAATCAAACATATACCATAGACAACAAACAATACACCATCTTCGGATAAATCCACATTCTTTGGATAAATACACCTTACATTTTCGGGATAATTGACATTTTCAGAGAAAACAACCTTTTTCGGATAAACTGACTTTTTTAGATAAATCAACCTTTTTTGGATAAACTGACTTTTTCAGATAAATCAACCTTTTTTCGGAGAAAATAAACATTTTCGGATAACAAGACTTTTTCAGATAAAACAACCTTTTTCGGATAAAAAACATGTTTATCCGGATAAAAGGACTTTTTCAGAGAAACTATCTTTTTCGGAAAAAAACTTAACATTTTCGGATAACATGACTTTTTCAAATAAAAGACATTTCTTTGGAAAAACGCAGTATCTTCCGAAAATTCCTGAATCTTCGGATAAGTGACATTTCTTCGGATAACTCAGTATCTTCGGAAAAATCATGTAGGATAATTCAATATCTTTGGAAAAATCATATATCTTCGGATAAATGATATTTTTTCGGATATTTCAATATTTTCGGAAAAATCATATATCTTCGGATAAATGAAATTTTTTCGGATATTTCACTATCTTCGGAAAAATCATATATCTTCGGATAACTGATATTTTTTCGGATATTTCACTATCTTCGGAAAAATCATATATCTCCGGATAACTGATATTCTTTCGGATAACTCAATATCTTCGGAAAAAGGCAAGTTTTTTCGGATAAAAACAAATCTTCGGATAAATGCATGTTTTTCAGATAATAACACTTTTTCGAAAACACTGATTTTTCGGAAAAACGGCTTTGTGGTTTCATGATCATCCTAAAACACAAACTGTTATGATTCTTAGAGCAAAAGTGACTGAATCTAATGCATCCTAAACAAAGCATCTATATTCTAAATCTTATGGCATACAAAATCCCCTTTATCAATTACCTATGATATCCATTAACCCTAATTAAGATTTAATGATTGATTAATTAAGCAAAGAAACAGAGGAATCATACGCAAAATTAGATTAAGCATAAATACCTTAGATGTTTATTAGCAGATTAGATCAAATAAATGAGGTCTTGGATGGAAACAGGAATGGCGGCAATGGTTGTGGTGTGTGTTTGTGTTAAACAAAAAAAATAGAAACGAAATAGAATGAAAAGAAGGGGGCGGTTTTAATTTATTTGACTTAGGTCAAATCTTAACATTTTCCCTTTTTTCATTTTTAGTCCTCCTATTTTCGTCTGTTTACTTTTGGTGACTATTGATTGTAGAGTTTTACCACACCTTTAGGAAAAGGAGGTAAAAAGGGAAAGTATTAAGTGATGATTTAGGAAAATCAAACACTAATGACCCTTAAGATGTGAAAGTTCGTTTCCTAAGGAGGTATATGTGTGTGACTAAAATGTAACAAGATTTGAGATTAATAGAAGGGGATGAGAAAATAGAATGACGAAGACGTGAAATCAATTACTACTACGACTAAACGTAAAACCGTAAAAAGAGCAAAAATAAAAGTTAATTCTAAAAATTTCCAAAAAATGACCAAAAATCAAAATAAATAAACTAAGAGTTTACCAATGATCAAAACTTTTTCAAACCTTTTAATTAATTAAATATTAATTTTTAAATGCTAATTAAAGCCCTAAAAATCAAGTTAATTATCAAAAAGCCCCAAATAAATATTTTTCAATTGGTAAACCTCTAAAATGACCTAGAAAGATTGAAAACTATTTTTAGAAATTTTTAAACTAAGAAAAACTATTTAAAATGATTTAAAAACTATTAAAACTTAAAATAATTATAAAAATTAATATAATGATGATAAAATTAATCTAAGAGTTGCAAAAATTCTATTTTAATGTATTATAGCTAAGAAAAATATAAAAAGTGTGAAAATGTGAAATTTGAAATTTAATAATAAAATAATATTAAAATAATATTAAAAATCCAAAAATTATAAAAAATTCTAAAAACTTGCAATCTAGTTTATTTTAACCTAAATAATCAGAAAATGAAAGTGAAATTACCAAAATACCCCTAATGGGCCCCTAGATGGGCTAAAAGCAAAATCAGACAACCTTAATGGGCTTTTTAGCCCAAAAAGTCAAACTAATCCCAAATGCCCAGAAAAAGCCCTATCTGACTCAAAATTTTATTCTAAGCACAAAAGTCTGAAGGCCCAAAAGCTGATTCTGAGCTTATCACAGCTTAAATAACAAACAACATATTCTTATTGGGCCAATAAGCCCATTAAGCAATAAGCCAATGCCATAAGCTCTGCTTAAACACACAACCCTTCTTTTGAGACGCCTAAGAGATCTGTAAAAATAAATTTTGAAAAAGCTCACTCAATAAGCCAGAAATAAGCAAAATAGAAATCCACTAAACGACAAAATAGTCGGGTTAGAGTTCTAGGATGTTTCAGAAGCTCTGGTTTGTTGCAAAAGCTCACAAATAGCTTAACTAAGAATAATCAATCAAGAAAATCACAAAAAGCCAAGTAGAAAAAGCTGTGTGAACCAATAAGCTGGCTGAAAAAGCCAAATAAGCTAGTTTTCTAGCAAAAGCTTAACCAAAAGACTTGTAACCTTCCAGACTTGTTATTAAGCTAAGAAAAATGAGTTCTATTACAAAAGCCAAGTTGTTACATGTACCAATAAGCAAAACAGATTCAATAAGCTTGTTGAACAAGTTTGACCAATAGTCAAACGCTGACAAGAGTAATTCAAACGCTGACAAGTACAATTTTGGGCGTTGACAGACTGAATGAAGTTTTTAAGCTTTGTTTTCAACCTGCTGGTCAAGGCTTGAGTACAAACCTTGTGAATCAAGGTCTACCAGTTAGGCAGACTTGACTAGTTTTGGCACAAATAAGCTAATAAGCCAGTAAGCTTATAAGCTAGAAACAAAGCAAACCAAATAGCCAAATATCCTCACAAGCAGCACATAAACAAGATCCAAGCAACAAATCAACAAGGCATACACTAGAATCACAAATGCAAACACAAAATGAGGTGGTCACTTAGCTGATGCAAATTACCACTTCAGCCAACTTTGATAAGCTATAGCACACTCAATAAGCCACCAAATTCAACAACCAGATAATCAATAGATAGCTTATCACCTAAACTATTCCCAAACCTAATTTTAGACCTTAGATCCAACAAACAAAGAAGTTATTGGATCTGATGTGTTTGACCAATTTCAAAAACACTTTAATCAGATTTTTGCAAAACTTGAAATCCCTTTTCCAAACTTTCAGAAACTTAACCAATGACTGAAACTTGTTTAATATGACTTGGTTAGACTTCCCAAACCCTAAGAACCAAGAGCACAAGGCCACACGGCCTTATGAACCAGTAAACCCAAACATCCTTTTATAAGCCCTTTTTCAAAGCAACTTCTTAAATCTACAAATAACCTACTGATTTTAATGATCAAATAGCTACACTAGGTGACAACTAACAGATACCAACCATAAAACACAAAGCACAAACACAAAATTACCAAATCACATAGCAAAACATAAAACAGAACATAACATGTGATTTTTTAGAGGAATCTTAACAAGAGGTTATACCTGTCCTCCACAACATCCTAGGAGGACCAACAATGCTCCTTGTACCTTGTTCAACAACTAGAACAAGACCATGGTACTTCAACAAGGGAGATGAATGACTGCCTTGGTTGATGTTTCAAAGTAGAAACTCAAGGACTTATTTCTTCTACACAATGAACAAACAGCCCAACCAAAGGCTCCAATACCTTCACAAGCTTGGTGTCAACAAGCTTGTAAGAGCTTATAGCTTTTGGTCAAGGATTAGTACAACAAAAATAGCAAAATCAGAAACCACTTTTCAAGCTTATTTCAAACTGGAAAACCTTACTAAACATAAACGTCCTTGAACCACAAGATTCAAGCATACTTATAACATATAATGGAACTCATAATTACCCTTAAACAACACCAACTTTCAAAAACATAAAAAGGAATTACAATTTTCTCAAAATACCAACTTTTATAAAATTAAAAAAGGAATTACAATGTTTAAAAGGTAAAACTGGAACAAGGCTCTCTCACAAGTTGAGGAGTCCTTATATACGTCACAAGGGCTGAGATTACAATGAGAAAACCCTAGCTATGAAGTCCCTAAAATGCCCTTGAATCTTCTAGACAAATTTTGATATTGAGCTGTCCAAATGCATCAAAATCGTTCATTTTAGCTTTGTAACCAAGCAAGGAGTGTGGGATGTTGATTTGGATACGTGGCAAAGCTTGGAGGTTAAGTTGTGATGTGATAGGTGGACGTCTTGAATGGTTGGGCCCTTTGGTGAGTGGGAGTGAGGGATTTGGGTGTGGGATGAGTTTCTGCATGTGTGAATCAACTATGTGCCTGGGTAATTTCCATTTACCCTTTGTTTAAGTGAAGGTAATTCTTGGTGGGATGAATGGTGAATAGTGGTAACTTTGATCCGAAATAAGGGGGCACATGTTGTTTGGCGCGTGTTTGTGAGTTTAAAGTTTGGGAATTGACAATAGCAGCCCTTGTGTTTTGGTGAAATGTGTATATAATGTTTTTCAGCCAACAAAACCGTTTTCCTTTGTTAATAAACTTTCAAAGTTTATAGTATTGCCACAAAACTTTGGAAATAAGGTTTCAAGGGTTATTTTTGCCATGTTTGAATATTTGAGGGACTGATTTTGGAAATTCTTGATCTTCAAAGGTATTCATTGTATCTTTGACTTCATGAGGGACCATTATTGGCAATTTATAATAGTTGAGGGACTAAACTTGCCAATTCTTCAAAGTTGAAGGACCATTTTGTAAATTTGACAAACTTAAGGGACCAAACTTGTAATTATGAATATACAAGGGTTTTAAGTGTCATTTCTTCATATTTTGAGGATCAATCTTGTGTATCTTCAAGTCTTCAAGGGTTAATCTTGGATATTTCATGAACTAGGGCCCGGTTCTTTGTACGGCTTCGTTTCTTGTGTCCGTTTTTCCTTGTTTCTTGTGATCTTTTGTCTTTTTCACGATATCCATACCTAAAACACACAAGTAAACAAACACAAGAATATATATGGTATTTTATGACATTTTTATGCATTTAAAGCCCGAAAAGAACGATGAGATCATGTATAAATGCCATCTCATCACTCCCCCATACTAAGCCATTTTCGTGCCCTCACACAATGCTAGAATAAAGTATCTAAGCATCACCAAAATTCAATTTTATTAACCTTTATTGAAGAGTAAAAGGACTTGCAATAATACTACGAAGATGTGTAAAGACATAATGTATGATTTTCATCACGAATGTGACTTTTAGGGTCAATGAATAGAAACAAGTAAATGTCCCATAGAGTAAATTTCGTCATCCTTGATTGTCATACATTCCATGCTAAGTGCAAAAACGAGATCATTGTTGGTACAAGTCACAATGCTAACACTACTCATAAGTCCAAATTGTGTAATAATTTTTCTCCCTGCAATCCTAGTTATTATAAAAGGAAATGGGTTACTAGAATTTTTAAACTATTTGTCAGGGATCACAAGTGATTCATATTGACTTATTTGAGTATTTATTAGTCCAAAAGCAAAGTAGCACGATTTAATCGATAGTTAGCCGAAGGACAAAATCTTTTAAAACGGCTTTCGTGTATCTTCTTAAGTTCATATCTTGGCATAACTCGTTTCACGGTTTGAGACCTTTCTCGGACCGATATTTGGCATGTACTTCATACTTCAAATCTTGGGAAGACGTTCTTGAAATTATGGAATTCTCTTCATATTTTGAAATTTCTTCACTTGACGTTTTTGTGAGATTCTTCATATTTGGACCACGACTTCATCATTTTTCTTCAATCTTTATTTTGGACTTTGATATACAACGATCCGCCTCCTTTTCGGACTTGGATATATTTATCCTCATACCTTGTAAGGGTCTTTTCGGATAGACTTTCTCCATGATCTTTAGTGGAGTAATTGCTTTTCGTCGTGTGTCTCGATCCTTCATATTGATTTTGGAATAATGATACTTCACATCATCTTGGATCTTTAGCAAAAATAGAGCTCCTCATGCCTTGTTAGGGCCTTTTTGGATCTTCACCAATCTTCGCGTCCCGCTTCAATAAGTTATGCCTTGGCTATGAACTCTATTCAACCCCGAGCAACTTTTAAACGATCTTGTGCTAGAAGCTAAGTAACCTTTCAAATCATACGACCTTACTTATTGCAATTATTTTTATTCCTAATGCATTGATCTTATGGGAGAAAAAGCCACAATTAAAAACATATGAGTTTTTGAAAGAACATTTTCATGTTCTACGTTTAGCATGATCACTTGTCTAACTCTATCATTTCTCGTTCTTCACTATTTAAAGACCTCTAATTAAAGAGACTCGTGAATACTTAGCCATGCAAGTCAAAATTAAGCCAAATTTGGATTAGCTTTCATTAAGACTATATCAAATCGAAGTTTTGGGTTTTCAAGCCACCTATAGGATCTTGCACTTTCTTGGACTTTTTCAAGTTTAGAGAATGCAATTTATAGTTCCCTTGATAAGTGACTTTCTAGGATCAATTATAGGAACTTGCGAAAAGTTCTTGTTCTTAACCCAAATGAGCTAAGACTTTCGCGTTTTAAAGTTCCCTATATAAAAGTATAGCAAAACTTGAATTGAGCGGGTTAAGGAATGTAAAGGGCTCCAAATGCCCATCAAGTCAAAAATTAGCTCTTATTCTACCCATCGGAAAATATACATTCGTGTCTTAAAAATATTTATTAAAACTAAGAAAAATTAAAATTTGGCCATTTTTAGCCTTATTAGCAACAAAACAAAACATTGAAAGTTGGAAAGCGTGAGGGCGTAGCAAAGCAAGTATCTATTCACCCCCCATACTAAAAGTAAACATTGTCCTCAATGTTTCGAGTCTAAAGGTGGAGCACCCCCATACTCGAGACGAAGAGTCGAATGCTTAGGATCTAGCATGGAAAGGGTGATCAACAATATATCTAAAGCCGTTTATTAAGTATGCTAAAAGATGATTGTTAGAACAATATAGGATATGTCATGGATTCGTGAAAAACTTCTTCAAGCAAACGATGGAGGCTCACGTAAACGAACAAGAGAGTCTTCAATCATAGATGATGATGATAATCTAGATAACACAATCACAAAAAACCACGAGACAACGAGTTGGAAGGGCACAAATCCCCTCTCATTATTTATTAGAAAGCATAGAAGGATAAGCATGGGATCTCCCCCACGAGGCACCTCATTTTTTGATTACCGAGTCATGAGCTCGACTCGATCCCCTCAATGCTAATTATCATTGGGGAAGGTGACTTGGTCGAGGTCAACCATTGAAGGAATTTCCCCACCAAAGTAGTGCTTAAGCCTATGTCCATTCACCTTGAAGTTAGGACCATCATCTTGAGCTAGCTCGATGGTCCCATAAGGAAACACTTGTGTAACGGTGAAAGGACCCGACCAACGAGATATCAATTTTCCGGAAAATATCTTTAGTCTAGAGTTAAAAAGTAACACTTGATCACTAACGTTAAAAACCCGGTTTTTAATCTTTTCATCATGAAACTTTTTAGTATTTTCTTTGAAAATCAATGAATTTTCATAAGCATTATCTCTTAGTTCATCCAATTCATTCAATTGTATTTTCCGGTGATCTCCCGCGGTCTTCAAGTCAAAGTTTGCATGATTAAGGGCCCAATATGCCTTGTGCTCCAATTCAATGGGCAAATGACAATTCTTCCCATAGACTAACTTATAAGGAGTACAACCGATAGGTGTCTTATAAGCGGTCCTAAAGGCCCATAAAGCGTCATCGAGTTTGTCGGACCATGAAGCACGGTTTTCTCCAATCGACCTCTCTAAAATCCTTTTCAAAGCTCGGTTCGAAACCTCGACTTGCCCACTCGTTTGCGGGTGATAAGCCGTAGAAAGACGATGAGTAACTCCATATTTTTTTAAAACCTTCTCGAATTGGTCATTATAAAAATGGGTTCCACGATCGCTTATAATAGCACGAGGGGTTCCGAACCGAGAGAATAGTTGCTTCAAAAACTTCACTACCACACGAGCATCATTAGTAGGTAAAGCCTTAGCTTCCACCCACTTAGAAAGGTAGTCAACTACGTCGAGGATATACTTGTTACCATGAGATGATGGGAACGGCCCCATAAAGTCTATGCCCCAAATGTCAAAAATCTCACACACTTGAATTATGTTTTGCGGCATTTCATCACGTTGGGACGATTTTCCTTGACGTTGGCACGAATCACACGACTTCACAAGTGCGTGTGCATCACAATAGATAGAAGGCCAAAAGAAGCCGGCATCGAACACTTTCTTAGCCGTGAGATTAGCACCGTGGTGAACACCCGTAGGTCCCTCGTGACAAGCTCTAAGGATATTAGAAGCTTCGGCACCAAAAACACAACGTCGAACGAGTTGATCCGCACAAACACGAAAGAGAAAAGGGTCGTCCCAAAAATAGAACTTGACGTCACGAAAGAATTTTCGCTTTTGTTGTGTTGTCATACCCTTGATTATGAAATTGCCCGCATGGTAATTTGCAATGTCGACAAACATGGGGTGGTGTCTTTAGAATTCACTACACCGAGAGTCTCGAGAGGAAATGTTTCAGTGATTTCCTTGTTCTCGAAAACATCTTTGTGAGGATCTTCTAGACGAGAGAGATGATCGGCCGCTAGATTCTCGGCTCCTTTTTTGTCAAGCACGGCGACATCAAATTCTTGGAGGAGGAGCATCCAACGAAGCAATCTCGGCTTAGTATCTTGCTTAGCTAAGAGATACTTGATAGCCGAATGGTCGGTATACACGATGCTTTTAGTTAAGACGAGGTAAGTTCGGAATTTCTCAAAAGCATAGACCACGGAAAGGAATTCCTTTTCCGTTGTGGTGTACTTTAATTGATCCTCGGTCATCGTTTTACTAGCATAATGGATAGGACGGAAATGCTTTTCATAACATTGCCCTAAAAGGCCCCTATAGCATAATCACTTGCATCGTACATGATTTCAAAGGGTAATTCCCAATTAGGAGCAACAAGAATGGGATCTTCGGTAAGTTTCCTTTTAAGAGTTTCGAAAGCTCTAACACAATCCTTATTGAAGTTAAAAGGAGCATCCTTCTCGAGAAGGTGTGTCATAGGTCGAGATATTTTCGAAAAGTCTTTGATGAAACGACGATAAAAGCCCGCGTGGCCTAGGAAAATCCTAACTCCCTTAACGGTTTTGGGATGAGGTAACTTGGCGATGACGTCTACCTTAGCTTTATCGACCTCAATCCCCGCTTTAGAGACCTTATGTCCTAAGACGATTCCTTGTTTACACATGAAATGACATTTTTCCCAATTGAGCACAAGATTGGTTTCTTCACAATGTTTTAACATTTGCTCGAGATTAGATAAACACGACGTGAATGAATTACCAAACACCGAAAAGTCATCCATAAACACTTCCATCGACTTCTCGATCATATCGTGAAATATGGCCATCATACACCGTTGAAACGTACCCGGTGCATTACAAAGTCCGAAAGGCATCCTACGATAAGCAAACGTTCCATAAGGACACGTAAACGTAGTCTTCTCTTGATCACGAGGGTCGATAGGGATTTGAAAGTAACCGGAAAAACCATCTAAAAAGCAATAGAATTCATTTCCCGCGAGTCGCTCCAACATTTGATCCATGAAGGGCAAAGGAAAGTGGTCTTTACGAGTGGCGTCATTTAACTTTCGGTAGTCAATACACACCCTCCAACCGGTTACAACACGAGTGGGAATTAACTTGTTGTTTTCATTAGGCACAACGGTCATTCCTCCCTTTTTAGGGGCACAATGGATTGGGCTCACCCATGGGCTATCGGAGATAAGATAAATCATTCCCGCTTCAAGGAGTTTCAAAACTTCCTTTTTAATGACATCGTGAATTTGGGGTTTACCCTTCTTTGACTTTGAATTGCGGGTTTGTAGTCCTCCTCCATTAAAATCTTGTGAGTACAAAATTTTGGGTCAATACCCTTAATGTCGGAAATTTTCCACGCAATTGCCCCTTTATGAGCTTTAAGAACATTCAAGAGCTCAGTTTTTTCATCATTAGCAAGACCTTTTGCAATAATAAACGGCAACTTGTCATCACCTTCCAAGAATGCGTATTCAAGGTGAGAAGGAAGATCTTTCAATTCAAGGATAGGCGGTTCCTCGATTGAAGATTTTTGCTCAACACTCATAGCTTCCATCAGCGGAAGAAATGGTGGAATAGAAGTATCATCACTAATAATCACCTCATCTTCATTGTCGATTTCATTTGAAGTAAAATCGCCTCCTTGGAATGGAGTGAGATTTGGTGTGGAATTAGCAAGAATCGGATCCAAAATCGTGTGATTACCACTTGACGAGCTATCAGAAAAACCTAACACTTCTTGTGAAAACTCATCGCAAACCACATCAACTAAGTCAATGTGATTGATGGTAGCGATTGCATAAACATGAGAAGGTTTTGAGTTTTGAGTAGCGTTTATAACAAGTTCCTCTTCGTTGAATCTCAAAGTGATAGTTCTTGCATGAACGTCGATAAGCGATCTCGAGGTGTCTAAAAATGGACGACCTAAAATTAGAGGAACTTGAGGATCCGCGGGGATGTCAACTACTATAAAATCAACGGGATATTAGAACTTCCCCACTTTCACGAAAACATCCTCGGCTACTCCACATGCTAAAATCGTAGAATGATCGGCCATCTCGATAGACATGTTCGAAGGAGTAAGAGCCGGAAGCGAAAGCGATTTCCAAATGGAAAATGGCATCAAACTAATGCTCGCACCAAGATCGGGCAAGGCGAGGCATTCTTTCATATCTTGTATGTCACAAGGAATGAGAAACTTTCCAGGGTCGCCAACGTTTTCCAGTATGCGGTTAAGATAAACCGAAGAACAATTAGCAAGCTTTGAAAGCTTTTCCTTATCGCTCATCATACTTTTAAAAGTGGAAGCGAAACGAGGCTTATATAACAACGCGTCGGCTAAACTCACATCAAAATGCACTTGTTGAAACATTTTTATAAAAAGCTCGATTTGTTGTTTGTTACGTTCTTGCAATTTCTCTTTGTTTCGTCTCGAAGGGTAAGGTAAGGGTGGTGTGGGTTGGACATTAGGCAACGGCCTTGGAATCTCGGTTCCATGATTGGTATTGGTTCAACCGTAGGTGTGGTATGAGCGGTACTTCGTGGGCTTGTGATATGCTCCTTTTCGACCATCACCTCGGGCTCTTTCTCGATTTCCTTCTCCGTAGAAGTACTTGGACAAGAGATTGGTTCCTTGAAAGTTTTACCACTTCGTGTAGTAATAACCTTCATTTCTCCCTCCGGGTTTGCAATGGTATCACTAGGAAGACCACTCGAGGAAGAGGGTTTACACATGATTGCTTCAAACATTTTTGCCATTCGGTCCTCAAATTTTGATTGCCTTAAATCCGCTTTTAACAATTCTTGCTTAATCTCATGTTGTCCTTGTTCCATCTTTTGTTGATTTTGTTGAAGACGTTGAACATTTCCTTCCATTTTATTAGCATGAGTTTTAAGTTCATTAGCAAGTTCGTTTTTGAAATGTGTATAGTTGAAGTTCGTTTTCTCAGTTCTTAACAAATTGAAAGTCCTAACAAGATCGAGTTTTTAATTGTTTTTGGTTGGTAAAGTATTTGGATATTCTATATCTAATTCAAACAAATCCTTGCTAAAATGAAAAAAATAAAGTCTACTTATACGTAAAACAAAGTGCACAAACTAAGTATTTATTCAATTAAAATGCTCAAATGTAATTCTACAAAATATAAGGACTGAAAATGTAAATTCAATGAAAAATAAATGCCAAAAATACAAAGTCAAGAAGTCAAAGGACTAATTATGTAAAACAGTCAACAAATTTGGACTAGCAATGAAAATATTTTTAACAAAGTAACTAATTTTTAACAATTTTGAAAACTAACTAACCACTTTTTAACAAACTTGAAACTAGAAGGACTTGAATTTTGCAAAACCTAATTAAATGGGAATTTAGCTTGTAATGGAAACTGTTTAACAATCAAAGGACTAGAATGTAATTTCCAAAACTTTTAAACCAAAAACGGGCACAAGGACTTCAATAAGCCCGTTTGAGCTTATTTCTTAACAAAATAAACTCAAACCAATTTCAAAAGTCTTAAAATTGAAATTAAGCTAGACTTGTGAAAGGAAATAAGCTGAAACTAGCTAGAACTCAAATAAGCTAAATCCATTAAGCACAAAATAAGCTACCCAATAAGCTACACATGCACAACTTGATTTTATTGCAAAAACCTGTTAATCAGCCTACTAGAAGAAGGGGAAATCTTGTTTCAAAGAAAATGATTCATTAATAAGCTCAGAAAATGAAAATAAACTAAAATGAGCTTATGTTGACTTTCGTTGACCAAAAATCTGAAAATCTCAAAACTTATCCAGGAACACTTTTTGAAGTGTTTTGTGAAAGAAAATAAGCAAGTTTCTGAAGTGGATAAGCTAGTATGAGAAAACAGTCAAGCTATTTATCACAGGGAATTGAAAATGCTCAAGTGCTTAAACAAATGCTTATATCTAGCTTATTACTGGATACTGTATAATTTCCTGCTACACACTTAAACTACATATATTGTATGAGGGCTAGAAAATAATTTCAAGTAAATCCATCAAGTAACAAACAAATGGCAATGATTTGAAAATCAATACTTTTCTAAAAACTATTTTATCAAAGCTGACCCAAACTTTTTTTGATGCCATTTGCCTTTTTGACTAAAGACTTGACCTGAAACTTTGTAAGCTAGTTTACCTTGACCTATTGAATGAATGAGGACTAGAATTAACCAACTACAACTACTTGAACACAATTGAACACCTATTACCAAACACTAGTTTAACTGAACTTATAAAACTTTTGTAAAGGAATTTTGAGTTAAAAGCCACAATGATCAAAGAAAGATATCAAGCTAAGTGTAATGACTGAAATGTGATGAAAAGAACCCAAGTTCAAGTTATGAAACAAAATTTTACTCTAAATGCATTATCAAGATAATATGACTGATTTTAAGTATCTACTGATGAAAATTAAGCTAGTGATTAAGTTCTAAACTGCAAATAAGCTACTAGTTCATTAACATCTACTTAGTAACACATTTGATCATACATTCAAACAATATTACATTAAGAATTTAGCATGCCTGCAACAGTTTAGAGGAATTATAAATGTAGAAATCAAAAACCTTTTAGCTAGGGCCTCCTTTGGGGAGTAGAGTAGCGCTGAGCTATCTAGCTAGTGCTAAACCACCACCTTAGCACTAGTAACTACTAATCAACAACCAATCAACAGCTAATCAACCCTTAAACACCATTGATGATCAGAAAACCTTCAATGCTTGAAAATGGATGATCAGAACTAAGAACTCAGCTACAGGATGAACTCAATCAGCAACAATCTTCAACAAGCTTCTAATGATCACTCATGATCATTAGAAACAAAGCAATAACAATGCAGAATGAACAGTAGATAAGCAGTTAAAGAATTGGAGGGAAATTTGAATTTTATTGATTATGAGTGAAAAGTGGTTACAAAGTTTGTTATAACTACCTAACAGACTCTCAAAAGGTTGTCAAGCTTTTGAGAGTTGTTAACTACAACTACTAACAGAATTGAGAGAGAGAACTAAAATCTAGTGTGTGTGTATTCACACTAGCTAACTATGAACAAATGAGAACTTCTAGCCCTATTTATAGAGTGAAAGTGATAAGTTGTTGGGGTTGGTGACGTGTCTGGACAAATCAATTGCTTCCACGTGTCCTCAATTGGTTATTTGGAATTTGCAGGTTATGAACACAATTGGGCCTTTCTTCTTGGTTGACTTTCAGTATAATTGAGAACGTGGGATGGATTCGTCTTCCTTTTGTAAGCATTTTTGATGTTTTGATCTTTTGTTGAAATCGCCTCTAGCTCTAGAACGATTCTGGGCTGTTGGAAGGTTGAAGATGCAACGTGGCAGGCCTTGATTGGTTGTTGGAGTGTCACACGGATCATTTTCCTAATAATGAAATATGATTGGCTGAGTGGGCACTGTTATGATTCGTCCACTTAGCCTCTCTCTTATTAATTACCACACACAGCTGGCAATCCACCTTTTCAAAATACTCTCCTTTGATTGGTTCTTTTCCTTTCACACGGATTGAGTCTTCAAATACTTTCCAATTATGGCAGTTTAAGCCCTTCAAGTTGACAGATTTGTAAAATGAGCTCTAATCGTCATTCCTTTGGCAATTTCAGTCCTTTCACTTGCAAACTTGATCAACTAGCTCCCTTTACTGAGCTGACTTGTAAGTTGACCATGTTTGACTTGAATCTTGACTTTGACAAATTTGCATTTTTGGTCCTTCATATTTGAAATGTTGTCAAGATAGGTCCTTTATCTTTAAAATGTTTTCACTCTTGATCCTTCTTTGTTTTTTTCATCCAATTAAGCTTGATTTTCTTCTTGTTTGCTTGAAATTGTATCCTTCTTACCTATTTGAACACAAACAAACAACATACCATATAATATTGCTTTTATAGCACAAAAGTTAGATACTTTCCTTGTGTTTTAGGGTGTTTTGTTGATTAATTGATATGAGTTTTTGCTCATATCAAATCCCCTACACTTGAACATTGTCATGTCCTCATGAAATGCTATATTTTAAAGCACAAATTTACATCCTCCTCATAATTAATCCACCTTGGCCATTATGGAATGCATCTACACTACTCTATACTAAATGATGCATGATTTTAGTTTTGATAATGCAATGCACAAGATACAATTCTATTTATATATATTTTTTATTTTTCTTAAAATGGTTTGATGGAAATAACTCATAAAGAATTCGATGACTTTGTTAGGGCTTGGGTAGCATGGACACTTATCACCCTCAAGTTTCACTTTCACCATACCAAGCTTAAAATGGGATCATTGTATTCACAAGTAAAAAGTGCATCAACTTATTCATGACAATTAAATGTGGAACCGGTGTGGGCAAAATTTGTCATTATTTCAAGTGTGAAGTATAAGAAATGTAAAATCCAAAAATAAGGAAGCACGGTTTTAATCCTAAGTAATCCTCTCATCCATTACTTGAAAAACCGCTCACAATGAATATAAGTCCGTTTCAAGAGTAATAAGTCATTTTCCTTATGTGTAAAATCCTCATGTCATGCTTTCATAAGTAGCTACACACTCGCTAAGGAAAGAAAAATAAAACTCACGCAATAATTTACATCCTCAGCCTTTTTGAGACTTTTGATCTTCAATCCCACAACCTGTCAAGGTAATATTAGATTGGAGCAACTATTAAATCCCCGCAACCCGTCAAGGTAATATTGGAATTCAATAGTCACTATAATTAACACCACACTGCCCCTCTTGGGAGTCTTGTATTATTATTATTTTTTTCTTTTTTTTCTTTTTTTTCTAGCCACTCATTTTTTTGTAAGCCGCTCTTATTTTTCCTTATTCCTCACAAAGAAATTTGAAAAGAATAAAAGGAAAAACACCCGCTAAGTATTAAGCATGACAAAAGTCTAGTACACATAAAATGTTCTAACTTAGAATCTTAAGACGTACTTATATCAACCATGAATGATTAGGCAAAAATGCATAAGAGATTACAAACCGATTAAAACCGTTCTTGATTATTTATTAACATATATACATGCGAAGAATTTAGAGATAAAGAAGAGAAGGGTTTAGCCACAAGTAATTATCATGAAGTTTATCTAGCCCTTTTATACTTGCTTCAACTCTATCATTTCCCATTCTCCACAAATTTAAAATCTCAAATAATGAGATTGGTGGATGCTTAGCCTAATAAACCAATGAAGGACTACATGGTTAAGGATACTAGCTAGAGAATGCTAAGATAAGCAAAATCGGGTTGAGTCAAAATATCCCTTGGCGGGCCTAGTATGTCAAAGAAGTCTAAATTTGTTAAACCATATCCTTTATTATATATTTTTTCCTTTTATATATTTTTGATGAAAAACAAAAGAAGAATATATACATTGCAAAATGTGTTATGCAAATGAAAAATGATTGATGCGAAAATTGTGAATGCATATTTTTGGTGGCCAAAGTAGATCAAAAATTTGAAAAATGTTTGAAAAATTAATTTTCGAAAGTTATCATGAAGATCAATGACAAGTTCTAAGTAAGATCACTTCGATAGAAGACCCCCTACACTTAAGCTAAACATTGTCCTCAATGTTTAAGAGTATGGAAGTATAAAAACTTCCCCTACACTTATGACAATGAATAGACTTTGCTTAACCCAAGTTAAGGAAAGGTCAACTATTGGTGAATTCATGTTTAAGCACAAGGTGTCTATGAAAAATCACAATAGTAACAAAGTGAACCGGATACAAGGGCCTCCGCCATAAGCTCCAAAGCATGAAATGAGTGAGCAACCCTACAAACAACATGAAGACAAACGAAGGTCTCCCCCTACACTTATCCTCAATTCTATACCCTTATTGCTAACCTACAACACTCTAAACCTAGTTATACGATGCTTGAGTTAAGGAGTCTCTAGCTCGAATCGTCCCTCAATGAATTAATTCATGGGGAAAATGGGGATCTCTTGGACCATTTCAACGGAAATGTCCTCCCCAAAATAATGTTTCACACGGTGACCATTCACTTTAAAGTTTGGACCATCGGGTTGTGAAAACTCAATAGTTCCATATGGAAACACTTGAGCAATAGTGAATGGACCGGACCATCTCTACTTAAGCTTGCCTGCAAAAAGTTTCAACCTTGAGTTAAAGAGGAGAACCGGCTCTCCAACTTTAAACTCACAGTTCTTGATCTTAGCATCATGCAATTTCTTAGTCTTTTCCTTGTAAAGCAAAGAACTCTCATAGGCATTGGCTCTCAATTCATCCATCTCATTAAGTTGATCTTTCCTATGTGAACCGGCTTGGATTAAATCAAAGTTAGCCCACTTGAGAGCCCAAGATGCCTTGTGTTCTAACTCGAATGGGAGGTGGCACGCTTTTCCATAGACAAGCCTATAAGGGGTACAACCAATTGGTGTCTTAAAAGCCGTCCTAAAAGCCCACAAAGCATCATCAAGCTTATCCGACCAAGAAGCTCGATGCTCTCCCACCGTTCTCTCTAAAATTCTCTTTAAACCACGATTTGTGACCTCGGTTTGACCATTGGTTTGAGGGTGATACGCAGTAGAAAGTCTATGATTAACTCCATATTTCTTCATAACTCTCGTTAATTGATCATTACAAAAGTGCGTACCACGATCACTTATGATGGCCCGAGGTACACCAAATCTAGCAAACAATTGCTTTAAGAACTTCACAACAACTCTAGCATCATTGGTAGGTAAGGCTTTAGCCTCCACCCATTTAGACACATAATCCACCGCCACAAGTATATACTTGTTTCCCTTAGAAGATGGAAAAGGTACCATAAAATCTATGCCCCATACATCAAAAATCTCACACTCTTGAATAAAATTTTGTGGCATCTCATCACGTTGCGTTATTTTTCCTTGTCTTTGACACACATCACAAAATTTCACCATTTCTTGGGCATCTTTGTAAATGGAAGGCCAATAGTAACCCGAATCAAAGACTTTCTTGGCGGTATAGTTGGGCCCAAAATGTCCACCCGTAGGTCCTTTATGACATGCTTCTAAGATTTTAAATGCCTCGGGCCCATCTACACACCGTCTAATGATTTGGTCCGCACATTGCCTAAAAAGATAAGGATCATCCCAAAAGTAGTACTTAACTTCCTTAAGAAATTTCTTCTTTTATTGGTAAGTAAGACCCTCAATAAGCACATTTCCCACAAGATAGTTTGCTATATCCGCAAACCAAGGGGTGGCATCCTCTTGGGAAGAGATAGACACGAGCTCCTCTAATGGAAAGGATTCATTGATTTCTTTATTAGGAAAATCTCCTTGAAAAGAATGCTCAAGTCTACTCAAGTGATCCGCCGCTAAATTCTCGGCCCCTTTCTTATCTCGAATTTCTATGTTAAACTCTTGAAGCAACAAAACCCATCTCAAAAGCCTAGGCTTAGCATCTTGTTTTGTCATGAGATACTTGAGAGCGGAATGATCCGTATACACTATGGTTTTGGATAGCACAAGGTATGGTCTAAATTTCTCAAAAGCATAGACTATAGCAAGCAACTCTTTTTTCGTGGTAGTATAATGAAGTTGTGCACCAGTCATGGTTTTACTCGCATAGTGTATAGGTTGAAAATGCTTATTAACTCTTTGTCCTAAGACGGCCCCCACCGCATAATCACTAGCGTCACACATAAGCTCAAAAGGTAATTCCCAATTTGGAGAAACCAAAACGGGAGCCTTTGTCAATTTCTCCTTAAGAGTCTCAAAAGATTCCAAACAATCTTGGTTAAAAATGAAAGGAGCCTCTTTTTCCAAGAGGTGAGTCATCGGTCTAGCTATCTTAGAAAAATCTTGTATAAAGCGCCTATAAAACCCCGCATGACCTAAGAAACTCCTTACACCTTTAACCGTAGTGGGTGAGGGAAGCTTAGCAATCACATCAATTTTAGCTCGATCCACTTCTAATCCCTTATTGGATATCTTGTGTCCTAAAACAATTCCCTCTTTCACCATAAAGTGATATTTCTCCCAATTAAGCACTAAACGTGTTTCCTCACAGCGCTTAAGCATTCTTTCTAAATTGGTGAGACATGAGGCAAATGAATCTCCAAAGACGGAAAAGTCATCCATGAAAACCTCCATTGTTTGCTCTATCATATCATGGAAAATCGCCATCATGCACCTTTGAAACGTCCCCAGTGCATTACATAAGCCAAAACGCATCCTCTTGTAAGCAAATGTACCTTAGGGACAAGTGAATGTGGTCTTTTCTTGATCCTTAGGGTCAATTGGTATTTGGAAATAACCCGAAAAACCATCAAGAAAGCAATAGTACTCATTTCCCGCTAAGCGTTCAAGCATTTGGTCCATAAAAGGTAAAGGGAAATGGTCTTTCCTAGTAGCCTCTTTGAGTTTCCTATAGTCAATACAAACTCTCCAACCGGTAACAAGTCTCGTCGGAATAAGCTCATTGTTCTCATTAGGTACTACGGTGATTCCACCCTTTTTTGGAACATAATGTACCAGGCTAATCCATGGAGAGTCGGAAATGGGGTAAATCATGCCCGCATCAAGGAGTTTAATCACTTCCTTCTTAATGACCTCATAGATTTTTAGGTTAACCCTTCGTTGACTTTTAATGGCGGGTTTGTAATCATCCTCCATAAGGATTTTGTGTGTACAAAAATGTGGATCAATTCCCCTTATGTCGGATATTTTCCATGCTAAGGCTTTCTTGTGTTTCTTAAGGACTTCAATGAGTTTTTCCTTTTCATCCTCTTTCAACTCTTTAGCAATGATCACGGGTAATTGGTCTTTGCCCTATAAGAAAGCATACTCTAAGTGGGAGGGAAGGTCCTTAAGTTCAATTGGAGGTGGAGTCTCTATGGAAGGTTTTACTATGGAAGGATCCTCATTGGTAACTTCTTGTGGAATAGGGGAAGGAATAGGGTCCTCATTGAGCAACTTTTGGATAGTAAGAATATCTTCTTCCCAATTAATGGGAGAATCTGTTGATCCCAAACTTAAATCGATTTAGCTTTATATATACGAGATTAGATCAACTAATACATTTAGAAAAACCTTTGTATATGTATATGACAATCTAAGTGTTATGCGGAATTAACACTTAAACAAGAACACACAAGATGTAAACAAACTTTCACTTTGATTAATGATATCAAACTTGCTTACAATGAAAGTGTTAACGTATGAAAAACTTATATGAACAATAACCTAAAGGTCTTCTTTTATAGACATAAGAAGCCTTGTACATAATCTACGTATCAACTATTCTAGGTAAAGATAAATATAGAAAATACATTGTTGTTCCTATCTTTACTAGAAGTAATCTAGAATACAATAAACGCGTAGAGTATATCCTTCCATCAGTGCTTGTCTTCAATGTATCAACGCTTGACTTCTTCTTGTCAACGCTTGATCTGTCAGCGTTTGTTTTACTCCTGTCAACGCTTGTTTTACTCTTGTCAGTGCTCAAGTAGACTGGCTATAATTTATTCCCAACAATCCTCCCCTAAAATCGATATCTAGTCTAGTGATCAAGTTTCTGAATAAACATTAAGAACTAGGAGGAATCTTACAAACCTTCTCATATTGGTAATAAATAAATCTGATCAAATCTTTTGCCACATCACTTGAATAATCAATTTCCAGCTGTGTATTCTTCATCTTCTCCAAGACTTCCTTGGACATGAAATACTGACCATCTACAAGTAGATACTCAACAAACTTTGTAGAAATAAATTAATAAACACCAGCAGATGAATACAATATCCATTGAAGACCACTGAGATCATGTTTAAGATCCTTCCAAATAGCAGGATCTTCATCTCTTGGTCCACACATTCTCTTGAATGTTGACCACAATTTTATTCCATTGACTGAAGTTGGTGCTTCAGTATCATACTTGGCCTCTAACAACCTCCATAGATCTACCAAGTGTAACACCCCATTTTGGAAATGGAAATATCACAGTAATTATGGCTTGTCATCAAAGCATACAAGGTAAAATGTCTAAACATTACTTGACCATAAAAAGGAAAATACCGGAATCAAACATCGGTAGTCCAAAAGTAAAGCTCATCACACACAAACATAGTATAATAAAGGAAAAAGGACTAAACAATGTCCAAAGCATAAGTATCAAAAGAAAGGACATGCATAATATAAAGAAGGCTAGACAGCTTCCAGTCCATATGCACGTACTCTTAGTGTCTACGAGCGTCCCTAAGTACCTGCCGTTTTGGGAACATAGGAAAGGAAAACGGCTGAGCAAATACGCTCAGTGCACGGATGTACAATAAAGCATGAATAGGATAAGCATAAAACATAATAACAGCGGAAGAAAACTAAGTCCCGAGTAACCTGGTTAAATATTAATAAAACTGGTTTTATAGTTTGAAAGTCTTATGTTTATCTTATAAAAACTGTTTGTCATATTTTACCATTAGCCAATATAGGTCATGAAAATCCACCGTACATGAATAATTGGAGGGGTGACCTCATCATGCAAATTAGAGGGGCTGCCTCTAATTTAAGATACTAGTTTTTGGGTAGGAAGGATCAGCTCCATGTGAAGGATGCAAGGCACACACCACATTCACCATATAATCCTGAATAAAAACATGTAACTAGGATGCACCCATACGCCCCACATGATAAATATAAATCAATGGCCAAAAGCTGACGGGACGCCACGAGCAATCACTCCGCCGTGGTGAAGTCATAACATCAGTGCCTCTAATGTTATGGTTATGGTACCTCCATAATTAGGTGAAACTGGTCATGCATGTATATGGCTATAGGTAATCTTAATTAAACATAAGCAATCAAACTCATAACTTATACTACGGGAAAACAGTTGGCTGCATACGGGGAATCCTAACAAGGAAAGAATGTCCATACTGAAAGGACGAGAATCCGTACCTTATGTCCAGTGAACGAGAAAGACGAACTGCGAGAATCCTACTTCCGAATCACTAGTGCTACATAAATACGTACATGAATAAGTATCTGCTTACTAAATACATAGTTGGTTTTATGTCATGTCTTAGCTTATTTATGTGTTCTTACTATGTTTTACTGTTTTAAAGCCTTAAACTGTGTTAAATCTTATATTCTGTTTAATCTGATTAAGTGTTTCTGGTATTTCATGTGTTACAATACTTACTGTGTAATAATAAGTAACTTTCCAAAAACAGCAGGTTTCATAAAATAGAAAGTTTCCAAAAATAGAAAGTTTCCAAAAATAGAAAGTTTCCAAAAATAGAAATTTTCCAAAAATAGAAAGTTTCAAAAAATAGAAAGTTTCCAAAAATAGAAAGTTTCCAAAAATAGATTTACTGCTTAAAATAGATAAGTTTCTAAAAATAGAAAGTTTCCATAAATAGATTAGCTGCCTTAATTAAATAAGTTTCCATAAATAGATTAGCTGCCTGAAATAAATAAGTATATAAGCCTAAGTGTTTTTCATGATTATTTTCTAAGTCTTATGGTATATTGTATAGTTTAATAATTATTTCATGTAATTTAATTAAACTATAGGTTATAATATTTAATTAAAGTATAACATGTTTTTAATTAAATAAGTTAAATACTTAGGTTAAAATATGTATTATTATATATTAATAATATAACCTAAGTCATGTTAATTAATTAATTATATCCATGGTTTTTAAAATAACTAATTAATTATAAGTCTTAAAAATATAAATACTTAGGTTAAAATAATTTCATGATCACATCATTTTATTAATTTAATTTTAACATAAGTTCATAAACATAAAAAAAACTAACATACACCATGAACCGGATCTAGGCTAAAAACATAAACCGGACATGAATCGACACCGTACCCCGAACCAACTCGGGGTACCCCGTGTTTCCCCTTGCTGCCGTGGGAACCACACGCACCAACCAAGACCATATGGTCTTGGTGGTGGTCGGCTTGGCAAGCCGAGACCCCTTTTGGGTTCGGTGAAGCCGGCGGCCAAAGCAAACACCCCTTAAAAACAACCCTTTGATTTAATTAATCACCAAAACATGTTAGATCTATGATTAATTATTATGTTTTTATAAAAACATCACATGTTCATAATTAATAAAAAGATTAAATTAAAAGAAAAGGTTTACAAAGGTTTTACCGAATTCGTGGATCAAGAGAACGAAGAACAAACATGATCAATCACCAAATCTTCAAGATCGAAGATCAAAAATCACCTTGTATGGTGTTCTTAGGGTGGCGGCACAAAGAGACAAAAGGGGAGGAGGTTTTAAGCTTTTCTTAAAATCTTCTGTAAAGTTATTTTGTGTAGTGTAAAAAGTAAATAACCCCTTTAGTAAAATTGACAAATGGGCTTGGCCCATTTGTCCTTGTTTGGCCGCGGGTAGGGACCCCACATGGGGTACCCGTACCTTTTTCTGTGTCTCGTTATTTAGTTACTCGTTTGTGATTATTTACGTTCGTGTTTTAAATGTTCTCGTTACGTAAATACCGTGATCTAATATATTTAATTACGCTCGTAATAAATATATATACGTAATTAATAATAGTTCGTGTTTTAATTACGTTCATGATTTCATGATCGCATGTTCGTGATTAATTATTGTTAAATAAATATTACGTGATCGTGCTTATAAAATACTTATCGTGTTCTAACACGTACGTAATACGTAAACTCCTAACACGTAATCGTAATCATGCTATATTAGGAAAGTTTTAACTAGTACGTACGATCCTAAGGGTACTATGCATGGTAAAAGCATGCGGGTTTTACAACTCTTCCCCCACAAAAAGAATAATTCGTCCCCGAATTATAGATAAAGTAAACTGGAAAAGAAGAACATACCCGAATTTAAAATATGAAATGAGGGTAAAAAGCCCGGATAGACTCCTCCGTTTCCCAAGTGGCTTCCCGCTCGGTATGATCCCTCCATAGAATTTTGACGAATGGAATCGTCTTCTTTCTCATGACTCGTTCTTGTCTGTCAAGAACTCGTTCGGGTTCTTCTCTAAAAGTGAGATCTTCACGTATCTGTTCCAGTGGATACTGAACCATGTGAAGGGGATGATATTGGTACCCTCTGAGTAAGGACACATGAAACACATTGTGCACATGCGAAAGCTGCGGAGGTAACGCCAATCGGTAAGATACTTCACCGACTCGTTCAATGATATCAAACGGTCCGATGAAACGAGGACTGAGCTTCCCTTTAATCCCGAAGCGTCTAACACCACGTGCCGGCGAAACCTTAAGGAAGACGTGATATCCTATGTTAAAGTGTATATCCCTACGATGCTTATCGGCGTAACTCTTCTGACGTGACCGTGCCTCCTGAATCTTCTGCTTAGCTACTGCGATCTTCTCATTTGTCATCTCTATGATTTCCGGTCCTTCGAGTGTTCGCTCGCCAACCTGATCCCAGTAGATTGGGGCGCGACACTTACTGCCATACAACATCTCAAATAGAGCACATTTGATGCTTGCGTGCCAGCTGTTGTTATATGCAAACTCCACCAAACAGATGTATTCGTCCCAATCACCCGTCCATTCCAACGCACACGACCTCAACATATCTTCCAATGTCTGAATGGTTCGCTCCGACTGTCCGTCCGTTTGAGGATGCAAAGCCGTGCTAAGCTTAAGTTGTGTACCCCAAGCTTTCTGCAGACTTTTCCAAAGGCGCGAAGTGAAACGAGGATCTCTGTCTGAGACGATGCTGGATGGTGCGCCGTGGAGTCTCATGATCTCTCGTTTATACGTATCTGCGAGTTTACTTACCGGATCTTCCTTGCAGATCTGTAAGAAATGAGCTGATTTGGTAAGTCGATCAACGATAACCCAAATTGCATCGTGCTTCCTTTTGGTAGGCGGAAGACCGGTAACAAAATCCATGGTGATTTTGTCCCACTTCCACTCTGGAATATCTAACGGTTGAAGGAGACCGCCAGATCGTTGATGCTCGATCTTAACCTGCTGGCAGGTAAGACATTTGGAGACGTAAGTGGCCACATCCTGTTTCATACCACTCCACCAAAAGTACTGCTTGATGTCATGGTACATTTTAGTCGAACCAGGATGTATCGAGAATGGGGAGCTATGAGCTTCAGCTAACAAAGCTTCCCGGAGTTCTTGGTCATCAGGAACACAAAGTCTAGTGCCCTGCCATACGATACCATCTGCATCTACTCTGAATTCTGTCCGCTTCTCCAAATTCTGTACTATCGCCCAGATTTCTCCGTCATCCTTCTGAGCTTCCTTGATCTTAGATAGTAACTCAGGTTCTACTCTAAGATTAGCCCAGTAACCGTGCTGTCCACGTACCATGATCTCGGTGTCTAGTCGCTCCAAGTCTCTGATGATTTCCTCTTCGATTTTAATGTCGTTGATCATTCCGGACTTCCTGCTAAGAGCATCTGCTACTACATTTGCCTTTCTGGGATGATACTGTAGATTAATGTCATAATCCTTAAACAGCTCTAACCATCTCCTCTGCCTCATGTTCAATTCACGCTGAGTGAAGATATACTTCAAGCTCTTGTGGTCCGTGAAAATGTCACATGATTCTCCATATAAGTAGTGCCTCCATATCTTCAATGCAAACACGACTGCAGCAAGTTCCAGATCGTGCGTGGGGTAATTTTCTTCATAAGGCTTAAGCTGCCGTGAAGCGTACGCGATCACTTTCCCATGTTGCATGAGAACACAGCCAAGTCCCTTCCCCGATGCATCGCTGTAGATTTGAAATCCACCCGTACCAGATGGTAGAGTAAGAATAGGTGCAGATACTAGCTTCTGCTTCAGGTCTTCAAAGCTCTTCTCTCGATCTTCAGTCCAGACGAATTTCTCCCCTTTCCGCATCAGTTTGGTCAATAGTAGTGCTAGGCGGGAAAAGTTCTCTACGAACCTACGGTAATAGCCAGCTAAGCCTAAGAAACTACGGACTTCCGTCGCTGATGTCGGCCTTGGCCACTTAGTTATGGCCTCAACCTTCGCTGGATCCATAGTGATTCCTTCTGCTGATACAATGTGACCTAAGAATGCCACCTTGTCTAACCAGAACTCACACTTGGAGAATTTAGCATACAGCTGCTTCTGGCGAAGAATCTGTAGTACTGTACGAAGATGGTCTTCGTGTTCCTCCTTGGATTTTGAGAAAATCAGGATGTCATCTATATAGACAATGACGAACTTGTCTAGAAATTCATGGAAGATTCTGTTCATCAAATCCATGAACACTGTTGGAGCATTTGTCAGGCCAAATGGCATAACTACAAACTCGTAGTGGCCATAGCGAGTACAAAAGGCAGTCTTAGCGATATCCTGCTCCTTGACCCGTAGCTGATGATAGCCTAACCTAAGATCAATCTTGGAGAAGTGTTTGGCCCCTTGGAGTTGGTCAAACAGATCGTCAATGCGTGGCAGTGGATATCTATTCCGAATGGTAATCTTGTTGAGCTCGCGATAGTCTATGCAAAGACGCATACTGCCGTCCTTCTTCTTAACAAACAA
This sequence comes from Glebionis coronaria, assembly GCA_025667525.1. Taxonomy (NCBI): domain Eukaryota; kingdom Viridiplantae; phylum Streptophyta; class Magnoliopsida; order Asterales; family Asteraceae; genus Glebionis; species Glebionis coronaria. Next base: position 408,030,748 of record CM046877.1, read on the forward strand.
AACCGGTGCGCCCCATGGAGATGCGCTCGGTCGAATGATACCTCGTTCAAGAAGTTCTTGCAGTTGATCCTTCAGCTCCTTCAGCTCTATGGGAGCCATGCGATAAGGAGCCTTGGAGATTGGTTCAGCTCCTGGAATCAGCTCGATACTGAATTCCACTTCTCGTGCAGGTGGTATGCCCGGAAGTTCTACTTGAAACACGTCTTGGAATTCCGACACTATTGGTTGATCCTGAATCGATGGAGATCCAACATCCATGTCGTGAACCGTAGCTAGATAACCCTCGCAGCCATGTAACAGTAGTGCACGCGCTTGCAGGGTAGATATGACTTGTACAGACCGTCCGGGTATGAACCCATTATGAATGTACTCTGGTGCATTGACATCACCGAAGATAACTCGATATGAATGGCAGTCTATGGTAGCATGATACTTGGATAGCCAATCCATGCCTAAAATCATGTCGAAGTCATTCATGTCCAGCGGAAGTGCGTCGACAGGTCGAACCTTATCATCAAATTCTAGGGGAAGACTCTTGTATACATGGGTGATTAATACAGAGTCCCTCAAAGGAGTGGAAATAGTAAGCCTATTTTCTAGTGGCAAGGGAGGCATCCTAATGTTCTTAGCATAAGTAGTAGAAATAACCGAGTGAGTAGCACCCGTATCGAAAAGAACACATGCAGCGCGACCATACATATACAAGATTCCAGTGATGGTACCTGTAGACTTGTTGGCCTGGTCTCGAGATGTCGTGTAGACACGCCCGGCAGTAGGAGGCGGCTTGGTATCAGCATGTCCCGATGTACCCTCCATCTCTCCCTTACGGTAATCCTTCATAATATGGCCAGGAAGACCACACTTGAAGCACGCATCAGTATTACGGCGACATGGTCCTGGGTGCCTACGGTGGAAAGTAGAGAAAAGAGGATGAGTGTATCCTCCAGCAGGTGCTCTGGCTGGCTGAGGACCTGATAAAACATTTTACATAAGACATGGTAATTGGGTACAAAGGACAAAGCGGATAATCGTAAGATTGAATACCAGTGATAGCTGGACGGCTAGGCTGCGAACCTCTCTGGTTAAGGTCCCTACCGTTTCCGTGGTTCCTGGTAGAAGTTTGATAAAGTGTCAGAATATGAGTTATAACATGAAACATAAGGAAAATGCGTACGTATTAGGACCTGCTGCTGTTGGAATGCCCGGCGTTGTTACGGTAATTGTCATTACCGCCACGCCTATCCGTAGCAGAACGGTCGTTAGTCTGACCGTTTCCCTTGGGCTGATGAGGCTGCTGCTGAGTAGCCGGCTGAGACCGGTCCCCAGTTTCTGCATGGAAGATACAGTTAAAGAGATGAATAATTGACATATGGAAAGTATACAGAGTGGTCACCGCTTGAATACGAATTTTTACCTCTTGTCGGGTCTTTCAGCTTCCCCGAAATCATCCCTCTCCTGCAGCATCTCCAGTTTTCGTGCTGCATCGGCCACTTGTGCTACAGTGTTGAACGTAGCACACACCAGATTATTCGCGATCGATGTGCGAAGAGCCCATCTGAAGTGATGTGCCTGCTCTTCAGGAGTACCTGCTGCCGCACCAAGGAAACCAGCTAAGCGAAGAAAGCGCTGCATAAACTCGTTGCTATTCTCCCCAGCTCTCTGACGGATCCCATGGTACTCTCTCTTGAGCTTGTCCTGCTCAGCCTTGGGAAAGAACTGCTCCATCACCCTGTCCTTGAACTGAGCCCAAGTCAAACCAGCAACCCACTCATCACCACCTTCAGATTGCATCAAAGCTAACCACCAGTTGAGTACATCGCCTTCGAACCGATAGCATGCCAACCTCGCCTTGTATTCGGGGTCACAACCCATAACGTTGAAAATCTTCTCGATGTGAGCCAACCAGCTTTCAACATCGCTGGGGCTATCTGTCTTCTCAAAAGCTCGAGGGCGGAGCTTGTTGAATCTCTCCAGCCATACTGCTAATGTCACTGGAGGAGGAGGAGGAGGTGGCTGATTGTGCTGCTGATTGTTGGCAGCTTGAACTTCAGCCCAGATGTCATTCCTCAGTTGAGGAAGCAAGGCTTGCATGGCAGCCTGAATTGCAGCATTGAGCTGCTCCTGTTCGCGTGTGAGAACCATCTGACAGTATAACATAAAACATATGATTAAACAGTTCAAAACATAAAATATAAATATATACATGAAAAAAAATTTATACTAAAATTTCAAGAGAAAAATTTTATGCAAGAAAATTTTGTGTATGAATGCATGATGCAGTTTTATGAAAACTTTTGTATGCTCGAGAGTGAACGCCTCTGGTCAGTTCACCCAAAACAAAGACATAGCGAGGGGACGCCTATGGGTCGGTCCCAAATCTAAAAGTTTCGATAAAACACATGCGACTAAATAGGGCCAGTCCTGTACCAACCATTACTTAGTCAAAAACCCTGCAACAATGACATGTATATGCATGCTTAAAAAACTGATGAATGCATGAAAACAACTGTCAGTTCTAGGAAGACCGTAGTGACTACCCACTAATCACAGGTCATATTTGAGAGCCTACAGGTCGAAGCCTTGGCTCTGATACCATAATTGTAACACCCCATTTTGGAAATGGAAATATCACAGTAATTATGGCGTGTCATCAAAGCATATAAGGTAAAATATCTAAACATTACTTGACCATAAAAAGGAAAATACCGGAATCAAACATCGTGTGACAATCCGTCAATTTATGGTTGATATTTTATTCTCAATATTTATTTGAAAATAATATTTTAATGTTATATTATGAACTCACTTATTTTTGGGAAGTAATTTGGATTTACTTCTTGAAGTAGCGTCAACTACGTCTAAACCGGAGGATTCAACGTTACGTGCTTACGTTTACATACACCGTTTTGGTGACAGTCTGACACTTCAGAAAATAAATTTACCCGTGAATATTATTTTGAAGTTTTAAATTTGTGTTGGTTCATAAACTCACAAATTTACGAGAAGAGATTAGGACTTACGCGAATAATTTAACGTCATTTACGACTAAACCGGAAACCTTAGGATTACGTATTTACGTATTTGAACTCCGTTTTTGATGAGACAATTTTTATTAGATTAGTTTTGTGCCGTTGATTCATAATTTATAAAAACGTTTTTCGTAAAACAACCCGAGGGCACACAAATCGAGGAAACTAGAATCGAGGAATACCCGTAAATTAGCGGGATGGGACTAAAAAAGTTTATCCCACCCCACTCAAAAGGGAGGCCAACTAATGCCACCACATCACTTGATGTGTCAAACTTGTAACTATTAAGCTTACACATGTAAGCTTAAGCTTAACATGTAAGCTACATCCTCCACCAAACCATCAAAACCACTTCATTTTACCATTTGCTCTCATAAACTCATGCAAACCACTCACCAAACTCTCTCCTCTCTCTCTAAATTTCGTCCAAGAACAACCAAAAACTCCCATTTTGATCTTGTTTTAACCATGAAATCCTATGTTATTCATACATATGATGATGCCCTCTTGAAGCTCTATTGAATGGTGGTGATTATAACATCCAAAAAGAAGTTTCCTTGGTGTCTTGGGGCTGATTTTCCACAAGATGTTCATGAAGATAGGTGATCTTGAAGTTGATATTGGTATATCACAGTTTTGCCATCCAAATCCAAGCCTTCTTCATCAACCTCACATTTTCATCACTATGGTGGTATAAGGATCATTCTTCCTATCCTTCTTGTTATTTTGATTATGTAATCTTGTATTTTTTTACTTATGTATATGTATATGATGATGAATGATGATTAAAAATATTGTGTGGGGATCAAGTGTTGATAAATATGCTTAAAAAGGTTAATAACCATGAGAAATAAGGCTAAAATCATGCTTATTTAGTTGGCTGTATAAAAACAGTATGTAACTAAAACTTGAACTGATAAACTTTCATGGTAGAATCCATTTACAGTAAGTACAAGATGTTATACACATGTGAGAGTTGGCCATGCAATGGAATCATTATAATGAGTGAGATATGATCAAAACAAGATGAGTGTGCTAATCTGAATAAGCTGTTTTGTAGGGACTGTTAAGCATAGATAAACTTAAAATGAGCAGTAGCTATAACTAAGTTAAATGTAGCATATAATATGAAGATCATGCCATACAAAAATGAGCTTCTAATGCATTGTAGAACTCTAGATATGATAAAAATGGTGAAGATGAAAATAAAAATCAGATTTTGAGAATTAATGTTTATTACTATTATATAAGCACTCAAAATTATATTGTATAAAATGTAAAATTAAAACCCACTAACTTATGAATTTTATTTATATAAATATGTAAAAGGTTAAATAAATGGATAAATTATAAAAATGGTAGTGGAATAATACTTATAAGTAATAAAAACTATAAACATGATTTTTTATGACTTTTTCGGCTATTACCGTAAAATTAACGTTTTTCGCCAATTAAAACTTAGACGATCAAACCCGTCTAATGTAAAGTTTTTAAAAGTCATATACTGATATGTAAGTAACTAATACAAGTAAAAACCGATAAAACCCGAACTATAGGACATACGGACATTAACGAGCTAACTAAGCATATTGGACTAATAATTGGACTAAATAAGATAAACACTTATAAAAAAAAGAACTTATTGGGCTTAACCCATTTGGGCCCAACATGGAAAGTATATATAATGATAATATAAGTATAAAATGGATTAAAACAAGTTAAAGAACTTATAATAATTTTATTGGACCTAAGACACGTAAATAGGTAAAACTAGTAAACTAGTAAGAAGTTACCAATACGTAAACACTAAAATGAGTAAAAGAGAATATGTAAACCCACTTGATCATCATATATATAAAATCATCATATGTATACATAATTGTTATTTTTATAAAGTCATTGGACATGAGTCTAAGACGAGTATTATTTTTCTAGGTATCCGTGATTGAAGCACGTACATACCGTACATCCAAATCGCCGATAATTGCCTTCCCACATCAACGTGAGTTCATAGCCTCGCACTCTTTTAAATGTTTTTATAAATGTTTTATAAACCTGCGAGGGAGATAGCATGTTAGTTTTTATAAAATAGGACACCATTTGTCCCGATTGTTTGTTATTGATTTTGGACCCGAATGATTGAATGACCCGATTGTATGACCCGATAAATGATTAATGGACCCGATAGATGAAATAAAATGGATTATTAAAGTTAGGTTATGTCACTAAAAGTCCCATTAGCATGAATTGTGAACTACCGGGAGTTGGTAGACGCTTATGCATTTAATAGTACTATTTGGTGACAATCACCCCAGTTCGCGCCTTGACGGTTGATCCCCGTCGTGCCACATTGATTGGTAAGCGAATTTATGTATGAGAAGATTTCCATAGCGTGACCTTTGTGACGACACGCTACTTTAGATGGGCAAATTGAGTATCGGGTTAGCTACCCGTTGTTGGTTTAGTAAGGTAACAATGTCATGCGGCTTATAATAATCCAAAATTAACAAAATACTAATAGACGCACCGAATTACGAAGTATTGACTGACTAGCAATACGGGGTCATACTATTGATATTATGTTCGTGTTTTGGTTTTCATAACCATATTCATATAACGGTTTTTATTTTCATACAACGTCATAAGACGTATTGTATGGCGTTTTTACGACATTGGCTCGTATAATGATTTTTAAGGCAAACGCCTTTATTATGATTTTGATAAAGATTTGTATAAAATGATTTTGGCTATTTATGGCCTATTACAATGATTTGTACGAAATGATTTTTGGTACTAATTTTATACCAAAGTTATATTGATGGAATTTATTAAACTCTATTAATTCACTCGGCGTTATCGCTGACCTTTTCTTTTAACATGTTTTATCTCAGGTACTTGAAGGTAATTCTCGGGAAGACGACAAGAATTCATGGCCCGCACTTAGACAATATTTTCCATTGAAATACTTTGTAAAACTTTGTATGAAATAATATGACTTGGGACCGATGTAACTTTGATATTTATGAATGGAAATGCTTTATTAATAAACGACACGATTTTTAAGCGTTGTCTATGATGTGAGTAATGTGCTATCCCGTAACACCAACTAGTCTTCCGCTGTATTGAGTTGTATAAATTTGGGGGTGTTACAGTTTGGTACGAGAGCTCTCGTTATAGAGAACGAAAGATTTTTAAAACCAAGGGTTTGAATAAAACATTTCAAAATCTTTTAACTATAAACATTTTTCTAAAAATGTCTAAAAATCTTTTGACTATAACGGTGCCGAAGAATTCCCGAGTTACCGACAAGGCCAGACTGAGAAGTGTTATTTTAATATATATATATAACTTGGATTATATATATATGATGTAATTTTATTACATGATTGTTTGATGATTATTTTGATATTTATACGAGGTATTCATACGACGTAGATTGTCACAAGTAACCCTAAATCCCCTAGTAAATTAATCGAAGCTATTCTCGTAGGAATTCTAGCTATCCTAGATCTAAACCGAGTTGTGGATATTTATGATCCCAACAAATGGTTGATATTCGTAGAAATGTAGATATTAGTTGATTCTGATATTAAAGAAGAATTGGCGAGATTAACACTGATATCGATGTCATGACGATCTTTCCTTATAGAGTGGAGTTTGACAAAACGTTACCACCTAGAAAGATGTCATCTGATTCGTTGTCATCCAATTCTTAAATTGAAATCGAAAGGGTGAATGTTGCACTTGAGGGTGTCATTGGAACCATTACCCAAAAGCCTCATGGCACTAGTACCTTTTCGAGAAGTCTAGTTGAATGATCAAGTCATTTCATACTAGTGACTCGTTTGATAATTGTTGTTGTAAAAGATATAGGATTGGAAATTAAGTATTGATTCATATCGAGCTTTTATTGCCCTATTAAGGTCTAAGAATAAGGTTGAAAGTATTGGAGAATGAGGTAGGATATCGAATTGAGTATGAGTTGGTTGAAACTTGAATAAGGTAAAATTTAACCCGTATGGAATATGAGATTATTAAGAGGAAGTCGTTAAGTCCTGTGATTGAATTATAAGGTTTAAATTGATTGTTAGTTTGTGTTAAAGGTTGTTCCTAGGCCATTGTCCACTGACGAGGATGCCCAGTGTCCAAGAAATAAATTGAAGAAATCTTCTTCTGAATTGGGACCGATGGATCTTCTGGGACAAGTGGAACACCTAATGGCTCTTGTAGATTAGTATTCATTGTGGTATCTTTTAAATATCCCTAACTTAACTGAGATATCAGTTGGTAGGATGAGTTCTAAGAATTGTATGACATAGTGACACGTAATGTGTTACGGTACAATTTTGACTTGTTTGTGATTAATGAAAAAGACTACCTTTGATTGCTAAATCCTACATGTATCGATGTTATCTATCTTTTATTGCTTCACCCTAATGTTCGCATTAGTGATGCAACCATTGAACAAGTACTCATCTTGAATTGAGTTACGTTTGTGGATTATTCTTTTTGAGTGCCATAAAAGTCATGAACCTCATGATTATTTGGCTAAAGCTCATTTCCTGATATATTGTAGTTAGTTCTTGGTGAACAACTTTTCATCACTCTTTTACAGATCACTCATTGTTTTTATAAGCTAAAACAATATCATTTGAGAAAAATTGGGTTTTCATCACCATATGGCTTATTTAAAGTGAGATTTATAAATAATCGTTATCGAAATGAAGTTGTTTATAAAACACCTTGGAAAACTTAATTGTTTTCATAACAAAGAAAATCTTTGTAAATTTATTCTTGATTCTTATTTAAGAATTAAGCATGAAAATGTTTTTATTATAAACATGATGATAAAATTTTGACGAACTGAGTATTGCATCGTTAATCTTGAAATTGTATATAGATGCGCGCCTACATACAATTTGGAATGGACCATGCAAGGCTGATTAGTAGTCACCATAAAACTGATTAATAAACACTAAATTTTCTTTGAAGATTGTGAAAGATTAAAATTTATGAGATCTGCAAGAAGTGAAAAATAGGGACATAGTGTTAGGGACACCTACATATGTGCCTGTAGCATCTATTCTTCTGAGTTGAATTTACTCATCTGTGGAAATTGTCTTATTTGACAATTGACAATTCTTTCTTGTCCAATTCTCCCGTAGTGAGATTCATAGGAAAAGTATCTGATTACCGAGTGTTGATACCCGACTGGATGTATCGACGTTCCTATCATTTCTTATGATTTGATTTAATTTGAATGACCTGGGTAACGATCCGAGGAGCTTTCGAATGCGTACTCAAATTATGAAAACATGGGATATATTCATATTCGTTAATGTTTTCGTTTGTATCTGATTTGAAATTCTCTCGCGTAGATTATGCGTTGACCTTACTCTTTTAAGGTTAGTTATGTCTCCAGATATCCTTGAATTGTGAAGGATTATGAGTTATTATTAGTCTTTTGAGAAGTTCACATCTTATCAACGACAATAAAACTGAAAAGTTGATAGTGCCAGTAGAATGAATTGATTGATTATGACATGACGACATTGTCTTAATTGATGGGAACTCGAGTAGAAATCCCCTAAATGATAAGATGTTGATTATCAAAAGTGATCTAAATAATTCTTGATGGATGACCATATCCTGCATTTCGACTTGAAATTATACCATGAATGGTTGTGAATTAGTCATAGATATTATAATCTAAAAAGAACCTAATATGAATTTATTAAAAGATGTTTATGTTATCTGAACTTTAGGAGGTATTTGTTGGTAAATTACCTAGACTTTTGCCATTAAAGCATGTTGAAATTGGTATTGATTATATTCCCGGTGTTGCACCTGTGGCTTGTGCACTGTACGTCAGCACAATCTGAATTAAAGGAATTACCGTACAACTGAAAGAGTTGTCGGAGAAAGATTTTATTCTACCGAGCTCGTCATCATGAAGAGCTATGGTGTTATCATTCCTTATATTTATAGATTACCGTGAACTGAGTAAATTGACAATCGAAAACGATATCCATAACTCGAAATGGAAGATCTGTTCGATCATTTACAAGGTTATAGCGTATGTTTTAAAGATTTGATCCATGGCATGGTTATCATCAACTTCGCATCTGCGAAAAAGATTATCTATTCCAATCATTACATCCAGAACTTGTGATGAACATTATGAGTTTCACGTGATGTCGTTTGGATTGACCGATGCACATGTAGTATTCATAAATTTGGTGAATCACGTGTGTAGGCTGTAATTTGATAAATTCATGCTCGTGATCATTAAGGACCATTTGTTTGTTTATAAGAATAAGAATGAAGTTAATAATTAATTATAGATTGCCCTGAATTGGCCGAACAATTAAAACTTGTACCTTGAATATTTAACATAACACTTAAGACTTAATCCTTTACATGATTTAACCGTGTGATTAATAGATAATGGAATATAAATTGACTTTTCAAAAATTAGAAGTCATTTAAGACTTTGAGTTATACTAAAAAGAAAGTGCAAATATATTTTGACAAATGTTTTAACAAAGGATTTTTAAGGGATTATTCCCTTATACACAAACCATTTAACTAAACTTCTGCTTAGGGGTAAATGTTTGTGTATACTTCTAGACAACCTAAGAAGAATTGAGGAAACTATATAACTTATGACTTGAAATTTGAAACGACAATTTTTGCTTTTCAACTAAGAAAACTTCTACCAATGAATAAACGAAGGTTTTCGAACATTTACGGATCTTACTAATTATTTTCGATAAATCAACAAAAATCTTGTTAATTAAATTCAAATTTATTTTGAACATTTTATATAATTGTCGAACTAAGAAATTTAAAATTTTTACGTTTACGTTTCATAAAAATTTAGTAATTATTATTTAATTAATTATAATAATTATCGACGCTTTAGACGACGGATTGAGTAAAACGGATAAAAATGATAGATAAGACGAAACTGAAACTTAGAAGATATGAAGAAAGGTGAATGTAATTACTGACGCATAATATAGAAGGAATATCTGAGGGAATTGTGGACATGATAATTATATCATGAGAAGTGAATATAGATACCGACGCATTATGTATAAAAGATAAAGAACCAGTTGGGACATGTTCCTTAATAATGAATGTGCAAAATAAATTGCCGAACAATTTAAAATATAGCCGATGTTTATAAGAAGAATAATATAAATAGTGAAAGGTTTCACAGCTAATGTGAACCATTAGAATTGAGAAGCCGATAGCGTTAAATGTTTTAAAGACCACTTGTGATTGTCTAAATATGGAGATTTTGAGATTTAGTTATATTGAAATCTTGTAAGTATAAGTATAAGTATTCTATTTATGTCATTTATGACTAAAAGTATCTTTGTCTGAAGAAGTTGTACTAATGGCAAATTATGAAGGCAGACATTGCCTCATACATTAGTTAACGTCTAGCTATTGCAAAGGTCATCATCAGAATTTGATTCGATTTGGGTCATCGTCGACAGACTGACCAAATCTGCTAATATCATTCTTGTTAATGATAGAATCTTGATGAAGAAATTGACTCTAATATTTAAAGGAGTTATGTAAACATAGTGTGCCTGTATCGAACATCTTTATCAAGATCCTCGCTTCACATCGAATTTCTAGAGATTTGCTCAGAAGTCATTGGGAACGAACCTTGATGAGAGTACTATGTACCACCCCAATCGAAGGGACGAGGTAAAGTAACGATGCAAAGTAATATAAGCGATGTTCTATGTTTGAATGATTGACCTTTGGTAATAGACCGTATAATCGCTTTCCTTAGGAGAGATTATCATTGATAACTATCGTATTAGGATTGAGATCGAATCTTCTTAGGATCTAAATATTAGAGCATTTGTAAGCCGGAGTTGAGATGAAGACACCCGACATACACCCATTGTGAGTTGGATATGTCTTTTAGGTTTAAGGTTTCCTATGATGGCGAACCTAACCTTATAAAATACCCGACCCGCGAGATCTGAAATGATTGTTGAAATTAGGATCTGATTATTGACTGCCGGTAGTGGGCAAGAGGTTATGTGAATATGAAATGTAGATCTTGAAGTGGCAGATGGGTAGCGAAGTTATGCCAAAATTTTTAACCTTGGAGAAAACAATTAATGATCTGACAAATCATGGGATATAAGTCTCCGTTGTATGGGACCATTGAGGTGATGTAAAAGATTTGGTTTGAAAGGCATATAAGCTGGATCTACCCAAGGACTTCAAGAGATGCGTGAATTATGTTTCGTATATCGAACTTGATGGAGTATCTATCAAGTGAAAATCTGAATTCTTCTTAATAAAGCTTAGATCGGCGAAAAGTTGCATTCATCAGAAACCCGTGAACATCATGGATAGAGAAAGTAAGTCAACATTTAGCCTGATCTTATTCCCGTAGTTATGTTTGATGAAACTCGCGTATTGTAATGGATTACACTTGTGAGAAAAGACCGAATGTGGAGGAAATACCCACATGGATTTAACTCTATAAGAAGCGAGTAGTAAGGTAAGATGATCTTTGAGGACAAAGATCCTGTTTAGGGGTAAATGCTGTGGCAATCCGTCAATTTATGGTTGATATTTTATTCTCAATATTTATTTGAAAATAATATTTTAATGTTATATTATGAACTCACTTATTTTTGGGAAGTAATTTGGATTTACTTCTTGAAGTAGCGTCAACTACGTCTAAACCGGAGGATTCAACGTTACGTGCTTACGTTTACATACACCGTTTTGGTGACAGTCCGACACTTCAGAAAATAAATTTACCCGTGAATATTATTTTGAAGTTTTAAATTTGTGTTGGTTCATAAACTCACAAATTTACGAGAAGAGATTAGGACTTACGTGAATAATTTAACGTCATTTACGACTAAACCGGAAACCTTATGATTACGTATTTACGTATTAGAACTCCGTTTTTGATGAGACAATTTTTATTAGATTCGTTTTGTGCCGTTGATTCATAATTTATAAAAACGTTTTTCGTAAAACAACCCGAGGGCACACAAATCGAGGAAACTAGAATCGAGGAATACCCGTAAATTAGCGGGATGGGACAAAACAAGTTTATCCCACCCCACTCAAAAGGGAGGCCAACTAATGCCACCACATCACTTGATGTGTCAAACTTGTAACTATTAAGCTTACACATGTAAGCTTAAGCTTAACATGTAAGCTACATCCTCCACCAAACCATCAAAACCACTTCATTTTACCATTTGCTCTCATAAACTCATGCAAACCACTCACCAAACTCTCTCCTCTCTCTCTAAATTTCGTCCAAGAACAACCAAAAACTCCCATTTTGATCTTGTTTTAACCATGAAATCCTATGTTATTCATACATATGATGATGCCCTCTTGAAGCTCTATTGAATGGTGGTGATTATAACATCCAAAAAGAAGTTTCCTTGGTGCCTTGGGGCTGATTTTACACAAGATGTTCATGAAGATAGGTGATCTTGAAGTTGATATTGGTATATCACAAGTTTTCCCATCCAAATCCAAGCCTTCTTCATCAACCTCACATTTTCATCACTATGGTGGTATAAGGATCATTCTTCCTATCCTTCTTGTTATTTTGATTATGTAATCTTGTATTTTTTTACTTATGTATATGTATATGATGATGAATGATGATTAAAAATATTGTGTGGGGATCAAGTGTTGATAAATATGCTTAAAAAGGTTAATAACCATGAGAAATAAGGCTAAAATCATGCTTATTTAGTTGGCTGTATAAAAACAGTATATAACTAAAACTTGAACTGATAAACTTTCATGGTAGAATCCATTTACACTAAGTACAAGATGTTATACACATGTGAGAGTTGGCCATGCAATGGAATCATTATAATGAGTGAGATATGATCAAAACAAGATGAGTGTGCTAATCTGAATAAGCTGTTTTGTAGGGACTGTTAAGCATAGATAAACTTAAAATGAGCAGTAGCTATAACTAAGTTAAATGTAGCACATAATATGAAGATCATGCCATCCAAAAATAAGCTTCTAATGCATTGTAGAACTCTAGATATGATAAAAATGGTGAAGATGAAAATAAAAATCAGATTTTGAGAATTAATGTTTATTACTATTATATAAGCACTCAAAATTATATTGTATAAAATGTAAAATTAAAACCCACTAACTTATGAATTTTATTCATATAAATATGTAAAAGGTTAAATAAATGGATAAATTATAAAAATGGTAGTGGAATAATACTTATAAGTAATAAAAACTATAAACATGATTTTTTATGACTTTTTCGGCTATTACCTTAAAATTAACGTTTTTCGCCAATTAAAACTTAGACGATCAAACCCGTCTAATGTAAAGTTTTTAAAAGTCATATACTGATATATAAGTAACTAATACAAGTAAAAACCGATAAAACCCGAACTATAGGACATACGGACATTAACGAGCTAACTAAGCATATTGGACTAATAATTGGACTAAATAAGATAAACACTTATAAAAAAAAGAACTTATTGGGCTTAACCCATTTGGGCCCAACATGGAAAGTATAGATAATGATAATATAAGTATAAAATGGATTAAAACAAGTTAAAGAACTTATAATAAGTTTATTGGACCTAAGACACGTAAATAGGTAAAACTAGTAAACTAGTAAGAAGTTACCAATACGTAAACACTAAAATGAGTAAAAGAGAATATGTAAACCCACTTGATCATCATATATATAAAATCATCATATGTATACATAATTTTTATTTTTATAAAGTCATTGGACATGAGTCTAAGACGAGTATTATTTGTCTAGGTTTCCGTGATTGAAGCACGTACATACCGTACATCCAAATCGCCGATAATTGCCTTCCCACATCAACGTGAGTTCATAGCCTCGCACTCTTTTAAATGTTTTTATAAATGTTTTATAAACCTGCGAGGGAGATAACATGTTAGTTTTTATAAAATAGGACACCATTTGTCCCGATTGTTTGTTATTGATTTTGGACCTGAATGATTGAATGACCCGATTGTATGACCCGATAAATGATTAATAGACCCGATAGATGAAATAAAATGGATTATTAAAGTTAGGTTATGTCACAAAAAGTCCCATTAGCATGAATTGTGAACTACCGGGAGTTGGTAGACGCTTATGCATTTAATAGTACTATTTGGGGACAATCACCCCAGTTCGCGCCTTGACGGTTGATCCCCGTCGTGCCACATTGATTGGTAAGCGAATTTATGTATGAGAAGATTTCCATAGCGTGACCTTTGTGACGACACGCTACTTTAGATGGGCAAATTGAGTATCGGGTTAGCTACTCGTTGTTGGTTTAGTAAGGTAACAATGTCATGCGGCTTATAATAATCCAAAATTAACAAAATACTAATAGACGCACCGAATTACGAAGTATTGACTGACTAGCAATACGGGGTCATACTATTGATATTATGTTCGTGTTTTGGTTTTCATAACCATATTCATATAACGGTTTTTATTTTCATACAACGTCATAAGACGTATTGTATGGCGTTTTTACGACATTGGCTCGTATAATGATTTTTAAGGCAAATGCCTATATTATGATTTTGATAAAGATTTGTATAAAATGATTTTGGCTATTTTATGGCCTATTACAATGATTTGTACGAAATGATTTTTGGTACTAATTTTATACCAAAGTTATATTGATGGAATTTATTAAACTCTATGAATTCACTCGGCGTTATCGCTGACCTTTTCTTTTAACATGTTTTATCTCAGGTACTTGAAGGTAATTCTCGGGAAGACGACAAGAATTCATGGCCCGCACTTAAACAATATTTTCCATTCAAATACTTTGTAAAACTTTGTATGAAATAATATGACTTGGGACCGATGTAACTTTGATATTTATGAATGGAAATGCTTTATTAATAAACGACGCGATTTTTAAGCGTTGTCTATGATGTGAGTAATATGCTATCCCGTAACACCAACTAGTCTTCTGCTGTATTGAGTTGTATAAATTTGGGGGTGTTACAGTTTGGTACCAGAGCTCTCGTTATAGAGAATGAAAGATTTTTAAAACCAAGGGTTTGAATAAAACATTTCAAAATCTTTTAACTATAAACATTTTTCTAAAAATGTCTAAAAATCTTTTGACTATAACGGTGCCGAAGAATTCCCGAGTTACCGACAAGGCCAGACTGAGAAGTGTTATTTTAATATATATATATATATAACTTGGATTATATATATATGATGTAATTTTATTACATGATTGTTTGATGATTATTTTGATATTTATACGAGGTATTCATACGACGTAGATTGTCACAAGTAACCCTAAATCCCCTAGTAAATTAATCGAAGCTATTCTCGTAGGAATTCTAGCTATCCTAGATCTAAACCGAGTTGTGGATATTTATGATCCCAACAAATGGTTGATATTCGTAGAAATGTAGATATTAGTTGATTCTGATATTAAAGAAGAATTGGCGAGATTAACACTGATATCGATGTCATGACGATCTTTCCTTATAGAGTGGAGTTTGACAAAACGTTACCACCTAGAAAGATGTCATCTGATTCGTTGTCATCCAATTCTTAAATTGAAATCGAAAGGGTGAATGTTGCACTTGAGGGTGTCATTGGAACCATTACCCAAAAGCCTCATGGCACTAGTACCTTTTCGAGAAGTCTAGTTGAATGATCAAGTCATTTCATACTAGTGACTCGTTTGATAATTGTTGTTGTAAGAGATATAGGATTGGAAATTAAGTATTGATTCATATCGAGCTTTTATTGCCCTATTAAGGTCTAAGAATAAGGTTGAAAGTATTGGAGAATGAGGTAGGATATCGAATTGAGTATGAGTTGGTTGAAACTTGAATAAGGTAAAATTTAACCCGTATGGAATATGAGATTATTAAGAGGAAATCGTTAAGTCCTGTGATTGAATTATAAGGTTTAAATTGATTGTTAGTTTGTGTTAAAGGTTGTTCCTAGGCCATTGTCCACTGACGAGGATGCCCAGTGTCCAAGAAATAAATTGAAGAAATCTTCTTCTGAATTGGGACCGATGGATCTTCTGGGACAAGTGGAACACCTAATGGCTCTTGTAGATTAGTATTCATTGTGGTATCTTTTAAATATCCCTAACTTAACTAAGATATCAGTTGGTAGGATGAGTTCTAAGAATTGTATGACATAGTGACACGTAATGTGTTACGGTACAATTTTGACTTGTTTGTGATTAATGAAAAAGACTACCTTTGATTGCTAAATCCTACATGTATCGATGTTATCTATCTTTTATTGCTTCACCCTAATGTTCGCATTAGTGATGCAACCATTGAACAAGTACTCATCTTGAATTGAGTTACGTTTGTGGATTATTCTTTTTGAGTGCCATAAAAGTCATGAACCTCATGATTATTTGGCTAAAGCTCATTTCCTGATATATTGTAGTTAGTTCTTGGTGAACAACTTTTCATCACTCTTTTACAGATCACTCATTGTTTTTATAAGCTAAAACAATATCATTTGAGAAAAATTGGGTTTTCATCACCATATGGCTTATTTAAAGTGAGATTTATAAATAATCGTTATCGAAATGAAGTTGTTTATAAAACACCTTGGAAAACTTAATTGTTTTCATAACAAAGAAAATCTTTGTAAATTTATTCTTGATTCTTATTTAAGAATTAAGCATGAAAATGTTTTTATTATAAACATGATGATAAAATTTTGACGAACTGAGTATTGCATCGTTAATCTTGAAATTGTATATAGATGCGCGCCTACATACAATTTGGAATGGACCATGCAAGGCTGATTAGTAGTCACCATAAAACTGATTAATAAACACTAAATTTTCTTTGAAGATTGTGAAAGATTAAAATTTATGAGATCTGCAAGAAGTGAAAAATAGGGACATAGTGTTAGGGACATCTACATATGTGCCTGTAGCATCTATTCTTCTGAGTTGAATTTACTCATCTGTCGAAATTGTCTTATTTGACAATTGACAATTCTTTCTTGTCCAATTCTCCCGTAGTGAGATTCATAGGAAAAGTATCTGATTACCGAGTGTTGATACCCGACTGGATGTATCGACGTTCCTATCATTTCTTATGATTTGATTTAATTTGAATGACCTGGGTAACGATCCGAGGAGCTTTCGAATGCGTACTCAAATTATGAAAACATGGGATATATTCATATTCGTTTATGTTTTCGTTTGTATCTGATTTGAAATTCTCTCGCGTAGATTATGCGTTGACCTTACTCTTTTAAGGTTAGTTATGTCTCCAGATATCCTTGAATTGTGAAGGATTATGAGTTATTATTAGTCTTTTGAGAAGTTCACATCTTATCGACGGCAATAAAACTGAAAAGTTGATAGTGCCAGTAGAATGAATTGATTGATTATGACATGACGACATTGTCTTAATTGATGGGAACTCGAGTAGAAATCCCCTAAATGATAAGATGTTGATTATCAAAAGTGATCTAAATAATTCTTGATGGATGACCATATCCTGCATTTCGACTTGAAATTATACCATGAATGGTTGTGAATTAGTCATAGATATTATAATCTAAAAAGAACCTAATATGAATTTATTAAAAGATGTTTATGTTATCTGAACTTTAGGAGGTATTTGTTGGTAAATTACCTAGACTTTTGCCATTAAAGCATGTTGAAATTGGTATTGATTATATTCCCGGTGTTGCACCTGTGGCTTGTGCACTGTACGTCAGCACAATCTGAATTAAAGGAATTACCGTACAACTGAAAGAGTTGTCGGAGAAAGATTTTATTCTACTGAGCTCGTCATCATGAAGAGCTATGGTGTTATCATTCCTTATATTTATAGATTACCGTGAACTGAGTAAATTGACAATCGAAAATGATATCCATAACTCGAAATGGAAGATCTGTTCGATCATTTACAAGGTTATAGCGTATGTTTTAAAGATTTGATCCATGGCATGGTTATCATCAACTTCGCATCTGCGAAAAAGATTATCTATTCCAATCATTACATCCAGAACTTGTGATGAACATTATGAGTTTCACGTGATGTCGTTTGGATTGACCGATGCACATGTAGTATTCATAAATTTGGTGAATCACGTGTGTAGGCTGTAATTTGATAAATTCATGCTCGTGATCATTAAGGACCATTTGATTGTTTATAAGAATAAGAATGAAGTTAATAATTAATTATAGATTGCCCTGAATTGGCCGAACAGTTAAAACTTGTACCTTGAATATTTAACATAACACTTAAGACTTAATCCTTTACATGATTTAACCGTGTGATTAATAGATAATGGAATATAAATTGACTTTTCAAAAATTAGAAGTCATTTAAGACTTTGAGTTATACTAAAAAGAAAGTGAAAATATACTTTGACAAATGTTTTAACAAAGGATTTTTAAGGGATTATTCCCTTATACACAAACTATTTAACTAAACTTCTGTTTAGGGGTAAATGTTTGTGTATACTTCTAGACAACCTAAGAAGAATTGAGGAAACTATATAACTTATGACTTGAAATTTGAAACGACAATTTTTGCTTTTCAACTAAGAAAACTTCTACCAATGAATAAACGAAGGTTTTCGAACATTTATGGATCTTACTAATTATTTTCGATAAATCAACAAAAATCTTGTTAATTAAATTCAAATTTATTTTGCACATTTTATATTATTGTTGAACTAAGAAATTTAAAATTTTTACGTTTACGTTTCATAAAAATTTAGTAATTATTATTTAATTAATTATAATAATTATCGACGCTTTAGACGACGGATTGAGTAAAACGGATAAAAATGATAGATAAGACGAAAATGAAACTTAGAAGATATGAAGAAAGGTGAATGTAATTACTGACGCATAATATAGGAGGAATATCTGAGTGAATTGTGGACATGAAAATTATATCATGAGAAGTGAATATAGATACCGACGCATTATGTATAAAAGATAAAGAACCAGTTGGGACATGTTCCTTAATAATGAATGTGCAAAATAAATTGCCGAACAATTTAAAATATAGCCGATGTTTATAAGAATAATAATATAAATAGTGAAAGGTTTCACGGCTAATGTGAACCATTAGAATTGAGAAGCCGATAGCGTTAAATGTTTTAAAGACCACTTGTGATTGTCTAAATATGGAGATTTTGAGATTTAGTTATATTGAAATCTTGTAAGTATAAGTATAAGTATTCTATTTATGTCATTTATGACTAAAAGTATCTTTGTCTGAAGAAGTTGTACTAATGGCAAATTATGAAGGCAGACATTGCCTCATACATTAGTTAACGTCTAGCTATTGCAAAGGTCATCATCGTAATTTGATTCGATTTGGGTCATCGTCGACAGACTGACCAAATCTGCTAATATCATTCTCGTTAATGATAGAATCTTGATGAAGAAATTGACTCTTTTATATTTAAAGGAGTTATGTAAACATAGTGTGCCTGTATCGAACATCTTTATCAAGATCCTCGCTTCACATCGAATTTCTAGAGATTTGCTCAGAAGTCATTGGGAACGAACCTTGATGAGAGTACTATGTACCACCCCAATCGAAGGGACGAGGTAAAGTAACGATGCAAAGTAATATAAGCGATGTTCTATGTTTGAATGATTGACCTTTGGTAATAGACCGTATAATCGCTTTCCTTAGGAGAGATTATCATTGATAACTATCGTATTAGGATTGAGATCGAATCTTGTTAGGATCTAAATATTAGAGCATTTGTAAGCCGGAGTTGAGATGAAGACACCCGACATACACCCATTGTGAGTTGGATATGTATTTTAGGTTTAAGGTTTCCTATGATGGCGAACCTAACCTTACAAAATACCCGACCCGCGAGATCTGAAATGATTGTTGAAATTAGGATCTGATTATTGACTGCCGGTAGTGGGCAAGAGGTTATGTGAATATGAAATGTAGATCTTGAAGTGGCAGATGGGTAGCGAAGTTATGCCAAAATTTTTAACCTTGGAGAAAACAATTAATGATCTGACAAATCATGGGATATAAGTCTCCGTTGTATGGGACCATTGAGGTGATGTAAAAGATTTGGTTTGAAAGGCATATAAGCTGGATCTACCCAAGGACTTCAAGAGATGCGTGAATTATGTTTCGTATATCGAACTTGATGGAGTATCTATCAAGTGAAAATCTGAATTCTTCTTAATAAAGCTTAGATCGGCGAAAAGTTGCATTCATCAGAAACCCGTGAACATCATGGATAGAGAAAGTAAGTCAACATTTAGCCTGATCTTATTCCCGTAGTTATGTTTGATGAAACTCGCGTATTGTAATGGATTACACTTGTGAGAAAAGACCGAATGTGGAGGAAATACCCACATGGATTTAACTCTATAAGAAGCGAGTAGTAAGGTAAGATGATCTTTGAGGACAAAGATCCTGTTTAGGGGTAAATGCTGTGACAATCCGTCAATTTATGGTTGATATTTTATTCTCAATATTTATTTGAAAATAATATTTTAATGTTATATTATGAACTCACTTAT
This sequence comes from Glebionis coronaria, assembly GCA_025667525.1. Lineage (NCBI taxonomy): Eukaryota > Viridiplantae > Streptophyta > Magnoliopsida > Asterales > Asteraceae > Glebionis > Glebionis coronaria. The sequence goes on from CM046877.1 coordinate 408,051,350, forward strand.
TTTTGGGAAGTAATTTGGATTTACTTCTTGAAGTAGCGTCAACTACGTCTAAACCGTAGGATTCAACGTTACGTGCTTACGTTTACATACACCGTTTTGGTGACAGTCCGACACTTCAGAAAATAAATTTACCCGTGAATATTATTTTGAAGTTTTAAATTTGTGTTGGTTCATAAACTCACAAATTTACGAGAAGAGATTAGGACTTACGTGAATAATTTAACGTCATTTACGACTAAACCGGAAACCTTAGGATTACGTATTTACGTATTTGAACTCCGTTTTTGATGAGACAATTTTTATTAGATTCGTTTTGTGCCGTTGATTCATAATTTATAAAAACGTTTTTCGTAAAACAACCCGAGGGCACACAAATCGAGGAAACTAGAATCGAGGAATACCCGTAAATTAGCGGGATGGGACAAAACAAGTTTATCCCACCCCACTCAAAAGGGAGGCCAACTAATGCCACCACATCACTTGATGTGTCAAACTTGTAACTATTAAGCTTACACATGTAAGCTTAAGCTTAACCTGTAAGCTACATCCTCCACCAAACCATCAAAACCACTTCATTTTACCATTTGCTCTCATAAACTCATGCAAACCACTCACCAAACTCTCTCCTCTCTCTCTAAATTTCGTCCAAGAACAACCAAAAACTCCCATTTTGATCTTGTTTTAACCATGAAATCCTATGTTATTCATACATATGATGATGCCCTCTTGAAGCTCTATTGAATGGTGGTGATTATAACATCCAAAAAGAAGTTTCCTTGGTGCCTTGGGGCTGATTTTACACAAGATGTTCATGAAGATAGGTGATCTTGAAGTTGATATTGGTATATCACAAGTTTTGCCATCCAAATCCAAGCCTTCTTCATCAACCTCACATTTTCATCACTATGGTGGTATAAGGATCATTCTTCCTATCCTTCTTGTTATTTTGATTATGTAATCTTGTATTTTTTTACTTATGTATATGTATATGATGATGAATGATGATTAAAAATATTGTGTGGGGATCAAGTGTTGATAAATATGCTTAAAAAGGTTAATAACCATGAGAAATAAGGCTAAAATCATGCTTATTTAGTTGTCTGTATAAAAACAGTATGTAACTAAAACTTGAACTGATAAACTTTCATGGTAGAATCCATTTACAGTAAGTACAAGATGTTATACACATGTGAGAGTTGGCCATGCAATGGAATCATTATAATGAGTGAGATATGATCAAAACAAGATGAGTGTGCTAATCTGAATAAGCTGTTTTCTAGGGACTGTTAAGCATAGATAAACTTAAAATGAGCAGTAGCTATAAGTGAGTTAAATGTAGCACATAATATGAAGATCATGCCATCCAAAAATGAGCTTCTAATGCATTGTAGAACTCTAGGTATGATAAAAATGGTGAAGATGAAAATAAAAATCAGATTTTGAGAATTAATGTTTATTACTATTATATAAGCACTCAAAATTATATTGTATAAAATGTAAAATTAAAACCCACTAACTTATGAATTTTATTTATATAAATATGTAAAAGGTTAAATAAATGGATAAATTATAAAAATGGTAGTGGAATAATACTTATAAGTAATAAAAACTATAAACATGATTTTTTACGACTTTTTCGGCTATTACCGTAAAATTAACGTTTTTCGCCAGTTAAAACTTAGACGATCAAACCCGTCTAATGTAAAGTTTTTAAAAGTCATATACTGATATATAAGTAACTAATACAAGTAAAAACCGATAAAACCCGAACTATAGGACATACGGACATTAACGAGCTAACTAAGCATATTGGACTAATAATTGGACTAAATAAGATAAACACTTATAAAAAAAAGAACTTATTGGGCTTAACCCATTTGGGCCCAACATGGAAAGTATAGATAATGATAATATAAGTATAAAACGGATTAAAACAAGTTAAAGAACTTATAATAAGTTTATTGGACCTAAGACACGTAAATAGGTAAAACTAGTAAACTAGTAAGAAGTTACCAATACGTAAACACTAAAATGAGTAAAAGAGAATATGTAAACCCACTTGATCATCATATATATAAAATCATCATATGTATACATAATTGTTATTTTTATAAAGTCATTAGACATGAGTCTAAGACGAGTATTATTTGTCTAGGTTTCCGTGATTGAAGCACGTACATACCGTACATCCAAATCGCCGATAATTGCCTTCCCACATCAACGTGAGTTCATAGCCTCGCACTCTTTTAAATGTTTTTATAAATGTTTTATAAACCCGCGAGGGAGATATCATGTTAGTTTTTATAAAATAGGACACCATTTGTCTCGATTGTTTGTTATTGATTTTGGACCCGAATGATTGAATGACCCGATTATATGACCCGATAAATGATTAATGGACCCGATAGATGAAATAAAATGGATTATTAAAGTTAGGTTATGTCACTAAAAGTCCCATTAGCATGAATTGTGAACTACCGGGAGTTGGTAGACGCTTATGCATTTAATAGTACTATTTGGGGACAATCACCCCAGTTCGCGCCTTGACGGTTGATCCCCGTCGTGCCACATTGATTGGTAAGCGAATTTATGTATGAGAAGATTTCCATAGCGTGACCTTTGTGACGACACGCTACTTTAGATGGGCAAATTGAGTATTGGGTTAGCTACCCGTTGTTGGTTTAGTAAGGTAACAATGTCATGCGGCTTATAATAATCCAAAATTAACAAAATACTAATAGACGCACCGAATTACGAAGTATTGACTGACTAGCAATACGGGGTCATACTATTGATATTATGTTCGTGTTTTGGTTTTCATAACCATATTCATATAACGGTTTTTATTTTCATACAACGTCATAAGACGTATTGTATGGCGTTTTTACGACATTGGCTCGTATAATGATTTTTAAGGCAAACGCCTATATTATGATTTTGATAAAGATTTGTATAAAATGATTTTGGCTATTTTATGGCCTATTACAATGATTTGTACGAAATGATTTTTGGTACTAATTTTATACCAAAGTTATATTGATGGAATTTATTAAACTCTATGAATTCACTCGGCGTTATCGCTAACCTTTTCTTTTAACATGTTTTATCTCAGGTACTTGAAGGTAATTCTCGGGAAGACGACAAGAATTCATGGCCCGCACTTAAACAATATTTTCCATTCAAATACTTTGTAAAACTTTGTATGAAATAATATGACTTGGGACCGATGTAACTTTGATATTTACGAATGGAAATGCTTTATTAATAAACGACGCGATTTTTAAGCGTTGTCTATGATGTGAGTAATGTGCTATCCCGTAACACCAACTAGTCTTCCGTTGTATTGAGTTGTATAAATTTGGGGGTGTTACACATCGGTAGTCCAAAAGTAAAGCTCATCACACACAAACATAGTATAATAAAAGAAAAAGGACTAAACAATGTCCAAAGCATAAGTATCAAAAGAAAGGAAATGCATAATGTAAAGAAGGCTAGACAGCTTCCAGTCCATATGCACGTACTCTTAGTGTCTACGAGCGTCCCTACGTACCTGCCGTTTTGGGAACATAGAAAAGGAAAACGGTTGAGCAAATACGCTCAGTGCACGGATGTACAATAAAGCATGAATAGGATAAGCATAAAACATAATAACAGCAGAAGAAAACTAAGTCCCAAGTAACCTGGTTAAATCTTAATAAAACTGGTTTTATAGTTTGAAAGTCTTATGTTTATCTTATAAAAACTGTTTGTCATATTTTACCATTAGCCAATATAGGTCATGAAAATCCACCGTGCATGAATAATTGGAGGGGTGACCTCATCATGCAAATTAGAGGGGCTGCCTCTAATTTAATATACTGGTTTTTGGGTAGGAGGGATCATCTCCTTGTGAAGGATGCAAGGCACACACCACATTCACCATGTAATCCTGAATAAAAACATGTAACTAGGATGCACCCATACGCCCCACATGATAAATATAAATAAATGGCCAAAAGCTGAAGGGACGCCACGAGCAATCACTCCGCCGTGGTGAAGTCATAACATCAGTGCCTCTAATGTTATGGTTATGGTACCTCCATAACTAGGTGAAACTGGTCATGCATGTATATGGCTATAGGTAATCTTAATTAAACATAAGCAATCAAACTCATAACTTATACTACGGGAAAACAGTTGGCTGCATACGGGGAATCCTAACAAGGAAAGAATGTCCATACTGAAAGGACGGGAATCCGTACCTTATGTCCAGTGAACGAGAAAGACGAAGTGCGAGAATCCTACTTCCGAATCACTAGTGCGACATAAATACGTACATGAATAAGTATCTGCTTACTAAATACATGGCTGGTTTTATGTCATGTCTTAGCTTATTTTATGTGTTCTTACTATGTTTTACTGTTTCAAAGCTTTAAACTGTGTTAAATCTTATATTCTGTTTAATCTGATTAAGTGTTTCTGGTATTTCATGTGTTACTATACTTACTGTGTAATAATAAGTAACTTTCCAAAAATAGCAGGTTTCCTAAAATAGAAAGTTTCCAAAAATAGAAAGTTTCCAAAAATAGAAAGTTTCCAAAAATAGAAAGTTTCCAAAAATAGAAAGTTTCCAAAAATACAAAGTTTCCAAAAATAGAAAGTTTCCAAAAATAGATTTACTGCTTAAAATAGATAAGTTTCTAAAAATAGAAAGTTTACATAAATAGATTAGCTGCCTTAATTAAATAAGTTTCCATAAATAGATTAGCTGCTTGAAATAAATAAGTATATAAGCCTAAGTGTTTTTCATGATTATTTTCTAAGTCTTATGGTATATTGTATAGTTTAATAATTATTTCATGTAATTTAATTAAACTATAGGTTATAATATTTAATTAAAGTATAACATGTTTTTAATTAAATAAGTTAAATACTTAGGTTAAAATATGTATTATTATATATTAATAATATAACCTAAGTCATGTTAATTAATTAATTATATCTATGGTTTTTAACATAATTAATTAATTATAAGTCTTAAAAATATAAATACTTAGGTTAAAATAATTTCATGATCATTAATAATTAAATAACCTAAGTCATGTTATTAAATTAGTCACATCATTTTATTAATTTAATTTTAACATAAGTTCATAAACATAAAAAAAACTAACATACACCATGAACCGGATCTAGGCTAAAAACATGAACCGAACATGAATCGATACCGTACCCCGAACCAACTCGGGGTACCCCGTGTTTCCCCTTGCTGCCGTGGGACCCACACGCACCAACCAAGACCATATGGTCTTGGTGGTGGTCGGCTTGGCAAGCCGAGACCCCTTTTGGGTTCGGTGAAGCCGGCGGCCAAAGCAAACACCCCTTAAAAACAACCCTTTGATTTAATTAATCACCAAAATATGTTAGATCTATGATTAATTATTATGTTTTTATAAAAACATCACATGTTCATAATTAATAAAATTATTAAATTAAAAGAAAAGGTTTACAAAGGTTTTACCGAATTCGTGGATCAAGAGAACGAAGAACAAACACGATCAATCACCAAATCTTCAAGGTCAAAGATCAAAAATAAAAAATCACCTTGTATGGTGTTCTTAGGGTGGCGGCACAAAGAGACAAAAGGGGAGGAGGTTTTAGGTTTTTCTTAAAATCTTCTGTAAAGTTATTTTGTGTAGTGTAAAAAGTAAATAACCCCTTTAGTAAAATTGACAAATGGGCTTGGCCCATTTGTCCTTGTTTGGCCGTGGGTAGGGACCCCACATGGGGTACCCGTACCTTTTTCCGTGTCTCGTTATTTAGTTACTCGTTTGTGATTATTTACGTTCGTGTTTTAAATGTTCTCGTTACGTAAATACCGTGATATAATATATTTAATTACGCTCGTAATAAATATATATACGTAATTAATAATAGTTCGTGTTTTAGTTACGTTCATGATTTCATGATCGCATGTTCGTGATTAATTATTGTTAAATAATTATTACGTGATCGTGCTTATAAAATACTTATCGTGTTATAACACGTACGTAATACGTAAACTCCTAACACGTAATCGTAATTATGCTATATTAGGAAAGTTTTAACTAGTACGTACGATCCTAAGGGTACTATGCATGGTAAAAGCATGCGGGTTTTACACCAAGTCTTCTCTGTCAAAACTTGCAAACAAAGATATAAGGGTGGTAAAAGTGTGAACCTCTTTTCCATACCTGCCAATCTTCCAAAACCCACACTCATCTTCTTCATAGCTTATAATAGGGTTTCTGGAATCAAGTGGTAACACTTGTACCATATCTGAAGCTTCTAATGGTGAGAGCTTGAGGCTCTTTCTTATAACAGCTTCACTTGTATGTAATGGTTCCATATCTTTGGGAAACTCAAGAGGGACTCCCTTTTTCACTGGTCTAGGAACAAACATTGCCTTCTTATGATCCATTTCCTCTACAAGTTCTTCTTTTCTTTCATCAGAAAGAAGTCTTAGAGTGTTTTCTTCTTGCACTCTAACCCAAATGGGATAAGCTCTGCACTCCAACTCTTCAAATGTCAATCCAGTCAATTTCTTATAAGTCCACCCTGTTCCATGACATCTGAGCAGCATGAAGTACAACTCCTTTCTATCCCTTTTCAAATTTGAGAGAACATTGCTTGATTTATGTTTCAGAATGACCTTGCAATCCTTTTGTACTCTGAGAAGAATCTCCAAACCCCATATCTGATCTGAAATGGTCAAATGTGGATTCTCTATACACCTATCTTCCCAGGCATGGTACATCTGAACAACCTCTGGCATATCAAAATCAACCTGCAATTTCAACTCATTCAACTTCTCTTTTGCCAATTCATCACCATACTCAAGTCTTTCTGGCTGTTCTATGATCATAACACTTGAGTCTGAACTGGCTTCATCACTTCCTTCTTGCTCTTCTAAAGTGACAACAAAAGGTGATTCACCCACCTGCTTTCTTTCTTGTTCCACAATTTGTGCAGCCAACCTTCTATCAAACTCAATTTGTGCTGCATTCTTTGGAACAACTTCTTCTACCATAATACCCTTACCCTTATCTAATGGATCAACTGTTGGTAAGGTAGATGGTAATACCTGTGAAGAAACCTCTTTGATGATGGATGATGACTGGAATACATCAACCTCATTTGTAGGTCTGTCAACGCCCAATTCTGCTTTGTCAGCGCCCAAGACACTCATGTCAGCGTTCAAATCTATCTTGTCAACGCCCAAGGTACCTGTCTCATTGCCTCTTGCAATTTCCTCCAACATGGCTGTAAATGACAAATTTAAGTTTGTAGGAGAGACTAGAGACGTATCAAAACCTGTCTGTTTCTTCAACTCAGTAAGGGTTTCAGCAACACCCAAAGATTCTTCATCATATGAACCTTTTCCACTCTCAACAAATGGTTCTGTAGCAGCTTCATGTGAGCCTTTATCACTCAAATTAACAGGCTCTGTAGCAGCTTCCTCCCCTTTGTAAGAATCCTCCTCAGATAAAAGGACCCTTGTCTGCCTTCTCCGAGACTCAGCTGTTTCCAAAATAACTGCTTGAGTTCAAGGCCTTGTGTGCTGACAACTTGTACCAAGTCTGCATTTTGCTTTTGCAAGCTCATGCAGACTGCCGTCAATTCCATCAAAGTCAATGGTTCCAATCTGCCCTCTTCTAAAATGGGTATTTGACCTCCCAAGTCAGATTCATTGGACATGGATGAGGTCTTAATAACGGTAGGACTTCCTTGGCCAGCTTCTAAGCCAGAACCAATAGTCCCAGCCTCATCCATAGCACCAACCACACTTGTGGTGGTGGTTCTCTCTGCTACATGGCTAGGACCACTAGAGGAGAACACTCCAGTAGTCCTTTGGCGTTTTTGTAACCTATATTGTGTTGGGGGAGAAGAAGATGTGGATTGGGTGGATGTTGGTTGGTTAAGGGGTGTTTGGGTCTGTGAAGGATTGGTGTCAACATTTGAAATAGGCACATCAACGCCAACATTTAACGTGTCAGCGTTGAAGGGTTCTTGGTCAATTTGCATATGTTGTGGTGAAGGTAAAGGTTCAGGTATTGGGTCAATTTGGGGTTGGGGGTCTGGTTGGGGTTGTGCTGCTTCAATGACAGCAATCATAGCAGGGGTAAGAGGTAGGTCATGATGTGGGGGTGAGTTCATCTTCATAAAAAATTGCTTTCTTTTGCACAGGGTTCTCATGAAAATCATCATGATCCCTTGTGTAGTAACCTTGGACATCAAAAACCATTTGTAAAAATCTAGGATAAGCTAAAGTCATTTTGTTCCCTTTATTTTTACACATGCCCTCAAAAATCATTTTGGAATAATTAAACTTTTGCCCAGTAGCAATACACACAATAGCACTTGCAATAGACCTATTGATCTCATTGTGTGCAGTACACTTGGGACTCAAACATTGTAAGAGGACATGTATTAGGTACTTCCAGGCTGGGGGAAACTCCTGTTTATGATATTCATTTAAAGTTCCTTCAGCAGGAAAAGGATAACCCAAAGCCCTTAGTCCTTGTTCTATTTCACTAATGGGGAGGGTGGTTATACCATCAGCATCATCAAGATGCAAAGCTTGGCGTACCAAAGCTTCAGTAACCACCCATGTTCTCCCATGAACAATAGAAGATAATGTAGTCACTCTATTAATTGTTGAGGAACTAACAATGTTCCAAAACTGTTTAATATGTGTGACAGGAATGAGTGGAGCATGAGAAAGAGCATACCTAAGTGGGGATGCGTTCAAATACGCCACCATTTGCGTGTATTGGGGAAACAGAGTATCATCAGCTTCAAGATATGATACCATGTTGTGTTGACTTCTGAACCCCAATTCCAAATCAGATGGTTTAAACTTTGGTGCCATTGTTGAAAGCTGTTTGAATGATTGATAAAGATGAAGTTTATAGGAGAAAATTGTGTTAGACAAGAATAATAGGTACCCTGTTTAAAATAGGAGCCAAATATATAGGAGAAGAAAATGCATGTGATTGGCCCAAAAATAGGCAAGTATTTTCAAAATGCAATCATGAAAATATTGAAAAAGAATAAGTTTATCTCATGCATTAAATGAAAGTTATCTGCTCCAAAAATTACGGCCTAAAAATATGTCAAAAAGTAACAACTGGGTAGGTCCCATTAAGTGTCAACGGTCAAAATTAACCCATCAACGACCAACGGCTATATTCTTGTCAACGTTTGCCAAAGCCATGTCAGCGTCTAAATTGGTCACAACAACGCTTGGAAAAATACTTGTAAGCGTCCAAAAATAAAAATTTATAAAAATGAAAAATGACCTTAACAAAGTAATTTATCCTAGAGAAGATAACCAAAAAGTTGATAATTATTATAGGGCGGCAAGCACTGTCCAGTTATGCACACTTGCTTATGCAAGATAGACATAACAGTCCTCTAGTGTCCCTTGCTAACCAAAACTCATAACAACTAAGTTACCTTATAAAATCCCTTGTTACTCCCAGGTAAAACCCATGATAAAATCATTCCCAAGTCTTCCAGCAGACCACAACCAATTCTAGGCCAAAAATGTCTTGGCAGCATGCATAGTATATCAACTTTGCATGCTACAGTGCCTCATGATTTAGTAAAACTAACTCATACTCATCTGTGGACACAATCTAGAATTGTGATAAGAGTATCATATGGATAACCAAACATCCTAGAGGTTCCTAAAACCTCCCCTTAAACAGTGATACATATGTTGCGAAAAATATGCATGAACATAAAAAATTTATGTCAAGATAGGAATTAAAAATTCCAACCATCATCCATAAATAAAAACATGTCCAAATGCTTCTCCAATGATACATAAGCAACCCTGTATCCAATGGTATATTGCTAACACCACCTGCACATTTAGATTGAAAACCACAAAACTAACATTGTTGCTGACAACGCCCCGATAACACATGTCAGCGTTAAGAAAAGCTTTGTCAGCGTTAGGCAAATATATTGCTGACAACGTCACAAAAACACTTATCAGCATTCAAGCAACCTTTGTCAGTGTTAGAAAAATATAGTGGAAAAATCTAAATCCTCAAAAAGACCAATAACAGTGCATTATCCTGTACATACCTTTACAAAAAGACTCCAAAACACATATTATGTGAGATTGATCATTCCAATACTTGTTACCAAGTATTGAAACCTCCCAGCATCAAAAGGTTTAGTTAGTAAATCTGAAACATTCTCTTCTGTGACAACTCTATCTGGTTGTATTAAACCCTTTTCAAAACAATCTCTTATAAAATGGTGTCTAATTTCTATGTGTTTAGTTTTAGAATGATGTACGTGATTCTTAATAATGCATAATGTGCTGTTATTGTCAACAAATATCTTGGTATGCATGAAATTATACCCATAGTCCAACAGCTGGTTCTGAATCCACAAAACTTGTCCATAACAAGCAGCTGCAACCACATACTCTGCTTCAGTTGTAGAATTAGCCACCACTGTTTGTTTCTTGCATTGCCAAGATATCAACCTGCTCCCAAGAAACTGACATCCACCAGTTATGGATTTCCTATCAAACTTATCACCTCCATAGTCACTGTCTGAATACGCAATCAGCTCCAATGGTGAATCCTTTGGGTACCACAAGCCAAGACTAGGATAGCCTCTTAGGTACCTAAAGATCCTCTTGACAACATAAAGGTGACATTCTTTGGGAGTCACTTGATGGCGTGCACTAGCACACACAACAAACATGATGTCAGGTCTAGAGACTGTGAGATACATCAATGAACCAATCATTGATCTATAGTGCCTGACATCAACATCCTTTCCATCTCCAATCTTTCCCCAAGGGTGTTCTCTATCCATAGGAATAGTAGCCCTCTTTTCATGTGGAGAAAAGCCAAACTTCTTCAAGATTTTTGCTACATATTTATCTTGAGAGATGAAGATACCATCTTCTTTCTGCTGAACTTGTAACCCAAGAAAGAAGTTCATCTCCCCCATAGCACTCATCTTGAATTTGTCTGTCATAAGCTTAGAGAAATCCTCACTCATCTTTGGATCTGTGGATCCAAAAATGATGTCATCAACATAAACCTGAACAAGTAGAACATCCTTACCCTTCTTCTTAGTAAACAATGTCTGATCTATGGTGCCCCTCTTGAATCCATTGTCCACCAAATAAGTAGAAAAAAATACCATACCATGCTCTTGGGGCTTGATGAAGTCCATACATAGCCTTCTTGACTCTATACACTTTGTCTGGATTCTCTGGATCCTCAAAACCATGAGGCTACATGACATACACCTCCTCAACAATTGTTCCATAGAGGAAGGCACTCTTGACATCCATTTGATAGACAGTGAAGCCCATGCAAGATGAATAGGCTAGAAAGATCCTGATAGCTTCAATCCTTGCAACTGGTGCAAAGACCTCCTCATAGTCTATCCCCTCCTCTTGTGTATATCCCTGAGCCACTAATCTTGCCTTGTTTCTGACCACAATACCTCTTTCATCTCTCTTGTTTCTTATAACCCATCTTGTCCCTATAGGTCTGACATATCTGGGACAATCAACCAGCTCCCAAACATCCTGAATTGCAAATTGGTGAAGCTCATCCTGCATTGCTTCCACCCAACTTGGTTCTTTGAGAGCATCAAATATCTTCTTGGGTTCATGTTGTGACAAAAAACAGGTAAACAAACATGCTTGCACAAGAGGGGTATCAACCTTCTTGTGAATATTGGCAATAAATCCACCAAGACCTTGATGAGATCTTCTAGTCCGAACAGGAGTCATAATATCACCAATGATTTGAGAAGTGGGGTGATTCTTCATAGTAGAAGTGAGAACTCCTCCTTCAAAAAGTCTGGTGTCTTCAATCTCATTCTCCAAGTTGCCAATATCTTCTTCTTCAGACTCTCTTTCATCAATATGAGGATGAACCTCTTCATGTAAATTAGAAGGTTCACCTTGTTCAAATGTAGAAGAGAAAAGATGCGCAAAAGTGTTGTCAATGCCTGAACCTTGGTTGTCAGCGTATGGGCTAACAACGCTTGAACTGTTGTTGTCAACGTCTGAGCCATCAACGTCTGAATTGGTCTTGTCAGCGCTAGATTTACCTTTGTCAGCGCCTGAAGGACCATGCATGTTGTTATCTGGTGGTACTTGGGGACCACCATAATCTTTTCCAGCAGCAGCAGCAGTAGTAAAAGCATCTGTCCATATGGGAATTGTGACATACTCTAGTATAGGAGATGACTTTTCTGCTTGTGATCCAACCTTTTCATGAACTTGTGTACCTGAAACATCAACAACTTGTTCTTCCACAACATCTGAAGTTACCTTCACAATGTCTGGATTAGTGACAGGCATATAATTTAAAGTCCTAGATAAAGGTTCCAAGTCAAACAACCAATTTGGACCATTTTCAGGATCACTAGGTTTACTCTCTAAAAACCTAACATGTACTCTTTCAAGTATACGCTTTTCCTTTTTAAGATAAACCCTATAAACCTTGCTCTGCACTGAATACCCCATGAAATAGCCTTCATCACCTTTTGCACTAAATTTACCTAAGGCATTACTAGTATCTAAAACAACTACATGACAACCAAAAGGTCTGAGAAAACCAATATTAGGTTTTCTTCCCCAAAGTAACTCATAAGGTGTTTTGTTCTGTATTTTGTTGACCAATGCTCTATGTTGAACATAGCAAGCTGTATTAACAGCCTCAGCCCAGAAAGCTATAGGGAAATGAGCATCAGCCAACATAGTCCTGGCTGCTTCAATTAGGGTTCTATTTTTCCTCTCAGCAACCCCATTTTGCTGTGGGGTTCTGGCAACACTAAATTGCCTAGTAATTCCTTTCCTGGCACAAAAATCATCTAACACTTTATTCCTAAATTCACCACCATTATCACTCCTAAGCATTTTAACTTCATTACCAGTCTTCTTCTCAATCTGAGTGATAAAATCAATTAAAGTGTCAGCTGTATCACTCTTCATAGCTAAAAAGAAAGTCCAAGTAAACCTAGAAAAGTCATCTGTGATGACAAAGCAGTATGATTTACCATTCAAACTCTCTATATTGGTTGGACCAAATAGGTCCATATGAAGCAAGTGAAGAGGTCTAGTACTAGAGTGCACCTGTTTGGACTTGAATGAGACCTTGTGCTGCTTGCCTTTAAGACATGCAACACAAGAGTGGTCATTATGGAAAGCCTTTTCAGGCAAGCCATCAACCAAGCCAAGTCTCACAAGCCTGTTTATATTCTTAAAATTTATGTGCCCTAGTCTCTTGTTCCATAGATTACTCTCATCTACTAAAGCTTTAGCATAAAAACATGACATATTGCTATTCATTCTAATCCCATTCAGATTCACATTATATATGTCTTTATGTCTAGGTGTTCTATAGTCAATATATTTCTTATCAGGGATCTTATAATCCTTGCTTAACACCAAACATTCAGTATCAGTAAACAGAACTTTATTTTTGTTATCACAAACTTGTGATACACTAAAAAGATTGTAATCAAGTTCCTTTACCAAAAATACGTTCTGAAAACGCAAGTTCTTGGTGAGAAGTGTTCCTTTGCCTGTGATAGTATCATATGCGCCTCCAAAGTAAACCTTATCACCATCCTTAATGGGAGTGAAGTTAGTTAGATAGTCTTCCTTCCCTGTCATGTGCCTTGAGCATCCACTGTCCCAATATCCATAATCATTGACCTGTTTTTGAATGCCCTGCACATAAAGAAAACAAGTTAGTTTTCTTTGGGAACCCAAGCCTTAGCAGACTTGGATTCATGAGTTCAACAAGAACAGACTTGGTTCTCATAACAACCCCTTGATCATCCTTCTTTGGATGAAATACCCAGTTAACCCCAATAGGTTTTGTAATGACCTTTGAAATGTAATTAAATCTGTTACAAGTCATTGAAATCCCATTATCATTAGGGTTTTGATCTTTCTTTGGTCTCCCTATCAGGCTTGAAGAAGATTTAGACCCCTTACCCTGTGGTTGCAAATATTTGGGTCTGGTCACGTTTCTGTCAGCGTTGGATTTGGTCTTGTCAACGCTGAAATTACCCTTGTCAGCGTTGAACCTAGGGTTTGCTACAGAAACCCATTGCCTATTAGACCAAGTATTTGTCTTTTGAAATGGTCTTTGTCCATGAGTGTTAGACCCTCTAGTGAAGAATGGGGCAGGTCTAACGACTTGTGGACTTTGCTGCACACAAGGTTTGGGTCTGACAACGTTTGACTTTCTAACAACGTTGACTTTGGAAGCGTTGACACACTTATATGCTAAATGTGAAAAGCTACCACAAGTGTAACAGGCTTTCTTAGACAAAACCCTAGGTCTAGAAGAGAAGAAGCCTGTTCCATCATTGCTAACTTGGCTTTTAGGTGACCTAGTATTCCTATACATTTCAGCATACTTGACACTAGGTTTTCTAACAGTGTTTGAGCCAAGGTCAACAGCCTTACCAGTGATTGGGTTTGTAACTTTAATGGGGGTTGACTCATTAGGACTTTCACATAATAATCCACCCTTAACAAATAAGGTAGGGTTGGCTTTCTTCCATTCATTTAATTCAGTCAACTTTTGTTGATACTCTTCAACTGGAGTAACAACTCTTGGTGTAGGAATGAATTCCTCCTCTTGGAGTTCTGGTAAACCAGTCCAAGATAGGTCCTTTTGTTGGACACCATAGAAGTCACCAGCTGGTGGTGGAACCACAGAGTAGTCTTTCATCCCAATCCCAGTCATGTCCTTGGGATCCCTTTGTTTATTAACGCACTCTCCTAGAGTTTGTGTGGCCCTATCATATCTCTGAATTTTAAGGCAAACATTATCTTTATTCTTAATGGCCTCATCTAACTTAGCCTGTAGATCACTATTAACCCTTTCCATGATGTTCCTAACATCATTACTAGCATCTAACTCATGTTTTAAGATATTTATTTTATCTTTTAAATCAAATTCCATTTTCTTGTATTCAGAAACTGTTTTCTGAGTTTGAGTGAGAGCTAATTGATAGTTAGACAGTTTGCATCTCTCAGTACTCACATCATCTAATAACCTTAACACCTCTTTGTTAAGTTTCTCAGTAGTTAACCTACAACCCTTACTACAAAAAGCATCATCGTATACCTCATTATCTGATGAAGAGGAGGAGTGTGCCATGAGAGCATATTGAACATGCTCTTCTTCTTCAATTTCAGCAACCAAAGCTTTATCCTCTTCTACATCTTTAGCCAAATAGCTCCAATCCCATCCCATACCATCAATTCCTTGAACTGCAACCATGGCCTTAGGGTCCTGAGCCTTAACTATTTGGCTTAAGGGTTTACCAGCATCAGATCTTCTAAGAGATCTGCATTCCCTCATGAAGTGCCCCATACGATGATAGTTGTAGCACTCAACTTTGGATTTATCAAATCCAGCTGTGTCCTTTGCATTGAAGGTCATCTTCTTCTTAAACCTTCTATTCCACCTGTTTGCTCTTATACTAGCAAGAGCCATGTTCCACTTGATATCCATCTCTTCCAAGTGCTCATCACTTATCTGCTCAAGGTCCTCATATGTAATCACTGAACCATTGGGCAAAGAAGCAATATAAGCACATACAATATCTAGGTCCAAGCCAGCAGGTTTAACTCTTGGTGAGTCACTTTTGTATGTGTCAGCGTCTGAATAGGAGGCGTTGACAGGACATGTTCCAGCGTTGACACATGATGATCCAGTAACTGGATGCATGTAAGAGTCTTTCTGATCAAATTGGCCTTCACTATGTGAGAAGAAAGCCATGTTACTATTAGTTGACTTACTTCCATGCTCCAAAAGAGTTTCATTCTCCAACAGCCTTAGTTTGTTGTAGATATCATCAAACGTGGAACTTTTGTGAGTGTTATTGGCAAGAATAGATCTTGCCTCAATCTTCCACGCATCACCAAGACTTTTAAGAAACGTAGCATTAATGTCAACATCACCAAGCTGTGTCCCCATTAAGGATAGCTTGCTTGTAATGTCAAGCAGTCTGCTTCTCACACTGCTAAGCTTCTCATTAGGTTGAGCCTTGAAAACAGCATAATCATGCATGAGTTGCTTCTTCTTCTCTTCCCTAGTATCTTCATTGCCACCATATGCAACTTCTAGAGCTGCCCAAAGGTCTTTAGCAGAATCATAACCTCTGTATTTATGTTGGTTCTCTTGTCCCAAAGAGACTTTCAGAATATTTAGGGTTTTCATATCAACCCTTCTTTTTGCTATGTCTTCAGCAAACACAACTCTACCATCACCAGGTTTTTCTTTCTTATCTGCTTCTGGACATCCAGCAACATCAGTTCTTGTAGCAATAGCAGCAGCAACCTTTTCAGCTCTATTGAATGTGTTTAAATATTCAATGATCTCCCAGAGAGTGTAGTCATATATCCCCAGATATTGCTCAAAGTTGAATTTCCACAATTCAAAGTTGGTTGCATCAAGCATGGGAATCTTGATGTTTGGCAAGGGTGAGGAGGAAGAGGTTATTTCTGGATTTGACATGATGTTGTCTAGGGTTTTGAGAAAATTAGGGTTCTTGTGATTTTAGGGTTCTTGTGTTCTTTAAGATCAAAAGTTCCTCAACAAGCTCTGATACCACTTGTTGATCCCAAACTTAGATCGATTTATCTTTATGTATACGAGATTAGATCAAGTAATACACTTAGAGAAACCTTTGTATATGTATATGACAATCTAAGTATTATGCGGAATTAACACTTAAACAAGAACACACAAGATGTAAACAAACTTTCACTTTGATTAATGATATCAAACTTGCTTACAATGAAAGTGTTAACGTATGAAAAACTTATATGAACAATAACCTAAAGGTCTTCTTTTATAGACATAAGAAGCCTTGTACAATAATCTACGTATCAACTATTCTAGGTAAAGATAAATATAGAAAATACATTGTTGTTCCTATCTTTACTAGAAGTAATCTAGAATACAATAAACGCGTAGAGTATATCCTTCCATCAGTGCTTGTCTTCAATGTATCAACGCTTGACTTCTTCTTATCAACACTTGATCTGTCAGCGTTTATTTTACTCCTGTCAACGCTTGTTTTACTCTTGTCAGCGCTCAAGTAGACTGGCTATAATTTATTCCCAACAGAATCATCATCACCAAGAAAGTTGGACTCAAATTCCTCTAAAAGAAAATCACTCTCTCCAAAAGGTGTTAAGGAGGGAGCAATTGAGGCCACGGTTTCAACATGAGGCATTTCCTCACTAGTACTCTTGCAAGCATCATGAAAGTGTTCATCACACATCTCATCTAGCACATCCACTATGTTAATAGTCTCACACGGTCTAGCCTCCTTAACCTCTTTCCTATCACACACTTTCCCTAGCTTAAACACTACTTTCTCATCCTCTACTCTCATAATTAATTCTCCCTCCGCCACATCTATCAAAGTACGACCCGTTCTCAAAAACGGTCTACCAACAATCAAAGGAACTCTAGGATCCATGTCATAATCAACCACTACAAAGTCGGCCGGAAATGTAAACTTATCCACTCCTACAAACACATCCTTCGCGATACCTACGGTGTAAGCTATGGTTCGGTTGGCTAACTCAATGGTCATCCTAGTGGGAGTGAGCTCGGGAAGAGAGAGTTTTTTCCAAACCAATAAAGGCATGAGGTTTATGCTTGCCCCTAGATCCGCCAAAGCCATGCATTTTTCCACACCGGGAAAATAACAAGGTATCAAGAAGCGCCCCGGATCTCCAAGGTTTGTTGGTAAGGTTTTAAGTAGCACGACGGAACAATTTTCATTAAGGGATGTTTTGCGAAAATCAACCAATTTTTCCTTGTTTGAGAGTAAATCCTTGAACATCTTAGCAAACTTTGGCATATAAGCAAGAGCTTCCGCAAAGGATATGTTAATGTTGAGTTGCTTGAACATCCTTAAGAAATTTGAGACTTGGATGTCATCCTTGTTCTTTAACTTGTCCTTTTTCAACCTTGAAGGATATGGAAGAGTTGGTTTAGGTGTAGGTGTTGTAGTGGAAGATTTGTCTTTGATAGCTTCTTCATTGGGAGTTGTGGAAGGTAGAGGAGAAGTGGGAATAGGTTGAGAAGGTGTGTTTGATTGAATGGGAGCATTTTGAGGTGGTGAAGTAGATGTAGAAGGCTTGTCACATGTAGGAACAAAAGTGGGTGTAACGATAGGAGGTTTAGGAGGTGAAGGATCCTTTGTTGTCTTTCCACTTCTCGTTGAAATAGCATTGACATTTGCTCTTGGGTTTGTTTGTGTGTTTGATGGCAAAGCCCCTTGTTGTATTTGATTAAAAAGCATCATAAACTTCTTATTTGTTTCTTCATGCATTTCTCTCATTCTTTTCTCATTAGCTTGGAACCTCCTTTCATTCTCTTGATTCATTTTGTGAAGAAGCTCAATTGTGTTATAATCATGTGGCACATTTCCTTGAAAACCTTGGGGTTGGAAAGGTGGAGGTTGATTGTAAAACCCTTGATTGTTACCTTGAAAGGTATTTCCTTAATTGTGAAAGGTATTTGGTGGTCTATAGTTATTCCCTTGGTAAGGTGGTCTTTGACCTTGATTCCTTTGTAACACTTGAGGAGGATTTTGTTGAAGTTGGGTGGGTGGTTGGGGTGGGAATCCCGGTGGAGTAAGGTAATTTTGGGACTTGTAAGAAAGGTTATTGGGATTGATATTTGGCTTGAAGTGTTCACGATGTTCCTCTTGGTAAGCATAACATTCCCCTTGATAACCTTGCATCTTATCACATTGTTCATAGGAATGGGGACCTCCACAAGTCACACAAGAAAGAGTAATGGCATGCACATCATTTGTGGAATGATTTCCCATAGAAAGCTTCATAAAGTCATTCATCATTGTTTCTTGCATTTTTTGAGTGTTTTGCATTAATGTTTGACTTTTCTTTTGAGCTTGAGTAAATGCTTGAATGCATGAAATGAGTTGAGTCTCCAATGGTTTAGAACTTCCTTCTTGAATGACATGGACTCTTTCATCAAATTGTGTGTTGGTTTGCACCATTGCTTTGGTCTCAATAATATCCCAAGCCTCTTGAATGGATTTAAGAAGAATATTCCCTCCCGCGGAAGCATTGAGTGAGTCTTGGTGATGAGGTTTAAGGCCATTGTAGAAAGTATTGATTTGGTGAACTTCATCTAATCCATGGTTAGGGCATCTCCTCAATAACTCTCTAAAGTCCTCCCAAGCATCACTAAAGGTTTGACTAGGTTTTTGTTGAAAGCCTATAATTAAGTTCCTCAAAGCCGTAGTCTTAGATGGGGGAAAGAACTTGTTCAAAAACTTAGTAGTGAAACCATCCCATGTGGTGATACTATCGGGTGGTTGTGTGTCTAACCAATGCTTAGCGGGACCCTCTAGTGAAAATTGCACCAATATCAACTTAATGGCATCATAGGGAACTCCATTTTACTTAATGGTATTGCAAAGAGCAAGAAATCTCTTAAGGTGATCATGAGGATTATCATTCTTGTTTCCATAAAAAGGTGTGTTTGAAACCAAGTTAATCATAGCCGTTTTTAGCTCAAATGAATTTGCGGGAATATCGGGTATCTTGATAGCATCGGCATATCCGTGAACATTGGATTGCAAATGTTCCATCAAAGAACGAGTATCAACTCCGGTCATGGCTTCTTGTTGTGGATGAATCAAAGCACGATTCTCGTGATCGGCTTGATGGACGGTGGTGTTCCTACTCTTTCTCTTTTTCTTCCTTTTCGGAGGAAGGGGTTGTACACCAATCGGTATTTGTGCACGCCCGCGAGTGAGCATGCAACTCAATACGAGGAATGAGAGAGAAGCTCTCGTGTGACTTTGAAGAGAAAAGGATTATCCCCTTCGAGTTTCAATATGAAATATCCACAAGAAAATAATAATATACGTATGTACTACTTGGGTGCAAGACCCCCAATGAAGCCTTCCTTCTTAGAATACGCACAAGTGAACGGGGGGTTAGGTGGCGCGAAGCACTTAAGTACCTATTGACCCTTAGATGGCATTTTATAGCACATCGCCTTTCTATTCACTTAATTGTTTGTATTCTTCGAATTGTTGCTTATTGGAAGTATTTATCTATTCTTGCTTTATTTTGTTTGATCGATACACGTGTCAAGGACCAGAACGCCCCTCAACACGGTGTATTGCCTTGGCAATACTTATGGAGAATATGTGAATTGGTTGTTCTTATACGTATACGTATTTACTTATAATAATATGGAAAATATTTTTGTATTTATGAGTTTTTAAGAGAAAATACTATATGTACATAAAAACCGAGAGAATCCAATAATATATATTTTTGGGTGCAATCTCTTAGGAAAAAGATTGCTTTTGGATTTTTTAATTTATTTGGTCAATTATTTAGGAAAAGAATTGTTTTGTTAATTTTTTAGTTTTTATATATTTTTATATTTTTTATTTTTTATTTGTTTTTGATTTATGATACGTAAAAAGAACGTTCACTAGGTGAACGGATCCCAAAAGCCAATGAAAACCGTCAATCGATAGTC
Source organism: Glebionis coronaria (assembly GCA_025667525.1). Classification (NCBI taxonomy): domain Eukaryota; kingdom Viridiplantae; phylum Streptophyta; class Magnoliopsida; order Asterales; family Asteraceae; genus Glebionis; species Glebionis coronaria. The sequence goes on from CM046877.1 coordinate 408,071,938, forward strand.
TCTCGTAAAGTCAAAGAACCGGCGGTGGCACCATTTGAAATGTGTATAGTTGAAGTTCGTTTTCTCAGTTCTTAACAAATTGAAAGTCCTAACAAGATCGAGTTTTTAATTGTTTTTGGTTGGTAAAGTATTTGGATATTCTATATCTAATTCAAACAAATCCTTGCTAAAATGAAAAAAATAAAGTCTACTTATACGTAAAACAAAGTGCACAAACCAAGTATTTATTCAATTAAAATGCTCAAATGTAAATTCTACAAAATATAAGGACTGAAAATGTAAATTCAATGAAAAATAAATGCCAAAAATACAAAGTCAAGAAGTCAAAGGACTAATTATGTAAAACAGTCAACAAATTTGGACTAGTAATGAAAATATTTCTAACAAAGTAACTAATTTTTAACAATTTTGAAAACTAACTAACCACTTTTTATCAAACTTGAAACTAGAAGGACTTGAATTTTGCAAAACCTAATTAAATGGGAATTTAGCTTGTAATGGAAACTGTTTAACAATCAAAGGACTAGAATGCAATTTCCAAAACTTTTAAACCAAAAATGGGCACAAGGACTTCAATAAGCCCGTTTGAGCTTATTTCTTAACCAAATAAGCTCAAACCAATTTCAAAAGTCTTAAAATTGAAATTATGCTAGACTTGTGAAAGGAAATAAGCTGAAACTAGCTAGAACTCAAATAAGCTAAATCCATTAAGCACAAAATAAGCTACCCAATAAGCTACACATGCACAACTTGATTTTATTGCAAAAACCTGTTAATCAGCCTACTAGAAGAAGGGGAAATCTTGTTTCAAAGAAAATGATTCATTAATAAGCTCAGAAAATGAAAATAAGCTAAAATGAGCTTATGTTGACTTTCGTTGACCAAAAATCCAAAAATCTGAAAATCTCAGAACTTATCCAGGAACACTTTCTGAAGTGATTTGTGAAAGAAAATAAGCAAGTTTCTGAAGTGGATAAGCTAGTATGAGAAAACAGTCAAGCTATTTATCACAGGGAATTGAAAATGCTCAAGTGCTTAAACAAATGCTTATATCTAGCTTATTACTGGATACTGTATAATTTCCTGCTACACACTTAAACTACATATGTTGTATGAGGGCTAGAAACAAATTTCAAGTAAATCTATCAAGTAACAAAGAAATGGCAATGATTTGAATATCAAGACTTTTCTGAAAACTATTTTATCAAAGCTGACCCAAACTTTTTATGATGCCATTTGCCTTTTTGACTAAATACTTGACCTGAAACTTTGAAAACTAGTTTACCTTGACCTATTGAATGAATGAGGACTATAATTAACCAACTACAACTACTTGAACACAATTGAACACCTATTACCAAACACTAGTTTAACTGAACTTATAAAACTTTTGTAAAGGAATTTTGAGTTAACAGCCACAATGATCAAAGAAAGATATCAAGCTAAGTGTAATGACTGAAATGTGATGAAAAGAACCCAAGTTCAAGTTATGAAACAAACTTTTACTCTAAATGCATTATCAAGGTAATATGACTGATTTTAAGTATCTAGTGATGAAAATTAAGCTAGTGATTAAGTTCTAAACTGCAAATAAGCTACTAATTCATTAACATCTACTCAGTAACACATTTGATCATACATTCAAACAATATTACACTAAGAATTTAGCATGCCTGCAACAGTTTAGAGGAATTATAAATGCAGAAATCAAAAACCTTTTAGCTAGGGCCTCCTTTGGGGAGTAGAGTAGCGCTGAGCTATCTAGCTAGTGCTAAACCACAACCTTAGCACTAGTAACTACTAATCAACAACCAATCAACAGCTAATCAACCCTTAAACGCCATTGATGATCAGAAAACCTTCAATGCTTGAAAATGGATGATCAGAACTAAGAACTCAGCTACATGATGAACTCAATCAGCAACAATCTTTAACAAGCTTCTAATGATCACTCATGATCATTAGAAACAAAGCAATAACAATGCATAATGAATAGTAGATAAGCAGTGAAAGAATTAGAGGGAAATTTTAATTTTATTGATTATGAGTGAAAAGTGGTTACAAAGTTTGTTATAACTACCTAACAGACTCTCAAAAGATTGTCAAGCTTTTGAGAGTTGTTAACTACAACTACTAACAGAATTGAGAGAGAGAACTAAAATCTAGTGTGTGTGTTTTCACACTAGCTAACTATGAACAAATGAGAACTTCTAGCCCTATTTATAGAGTGAAAGTGATAAGTTGTTGGGGTTAGTGACGTGTCTGGACAAATCAATTGCTTCCACGTATCCTCAATTGGTTATTTGGAATTTGCAGGTTATGAACACAATTGGGCCTTTCTTCTTGGTTGAATTTCAGTATAATTGAGCACGTGGGATGGATTCGTCTTCCTTTTGTAAGCATTTTGGATGTTTTGATCTTTTGCTGAAATCGCCGCTAGCTCTAGAACGATTCTGGGTTGTTGGAAGGTTGAAGATGCAACGTGGCAGGCCTTGATTGGTTGTTGGAGTGTCACACGGATCATTATCCTAATAATGAAATATGATTGGCTGAGTGGGCACTGTTATGATTCGTCCACTTAGCCTCTCTCTTATTAATTACCACACACAGCTGGCAATCCACCTTTTCAAAATACTCTCCTTTGATTGGTTCTTTTCCTTTCACACGGATTGAGTCTTCAAATACTTTCCAATTATGGCAGTTTAAGCCCTTCAAGTTAACAGATTTATAAATTGAGCTCTAGTCTTCATTCCTTTGGTAATTTCAGTCCTTTCACTTGCAAACTTGATCAAATAGCTCCCTTGATTGAGTTGACTTGTAACTTGACTATGTTTGACTTGAATCTTGACGTTGACAAATTTGCACTTTTGGTCCTTCATCTTTGAAATCTTGTCAAGATAGGTCCTTTATCTTTAAAATGTTGTCACTCTTGATCCTTCTTTGTCTTTTTCATCCAATTAAGCTTGATTTTCTTCTTGTTTGCTTGAAATTGTATCCTTCTTACCTATTTGAACACAAACAAAGAACATACCACATAATACTGCTTTTATAGCACAAAAGTTAGATACTTTCCTTGTGTTTTAGGGTGTTTTGTTGATTAATTGATATGAGTTTTTGCTCATATCAGTTTTTAAGCTCGTTTTTCAAATCGGATCTTAAGCTAATCATCTCACGTTGCACGTTATCAAATTTATTATCATTTGCTTTAGCATAATCCAAAAATTCTCCTTGAAGATTTTTAGTGTGAGCATTTTGAAAACCTTGTGTAGTGTTTTGAAAATCACGGTTTTGGTTTTGATTAGTAACTTGTCCATTCCCACTTTGATAATTCCCTTTGTTGTAGTTACGTGAATTGCCTTGATAATTACCACCTTGATTGTTGTTTCGATAGTTATTAGCATTTTGATTTGGTGGAGCTTGATTTTGGCGGGAACCTTGGCCGTTTTGGTTGTAAGTTCCCGTTGCTACGTAAGCACTCAAAGTGTTACCACCGGTGGTAATGCACTCGGAAAGATCATTAGCTCCGCCATAAGACGAACAACTCTTATCAACCGCTTTAACCGAAGCGGAATTCAAAGCATCTTGTGCTTTCCAATGAGTCATAAGATTTGAAAACCTATCAAAACACCGATTTTCCTCATTAGCTTCATCATGTAAGGCATTAATGCTACGAGACGATGACGACGATGACGAACCCATATTGGCAACACTCGGTGTGTTACCAGGGTTATAAAACTTAGATCTATTCTCGATAATCTTTAATGCCTCATCGGTCGTTTTGCACAAAAATTACCACCCGCGGCGGCATTCAAATAATCTCGTTCATGATCATTAAGCCCATTATAAAAAGTATCAACTTGATGTAATTCCAAAAAATCATGGTGTGGACATTCATGTAACATTTCTTTAAATCGTTCCCATGCCATTGAAAAACTCTCATTATTTCGTTGTACAAATCTTGAAATCTAATTTTTCAAATGTGTTGTTTTAGATGGTGGAAAAAATTTGTTCACAAACTTAGAAACGAGATCACCCCATGTTAAAATTGAATTTGGCGGTTCTTTCTCAAGCCAAATTTTAGCGGGTCCATCTAACGAGTATGGAAACAACATCATCTTAATGGCGTCATGTGGTACATCCTTGAACTTGCTAGTAGCGGTGAGACGATTAAAATTCCTTATGTGGTAATGCGGGTTGTCTTTCTCATGACCTCTAAACTTATTTGCTTGCAACATAGACATTAAACCCGTCTTAATCTCGAAATTCTCCGCAAGGATAGCGGGAATCACAATGGCCTCTCCAAAACCCTCGGTGGGTGCTTGAAGCAACTCCGTCATAGTATGATTAGCCATGACGACTTCTTGTTCTACAATAGGTTCAACAATTGGAGTTTTTTCTTTAATCAACATCTCTTGATTTCCTTGATTTTGACGACGTTTACGAGCTCGTTTAGCTTGACTACAAGTTAGCATAAACTTCACGTAGAATGGGAGGTGAGTAAAGAAGATTCTTTTTGGGTGTTTTGTGAATTTTTAATTTTTTTTGTGTTTTTGATTGTTTTTAATTTTTTTTTTTGATTTTGGTGTATCTTCGTAGACAACAATCTACCAAATCTCTCCTCGAATCAAACTCTTGATTAAAGAAGCCTCAAAAGAATGAAAACGATCACGTGGAGTGAACGCCTTCGAATGACTTTAGAACTTTGGTGAAAACCAAATTGTTCAAGAGGGTTTAATCACAAAGAAACCAAGCAAATATATATGATACGTAATAATACTTTGGGCGGCAAAACCCTCGATTAGCCTTCAATCTCAAAATACTCACAAGCAAGCGGGGAAACGAGGCGGCGCGAAGCACTTAAGAGCCTTTTTCCTTAGAGTATATTTTATAATACCCGCCTTATACCCACCTTATAGTTCGTATTTTTCAAAATCGAGCTTCACGAAAGTATTTATCTATTTTTGCCTTCTTCTTTTGTTTGATATTCGAATACAATAATTAGGAGATCAAATCCCAATTAAGGTTGTGCTTTCACACTTTTGAGATATTCTGAATTGATTGTGATACTTAATACAATATAGTAATAATAATTTCACAAGAAAAACCAAAAAAACCGATAATACGTATTAGTAGATTTCTACTAATACAAATACTATTTATGGTTAATATTAAAAACAACAAGATAAATTAATCACGACACACCTCCCCGGCAGTGGCGCCAAAATGATTGTAGAGTTTTACCACGCCTTTAGGAAAAGGAGGTAAAAAGGGAAAGTATTAAGGGGGTGTTTGGTAGGATGGAAAGGAATGATAAGAATCACAAAATGAATTGATTCTCATGTTTGTTGCACAGAAAGAATGGAAAGAGGGGTTCATTTTCCATTCTCAAGAATCAATTTTGATTCTCTTAAAAATGTAAAGAATCGTGAGAATCAATAATTTACAAAGAGCCATTCTCTATTTTCATTCACAAAAGGAATCACAGAAGAACGGAGCAAAGGAAAAAAAGTAGGGTATAAATCCAATAACACGTGCATAGCACATTCTTGTATTTGTTCATCACTTCATCCCCATTTATGATCTATTATACGGTCACCTATTAAACTTTTTTGTTCATCATTGCTTATGAATAATGTTTTCTTAGAAAACTAAAAAGATGTGCTATTTGATAAAAGAAGTAATGCTTCGGTTTTGGAACATGTATGTTGGCATCCTCTCATTCACACATTTGTCACATCAAAACGTATCAAGAACTAACATCGGTAATTCATTATTTAATGTTTTACAATATCTCAACTGAACTTCATCTTGTTAAATTGTTCATGGGTTTAAAACTTAAATTCAATTTTATATAAAATAACTATATTAAAAGTGAAGAATTAGGAGAAACAATTTATAACTTCGAATAGCATTTTAGGTTCTATTTGATTTTGATCGTAGTGGTTGGATTTATACGTAAGTTAAAGGAGATATGAAAATGATATTCTGGGTTTAAAAGTTGTGTCATGTTAAGGCACTATCTTAGTAGCAACCACATGGTGTAGAGAAACTACCAAGAATGAATATTGTGATAATCGAATGTTAAGAAGGAAATATATGCCATGTAATAAGTTATTTATTTAAAAGTTTTTTTAACAAATTTATTTGATGTTCACCCAGATTTTTCTTTATTCTTTGTTCATGCCAAACGAAGGATTCAAAATTTTAATTCATTCTGTTGCTTAATTCTACGCACCTACCAAACACTAACCTTTCTCTAATTTTTTTAAGTCATTCTCTTTCTCTGTAATTCCATTCTCAATCTCATTTCCATTCTTTACGATTCATTCGTACCAAACGTCCCCTAAGTGATGATTTAGGAAAATCAAACACTAATGACCCTTAAGATGTGAAAGTTCGTTTCCCATGGAGGTATATGTGTGTGACTAAAATGTAGCAAGATTTGAGATTAATATTGGATAGAAGGGGATGAGAAAATAGAATGACGAAGACGTGAAATCAATTACTACTACGACTAAACGTAAAACCTTAAAAAGAGCAAAAATAGATATTAATTCTAAAAATTCTCAAAAAATTACCAAAAATCCAAATAAATAAACTAACAGTTTACCAATGATCAAAACTTTTTCAAACCTTTTAATTAATTAAATATTAATTCTTAAATGCTAATTAAAGCCCTAAAAATCAAATTAATTTTCAAAAATCCCCAAATAAAGATTTTTCAATTGGTAAACCTCTAAAATGACCTAAAAATATTAAAAACTATTTTTAGAAATTTTTAAACTAAGAAAAACTATTTAAAATTATTTAAAAACTATTAAAACTTAAAATAATTATAAAAATTAATCTAATGATGATAAAATTAATCTAAGAGTTGCAAAAATCCTATTTTAATGTATTATAGCTAAGAAAAATATAAAAAGTGTGAAAATGTGAAATTTGAAATTTAATAATAAAATAATATTAAAATAATATTAAAAATCCAAAAATTATAAAAAATTCTAAAAACTTGCAAACTAGTTTATTTTAACCTAAATAATCAGAAAATGAAAGTGAAATTACCAAAATACCCCTAATGGGCCCCCAAATGGGCTAAAAGCAAAATCAGACAACCTTAATGGGCTTTTTAGCCCAAAAAGTCAAACTAAGCCCAAATGCCCTGAAAAAGCCCTATCTGACTCAAAATTTTATTCTAAGCACAAACGTCTGAAGGCCCAAAAGCTGATTCTGAGCTTATCACAGCTTAAATAACAAACAGCTTATTCTTATTAGGCCAATAAGCCCATTAAGCAATAAGCTAATGCCATAAGCTCTGCTTAAACACACAACCTTCTTTTTGAGACGCCTAAGAGATCTGTAAAAAGAAATTTTGAAAAAGCTCACTCAATAAGCCAGAAATAAGCAAAATAGAAATCCACTAAACGACAAAATAGTCGGGTTAGAGTTCTAGGATGTTTCAGAAGCTCTGGTTTGTTGCAAAAGCTCACAAATAGCTTAACTAAGAATAATCAATCAAGAAAATCACAAAAAGCCAAGTAGAAAAATCTGTGTGAACCAATAAGCTGGCTGAAAAAGCCAAATAAGCTAGTTTTCTAGCAAAAGCTTAACCAAAAGACTTGTAACCTTCCAGACTTGTTATTAAGCTAAGAAAAATGAGTTCTATTACAAAAGCCAAGTTGTTGCGTGTTCCAATAAGCAAAACAGATTCAATAAGCTTGTTGACCAAGTTTGACCAATAGTCAAACGCTGACAAGAGTAATTCAAACGCTGACATGTACAATTTTGGGCGTTGACAGACTTAATGAAGTGTTTAAGGTTTGTTTTCAACCTGCTGGTCAAGGCTTGAGTACAAACCTTGTGAATCAAGGTCTACCAGTTGGGCAAACATGACTAGTTTTGGCACAAATAAGCTAATAAGCCAGTAAGCTTATAAGCTAGCAACAAAGCAAACCAAATAGCCAAATATCCTCACAAGCAGCACATAAACAAGATCCAAGCAACAAATCAACAAGGCATACACTAGAATCACAAATGCAAACACAAAATGAGGTGGTCACTTTGCTGATGCAAATTACCACTTCAGCCAACTTTGATAAGCTATAGCACACTCAATAAGCCACCAAATTCAACAACCAGATAATCAATAGATAGCTTATCACCTAAACTATTCCCAAACCTGATTTCATACCTTAGATCCAACAAACAAAGAAGTTATTGGATCTGATGTGTTTGACCAATTTCAAAAATACTTTAATCAGATTTTTGCAAAACTTGAAATCCCTTTTCCAAACTTTTAGAAACTTAACCAATGACTGAAACTTGTTTAATATGACTTGTTTAGACTTCCCAAACCCTAAGAACCAAGGGCACAAGGCCACAAGGCCTTATGAACCAGTAAACCCAAACAACCTTTTATAATCCCTTTTCCAAAGCAACTTCTTAAATCTACAAACTACCTACTGATTTTAATGATCAAATAGCTACACTTGGTGACAACTAACATATACCAACCATAAAACACAAAGCACATAAAATCACCAAATCACATAGCAAAACATAAAACAGACCATAACATGTGATTTTTTAGAGGAATCTTAACAAGAGATTATACCTGTCCTCCACAACATCCTAGGAGGACCAGCAATGCTCCTTGGACCTTGTTCAACAACTAGAACAAGACCAAGGTACTTCAACAAGGGAGATGAATGACTGCCTTGGTTGATGTTTCAAAGTAGAAACTCAAGGACTTGATTTCTTCAACACAATGAACAAACAGCCTAACCAAAGGCTCTAATCCCTTCACAAGCTTGGTGTCAACAAGCTTGTAAGAGCTTATAGCTTTTGGTCAAGGATTAGTACAACAAAAATAGCAAAATCAGAAACTACTTTTCAAGCTTATTTCAAACTTGAAAACATTACTAAACATAAACGTCCTTGAACCACAAGATTCAAGCACACTTATAACATATAATGGAACTCAGAATTACCCTTAAACAACACCAACTTTCAAAAACATAAAAAGGAATTACAATTTTCTCAAAATACCAACTTTTATAAAATTTAAAAAGGAATTACAATGTTTAAAAGGTAAAACTGGAACAAGGCTCTCTCACAAGTTGAGGAGTCCTTATATACGCCACAAGGGCTGAGATTACAATGAGAAAATCCTAGCTATGAAGTCCCTAAAATGCCCTTGAATCTTCTAGACAAATTTTGATATTGAGCTGTCCAAATGCATCCAAATCGTTCATTTTAGCTTTGTAACCAAGCAAGGAGTGTGGGCTGTTGATTTGGACACGTGGCAAAGTGTGGAGGTTAAGTTGTGATGTGATAGGTGGACGTCTTGAACGGTGGGGCCCTTTGGTGAGTGAGAGTGAGGGTTTTGGATGTGGGATGAGTTTCTGCATGTGTGAATCAAGCATGTGCCTGGGTAATTTCCATTTACCCTTTGTTTAAGTGAAGGTAATTCTGGGTGGGATGAATGGTGAATAGTGGTAACTTTGATCCGAAATAAGGGGGAACATGTTGTTTGGCGCGTGTTTGTGAGTTTAAAGTTTGGGAATTGACAATAACAACCCTTGTGTTTTGGTGAAATGTGTATATAATGTTTTTCAGCCAACAAAACCGTTTTACTTTGTTAATAAACTTTCAAAGTTTATATTTTTGCCACAAAACTTTGGAAATAAGGTTTCACCGGTTATTTTTGCCATGTTTGAATATTTGAGGGACTGATTTTGGACATTCTTGATCTTCAAAGGTCTTCATTGTATCTTTGACTTCATGAGGGACCATTATTGGCAATTTATAATAGTTGAGGGACTAAACTTGCCAATTCTTCAAAGTTGAAGGACCATTTTGTAATTTTGACAAACTTAAGGGACCAAACATGTAATTGAATATACAAGGGTTTTAAGTGTCATTTATTCATATTTTGAGGATCAATCTTGTATATCTTCAAGTCTTCAAGGGTTAATCTTGGATATTTCATGAACTAGGGCCTGGTTCTTTGTACAGCTTCGTTTCTCGTGTCCGTTTTTCCTTGTTTTCTTGTGATCTTTTGTCTTTTTCAGGATATCCATACCTAAAACACACAAGTAAACAAACACAAGCATATATATGGTATTTTATGACATTTTTATGCATTTAAAGCCCGAAAAGAACGATTAGATCATGTATAAATGTCATCTCATCAACTATCCTATTTAAACACATACAATCCAAGAAACTTAATTGACTTCCTATGCCGTAACACACATTAATCATGAAAAAAACCTAATACCGAGTCACATGAATTACGAAAAAATCACGAAACACGAAGAATACACACGAAGAATGATTCACCATTTAACATATAACCTATTAATTTTTCTGAACTACATTTGAAGATCGATTTGATGATGAAAATAATTTGACATTTTCTTCCCCTTAAATACAGACCCGTTTTCTATTTAAAGAGCTGTATTCTTTGTATTTAAGAGTACTGATGAAAGACTTTTTCGTTTAAGATGATATTAGAACAATTCGTGGTGGCAATAAGATTTCTCTTATTTTAACAAAATAAGTGCACTGAGACATACACTAATTTGTGTTAGACCAAGTTATAAAGTAAACTTGATCCCTTGTATGGTTTTAAAGTAAACCATACCCGAGAAAATTAATTCTCGTTGTGAGCCAACGTTTTCATAAGAAATACGTGACTTTAATGCGAAAAGTGGGTTGCAGTCAGAAATAACTACAAGCCATTATGGGCATGTATTAAAATATGTACAACTTTGATAGGGACTCTATTTATGGCATCGTGTCAATTTTAATCGACATTTCTAAGGCCGTAAATATTACCCTACTAAAAGACATGCCCGATTTAAAATGAAAAATATTTTTGGATTTTCTTGATTTTATATTATTTATGGTTTTTGTATGTTTTATATTTTTGTATTTTGCTTTTGATAGTATATATATACGATAATAAACAAGATCACGATAAAAGGATTCTCTAGAATAGTTTACCACCACTATTCTGTAGATTCTTCTGCCAACTCCTTAAGTGTCGCTGGTGAGAATGATTTCATGCCTAGCTTTTCGATCAAAAACTCGATACGTCCTCGATCTAAGGCCTTTGTGAATATATCTGCCAGCTGATACTCAGTGTTGACAAAATACAGTTCGATCACTCCGTTTTCCACTTGCTCTTTGATGAAGTGGTAGCGTACGTTAATGTGCTTCGCCTGGGAATGTTGAACGTAGTTGCAGCAAAGGGCAATTACACTTTTGTTATCAAAGTACATAGGGAATTTGTTGAATCCAAGACCGTAGTCAGTTAATTGTGATCTCATCCAAAGAACTTGAGCACAACAACCGGACATAGCAAAGTATTCAGCCTCAGTACTTGATATCGCAGCGCTTTTCTGCCTTTTGGATGCCCAACTAACCAGTCTATCTCCAAGAAGTTGCACACTGCCAGAAGTGCTACGTCTAGTATCTTGACACCCAGCATAATCAACATCTGCATATGATATTAGTGCAATAGAGGAATCCCTCGGATACCACAGACCACGATGAAGTGTTCCTTTAAGATACCGAAATATCCTTTTCACAACATGTAGGTGCTTTTCGGTAGGCCGAGCCTGATACCGGGCACACATGCATATAGCAAATTGAAAATCAGGCCTACTAGCAGTCAGATAGAGAAGGGTGACGATCATTCCACGGTAAAGTTTAGGATCGACAACTATCCCATCCCTATCCTCATCTAACTTGGATCTCTCGACCATTGGAGTATCCACGGGGTCACAATTTTCAAAATGATACTTCTTTAATGATTCAAGAGCAAATTTGGATTGATTAATGAAGATGCCTCTGGGATTTTGAGAAATTTTCAACCCTAAGAAAATGAAAATTTTCCCATCATCGACATCTTAAAACGTGTGGACATAATTTTCTCAAAATGGTCAGACAGTCTTTGAGTGGTGGCAGCAAATATTATATCGTCAACATAAATTTGTACCAGTATCATGTCGTTGTCCTCCTTGAGAATGAATAATGTTGGGTCCACTTTGCCTTTGGAGAAGCCTTTCGATATGAGATAAGACGATAGGAGATCGTACCACGCGCGTTAAGCTTGTTTCAACCCATAAAGAGCCTTCTTGAGCTTGTACACGTGATTAGGATACTCTGAGTTGACGAATCCATTCGGCTGGCTTACGTAGACATCTTCCCTTAATTCACCATTAAGAAATGCCGTCTTAACATCCATTTGGTAGATGATCATGTTCATATGAGCAGCATAAGCAAGGAATAGTCTAATCGCCTCCAAACGTGCAACAAAAGCAAAGGATTCTTCAAAGTCAATACCTAAAGCTTGTTTGTAACCTCTAGGAACCAATCTAGCTTTGTTCTTTAACACTCCACCTAACTCATCGAGTTTAACCTTATATACCTACAACAAGGTAAGGATTTCAACGTTGTTGGGTAAAGGAACTAATTCCCACACTTCAAGAGGTTGAAATTCATTAAGTTCCTCTTGCATGGTTTCAATCCAAGATGATTGTGTCACAGCTTGTTGCCAATTTTTAGGTTCAATGTCGGAAAGAAATGCATCAAAGTAGCAATATAATGCATGTTCCTGGAGTTGGTGGCGTGTTAAGACTGGTCGATGGATGTCACCAATAATATTTCGGATTGGATGATCCTTTGTCCATTTGGTGTTGTGATTTTCAATCCGTGGTGGTCGGGAGTGAACGATTGCAGGAGCTTCCTCTGAGGTAGACGCACCGTGAGGGTTTTCAGGTATTTGTGAACCAAAGAAAGGAAGCTCTTGTAAGTGAGCAATTTCCAAATCGTGATCATAGTGATCCTCTTCAACATCATTAGGAACAAGTGTAGGTGATGATTCAGGTGTAGTTTGTGAATTGGTGGGGGATGGGACATCTGGTTCAATAGTGACAGTAGATGCCTCAGACTGATTTCCATTATCTTGAGCAACAACTTTGGGAATTGGAGCTACTGCTGCAGGTGCTGGAGAATCATTACTAAGTGGATCAAAGACTTCATCAAACATAGGTTGAAATAACTCATCCCAATCGGGCCTTGTAGGTGGTATAAATGATGGAGAAGTAGGATTGTTGGGAGTTAATCCGGAATTAATCGTACCGGTTCCCATCTCATGAAGTGCGGGTTCAGAGCTGTGTTGCTCCGAAGCCATTGCTGTCAGCTCATCAAAATCGGAATCCAAAGTTTCTACTATCTTTCCAAGACGATGGTTATAAATTCGGTAAGCTTTCTTTGCGGGTGAGTAACCAATGAAAATTTCGATATCAGCCTTCGGTTGAAGTTTGTCCAAATTCTCACTATTAGTATTTGGATAACACAGTGCACCAAACACATTAAGAAATGAAATATCAGGTTTATGTCCATGAAGTAGCTCATATGGAGTTTTTCCATGGCGGTTACGAATGATAGAGCGGTTTTGGGTATAAATGCGGTTGCCACTGCTTCAGCCCATAAGAATAAAGGAGCATTTGCATAAATCAACATAGTTCTAGCATCTTCCATTAGTGTACGGTTACATCTTTCCACGACACCGTTTTGTTGTGGAGTGCGAGCAACATAAGTTTCATGTGAAATACCAACCTCTTCATAATAATCTCGTAGAGTTTGATTAACGAACTCAGTTCCATTATCCGTGCGAATGCGGCGAACAGTAGCATTAAGACGTACTTGGATCATATTTAAAAAGTAATAATATAATTTGTTGCTTGATCCTTGGATACTAATAACTTTACCCATGTAAACCTTGAGAAATCATCCACCATGAAGAGGATGTATTTTATACCACTCACACTAGCCGTACGCATTGGCCCGCATTGATCAATGTGCAAAAGATACAGTGGTTCTTGGTTGGTGTCTTCAACTTTAGGTTTGTATGATTTCTTGGTGCTTTTCCCCAAAGAACACGCGGAACATAAATGATCCTTGTCGAACTTAAGTTTTGGAAGACCACGAACAAGTTCGTTTTTAGCCAAATGGTTTATAGCATCAAAGTTAAGATGAGATAACCGACGATGCCACAACCATGACTTGGTCTTAGATGCTTTGGAAAGAAGGCATACAGGAGAGGCGGCCATCATGTTTTGAATGGACAGTGTGTAAATATTATCCCCTCGAGAACCCTTTAACAACTAATTTCTTACAAGATCGTGAATAAAGAAAGTATGTTGTCGAAAAGCAACCTCAAGGTTTGAATCGCAAAATTGTCCCACTTAAAATAAATTGTGACCAAGTCCCTCCACATAATATACCCTTGAAATCATAACATTCCCAATTTGGTATTCACCATAACCCATGATCTTCGCAATATGGTCGTTGCCAAATTTAACCGTTCCTAGAAACTTGCTAACGAAATTTCTGAGCATCGAGTGATCTCTGGTCATATGCTTTGAGCATCCAGAGTCCAAGTACCAGAGGATGATTTGGACCACCTGAAAATATCAACAGACAAAGATGATGTATCGGAATCTAGTAGTTCCTCTGTGTTAGCAGGTACAAATATATTTATCTTAGATTTGCTAACTAAAGAATTCTTAGTATTCCAAATTTTCTTCCTAAATGCCGGCTTAGATTCTAGTTGTCTAAGATTCTGAGGTACTTCTTCACTGGTAGGCACAATAGTGGGGGCAGACCTAGTGAAAGGGTGCTTTTTCCATTTTTAGTGCTAGTGTTCCTATTTAAAGGACGCTGAGACCTAACTTCCGTGGATGTGATCCTAGTTAAAGGGCACGTAGTTCCATTAGCAGTGAAGGTCCTACTAGTGGGTTTCCATTGCCAACCAACTTGGGTGAATTTCTTCCCGTTGGAATCCATTCAAGATCTTTCCTAATTGCATACATTTCATTCACGTGATCAACAAGGCATAAATCATGATGCTTAGAAAACATACATTCATTACAATTCCAACATCGCAAATTAGAATTCACATTTTGCTTGGCTGCTGCACAAACGCGGGGCCTTTAGTCTTAATTACATGATTCTTTTTATTCAAATTTGAAATAGGGTGAACTTCTACTTTCTTCTTCGCAGGCCTACTAGTGGAAGGCTTGATCCTATTCTTCTTGTCTTGCGATCCTTTAGCCTTAGTAGATACAATTGTTCCTGTAGAAGCCAAGGGAACATTAGTAACAGATTTTGATTTAGCCTTGATGGGTGTCTTTAATATAGACTTAGATCCTGGATTCTTATTGAATGGAGTCATGGCAACGGTGGTGGTTTGTTGTTTAAGTGGTGCAGAACCCGGTTGTCCTATGTACTTCAAGTGCTCTAAGCATTGTTGTACCCTCTCAATGTAAGCATGAGCATGGTAATAGTCACTATTCCTAGGATCAAATTCATAAAGATCATCTACCACATCCCTAGCAAGATCCGCGTGCTTAACTGCATGATCCATATATAACTTATACGATAGTGGATTGTTCTTATTGTACAGGTTCTTAGTGATCACCACCTTGTTGGTTTTTGGAGCACTAGAGGTCGGGGCAGAGATTGTAGCTGGATTATCAACAACTTCTTGTCCTTTGAGTTGAAGTGTCTCCTTTAATTCAGCCAAAACCATGTTTTTGTCTATGAGTTGAATATTTAAGTCAGAGATTTCCTCACACTTATGGTTCAGTTGTTCAACGAGTGACTTTTGCTCTGCCGCATTAATAGCGAAGCGTTCTTCTAACGAACCATAAATTTGTGAAAAACCCTGCTTTACTTTATCAAACTCCCCTAGCATAGAAGTAATTCTATCTTCTACGGCATGATTTTTAATCTCTGCAGCCTCTAGTTCCAATTTCTCTGCTACGGATTCTCTCTTAAGTCTCATATTCTTCTTCTAATGCCTGAACCACCTGAATCATCTTGTCACTAGTCTCAACGGAGTTTTCACAATCATTTTTTTTGAAAGAGTTTCATTTTTAAATTGATTTTCAATTTCAAGAGATATACAATGTTGTTGAAGCTCATCAAAACGTTTTGAAAGTGAGTTATAAGAATCTTGAAGCTTTAAAAATTCAGCGTTAGATTCGTGACAAGAATGATTATCTACATTATTCACAGGTTCAACAATATTCACAGATATATCATGCACATCATCACTTTTAATCATAGCAGATGTCATAACAAAAGCAAATTCAATAGTAACAACTTGCATCACTTCGAGAGACACTATATGTTCTAAGAATCGGTCATATTCGGACAAAATCTTTTCTTTCTCAATTAAATGTTGCTCATAAGCATCATCCATTTCATAAAAAACTTTTCGAACTTCTCCCATTTCGAAACTAAGATTTTCCCCGAGATCTAAAAATCCCTCTTTAATATTATCTACAAACGGAACGATCTCTTTCTCAAACACCGTTGTCATGTGTTCGAAAGCCCATTCTCCAGAAGTTTGAGCCGTTGAAGTCGTACATTCCTGGATGACCTTGTCAAATCCGGTTAGGTATCGCTGAATCTCTTCCAAGCATAGCAATACCGTACTTACCGATGGAAGATTCTTAGGAATTTCCTTAGGTTCGTCCGAATTAACAAGTGTAGGAAGTATACTAAGGCTTTCTCTAGTATGCATGTAAGCTGGTGTATGGATAAATTCCTTTTTCATATTAAAGCGAATTCCAAGATCTATTTTTGCATACGTTGCATTAAGTTGTGCATAATCATACTCAGGATATGTAAAAACAACTTTTGACCGATTCTCTTCATGTAGTGACATACTCTCAGATTCATTTGAAAACACAATCGGATCTAAGACCAATCCTAACTTTGTTGCATCATAAAGTCGTGGGTTGTGGTTAAATGCTTGCTTTGCATACCCCGGGTTAGGTGGTAGGTCTATTAGGCGCGATAGAGTGAATTCTTTAAAAGAAGAATGAAACAAGTGTACTAAATGTGAAGCAGAGTATTGTTTTAAAAGCAAAACTTCATTTTTTTTAACTTTCTCAGACGCCTTAATTTCTGTTTCAACCCTTTTAGACTCGAGAATTTCGAAATCCGTTTGTAGTTTTTGAAAATTATTAACGACTGACTCTTTTTCTTTAAGTTCTTTCGAAAGATTTGCTCTAAAACTCTCAATTTCTAGCAAAATTATCCATTTGGACTTTCCTAAACCTATCAAATTCAGGATTGGTTAAGGTAGTGGTCACTGGAATTAATTCCAAGGTTTTAACCTTTTCCTTATACAAAGCAAGCTCGACAGATAATGTATGATTAACACTGAGGGTTTCAAGGACCGCATTATTCATTTGGCCAAGCATAGATGCCGACACCATAACCAAATCTTGTTGAGCAAACGAATTTGTAGTCGTAATAGCTCCCGGTTGTGGTTTACTCAAAGTCTGGGGACTTGCATTGATATTGCTATCATTATTTGTCTCCTCGTCTGAGTTACTAACCATCGGAGGCTGTTCCAGATACTCAGACACTTGCTCAACTTGATAAGGTACAATACTAGTATCATTGGCAGTATTTGGTACCTCAGAAATTGTGTCAGCTCCATAAAGTGAAAGATTTGCCATGAGAGCTTCCTTGGCGGTATTGAGATCATCACAGTCAGAGTTGTATGCATCAAGATCATCACATTGGTATGCGGCATTGTTCGTGATGGCTGTTGTGAATCCGTCAGTGTCCGCAACTCCTGGGTCTGCGAGAAATGCTAACTCTTCTTCATCGATCTCACGTCCTTGGGCTTGAGCATTCACTAAGTATATCTTCTCTTGAAACCATGTGCTATCCCTTTTCTTCTTGGGCTGCTTACACTCTCGAGCCATGTGCCCTTCCCCTTTACAGTTATAACATATGATCATCTTCATTTTGCCAGTGTTATTACCCCTTGTAGCAGCAGTATTAGATGGACGTGCACCAGTATTAAATGAGCTTGGTCTCACCTGAAGTGGTTGCACCGTGACTCTGCCATCTTGAATTGTAGCTTGTGGTCGAGAGTTAGAAGTGTTCCTCAACTAATTGTTTGTTGGAGATGGTCCTCTGTAACCTCGTTTGTTCAACGCTTGAGTGATGTAAGCAGACATTTGAGCAAGTATATCAGTAGGATTATCCCCTTGTCTAAACTCAGGGACTGGAATCTCATCATCACAATAGAATACTGGTGCTGGTTGAGCTACAAACTGATTTGAAGCAGCACTAACATGTTGTGAGTAATGGGGTTGAGGAGCCTCATGTGGTTGATATGGGATGACAGGGTTTGTTGGAGGTTGATAAGGTGAATATGGTTGTGAAGCATAAGGTAAATGATGTGAGTCTCCTTGTAATGATGATGCTGGTTGCTTGTATTGTTCCTGATAAGATGTAGGTGGTTGTGGCAAGATCGAATACTGTGGAAAGCTTGGCGTTTGATACAATGGTTGAGAGGAAGATTGGTGTCCCAAAGCAAACGGAGAGTTGTGATATGACAACGTTGGATGATTTGCCATTAATGCCAATGGTTCTTGATAAGATCCCTGAGAGATGCGTTTTTGGATCACGTGCTTCTCGTGTTGCTGCAAGAAGGCATAGAGTTGATCTAAAATTGACTTGTGCAAATCTCGAAACATTTTAACATCGGTGACATATTGACTCCACTCTTGGGGTAACGTGTTCAAGAACTTGGTGTTTAGTTGAAACAGAGCAATCCTTAGATTATAGACGTTCATATCATTCATCAAAGTGGTGAAACGCCAGAAGTAGTCATGAAGTGTTTCCCCTGGAATGTATGTGAATCTATCAAACAAATCATACAATTGACACTCTCGTTCCTGCTTAGTTAGTGAAGTCCCTTGTAACAAAACAGATAAGCTATCCTAAAGATCCTTTGCCGCTGTGTGTTCACTTACCATTCGAAAGATATCGGGTGGAAGAGCTTGAAGTATTGTCTGAACGGCCCTTTCATCTGCATCGGCAATGAGTTTGTTAGCATCCGGTAACTCATGATACAACCTTGGCCGCGTCACATTGTTGACAGTAACTTCTCCCCAATCGAGTGGACCTTTTTCAATGGATTGAAGCATAAGTCTACCATTGGGTTTACCCATTATGTAAGTTTTCATGCGACCTTGCCATGCTTCAGATAAATCTTTGATGAGCAACGGTGGGCGAGTATCGGTACCCGAAATGATTGAAATATCGATAAGCGATGTCATTGTTGGCATAAATGAATGAGGATTCATTTTTTGAACACTTGATTGAAAAAGATTATCTTTTGATCGTTCAATGAAGTAAGGATGTGAAAAATGTTGTTGTCGATTTAGATCGTGTGTTGATGTATCAATTAAAATCCACTAAGAATCCTAGAAAAATACTCTAAATAAAACCGATCACTAATCTTCGGAATAATCCCCTATCTTCGGAATAACTTGGATCTTCGGATAAGGGTTGGATTTTTGGAATAGTTGGTTTTTCAGAGAATCAACACTTCTTCGGAATAATGGTTTTTTCAGAAAAATAATAAATCTTCGGAATAATGGTTTTTTCGGAGAACCAACAAATCTTCGGAATAATGAGTTTTTCAGAGAAATAACCAATCTTCGGAATAATGGATTTTCAGAGAAACACCAAATCTTCGGAATAATGGGTTTTTCAAAGAAATACCAAATCTTCTGAATAATGGGTTTTTCAGAGAAATCTTCGGATTTTCGGAATAATGGGTTTTTCAGAGAAATACCAAATCTTCGGAATAATGGGTTTTTCAGGGAAATCTTCGGAATACTAAACCCTTTTCCGAAAAAGTAACTTCAGAATTATAAACCCTTTTCCGAAAAAATAATTTCGGAATTATAAACCCTTTTCCGAAATTTCTGGTACGGTTCTTGATATACAGTAACCAAATAATAGCCAAAAATTACCCAAAAACACGAAAAATATTTGTGATTTTAACCAAAATAATCAAACCGAATGTATTGTTTACAACCTTAAACCATAAAATCACAAAAAAAATTCAAGATTTGAGATGGATTATCCTAAAACACCCACTAACCCAATCAAACACTAAACAACACAAATCAACATACCTTAAATCATCTCATGCTCTTGATACCAAGTGTAGAAAAGTGATAATCTTATAACTAATCAAGAGGGTTGTTGTTTTTCTAGAGAGAGAAACTAGAGAGAGAAAGAAAGAAACTTGTATTAATGAGAAAATGGAATAAACAACAAACACCCCTTTCCATGGTAGAAAGGGGTTTATATACCCAAGTCCTTAAGTGGACTTGGGCCTCCGGCCCATGAACATGCTCATGGGTCGGGCTAAACATAAACATTACTTAAACAATACTACGAGCCTATAACTATATTGTTTGAGTGACCGAGACTTTCTTTATACTAAAAACGTATTTCCAACACTTGGATTGATTAAAGAAAATACCATAGTCCATTTATTTAATTTGGAGTCCTAAAAAGAAGTTAAGTTCTCCCATCATACTCATTTCGAACTCGTCATGCATGATTTTGGCAAAGTTATCACACAATGATTGACAAGTTGAACCAAATATAATGTCATCAACATATATTTGTACGATAATGAGGTGAGAACCTTTCTTCTTTGTAAATAGTGTATTGTCTACCATCACCATGGTATACTCATTCTTACAAGAAACGCTTTAAGTCTATCATACCAAGCTTTGGGTGCTTGTTTGAGACCATAAAGAGCTTTCTTTAGCTTGTAAACATGATCTGGTTTCTCAAAATCAATGAAGCTGGGAGGTTGAGCCACATATACCTCCTCATTGATCAAACCGTTAAGAAATGCACTCTTTACATCCGTTTCTTGAAGCTTAAAGTCTAAAGCGCAAGCATAAGATAAGAGGATTCTAATGGATTCTAATCTAGCTACTAGTGCGTATGTATCGTCATAATCAATACCTTCTTGTTGATTATAGCGTTGAGCTACAAGTCTAGCCTTGTTACGAGACACAGCACCATTCTCATCTAACTTATTCCTATATACCCATTTGGTTCCTATGATGGTCGAAATTCTAGGCGGAGGAACAAGTTCCCAAACGTCATTAGCAATGAATTGATTCAATTCTTCTTGCATAGCGATGACCTAACTCTCATCCATCAAAGCTTCTTTAACATTATTTGGTTCAATCAAGGAGACGAAACAAAAGAAGTTACTTTGATTTTGGACTTGAGATCTTAGGGTCCTTTGATTTAATTCGTATATGACGTTATCAAGATCATGATCCTTAGACTCCTTAATGTTTACTCCCTTTTCAACACTACGGTCTTCAACTCCTATGTTTCTAACATCTTTGGCATTAACTATGTCTATTTCATCTAAGTCATCATCTACCAAAGGTGGTGACTTAGATGAAGGTGGGGTTTCATCAAATGTCACGTTAAGTGATTCTTCAATTACACCCGAGGTTCTATTGAGGACTATGTAGGCTTTGCTAGTTTGAGAATAACCTAAAAAGATACCTTCGTAAGACTTTGGGTCAAACTTAGTAAGGTAATCTTTGGTGTTGAGAATAAAGCACTTGCTTCCTAACACCCTAAAGTATTCCAGTGAGGGCTTCTTACCTTTAAGAATCTCATAGGGGGTCATTCATAGAAAAGGTCGAATAAGAATTCGGTTGAGAATGCAAGTCGATGTGTCCACGGCATTGCACCAAACATTTTGAGGCAAAGATTGCTCATTTAACATCATCCTACTTATCTCTTGGATGGTCCTATTCTTCCTTTCAACTATCCCATTTGATTGTGGAGTGCGAGGAGCCGAGAAGTTATGGGTAATACCATGGGCTTCACAAAAGGCACTAAATTGCACTTCATTATCAAATTCCCTACCATGATCCGTCCTAATAGAGACAATTGAACATCCTAGTTGATTT
This sequence comes from Glebionis coronaria, assembly GCA_025667525.1. Classification (NCBI taxonomy): domain Eukaryota; kingdom Viridiplantae; phylum Streptophyta; class Magnoliopsida; order Asterales; family Asteraceae; genus Glebionis; species Glebionis coronaria. The sequence continues at coordinate 408,093,795 of CM046877.1, forward strand.
TGAATTCTTCGACTAAAGGTTTCGAAGTGATCGAAAGCTTCATTCTTAGACCCTAAAAATCTAGTCCAAGTGAATCTAGAGTAGTCGTCAATTATAACTAGGTTATAAAGGTTACCTCCACAACTCCGTATGGCGGAAGGTCCAAAGAGATCCATATGTAAGAGCTCTAAACACCGAGAGGTCGAAACCAAATTCTTGGCTTTGTGACTTGAGTGAACTTTCTTTCCAATTTTACAAGCATCACAAAAGTGACTATCAAACTTCATCTTGGGGAGATGTCTTACCAACTCCTTAGAGACTAAAGATTGAATTAAACGCATATTAACGTGACCTAATCTCCTATGCCAAAGAGTAGAACTATCATCAAAAGTCGCTAGACATAAGTTGTCCTTTGACTTCCTATTAACCTTTATGACACAAAGCCCATGCTTTCTAACACCTTTTCTAATGACTTTCCATCTTTTACGATTTCATTTTCATATTCCGAAAAGATGACCTTACACTTATTGTCACAAATTTCACCTATACTTAGAAGGTTTAAACCTAAGTTATCTACGTGCTTTACGTTTTCTATAGTCATAGAGTCAAGAGAGACCGTACATTTTCCAATGATATTACCACGTCTATTACTAGCGAATGTAACATTACCTCCATCATATGCTTTGTAGTGTGAGAACAAACTTCAATTACCCGTCATGTGTTTAGAACAACCACTATCCTTAATCCACTCGTCGGGCTCTAGATCGATTCCCAAGCATATCTAGGTAACAACACACAAGATCAAACATATTTGGTCCCTAATATCTCATGGGTCCAAAATTGTTAGTTCCAAACATCCCTTGCATTTGGTTGGGATGCATGAATGAAGGAGACATTCCCCATGGGGAAAAGTATTGTTGTTGATAATTATTCTAATTCATATGGCCATTTTGTTGTCCATAGTTTCTCCTAGATGTCTTTGATCTTGATCTAGTATTATTATTATTCCTCCTAGGTGTTGGGGTTTTACTCCTAGGTCGTGGTTTAGCTTGATCATCTCTTTTTGGCGTAGGTGTTCTACTTCTAGGTTTAGATTCATTTCGTAATCTTGGAGGAGTAGATGTTTGTCTAGATACGTTTCTAGTTCCCATTAGAGGTTTACTCAAGGGCTTGTAGAATTTATCTTGGAGGAGTAGATGTTTGTCTAGATAAGTTTCTAGTGTCACTTTGACCTTGTTAATAAGAACATGTTTTGGTCCTTCACCTAAAATTGACTTTTCAGAAAATTCAGGATTTTCACAAAATTCTTCTTCTGGACGCGGTTGCATAGCTCCATCGGCGGTTCCATAGCGATAAGGAACCGCCCATATATTGGAGCACCGCGCACAGGGGACTATTTTTCTAAAAACCTAACTTGTCTTGGTTCACTAGTTGATGCTTCATTAGTCTTATATCCTAACCCAAGTTTTTTCCTTATAATGAATTTGTTTGTTTAACATATCATCAAGATCATTAGTACCTCTCATGAACTTTTCAAGTCTAATGGAGGTGCTCTTAAGGTTTTCATTTTCTTGCCTAAGGTTTTCACATTTTAAGCATCCTAGGTTTATTTCTTTATTTTTCTCATGCTTAGCTAATTTCTCTTTTAGCTCACTTATCTCGTTTTCAAGCTTAGTTTTAGTTGATTTTATCACTTTGTTCTTTTCAATAAATTTTAGACTAAGCTTATGCAAGTTATTGTATTGACCTTCTAATTCACTATCAACTTGAGAAGAACTATTATTGCTATAATACTCGGTTTTCGGAAAGTACCTCTTTAGAAGTGTGAGCCATGAGACACTTCTCATCTTTGGGGTTGTAATCAGCATCTTCACCGCTATCGCTCCATGAACTTCCAACGAACGCCGTGTGGTTCTTGTCACGTGAAGGCTTAGGACAATCACCAATGAAATGATTTGGATCACCACATCTAAAGCATTTCCTATCACCTTTATCGTCTTTGGCAAATCGGTTTTGGAAGAAGGGTTTCTTGTCGTTTTTTGGTTGCCTCACGTATTAACCTCGTCTTTTGAAGAACTTCTTAAAGTCTCTAACCGCCAAAGCGTATTCCTCATCATCACTATCCGAGGAACTTTCATTATCACTTTGTGCCTTCTTGGCTTTGAGTGCAAGAGACTTTCTTTCACTCTTAGTTTTCACCATTTCTGAGTCCTTCAAAATTATCATCTCATGAACCTTCAAGTTACCAATGAGTTCATCGAGTGATAATTTAGAGAGATCCTTTGATTCTTCAATCGGCCGTGACTTTAACTCTCCATTTGGGGTGCAACGCCCTAAGAAACTTCTTAACATTATTCTTGCTAGAAAAACCTTCATCAAGTGATTTTAGACTAGTAATAATAGTGTTAAATCTAGCAAATAAACTATCTATGGTTTCATCTTCTAAGATGACAAATTGTTCATATTGTTGAACAAGAAGATCGATTTTACTTTCTTTGACTTGGCTATTACCTTGGTGGGTTACTAAAAGAGTATTCCAAATGTCTTTAGCGGTTTCACACATAAAAATCCTTTCGTACCATTTCTTTGGTAAAGCATTATAAATCACCATTTTAGCCTCATTATTTTAGCAAGTTTTCTTTTAGTATCATCATTAGCTTTATCAAAAGTAACTATCTCCTTACTTTTAGAAACTTCATTATATTGAAATGGCAAAAAGTCACCATTGGTAATAACATGTCAAAGATCTAAATCTTTTGATTTCACATAAGTCTCAAACCTATTTTCCAATAAATGAAACTATCGGTTTCAAAAAGAGGTGGTATTTGCATGGATTGCCCTTCTAGATACTTGTTGGAATCCATAGATCGATTCAAGTTTTAAAATACAATATATTTTAAAAAGTCTTGAGAATCCACGCTCTGATACCAATTGTAGAAACTAGAAGGGGGGTTGAATAATTTCTTAAATTTGCTTGTTAAAGTTTGGTTTTAAAAATCCTTTTCCAAAAACTTAAGCTTGAGTATTTATGTGAAACCTTCTTATACACAACATGAACAAGGTATAGTGCAACTAACTAATAATAACAAGTATAAAGAATAAAGAATGTAAAGAGATAAAGGAAGGAAAGATCAAACCAAACACCAAGGATTTATAGTGGTTCGGAAACGATGCTCACTCCTCGTTCCTACTCTACTCCTCGAGTACTCCTTACTCGAGAGTTCACTAATCAAAAAGCTCCTTAAGGTGGAGAAACCGTACACAACGTCGCTTAACCAATTTCCGACTCTAAGCTAAAAGTCGAGCCCTAATTTTAGCTAGGACCAATCTACACCAATATACTTTGAGGACTAAGTATTAACCCTAATACATACACAACTTCCAAATAGACACAACTACTTGGATCTTCACAACAATGACACAACAATGAATAAATAAGTTTGGATCTTCAATGGATCTTTGAGGTAGACACAACACTTCAACAATGATAGAGTTCTTCTCTTTGCACTTTGAAAGGAAAAGATGGGAGGAGAAAGATTCACTTCTAAACAAGTAGTAATCAAACAAATGATCAAGGATTTGAGTGATTTAAGAAGTATGTAAGAATCTGAAAGTTTATGTGCAAAAGAGGTGGATTGAAAGTCTGAGAATGGTCCACTATTTATAAGACAAATGTCCAACGGCTATATCTGCCCACGGTTCTTTATTGCAGCCCGCAGTTCCTTACCGATAAGGAACCGCCGTAGGCGCTAAGGAACCGTCAGCGTAGAGTCCGCTCCTTTTTGTCTTTTAGTAGGTTGGATCGAATCTGGGGATTAAAATATCCTGAAAGGATATTCCAAACCAAGATAGAATATGCCATTTTCAAATTTCAAACTTTCAAATAATTAATTTAATAAAACATTTTCTAAACAGAAAGTTTAATAATAAAACTTTGTCACACTTATAAAAAGTGAGTTTTAAGAAAAGATTAAATCCTTGATCACTTAATTAGTATAATTACTTGTTTGTTCATACCTTAAGTGATAATGGTTGAAATGAAAAATACTTGAACTCAAGAATTCGTTTTTCATTGTTTTCGTAAATGCTTGTTTTTACATATCGTCGTAATCAAAACAAAGCGAGACCAAAAAATGCAAGTAACGTTTTTAGGCATCATTGCATAACAAATTTCACTACCCTATAGGGGTCTGGTTAGTAAATTCTACTTAAAGGCGCGCTCCATGGCGAGGCTTTGTCCTAGTAGTCGCGCAGCATCGAAGATATCCCTGATCACTTTATTGAGGTGGGGTTACTCCAGGGAACTTTTTGCAACTGATGGTAAACGATGCTTTATTAACCAATGAATCTCCGCGCGCACGGCGGCGAGGTGTGGATAGAGCTCTTCATCAAAGTCGGTGCTCATATACTTTAGAATCTCGGATTTCTTGGTCATATCTTTGTGACAATTGGCAACAAAATTGTTACAATTTGAAGTAAGGGCACTCATACCTTCTTCCAGCTTAGACATAGCCCAGCGATTTTCATCCTCCTGCTTCACACGCTAGCAGCGCTCGTGATCTATAAATTTAGATAATGTTGCCTTTTCATCCTCTAAATATTGGATGGATCCTTCATTTATGCTGGACACAGCGCGTAAACGTGTGAGTTCACACTTGGCAATTGTGAGTTTGCAGTCTTTTTGTTTTGTTGCTTGGTGGACATTTTGATTTGCTTGTTCCAGTCGCTCTGATAGTTGTGATACCTTCTGTTTCAAATGCGCGACTAGAGTTATTTCATGTAAGGTAACTGTATCTAACTCTCTCATTAGTGTTGTGACGGGCATTTCCTGCAAGTGTTGGGCATGGCCAGGCGGAGTTAAGTGGTGGAGGAAATCCTCGCATACAGTTGCGCAGTCCAGTACGTATGAGCGGGTGCACTTCCAGGAGGGGACGAATTTGTTGGACTTTGAGGTGCTTGCACCAGCTTTGGTCGTTGCACCGTAGGAGTTGCGAATTTAATACCCTACGAGTATTAGGAAGGTGCACGCATTGTTTGTTTCGAACTAATGATAAGGAATGGTGTGGTTATGTACCTAGATACATGTGTCTTCCGCGGCCTTGAGAGTATTCCCCACGAAGTCACGTCGGCGCAAGGTCTAGTCTGTAGTGTTCTCCCCCTTCTAGGAATTTGCTGTGTGGGGGAGCACGATAATTTTTTGTAACTAGGAACCGATATGATCTCTTCTGGTGGGCCTGTGTAGGAGTCCCCTTCGAAACCATGGTCTTCCTCCCCTCCCAGATCCGTTTCTCTTGATGAAGACTCTATGGTACATGGCACACTTCAGATGGGAGTAGCATTTACTGCAGTTATCCTCCCGGCGCTCCCTCCAGGTGTTGGGGAAGGAAACTCCAGGGCTACGGTGCGTTGGCCAACGTTCCATCCATTGGATAGTTCGAAAGGTGTGAAAGGCCGAGCGCGCATAGTCACCGCGCACGGATTCTCACGCTTCACAAGCTGTGTATAAGTTAGTTCTGCAAAAGTGTGAGGAATATATGAGTGTATGCGCATACGTCATTTGAATTTTTGATTTTTTGGACTAAAAGGTCCTTACCATGGTCGAATTCATCAAAGTATTGAGGAAGGTGGTTGGCAGGAAGGGTCGAAGTGTGGCTCAGTCATAGGGCGTATAGAAGGGCCTCTGGGTATTCCTGCATCGGTATTCGGTCGATGGTAATTACCTGTGTGTCTGCTTCCTTGTACGAGCCAGCAATGGGGCGGTCATCTTTCATCATTGTCTCAGGAGTGATGAAATCGTAATCAAATGGAAACACGACCTTATCTACCCAGAAGAATTTATTTCAAAATTTGAGATTTTAGCGGTGCCTATACAATGCAGCTGTGAAAGGTGTATGCTGTAGTAGCTTAGTATATCCATCAGAAAGCAACTTAGGGGTATGCGATTGTTGGAAAAACTCGATGAACCTGGTGTATATACCAATTTTTCCATCAGGGAAACTTCTAATGTGTTCTTGTGGATCAGGTACAACTGGATGGAGATCTGAAGATATATGGTATTGCGGGACGTTACATCAAACAGCTGTGCTACCATTTTTTCTTTGCAGATATTTTAAGACGGGGGTGGTGTATTGTTTTTTGTTCACAGTTTTGTTTCCTGCTATTTTCAACAATGGTGGGAGGATTTTTTGGATAGGCAAAGAAGAAGGTTGAATGTCTGACAAACTGTATTTATATACATTATAGACGCATGGGATCTTGTGACACGTGTCTAAAATGCTTTGTTCATCCTACGGTGTTTGCTACTTGGCTCCTTTGACGTGGTTAGTGTCTTTCCCAGTTCTCGATGCAGGGTTGTGATAGTGGACTCTGACGTGGATGCTTTTTCAAACTCATTTCATGTGGGTTGTGCGTGGTATTTCTTTTAATAATGTTTGCACAGGGGTATGAATGGCTTATAGTCTAGTACCCGCGGTTGGAACCTGCGACCACTAGACTGGGGGGACATGATGACGTATAGTCCCTAGTCGGGCTAGATAATCTGACACACGGGTACTACCCGCATCCATCAGGAATGGAATCAATGCTTATGCGATGTGCGCGCAAGCCCAGGAGGCCCGGTAAGCCGCTGTCGCACATAAGGTTAATTACTTAGCCAGGTCCTTGTCGCAGCGCGACAGGATCAGGCAGGAATATAATCTATCATATAGATATATTCGCCTAAAGGGAAGAGATATACACTTGCCTTAGTTATGCGATAAGGATCAAGCTATTTTAGGTCATTATCTCTTCCTTTGGCCGCAAGAGTAGGAGAGGCCAGCCAGGACTCTCTCGGGTATAAAAAGAACCTCATAGGCTCCACAAAGGTATGATACACACAAATAACCTAAAAACTACATACTCAAATCAATTACTTACTCTCACGCTGGAGTCTAATCGTGGGTCACAAACCCACGGTAAGCTTAACGGTGTCTGTTTAGTGCCCAGCGTCCTCAAAGCAAGTTTCACTTGGTGCAAGAGCCGGAGTCCAGAAGACCCCAAATTAAGCCTAATTTGGGTCAAGCTCGGTCTACCCAACTTTTGTATCAACAACGATCGTTGTGGAATTAAATAGAAGGAGAAAAGAAGGTTCCGAAACACCTCACCAAGGGGTATTCGTCGGTCGGTAATGGAGACAAAGGGGGAAAAGTATTTCTTTCCTAATTGGTTTATGACTTTGAATCCAAGATTTGCTAGCCTATATAAACAAACCCCTTACCCTCATAATTCTTCACCCACTCTCTCTTTCTCATCTCCTACGATCGCCAGCCAAACACCTTGTTAATGCACTGATGCCTAAAAACATTACTTGCATTTTTCGGTCCCGCTTTGTTTTGATTACGATAATATGTAAAAACAAGCATTTACGAAAACAACGAAAAACGAATTCTTGAGTTCAAGTATTTTTCATTTCAACCATTATCACTTAAGGTATGAACAAACAAGTACTCATCCTAATTAAGTGATCAAGGATGTAATCTTTTCTTAAAACTCACTTTTTATTAAGTGTGACAAGTTTTTTTATTAAACTTTCTTTTTAAGAAAATGTTTTATTAAATTAA